>CM062811.1:988439460-989039460 GCA_031772625.1 Pinus tabuliformis | reverse complement strand
TCCAACCTGCTAAAAAAATGTTGAACTATGACATTAAAACTGTTGCATTTTTCCTCCAACTAAAGAATGAGATTTTTCTTTGTAATAATCTTCTTCACTTCCAGTATGGTTGTTGTACTATCATTAATACCTAATTCTTCAAGCTCATAACTGTCTTTAGAATTTAGAAACTTGATTATTTCAATGGCAACTTCTAGTATGTCCTCAAGTTCTTTGGAGATGGTTTCAATAGCTTCCTAAGCTTTCTCCAACAAGTCCTTTTGATCAAAGATTATCCTGATATAAGGCAAGATATCTTTGATTGATTTAGTAATCTCTTCCCATAAAATCTCCTTTACCAAACCCAATTTATTTCCAAGGTAAGATTCTTTGATTTCTTTCTGCAATATCTCAATTTGACTTTTTGCCCTCTGCAACTCAACTGCATGTGAGCTATCTGCAACTGCTTTCATGTGTTGTAATTTCTTCAGTTCATCCTACAATTTCTTCATTTCCTCTGTCTAAATAGACAGGTTCTGAACAGCTTCAGCAAGATGTTTAGCTCTTGTAGTTGTTGTTTTGCCTGAGGCAAAAACTATAGTTATAGAGACTAATGTAAGAGGAACTACATCCATTGGAATATTGGCCTTTTTTATAGCTTCCTCTTTCTCTTTGACAAGTTTCTCCATTTTCTCTTCCATCTATTTTATTTGCATATTTTGTTCCATGATGAGTTTCATCATGTCAGATTTCTGAGTCTTAGTTTCTTCAATCTCTTTAGTCATTGGGTCCTCTGAAGCTGGAAATTTTAGTTGCTTCCTTAATGCTGAAATCTCAGTATTTTTCTTCTTGAAAATTTCTTCTGTAGCCTTTATATCAGAGGGATCATATCCCATCTTCAGCACCAGATCTTCCAAAGATTTGATCTTGGTGTCTTTTGCCAATGAGGAAACTTTCTCAAGCTTAACTTGTGATTATGTATTAGCCAAGGTAACCTGCATTTTTGACAGACTCATGGTAGTGTTAGTTAAGGTAGAGGTAATCATTTGGCTAGTCTGTTTGTGCATCTCAATTTGGTCAATTGGATGCACATATTTAACATAAAATTCAAAGGAGGTTTACTTTTGGTAATGTGCAGCAGTCTTGGGCTATGGAATCTGAACTTGTAAGAAAGCCATCTACATTTTACCTTGTGATGAGCCCCAGAAATGGGTAACTATATGGGCTCATTCTGCCTATTATTTTCATTTAATCCACCATTCTCAATAGTTTTGTACATGTTTTTGAATATATTTATGTAAATAGAGTGAATGGGGATAGTCACTTTGCCATGAAGTCTAATGAATGTTTATTATAGATTTTTTGGGACAATTTTGGACAAAGACAAGGAAATCATGAGCATATGGCAGCCAAACTCGAGGAAACAAGGAAGAGGACTTGTAGGAGGGATGTCTCCTTCATTAATGACCCCTTCCTCAAATTCTACATTAGTAGCTCGGAGTACACAGGCCCACATTGATGATTCCAAGGGGCAGTCGAGCCAATCAAGTAGGGCTGTTGTTATCTTCAGTTCTAGGCAGCCAAGTTCCTTAATTTTAGGAGGACTGTTGGGAGTCCCTATTTGTATAAATAAGAAGGCTTCAAGCCTGATTAGGTTAGCCATTTATTAGTCTATTTTTGCACATTGGTGCAGCATTGTACTCAGCTCATTTCCGAGCTCTTTTTGAGACAGTTTTTATGTGATGTAACTGCTATTTTTGATAATGAAGATGAATGAAGTTTTGAGCCAGCACTGTTTTTTTCCAGAGGGCTGAAGCTCTTGGGTTGAGCCCCAACCCAAGTTTCCTAGCACCTCGTTTGTGAATTATATGCTTTTGTTTCCATTCACGAGTTAATTTCTGTTGCGTATACTCATTTTACTTCATTAGATTAGGTTGCTTTTGATGGTTAGAATAGTTGTCTTTGCTTCAAGTTGCTTAAGTAAGTTGCTACAGTGAAAAAAAAAGATCCAAAAAGGCTACCAGCAGGTCTTGATCTCCTTTCTCCCTCCTTAGGACCATGATTTGAGGGCAAGGCACTACTTCTACCACAAAAAACACAATTTTTGCTCTTCCAATGCGACTGCTAGTGTGATATTTTGAGTTGGAGAAGTTGATATTAGTTTGGATTCACATTCTTAGATCATTTCATGTTCATTTGCCATGGTTTTCTTGCATGATTTCTGTTCATAAAGTACTGTTCAACATTTTTATGGTTTTAGGTCAGAAATTAGGTTAAGATAGACAAAACTTTGTTTTCAGTTCTTGCTTTGGTCAGTTTTGAGAAGTGTGCAGCTCTTTTGTAGAACATTCCAGCTCATCATTCCTCCATTAAACAACCAACACCAACTCACTTCTCCAAAATTTCCCCACTCATTCGCCACATTTCGCCAAACTGCCCTAATTTCTGCGTTTTTCCATAAAGTTTCTCTTTTTCCCTTTGAACAAATCCAACCATCTCATTCATCCCTGACCTTCCTTGACAAGTTATAGACCCCTCAAAACCTTCATCCAACCTTCATTTCCCCTTTCCCATCATTTTTCCACCTTCAAATCTCCAAAAACCACTTTCGGCCTCCTCCTATAGAACCTCCTGTAGATCCCCTGCAGCCTCCTGTAGAAGTTCCTGTAAGTGATTTTTCAAAGTTTGATCACAATGGAAGTCTTCAGAAGGGTACTAGGGGCTTCTTAGGACCTCTTCACACCTTCCACACCATCTGCAAAATCCAAACCCATCTTCCTTTGCCACCAAACCTCTGCACAATCACAACCAGTCAAATCACAAGCATAAAAATTCCACGTAAAAATACTCAAAAGTACAAAAAGATGATTTCTTCCCTTTTCTCTTCAGAAGTAGTTTGAATAAATGCATTTTACCATTTCAGTAGTCAATGGCACCCATTTCAGTAGTTTCCGTCTCCTTTCTTGCAAAAGTAGGGTTAGTAGGTAAACTAGGGTTTTCTAGGGTTTGCGTTTCATTTCAGTTTCCATTCTTTTTCTGCAAGTAGAATAGCCCATGTAGAGTTAGTTTCCTTTCATCACTGTTAAAGCTTCTTCTGAGAACTCATAGAAGTTGGCTTAAGCTCCTAGCGAACTTGTGCCAGCTAATCAAGTGACAACCTACAGTAAGAGCTAGTACTTGTGCATACAGCACCGTCGCTTCCAAGTTTGTTACGAACTATTGGGTTGATAAAAGTAAAGAAGGAAGCCCCGGGAGTTGCAGCATTATTGCTAAAATACTGGAGCTCACCACTCTTTTTGGCACCGTTGCTGGGGAAGCATCAGAGTATTTTGTGATTACTGCTTTTCTTCTATTTTCTACTGCAACATTCTGCTAAGTAGTTCATTTCAGCAAGCGTAGATTAGGCATTTCCTACTTTCATTTCAATTCTGCAATTTCATTTCAACAAGCGTAGATTAGATATTTCATGTTTTCATTTCAATTTTGTAATTTCATTTCAGCAAGCGTAGATTAGACATTTCCTACTTTCATTCCAATTCTGCAATTTCCATTTCAGCGAGATTCATTTTAGTTAGTTGCAAGTTGTTGTTCATTCCATTTCAATTTTGCAGGTACAAGCAAGAAAAAAACACAAAAATCACCCAAAAAAGATATTTCCTTTCATGCCTCGTAGGAACAGAGACAATTCAGGAAAATTCCTACCCAACACCCCCACCACATCTCTAAGTCATCCTGCTCTCTTCTCTGGTGGCAGTAATCCAGAAGAACCTATAGGTGAACCTCCAGAGATATACGAAGATCCTATAATAGAAGAAGAGCAAGAAACCATTCCTCCTGAGACCATGGATAACAAAAGAAATGATAGAGGAAATGGGGAAAGAATGAAGGTGCCTTTCCTATCCGAGAGACCAATGGGGACACAAAAATGAAAAACATAAGTCCTTCAGCCTTACCTCACTTCCATGGACTGACTACCAAAGAACCTGATACCTTCTTGTTTGAATTTTTTGTTCTCTATCGAACCTATGACTATGCAGAGGACGAGAAAAAGTTGAAACTATTTCCTTCTACCCTCAAGGATGCAACATTGCGCTGGTTCATGGGGTTACCTGGAAACAGTATCACAACTTAGGCTCATATGCAGCAAGCCTTTAACAAAAAGTACCGGGACTATTGTAGGTCAAAGGATAACAAGGAAGGAATCTTCTGAATGACCATGGGAAGTGATGAATCTTTAGAAGACTATGAAGAAAGGTTTCAACTCAGTTATAAAAGGGCCAGGTGCACACTTGACCCCAAATCTCTGAAGTTGGTTCTACTTAGAGGAGTCCCTGAAGACCTTCTAGATACCCTCCATTTGCTGGCTAGGGGAGACATCTACCAACTGTGTTATGATGACATAAAGACTGTGTTTAGAAACCATTCTAGGTCAGCTAGAAAGAGAGGTAGGGGAAGTCAACCTTTAGCCAGTACATCCTCATCCAATTCATCCCTTAGAAACGAACTTGAGAATTGGCTGGAAGATTTCAAGAGCGAGATGAGGCAGACTCTTGCCATGCAAATGGATACCTTGCATATCAAAAGGAAGCAAGAGGAAGCTGAGAGGGCTTTGGCCATATTTTGTCCCAAGTGCACTAGAAAGCATCCTAGGAACGAATGTCCATTGCACTCTATAGAAGTGTGTTTAGTCTGTGAAGAAGACCATCCTACGAATCAATGCCCTTCCTTGCCCGAAATTAAAGCTGCATATCAAGGGGTCGAAGGAGCCATTGAACCACTCTATTTCATGAACCAAAGGAGGCCCAATGGACCCAGACCTTACTAGTAGGGAATGCAAGGGACATCCCAAACTTATTACAACCCCAATCAAGCCACTTCCATGCCTTCTTGGGATCCCCCTGCTCATCCTTCCTAGTCCACACCCCCTCCTTGGTCATATCCTCCTCAATACCAAGCTCCGCTAGTTGCTCATTCATTTCACTCTTATGCTCAACCACAGCCTCAATGGAATGCACCTCATCGGGGGTGGAGGCCCCAGTACAACTCTCCTCCCACTCTTTTGCCTCCACCACCTGCTCAACCATAACCCTTACCTCCTGCTCCACCAAGACAACCCCAAATTCCTGCTCAACCAAACCCGAACCCCAACAACAGACAGGCCCAACAGGTATATAGTGGAGAAACATCATGTCCGACCTATGATGTGGAGATTCAAGAGATTAACCTATGGTCTGGGAAGGTTCTCCCAAATAGCCAACCTCCTCCTAAGGAGGATGAGGAAGAAAAATAGGAAAGTGAACCAACATTCATTCCACCCTTTCTTGAGAGACTAACTAGAACCACACAACCGACCCTAGAAGAAACTAAACTTCCGGGAGAATTAAAACAATTATGTGTAAAGATACCACTTATCCAAGCCATAAAAGATGTGCCCATATACAACAAAATGATAAAGGAGAAGTGATTTAGGCACCCAGGCAGGCGCAAGAGAGATGCTCCAACTATCAATGTCATAGGACAACCATCCGACCTAATGTTGGGGCAGGTAATCTGTCCAAAATATCTAGACCCTGGGAGTCCTGTAGTCGATGTCCACATCAATGGCACCATAATCCCCCACACCTTGATTGATCTAGGGGCTGCCATTAATGTGATGACTAGGGACACTATGCTCAAACTCAACGTTCAAGGTTCCCTGAGAAAGACTACAACAGTCCTGCAGTTAGCAGACCGCTCCATCGTGACCCCTAAGGGGATTGTGGAAGATGTAATGGTCTCTATTGACTCATGGGACTATCTTGCTAATTTCCTGGTTCTCAACCTAAAGGCAAAGCTCACTGGGTATCCTCTCATCCTGGAAATACCTTGGTTGGCTACTGCAGATGCCTACATCAGTGTTCGAGCTAGGAACATGACAATCAAGAACAGGCATATGTCCAAACAGCTAGTGCTATATCCTCCTGCCCAACCTCTGTTAGAACATGATTTACCTCTTTGGTTGGAGGAGGAAGATGAGGATGAAGTCTATTCCACACTATTGTGTATAGTAGAGGATACCATGGGGGGACCACAAACCGAGGATGACTTTATTGAAAACTTGATTTAGAATCCACCCCCCAGTGTGTTGCCATTAGAAGAGTTGGTGGAAGAAACCCAGTCCAATCCTGTATTTGATCTCTGTGTGGCTGACTCGACCTCTGTCCAAGTGAAGAATGTGGAATTCAGCCCAGAACGAACCTTGAGGATCAACTCATCCCTATCCACCTCTCAAGAGAAGGAACTGTGTAACTTATTGGAAAACCACTTGGATGATTTTGCTTGGAGCTATAAGGAGATGAAGGGAGTCCACACTTCAGTCTATACTCATCACATTTACATTAAAGAAGATTGTAAACCTGTTGCTGGATGCAGGATTCATCTACCCCATCTCTGACAGCGAATGGGTCTCTCCTTTGGTGCTAGTTCCGAAGAAAAATGGGAAGTGGAGAATTTGTGTAGACTATCGGGAACTGAACAAGGCCACCAAGAAGGACCATTTTGCTTTGCTTTTCATAGATCAAGTGTTAGATGGCCTGGCAGGGAAGAAGTTCTTCTCCTTCCTAGATGGGTTTAGCAAGTACAACCAAATCCAAATCAGCCCGGAAGACCAAGATAAGACCACTTTCACTTGTCCTTGGGGTACTTTTTCATACCAAGTCCTTCCTTTTGGGTTGTGCAATGCTCCTGCCACTTTCCAGAGAGTAGTACTAAGCATATTTGCTGAACTGGTGCATGATTTAGTGGAAATCTATATGGATGACTTTACCCCTTATGGTTCTAACTTCCAGGAAGCTCTGACTAACCTAGGAAAAGTTTTAGCCAAATGCATTGAAATGAACCTGTCCCTCAGCCTTGCAAAATGCGAATTCCTGATGACTGAAGGGACCGTGCTAGGTCATACAATTTCTCAGCAAGGATTACAGGTGGATCCCAACAAGATTGCTATCATCCAAAGGGTCCCACCTCCTCAAAAGTTAAGAGATGTTCGGAGTTTCCTAGGCTTAGCAGGGTATTATAGAAGATTCATTAAGGATTTTAGTAAGCTACCCTCTCCATTGTTTGGTCTTTTGGGAAAAGATGCTGAGTTCATATGGACTGACAACTGTCAAGAGACTCTAGATACCTTGAAAGGTAAACTGATAACTGCCCCAATTTTGAGAGGTCCAAATTGGGCCCTACCTTTCCATATTCACAGAGATGCCTCGAACAAAGCAATAGGAGCAGCCTTAGGGAAAGTTGATGAGAAGCTGCCTTATGCCATATATTTTGTTAGTAAAAACTTGTCCAAGGCAGAATCAAACTACATTGTAAACGAAAAGAAGCTCCTAACTATAGTCCATTCCCTAAACAAGTTCAGACACTACATCACCGGCTATCAAACATTCGTACACACCTATCATGTTGCAATTAGGTACTTGATGAATAAACCAGATGTAAATGCTTGTATTATTAGGTGGTTACCTTTATTGCAGCAATTTGATTTGACCGTTGTTGATAAGCCAGGTAAGGAAAATGTTGTTGCTTATTTTTTGTCTAGATTAGATCTACCAACAGGTGAAGAAGGAATGGTGGATGATTAAATACCAAATGAACACCTATTCGTTATTTCAATACTCTCTCCATGGTTTGCTGATATAGAAAATTACTTGGTTTCAGCACAATTTCTGCCACACCTGTCCTCAAAAGAGAAGAGCAAGATCGTGAGGAAAAGTGCCCCATTCACCTGGATTAGGGGAAACCTTTTTGACCTTGACCCAGATCAGATTTTGAGGCAATGTGTCAGGGAGGAGGAAGTTTTTGACATTCTCCTAACCTGTCACGATGGGCCTTATGGGGGCCATTTTGCAGCAAAAAGTACTGCCTTTAAAATTCTGCAAGCTGGTTACTATTGGCCCACTCTTCATCAAGATGTCAGAAAATATATCAGCCAATGTGACCGATGTCAAAGGATGGGGAAACCTACTCCAAGGGATGAGATGCCCCTGCAACCTCAAGTGACTTTTGAACCATTTTAGAAGTCATTTTAGAAGTGGGGCATGGATTTTGTGGGTCCCATCAACCCTCCTTCAAAACAGAAATCTTACATCACTGTGTGTAATGATTATATGACAAAATGAGCAAAAACAAAGGTGATTAAGGCAGCAATAGAAGAAAAAGTAGCTGAGTTTTTGAGGGAAAATATATTTTACAAGTTTGGCTATCCAATAGAGTTAGTTACAAATCAAGGGAGTCAGATTACCTCCAATCTGATTGAAGACCTACTCACACATCACAAGATTAAGCACAAAACTTCCACCCCTTATCATCCACAAGCAAATGGACAGGTGGAAGTCACTAACAGAGCTTTGGAAGGGATTTTGACTAAGGCAGTGAGCAGTAGCAGAAAAGATTGGGCAGATCGATTGGTTGAGGCCACCTGGGCCTATAACACCACATGGAAAACCACCACAGGGTTCACACCCTATGAGTTGGTCTACGGGAAGAAGGCTTTGCTGTCAATAGAATTTGAATATAACACATTGAGGATGGCAGCTCAGCTAGACCTAGATCTCAGCCATGCACAAAAGGAAAGGTTACTTCAGCTAAATGGATTGGATGAGCAGAGATTGCAAGCCCTTCTCCACTCAGAGGTAGTCCAACTTCAAAGAAAAATATGGCATGACAGACACCTCAAAGAAAAACAATTCCAAAGAGATTGGGCGTTGCTGTATGATTCAAGATATAAAGATTCAAGGGAAAACTGAGGACAAGATGGCTTGGACCATACATAGTATAAAAATGCAATGACAATGGTTCAGTCCTGATCTGGACCATTGATGAAGAAGCCATCCCCATGCTCGTCAATGGGCATTGGTTGAAGATCTACAGGAAGCCCCTTTCCAAGTAGGAATTCATTGAGAGTCTGAGTAAAACCATGTTGGTAATGGAGCAGGTCTCTGCCTCCACTCCACCCACACCTTGAAAAAAAAAAAACAGAAAGAATAAAAGATCCCTGGGTGAAAACCTCTTGGAGGCACCCAGGGTAGGAAGTGATGGTGAAAACCTCCTAGAGGCGCCCCAGCTGTCTCATTAAAAAAAAAAAAAAAAGAGAGAGAGAAAAGAAAAGGATGGAAAGAAAAAAAGTAGAAAAAACCTAACGTCTTTTTGAATGCATTGCAAGTTGTAGGAGGGTCACACAAGAGAAAAGACATTGCCAAGCTACATACACCCTTAATAACTCATTCCTCCATTTCCATTGTCTTTTCCCAGGCCTTGGTCTCATTTGTTCTGAAAATTTTACATCCTATAGGAAACTTTGTGCATTCTACAGGAGGCTCCTGTAGAAACTACAAAGAGCCCAAAATCAAGTTCATAGAAGAATCTGAGGACTAGAAATTTGTCCAGAAGGCCTGTAGACCTCCCTACCACCATCCATCCACCTAATTCTCCATTTCATCCCTGCACACCCACACTTCCACTTGCTTTTCTTTCCCTGCACAGGCAAATACAGAAATTTTGTTTCTTTCATTCTTTAAACAAAAAATGATGATGAATAAAGCAACAGCGTTCTTCACTTGTTTCTTACCTGATGTCTTCCAGCTGTTACTCCTTCCCTTCAAAACCTTGTGTAGCTGTCTCTTCAATCCCTGCTCAAGCATCAACCAGGAATTTTAGAGGGAGAAGCAACTATAGGAAATCCTGCAGGATCCCGTAACAGTTGATCCCTTTAAAAACAAGCTCTAGAGGCAAGGTCAGTGCAGCAAAGATGTATACAACGTACGAGGAGCGGTGCCTGATCGAAAATCACCAGCATAGGCCACCAATTCAGAGGCCGCGAGCACTAGCAGCAGCAACAATAAAAAAACCAGAGTGCCAAGTCCGAGCATGCAGAGCACAGTAGCGACTCACAGGTAAGTGGCTAAACCTATTCCTCTATTGCATGAATATTATTTAGGAACTGCATGAACATTGAGATGGTCGCAATCAAATGAAATCGGTGGCCAGCTAACTGGCCACCCTCATTCAGTTCAACTCACCCTCGTTCAGTTTAAATCACCCTCGTTCAGTTCAAATCACCCTCGTTTAGTTCAAACAAGCTTCGTTCCATTCAAACAGCAATTCAGATACGCAATCAGCACGTGTGGCCTGTCAACTCGGGAAGAAAAAAATTAGAACTGGTAGTGGTGGCAGGCAGGCGACATGAAATACCATTATGGCACTGGAGTAGGACCAACGGTCTGAATGGGGATAACGTACCCATCCTGCCACCTTATTTCATCACCGCAGATCATGTCATCAACTTAAGTAGACTACGGTCGAAGCCTCCACCACCTTTTGCTTTCATTTGAGTCAACGCGTTCTCGACTACAGCACTCACCTACCACCTTTAGAATAGTGAACCAGTCGTTCTCTGCCAGTTTTCAAAACCTCCTACTTATCGAACTCTACAGGAGCATTATCACATTCTACAGGAGAAGGAACACCGTCTATAGGAGGCTTTATACAGGAAGGCTAGAGAGCATCTCTACAAAGGTAAAATTCAGAATTTTTTCCAAATTCGAGCTCGAAAAGAGGTAGGCTTAGAAACCCACTCTGCATGTGATAGATTTATACAAGGTGGTGGAATTAGAAGCACAGTATTGGGTTGAAAAAGGAAATGAATGTGAGCACAAAAGTCTGCCTGTGTTTTTCTGAGTTCTATATAGTCTCTCCATTTTCTTCTCTGCACTCAAAATTTGTCTTTTTCTTCCTCGTGTTCTTCTGTAAAGAAAAAGAGATGCAACCATAGAAAATCAAGCTTGGGAAAGAAACGAATTTGCAAGTCTGTTTACTCTGTGAGAAAGAAACATTGTTTTATATATTCTTTGTTCTATCAAAATATTGAGTTCCTCCAAAAGCTGAGAAGTAAATTCAGGTCAAAAATAGTTTGAAGGGAGGGAAAACATTGCAATTGATGTTGTGAAAAAATAAGAACACAAGAAATTCCCTCTCTGGTTTTGGAAAGACAAACATCAGCCATTCCTCTGTTTCCAGTTTTGAAAGTTGTTGCCTTCTTCCTCACCTGAGCATTTTCAGAAGTCACTAAACACCATGCCAGGAGGTTTTATGAGAAATGAACCTTTGAACTCCAACAAATTGCATGAGCACCCTGAAGTGGTGGCCCTCTTCACCAAGGCAAACTGGATTTCTTTCTTTGAGAGA
This sequence comes from Pinus tabuliformis, assembly GCA_031772625.1. Lineage (NCBI taxonomy): Eukaryota > Viridiplantae > Streptophyta > Pinopsida > Pinales > Pinaceae > Pinus > Pinus tabuliformis. Next base: position 989,028,261 of record CM062811.1, on the reverse strand, counting down.
ATTCACAGATATGATGAAGAGGTGACCGAGGAATTTTTAATGTCCTTAAGACCCCATTCAAAAACACATGCTACAGTCAGTTTCAGGGGTCTGACCCTAGAGCTTACACCAGATTTTACTAGCAGAATCACAGGTCTTCCACTTGGGCTCCCTTGGAGCAAAGAAGAAAAACTACTAGGACAGGTTGCTAAAAAGACAATTTTTCAACCTGATGAACATCCTATAGAGGATACGAATGGGATCAAAAGGACAAGTCTACCTCATCCATGGGGTGAGGTCAGCTACCAAATCATGAAATATATCTCTTATGAGGGAAGGTTCAGTATAGTTTATGGTTATCACTTCATATTATTACATGAATTGAGATATGGAATGGACTTACCTGCAGCTAGGAAACTCAGTCTGCCATATTTTCTCCTCCAGTCTTTGATAGAGTAGGCACCAAATTAATGCAGGGGTCCCAGACCAGCTAGCCCACCATGGCCTCATTAAATTATTGGTAGAGGATGCCCTCCACACATACACCATCCCTATAGCTTGGGAAATTTTCCAGAATATGACTAGGGAAGATGACATAAAAACTCTCACAGATGAACTTAGTCCATCCGGCAGTGAAAAGTAGGAGCAAACAGAGGAACTTGAAAATGAAATCCATGAGGAAGCACAAGATATTCAAGTATAAGAAGAAAAAGAGGAAAAACAGAGAGAAGAAGAGAAAAAGGAGACAGCCACAGTTTAACCTAAGGCAGAGAAGGAAACAGAATCAAGAGCAGGAAAGAGAAAGAGGACAAAAGATGAGAAGAAGAAGACCAAGACAGCTCAGAAGAAGACTGCCACTGGAAAGGAAGAAACTCAGCAGGAAAAGGAGAAAACACCACCTGAGACAGTAGAAATCAAAACAGAGACAGCAGATACAGGAAAAATTGCAGAGGATGAAGAAGAAAAATAGCAGGAAGAAATATCCCTTGAAACACTGGCAAGGGAAGCAGTAGTTGTGCTTGCTGCATTGAGCACTCCAGGTAAGCAAAAGGGAAAAAGGAAAAGACAGAAATCAATGTATTTCAAAGCCCGGAGGAGCACCAGAATCAAGGTAGGCAAGCCCCAGCCACCATCGAAAAAAACCTATTATCATTGAGGATGCACCAACTATGACAAAGGAGGAATCTCCCTCCAAAATCTCTATCACCTATGAGAGAGGGAGTCCTAAGACCTTCACCTGGAAGGAAAGGATCAAATTGATGGACTCTAAAGTAGTCCTACAGGAGGCACAAACCTCTCTACAGGAGACACTGGCCAAGCTCAAAGAAACTGAAAAACTGGAAAAGAAGGCAGAGGAACAGTCCTAATAGGAAGGGAAGGAAAAAGAAATACCAGAACCGGGACCTCAGCCTAGCTTAGGCTCCTATTACAATCTTCTAGAGGGTGGGAAGATCATCCCACAAAAATTCTCTATGCCTCTTTTCTTCGAACTAAAAAAAGAAAGAGTCAGGACCCACACCTGGATGTAAATTGCTAAATTTAAAGGAGTCAAAGATATAGGGCACATGGAAAACAACTTGAGAGAGATGAGTAGGGAGTCGAGCATGGTAAGGCACACAGAGAGCATCAGAAGAGCTCAACTACATGAAGAAAATGAACTATTAAAAAAGCAGTTACATGAATAGGAACCTCAAGGGGGAGATAAGCTGCCAATCTTGGAAGGACAGCAACAACAAGAGGGACCCTAGGCAGATAGTGAGACAGTAGAGAAATAGAAACAATAAGAAGAACCATAGACAGATAGTGAAACGCTGATGAAACGGTAGCAAGAAAGAGAATCTCAGGCAGCAACTGAAATGTTGATTTTTGAAAAAGCAATTGCAGGAAAAGGAAGCCCAACTAGCCTGCATGGCCAACTGGGCAATGGGGGCCTTGCAGTGCAGATAAACAGCTAAATCCTATGCACTATATCTCAAAGACCAGTGGCTCCAATTCTAGATTAAAACATTGGCACAGAGGGGCACAATCCCATTTCAAGATTATGGTCAGTTTATGGATTTATGTGATCATAGTTCAACTGAGGATAAAGCAAGGCTAGTAGAATTTTACCTACACAACATGGCACTTCTTGACATGAATTTATGGGATCCAAATGCGGCATTGGGAGACTTACAGCTAATGGCTATGGCTTCTTGGATGAGCCATGAGGAAAAGAGAGCAGTGGGAATTCAGAAGATAATGGCAAAAGAGCTAAGTGAGCCCCTAATGATAAGGGCAGAACCATTGGCTCTTATCTATGCCCATGAAAACCTTGCAACCAATCCCCAAGTTCTCCCTAATTATGTTGATAGGCAAACACAAGCTATTGCTCATTTTGAAGATATGGAGAGATTTTTTGGCGATGACTACCTTCATGCATGAATGAGAAGGTGGAATACATTGCCACATAGCTTAAGGATCAGGGAGTAGCACTCCCCAAACAGAATGAGGGAGGCCATGATGAGAGTACCCCTATACAAACACTCAATTCAAAACTTGAAAGCCAATTGGATTGGTCTTAAGTTCAGTCCTCCATTACTGTTAGGAATGTTAGAAGGAGTTAAGGAGGAGGAAGAACAGAAACAATGGGAGGAAGTGGATAGGAAAGCAGGTTTCCATGATAGAGAGGAAGACATCACATCAGAGGCTTGGGATATTAGGGAATCTTTTAGAGCTATTAAAGATGAAGAGCTGGATTAGTTGCTCAGAGGATGAGCAACCCATTCAGCAGGGGGTTGATGATGAGCCCCAGAAATGGGTAACTATATGGGCTCATTCTGCCTATTATTTTCATTTAATCCACCATTCTCAATATTTTTGTGCATGTTTTTGAATATATTTATGTCAATAGAGTGAATGGGGATAGTCACTTTGCCATGAAGTCTAATGAATGTTTATTGCAAATTTTTTGGGACAATTTTGGACAAAGACAAGGAAATCATGAGCATATGGCAGCCAAACTCGAGGAAACAAGGAAGAGGACTTGTAGGAGGGGTGTCTCCTTCATTAATGACCCCTTCCTTGAATTCTCCATCAGCAGCTCGGAGTACACAGGCCCACATTGATGATTCCAAGGGGCAGCTGAGCAAGTCAAGTAGAGTTGTTGTTATCTTCAGTTCTAGGCAGCCGAGTTCCTTAAGTTTAGGAGGAATGTTGGGAGTCCCTATTTGTATAAATAAGAAGGCTTCAAGCTTGAGTAGTTTAGCCATATCTTAGTCTATTTTCGTACATTGGTGCAGCATTGTACTCAGCTCATTTTTGAGCTCTTTTTGAGACAGTTTTTATGTGATGTAACTGCTATTTTTGATAATGAAGATGAATGAAGTTTTGAGCTAGCACTGATTTTTTTCCAAAGGGCTAAATCTCTTGGGTTAGGGCCCAACCAAAGTTTCCCAGCACCTCCTTTATGTAATTATATGCTTTTGTTTCCATTCACGAGTTAATTTCTGCTGCATATACTCATTTTACTTCATTAGATTAGGTTGCTTTTGATGGTTAGAATAGTTGTCTTTGCTTCAAGTTGCTTAAGTAAGTTGCTACAGTGATAGAAAAAGATCCAAAAAGGCTACCAACAGGTCTTGATCTCCTTTCTCTCTCCTTAGGACCATGATTTGAGGTCAAGGCACTACTGCTGCCACCAAAAACATAGTTTTTGCTCTTCCAATGCAACTGCTAATGTGATATTTCGAATTAGAGAAGTTGATATTAGTTTGGATTCACATGCTTAGATCATTTCCTATCCATTTACCATCATTTTCTCGCATGATTTCTGTTCATAAAGTACTATTCAACATTTTTTTGGTTTTAGGTCAGAAATTAGGTTAAGATAGACAAAATTCTGTTTTCGGTTCTTACTTTGGTCAGTTTTGAGAAGTAAGTGTGCAGCTCTCTTGTAGAACATTCCAGCTCATCATTCCTCGATTAAAAAACCAACACCAACTCACTTCTCCAAGATTTCCCCACTCATTCGCCACATTTCGCCAAACTGTCCTAATTTCTGCATTTTTCCATAAATTTGCTTTTTTGCCCTTTGAACAAATCCAACTATCTCATTCATCCCTGGCCTTCCTTGACAAGTTATAGACCCCTCAAAACCTTCATCCAGCCTTCATTTCCCCTTTCCCATCATTTTTCCACCTTCAAATCTCCAAAAACCACTTTCAGCCTCCTCCTGTAGATCCTCCTGTAGAACCTCCTATAGATCCCCTGCAGCCTCCTGTAGAAGTTCCTGTGAGTGATTTTTTGAAGTCTGATCGCAATGGAAGTCTTCAGAAGGGTACTAGGGGCTTCTTAGGACCTCTCCACACCTTCCTGGCCATCTACAAAATCCAACTCCATCTTCCTTTGCCACCAAACCTCTGCACATTCACAACCAGTCAAATCACAAGCATAATAATTCCACATAAAAATACTCAAAAGTACAAAAAGATGATTTCTTCCCATTTCTCTTTAGAAGTAGTTTGAATAAATGCAATTTACCTTTTCAATAGTCAATGGCACCCATTTCAGTAGTTTCCATCTCCTTTCTTGCAAAATTAGGGTTAGTAGGTAAACTAGGGTTTGCGTTTCATTTCAGTTTTCATTCTCTTTCTGCAAGTAGAATAGCCCCTGTAGAGTTAGTTTCCTTTCATCACAGTTAAAGCTTCTTTTGAGAACTCATAGAAGTTGGATTAAGCTCCTAGTGAACTTGCACCAGCTGATCAAGTGACAGCCTGCAGTAAGAGCTAGTACTTGTGTATACAGCACCGTCGCTTCCAAGTTTGTTACGAACTACCGAGTTGATAAAAGTAAAGAAGGAAGCCCCAAGAGTTGCAGCATTATTGTTGCAATACTAGAGCTCACCACATTTCTCAATGTCAAAGGTTGAAAGAAGTCTAGCTTGAGAAATGGAAGAATGTTTCCAAAATTGAGTATAAGTGTTTAATTATAAATCCTCATTCTTCTTCTTAATTTCACTGAAAACATGAAAAATGTCATCTTCTTTATCCTTCTGACTGCCTTCATTGGTCTGAATCACCTGATGTTCATGAGATGTGGTGGAATGAGTGGGTGACTGAACAGTCTGTCCACCAGACTGTGTGAAAAGAGATGTTTCTCCAAGTCCATCAAATGTTGTTTTTTGTGACTCAATAATTGCATTGAACTTCAAAGAGAGCCTAGGTCTCTTCTTTCTATGTACAATTCTAAAACCCTGACTTAATGCTTCAGTTGTAGGGGATGATTTTCTTCCCTTCGTCGTTTGGCTATCTTTTCCTATACAAGTGGAGTTTGTAAATTTGAAGTAGAAACTACCTATTCTTCTGCTTCTTGAAGGGTGTTCTCCTTCCATTCTGACTGATTTTTGTATTGCTCAATTTCAAGCCTGGTTGTGTGATGATATGGAGTAAACTTATTTTCAACTCTGAGTCTAGAAATTATTCCCATTGGGTCATAAGACCAAGTGAAGCTGAGGCCAAACTTCATTTCCTTCAGTAACCTGTATGCTTCTTCTCATGCTGCTCTAGTGTTACAGATGAATGGACCAACCTGAGCCTTTAGTTTAAACTGTGATTTCATCTTTTCCGCCACAAAATGTACTTGACCAGCACTAAACCTCTACCTAATGTATTCTAATGGAAAAGATCTCATAGAGAGGTACTTAGGTAGCTTGTAAGGTGGAAGTTCATAGCCAGACTCTGATCTCTATATAATTTTGGTAAAGATACCAATCTCCTTTTGTGGCTTGATCAACTAGTTGTAAAACTTTTACAATTTCATCACTAACTCTTGGTTCTGGAGTGTTGCTCATAAGATTAATGGTTGGATGAACAAACAATTCTATGAACTGTTTATATGAAAATTTCTCTTTCTCCTTCATTCCCATAGAAGTCTAAAATATCATTGATTTCCGATTGCCTTCTTCATCTAGCTTCTGCAAAGTGAATGGGAACTTGTCTCCCTGAAAATAGATAAAAAGATATATAAGTACTGAAGTATACTTCAATACTTCTTCAATATTGAAATGGACAAATTGTTCATGAATGGCCTCAGCTAGGAATTGACTAAAGTTAAACGAACAGTGGTTGTGTAACCAACTAAAAAGATAGACAAGAAACCAATGATGGCTTCATCTACATGTTGATCAGAATAGTAACCAAGAAGATAAGAGAGGATGGTAGTAATTTGCTTGATTTTGTTTGGGAATATAGATGAATCATAGGGAGGGTTTCTTTTAGGCAAAGGGCTATCTACAGCTAGGAAATGTTCTAGAGTTTTATCTCTTTTAGTGAAATCTAGCTTTTGATAGGCTTTTGTTAGGCTTTCATGAGAAAAATGATGGGTTGGCACAATGGTTGGGGCCTGCAATATATGTTCAATGGATTGAGCATTGATGGAGCACAGGGTTTCTCCTGTGGGTGAGATAATATCTCTTTGAGTGGGATCATAGGATTCATGACATTTTCTGACAAATTCAGGTGTTTTGTGTATCTTAGGGAAGATTTAATGAGGAAGGTGGGAGTCCCAAAGTCCTATTTCATCCGTTTTATCAAGTAATTGATCCTCCATCTAGAAATAGATTTCAAACAAATCAAATTTAGACAAATACTCATTGATTTTACAGTCTTTGTCAACTAAGGGAGTGTGATGGAAGTCAACTTGTGGATGAATGAGAGGATTTGGGGTTTCTGAAACTTCTTTTCCCTTAGGAGGCATTCTATTAATTGAATTGCAAGTTGAAAGAGATGGAAATTGGAAGAATTGGGCTGAAACACAATGATAATAGAATAACAGTATAATTGAAAACAAATTAAGTGGACCTGGATGTTGGTTTGCTTATAAACAGGACAAAATAACTGCTTGAATGGTGAATTGTCGTTTGAACTGTAAGCATGAAATCTCCAGTGATCAATTGAGTTACAGGAATGCACTGTGTAACGTTTTTTATGAAAGAACAGGGCTTATAATGAATAAAATGGAGTGGGGTTGTTTAATCAATGGCTAAATCCTCATTAATTCTCCAACGGGACTGATAAACTAGTCTATGGAGTATTTATTTGTGGGAGTGGTGAATTAAATGGATAATGGTAATATAAGGGGAGGCTGATTGGACAGAGGAGGTGATGTGAGAGTGGAGGTGGACGATCATGTAGGAGCGATGGTAAGCGAATGGATGGAAAACTGCATTCGGGAGTAAGTTAGGGTGGTAAGTGGTTTGGGATTTAAGTCCCGAAAGACTAGGAGTGGGGCTTGGCAGTTTCAGAGGGAACTTTCCAAAACTGTCGACTTCAGAACCCCCCCCCCCCCCTTCTGCCGATAATGTTCGGATGAAAAAGGAGGGCCGAGAAAAGATGTAGGTCGTCAGATATTAGGGGAATGTGTAGAATGAAGAAGAAAATAAATGAGGTTTAATAACTTGAGGCGGAAAGTGATGGTGGGGTCAAAATCTATGATGGATGTGACATGTGTGGGTGTCGTGGTGAATGAATGGATAAAGTGTAAACATTTACAAAATAACCTTGATATGGGTAATTTATGGTTAATTAAAACCAATCATCATATGTGCATGTATCCAATGTTCTAACTTAGGATAAAAATCCTTTCGTGCTCCAATTGCATTTGATATTTCTACCTACCCTTAACTTTTCTAACATTTTTTTTACAATCTTAGTCACCCAAGTGCATTTAGACTAGCAACTCAACATTTTCCTTTTAATGATTAATCTACTTCTACCCCTTATTGCTTCCATTGGCTAAGATTAAACTGCTGATCCAATTTTATTTTCTAGCTATCAACAAACAATTTAAATCTAATCCAATCATGATTAAACTGTGCAATTGGATTGTATGAACTAGTGTGGCATTTAAACAATCTGCACACAACTTTTTATTTGCAAAAATAAAATTCACTAAGAGTAGTGGCATTTGGATTTGCGGCAATTTCAGAATTTATTATTTTTCTTTTCTTTCTAATCTAACATTTTATTTTTTCCTTCCTTTTTTAGGGCATCTATTCTAACATTTTATTTGATATGGACTTATTCATCAAAATATCCCTAACATTTTTTGTCTCTTTATTCTTTTTGTCCATATCCTAACTTAACATTTTCTCAAAATATATTTTTTTTAAATTCTAACCTACCAAAACTAGATATTGCTACAACTTCGGCTCCAAAAGGGGATTGCTTTCTCCTGTGGAATGCAAAGAACCTGTAGATCCATGTGCCTTCTCCTCGGGCTATGGAGTCTTTGCTGTGAAAAACTCACACCAGCAGTTTGAAAAGTAAAATAAACCGGACTTTTTACAATGGTAGTAGTGAAATCTACTTCAACTTCTCAGTACTGAATGTAATGCTTGAGAAACCTTCCATTAATAGGGTAAGTCCAATATAATCCCTCTAGATTTTGTATCACAAACATGTTGTTTCCCTTTACTCCAGCAATAGCTAAAGGTCCAAACCACAGGTTGTCAAACTTGCCATGTTTTCCCTTGTCTTCTCTTCTAGAATCCCATCTTAGAACTAGATCACCCTCCTTGAAGTCCCTTTCCCTTGCTCTTCTATCAAATAGGCTCTTCATCTTATTCTGATACTTTTTCAATTTGTATTGAACTTCATCTATGTTTTGATTTAGTTCAATAATTTGATTTATCCTCCTTGAAAAATCATCAAGTTCATCAGTTGCATCCTGCAGAAACTTTAAAACAAGGAAGGCCAAGCTGGTAGGGAAAATTGCATCTTTCCCATAAACTAACTGAAAAGGAGATTTTCCAGTAGATCTCTTTGGAGTAATTCTATTTTCCCAGACTGCATAAATTAGATGAGTGTCCCAGCTCTTTTTATGATCTGCTAAATTATTTTTGATAACCTTTACCAGACTTTTATTGGATGATTCTGCAAGACCATTACCTTGAGGATAATATGGAGTTGAATGATGTAGTAAAATTTGATATTTCTGGCAAAACTCAATCATTTTAACACTAGAAAATGTTGTGGCATTGTCAGTAACAATTTGGGTTGGGCAACCAAACCTAGATAAGGTGTTTTCTTCAATTAATTTGATTACTATTGAATTAGTAGCATTTCTTACTAGAATTGCTTCCACCCATTTAGTAAAGTAGTCTGTTGTAGTGAGGATCCATCTATGCTGATTGCTTGAAGTAGGATGAATCTCTCCAATAAAATCTAATCCCCATTGGAGAAAAGGTGCTAAGACTATTGTAGGGATCAGTGGAAGAGCTGCTAGTTTTTGCTTACCAGCAAACATCTGACAAGGAACACAACTCCTGACTTTTTCTCCTACTTGTAAGAACAATGTTGGCCAATAAAATCCTGCCCTTAATATCTTATATGTTGTTTCTCTCCAAGCATAATGTCCTCCACAAAATCCTGTATGAAATTGATCAATGATCCCTTTAGTCTCTGATTCTATTAAACATAATAATAAGATATTGAGTGGGTCGTTCTAGTATAAATTTGCATTTATGATACAGTACTTGACTGCTTTCAATTTGAGAGTTTTACATTGAATTTTGGAGAATGATTCTGGACATTCTAAATAGATTAAGAAATTTACAATATCTTGATACCAATTTGATAAAACATATTTCTAATCAATGTGTAGAGAGATGGTCTTGTTGGGTTGTGTTATATTCTTTCCATGACTAGCCCACGTAATTAACAGGGGGCTTAGAGGGGGGCCAGAGCCCCCCCTTCATTGCTCCAATTGCGCAGTGGGGGGGTCACAGTGTGGGGGGCGGGGCAGCCCTCCCTGTCTGGGGGGTTTGAGCGGGGGTGGGTAGCCCCCCTCTACGGGGTCCAGGGCAGCGCCCCGTGGAAAAAAATTTTGGACCCTATATTAGGTTAGGAAGACCTACCTATGGTTTTGTGCATGGTTTTCGCAAATGGTTTTGGATGCGATGGTTTTCGGTCCATGGTTTTGGATGCCATGGTTTTTGGTCCATGGTATTGGATGCTTCGTCATGTATAAATATGTATTGTAACATTGAAAAGAACATAATGAACAATCAATATGGTAGTCTCGGTTTTGGGATCCAGGGAAAAATCTCTTTGTATATGTGTTTTATGTGTTATGCTCTTGCATTGTTTATTTTCCGTGTTGTAGAATTCGTATGCAGGTAATTTTTGTACTGGGTTAAAACCTACATTTGGTATCAGAGTTGTTTTGGCTTCAAGGGGATGCCTTTGTTGTTGAGGGGTTTCGCTTAAGCCTGTGGTAGACCATGTTCAGTGGGAGATCTATGGGATCGATTCTGGTGGTGAAAGAAGATGGTGAGCAATGGAAAGATAGAGATCAAGAAATTTAATGGTCAGAGTTTTGAGTAGTGGAAACTCAAGATGGAAGATCTATTGGTGGATAAATATCAGTGGATCGCGGTAGATCCGGGTACTAAACCAACAGGAGTGTCCGATGAAGAATGGAAGAATTTGGATCGAAAGGCAAAGAGCACAATACGATTGTGTGTCTCAGATTCAGTATTGCTTAATGTATCAAGGGAAGCTACGGCTAAGGCTTTGTTGGACAAGTTAGGGACTTTGTACCAATCTAAGTCTCTGGTGAATAAACTATTCCTACGAAAAAAGTTGTATAACCTGAGGATGAAAGATGGAGACTCGGTGACGGAGCATCTAAATGCATTTAATACTGTGGTAAGTCAGTTATTATCTATTGATATAAAAAGTTCAGATGAAGATAAGTGCATCATTCTTTTGTGTTCTCTACCAGATTCGTGGGATAATCTGGTTATTGCAATAGGTAGCAATGAAACTGCCTTGCAGTTTGATGAAATACTCTCATCCTTGCTTACGGAGGAGATGAGACGGAAAAATATGGAGAGCCAGAATTGTGATGCCTTGTCGATACGAGGATGGTCCTAGAATAGAAATAAAAATAAGTCATCAAGTGGCAGATCTAAGGGAGATCTAAATCTCCAGGAAAACCTGTACAGGTAGTTTGTTGGAAATGCAGAAAGGAAGGGCACTACAAAAGGGAGTATAAATCTAAAGCTCCTGACAAAGGAAAGGGATCTGATTATGCTCCTTCTACAGAGGTGAAAACCACCTCAGATGAAGGTGGGGATGTGTACTTGGCTTCTTCAAGTACACATGTAGATCATGAGGCATGGTTGATTGACTCAGGTGCATCCTTTCACTTCACTCCCCATAGAGAGTGGTTTTGAGAGTATGAAAAATACGATGGTGGTGATGTCTTCTTAGGGGATGCTTAGGGGATGGTGGAAAAGTAAAGTTGAAGTTGCAAGGTGGAAGGGTTAGAACACTTCTGGGTGCTCTGCATATTCCTGCATTGGCTAGAAATCCGATTTCTATAAGCAAGATGGATGATGCAGGTGTAAAAACAGTGTTCGAGAAGGATACCTGCAATATGGTTCAGGGAGCACTAGTATTGATGTGGCGAGTTTGGATTGGAACTCTGTACAAGCTACAAGGTAGCACTGTTGTTGATGGGTGCAACAATTTTTTGGTTCCTGAAAGTGGAGCAGAAAATTTAGTGGTCTCTGGAGAGAAGACCATGTTGTGGCATCAAAGGCTTGGATATATTGGAGAGAAGGGCCTTCGAATACTTCATGGTAAAGGTATGGTAGAAGGTTTGAGTAATAGCACTTTGGATTTTGATTTCTGTGAAAATTGTGTATATGGGAAGCAGAATCGGGTGAGTTTCCCCTCTGGTGGTAAGAGGGAAAAACAGATATTAGAGGTTGTGCACAATGATGTGTTTGGACCTGTGAAGGTTCCATCACTAGGTAAGTCTGTGTACTATGTATCATTTATAGATGACTTCTCAAGGAATACACAAATATATTTCCTTAAGAAGAAATCTGAAGTCTTTGACAGGTTTAAATAATTTAAGGCTCTAGTGAAACACCAGACAGAGAAGAAGATAAACATGTTGAGGTCAGATAATGGTGGAGAGTTTTGCAGCAAGGAATTTGAAGAATTTTGTAGGAAGTGTGGTATAGCACAGCAAAAGACTACTCCATACACACTGGAGAAAAATGGAGTTGCAGAAAGATTGAACAAGACGTTGATGGAAAGGACAAGAAGCATGCTCAGTGGTGTCGGGTTAGTACGGGAATTCTGGGTAGAGGCGGTGGAAACAACATGTTACCTAGTCAACAGATGACCTTCATCGACGTTGGAGGATAAGACTCCACAAGAGGTATGGACTAGTAAGAAACCCTCTCTTTCACATCTGAGGGTATTTGAATGTGATGCATATGTACATGTTCCAAAGGAGAAAAGAACCAATTTGGATAGTAAATCTGAAAAGTGCATCTTTATTGGGTATAAGGATGGTTTAAAGGGTTATAAGCTTTAGAACCCAGTAACAAGGAAGGTTGTGTATAGCCAAGATGTGGATTTCAGAGAGGTGAAAGATGTTATTAAACATGAAGTCCAACCAAAGGAACCTGAGAAGATAGAGTTTGAGCTTAAGAAGGAAGAATTAGACTCTACAGCAAAGGAGGAATCAGAATATGAATAGCCATAAACTCCGGGTGTGAGAAGATCAGTTTGAGAAAGAAGGTAGCCAAAAAGGTATAGTCCATATTCTTTCTGTTCAAATTTTTCTTTATCTATTACTGATGATGATCCCAGAACTATGAAGGAAGTAGTAGGTTCAGAGGATGGAAAACTCTGGAAAGAGGTCATGGTTGATGAAATGGAACCTTTACACAAAAATGAATCTTGGGATCTGGTGGAGTTGTCAGCTGGAAGGAAACCCATTGGCAGCAAATGGGTGTTCAAGAAGAAGACAAATACAGAAGGAAGGGTGGAGAAATACAAAGCTCAGTTGGTAGAAAAAGGTTATTCCCAGGTGTTGAGAATTGATTTTGGTGATATTTTTTCTCCTGTTGCCAAGGTAGCTGCTATTAGATCACTTTTATCTATTGTTGCTTCTTTTGATTTTGAGGTAGAACAAATGGATGTGAAGACAACATTTCTTCACGGCGATTTGGAAGAGGAGATATACATGAAGCAACCTAAATGCTTTATGGTGAAGGGTAAGAAAGAACTGGAATGCAAGTTAAAGGAGTCTCTTTATGGGTTAAAACAGTCACCAAGGATGTGGTATCATAAATTTGATACATTTATACGGGGACATCGCTTCACCAGAAGCAAAGCGGATCACTGTGTGTATTTTAAATTAATTGGTGACCGTGTTATTTATCTGGTCTTGTATGTGGATGATATGTTGCTAGTTGGAAATGACAAAGAAATTATCCAAGATTTGAAGACCCAATTGTCCTCCAAATTCGACATGAAAGATCTTGGTGCTGCAAACTATATTTTGGGCATGGAAATTAAAAGAGATCGGGCAAAGAGGAAGCTCTGGTTAAACAAGAGGAAGTATGTCGAGACAATACTGCAAAGGTTTAATATGCAAGATAGTAAACCGATGAAGGTTCCTATTCCTGTAGGTGTGAAGTTATCTGTTGAACAGTGTCCCAAGACATAAGAAGAGGAAGAGGGCATGTCCCATGTTCCATATGCAAGTGCAGTCGGTAGCCTGATGTATGCAATGTAGCTTTTAACCCTGTACAAAAATTACTTGCATACGAATTCTAAAAGATAGAAAATAAACAATGTGAGAGTATAACACATAAAACACATATACACAGAGATTTTCCCCTTGATCCCAAAACCGGGACTACCAGCTTGATTTTTCATTATGCTCCTTTCAATGTTACAATACATATTTATACATGCCGAAGAATCCAATACCATGGACCGAAAACCATCGCGTCCAAAACCATGGACCGAAAACCATCGCGTCCAAAACCATGTGCGAAAATCATGCACAAAACCATAGGTAGGTCCGCCCAACCTAATATAGGGTCCCAAAAAAAAAAACCAAGGCGCTACCCTGGACCCCATAGAGGGGGGTTACCTGCACCCCTCAAACCCTCTGTGACCCCCCCGTTACGCAATCGGCGCAACGAAGGGGGAGCTTCGCCCCCCCTCTAACCCCCTAGTTAACTACGTGGGCTAGTCATGGAAAGAATATAACACAACCCAACATTCTCCCAATTGTTGTTTTCTTTCCACAAGGGGCCACAAGAAACCTTAGTCATTTATCTAGCCCTGCAACGCCCATTGTTTCTCTTGTTGGCTTATATTGGCCTAACCCAGGTTCAGAAGTGATTTAGCCAAGAAAATCCCGGTACTACTGGCCCTTTCAGCAACATTCCGCGGAGTGCAGACTGAGGTCTCACCCAAAGTAGTATGGGAGGGTGCTAGAACTAGGTTTCTGTACCCTGGGAATGTCTGATGAGCGTTTGGAGATACGTGGTTTGACCCTATGTGCATGTCGCTACCCGTACTTGTTATTCCTTCTCAATCTATGATGCTGCTCCGCTCAGCCCTACTCAGGGCGCAACCTGTATAATAACTAAGTTATGTGTTATTTAATCTGTTATTACCTAATTACTTAACTTGTGGATGTAACATTAATGATTGTTACAGCATATTTGGTAATCATAACAGTGTGCGCAATAAACAAACCAATATAGATGTAAAGAAGACAATGCACCACAAATACATAGAAATAAGAACCAACTTCTCTTTATTAATCTGCAATCCCGATTACAGACTCGACACCACCCTGAACACTCAGCTGTAGGGGTCTGTGCACTCAGCTGGAGAGCTTCTCCCTACCACTACGACGCAATACACTTAGACTCTTGCCTTATGCTTCACTATCTCATCATATCCATTAGATGTGTGGAGGGATTCCAGTTCAATTGGGCTGAGTCCCTTCATCACAAAGCATTTAGGTTGCTTCATGTAGATCTCCTCTTCCAAATCATCGTGAAGAAATTTTGTCTTCACGTCCATTTGTTCTACCTCAAAATCAAAAGCAGCAACAATAAATAAAAGTAATCTAATAGCAGCTACCTTGGCAACAGGAGAAAAAATATCACCAAAATCAATTCCCAACACCTGAGAATAACCTTTTGCTACCAATCGAGCTTTGTATTTCTCCACCTTTCCTTCTGCATTTATCTTCTTCTTGAACACCCATTAGCTGCCAATGGGTTTCCTTCCAGCCGGCAACTCCACCAGATCCCAAGATTCATTTTTGTGCAAAGGTTCCATTTCATCAACCATGGCCTCTTTCCAAAGTTTTCCATCCTCTAAATCTACTGCTTCCTTCACAGTTTTGGGATCATCATCAGTAATAGATAAAGAAAAATTTGAACAGAAAACAGATGGACTATACCTTTCTGGCTGCCTTCTTTCTCGAGCTGATCTTCTCACACCCAAAGTTTGTGGCTCTTCATCTTCTGATTCCTCCTCTGCTGTAGAGTCTGATTATTCCTCCTTAAGCTCAAACTCTATCTTCTCAGGTTCCTTTGGTTGGACTTCATGTTTAATAACATCTTTCACCTCTCTAAAAACCACAACTTGGTTGTACACAACCTTCCTTGTTATTGGGTTCTAAAGCTTATAACCCTTTAAACCATCCTTATATCCAATAAAGATGCACTTTTCAGATTTACTATCCAGCTTGGTTCTTTTCTCCTTTGAAACATGTACATATGCATCACATCCAAATACCCTCAAATGTGAAAGAGAGGGTTTCTTACCAATCCATACCTCTTGTGGAGTCTTATCCTCCAACGCTGATGAAGGTGATCTGTTGACCAGGTAACATGATGTCTCCACCACCTCTGCCCAAAATTCCCATCCTAACCCGACACCAGTGAGCATGCTTCTTGCCCTTTCCATCAACGTCTTATTCATTCTTTCTGCAACTCCATTTTGCTCAAGTGTGTATGGAGTAGTCTTCTGCTATGCTATACCACACTTCTTACAAAATTCTTCAAATTCCTTGCTGCAAAACTCTCCACCATTATCTGACCTCAACACATTTATCTTCTTCTCTGTCTGGTGTTCCACTAGAGCCTTAAATTCTTTAAACCTGTCAAAGACTTCAGATTTCTTCTTAAGGAAATATATCCATGTATTCCTTGAGAAGTCATCTATAAATGATACATAGTACACAGGCTTACCCAGTGATGGAACCTTTACAGGTCCAAACACATCATTGTGCACAAGCTCTAATATCTGTTTTGCTCTCTTACCACCGAAGGGGAAACTCACCCGATTCTGCTTCCCATATACACAATTTTCACAGAAATCAAAATCCAGAGAGCTATTACTCAAACCTTATACCATACCTTTACCATGGATTATTTGAAGGCCCTTATCTCCAATATGTCCAAGCCTTTGATGCCACAACATGGTCTTCTCTCCAGAGACCACTAGATTTTCTGCTCCACTTTCAGGAACCACAGAACTGTTGCACCCATAAACAACAGTGCTACCTTGTAGCTTGTAAAGAGTTCCAATCCGAACTCCCCACATCAATACCAGTGCTCTCTGAACCATATTGCAGGTATCCTTCTCGAAAATTGTTTTTACACCTGCATTATCCATCTTGCTTACAGAAATCAGATTTGTAGCCAATGCAGGAATATGCAAAGCACCCGGAAGTGTTCTAACCCTTCCACCTTGCAACTTCAACTTTAATTTTCCATGACCAACAAGTCTAGCCTTCCTATCATCCCCTAAGAAGACATCACCACCATCATATTTCTCATACTCTCAGAACCACTCTCTATGGGGAGTGAAGTGAAAGGATGCACCTGAGTCAATCAACCATGCCTCATGATCTACATGTGTACTTGAAGAAGCCAAGTATACATCCCCACCTTCATCTGAGGTGGTTTTCACCTCTGTAGAAGGAGCATCATCAGATCCCTTTCTTTTGTCAGGAGCTTTAGATTTACAGTCCCTTTTGTAGTGCCCTTCCTTTCTGCATTTCCAACAAACTACCTTTACAGGTTTTCCTAGAGATTTAGATCTCCCTCTAGATTTAGATCTCCCACTCGATGACTTATTTTTGTTTATGTTCTAAGACCATCCTCGTATAAACAAGGCATCACCATTCTAGCTCTCCATATTTTTCCGTCTCATCTCCTCTATCAGCAAGGATGAGACTATTTCATCAAACTGCAAGGCAGTTGCATTACTACCTATTACAATAACCAGACTATCCCATGAATCTGGTAGAGAACACAACAAACTGATGCACTTATCTTCATCTGAACTTTTAATATCAACAGATAATAACTGACTTACCACAGTATTAAATGCGTTTAGATGCTCTGTCACCGAGTCTCCATCTTTCATCCTTAGGTTATAAATCTTTTTCTATAGGAATAGTTTATTCATCAGAGACTTAGATTGGTACAAAGTCCCTAACTTATCCCACAAAGCCTTAGCCATAGCTTCCCCTGATACATTTAGCAATACTAAATCTGAGACACACAATCGTATTATGCTCTTTTCCTTCCGATCCAACTTCTTCCATTCTTCATCGAACACTCCCATTTTTTTAGTACCTAGATCTACCGCAATCCACTGATATTTATCCACCAATAGATTCTCCATCTTGAGTTTCCACAACTCAAAACTCTGACCATTAAATTTCTTAATCTCTATCTTTCCACTGCTCGCCATCTTCTTTCAACACCAGAATCGATCCCACAGATATCCCACTGAACAGGGTCTACCACAGGCCCAAGAGAAACCCCTCAGCAACAAAGGCATCCCCTTGAAGCCAAAACAACACTGATACCAAAGGTAGGTTTTAACCCCGTACAGAAATTACTTGCATATGAATTCTAAAACATAGAAAATAAACAATGCAAGAGCATAACACATAAAACACATATACACAGATATTTTCTCTTGGATCCCAAAACCGAGACTACCAGATTGATTTCTCATTATGTTCCTTTCAATGTTACAATACATATTTGTACATGCTCAAGCATCAAATACCATGGACCAAAAACCATTGTGTCCAAAACCATGGATCGAAAACCATCTGTTACACTAAAAAATGTCACCTTGACTACTTACAGTTAGTATGGCTCAAATCAACAGTCATGCTACCCTCTTAGGCAAGTCTCATGCCTCTGTTATCCATCTCAAACTCAAAGAAGAGAGAAAGTCTTGTAAAAACTATGTTTATCTCTGGGGTCGCAGGTTCTCTCTAGCCTTACCTGCGGGGACGCTGACCATGTTCACAAAATCTGCGTCCATGGACGCTCTGTATGTTAAGGGACAGGTGCGTCCCTCTGTAAAAGGCAAAATGCGCGAGTTTTATCTTGAAAAAGTTACTTGTGGTTACTTCTAGAACATTCTAGAGGTCGGTTTGATGAAATGGATGCGCCTCCAGTTGGTTCATGTATCTCTATTAAGGGGGAACTTATCCCATCAATAAGGGAGCTATCCCACCCATAGAGGGGGATGATCCCATTGATAGTGGACCTGAATAACCTCTTTACAGCACTATAAATGAAGGCATTGAGCCAGAAGGAGAGGAGGTTGGAGCTATACATTTTCTTTGGGTAAATGCTGCAGGATTTAGGTCTTCCATTAGAGCCTTTGTGAGGAGAGATTGTCTTCACTTGATTCTACTTGGGAGAGGGTGAGCTTTGTCAAAGTAGAGGAAAACCCTTGATGGACCCTGGGAGGAACTTGCACAACACCAAGGCCAGGTTGTAAGAGTTTCTTTGTTTCGTTATTAATACAAACTGGTTTATTTTTCTCAATAGCTTGTGTTAATGAGTTATTTCATGTGTTCCTTGGTCTGCATGTTGAATATATGTTTTATTATATGAAATGCAAGTGCTTGGTAATTGTTTGATTGTTTGTGGTTGCAGGAATTGACTTGAAGGAGGAGCTCATCCGGATCGTCAAGAACGGACTTCAACAACAGCGTTTTGGAATAAGGTAAGCCTAAACACTTGTAGTTTTCATGTTGTAAAAGGTGTATTTAGAGAAAGATCACTCCATTTTGTCTTGTTTGTCATTAGAATGTCTTAGACTTCTAGGAAGGTCAGTCGTGTCCGCACCCTTGACAGATTCCGTGTGACAAATTGGCGACTCCGCTGGGGATTCCATTAATGAGAAAGTCTTTTCCTTTATGTGAACTTTGCTTTGAGAAAATTGGTTTATTTTTCTGGTTTTGGCTCTGTGATTCTGTCTCTGGGTGGGTTAGCTTAGGATTAGTTTTATTTTGGTTTTTCTTGAGTTTTTCAGACGGACACACCCTCTGAGTGCTGCACAGTGCGTCCTTGGACGCACTTTTGCTGCGTGCACAGAGCGGGCCCGCACCTGTGCTAACGGGTTGCCTGCGTCCCCTGCCAAAATTTGAGAAAATTCCATTTTTTGCCTTTTTTGCTCTTAGATTTTGTTTTTTCTTAGTTTTTTCTGCCCAGATTCATTAGTCCCTTGTCCAGAATCTTCACCTAAGCTTGTTCCTGCTCTTAGCTTTCATCAATTGGGTGTTTTGAGTCTCTTTTTGAGAAATTCTTGATTTGATTTCCATTGGTCATTACTTGGCGGTTTGTCTCAGTCTTTTCACAATTTTGCATCTTTTTGCTTTTGTTTTTGCAAAAAAAATTTCCCCCTCATTCGCCGGGGGGGGCTAAATTGTGTATGAGTGTTAATCGCCTTTGAGTGTTTTTATTTGATCTTTGGAACTCTCACCCAATTTTCTCAACTTGCACTTGATTGGTTCTTAGATCACATTAGAATCGTCTTGTGTTTGAGAATTCTCTTGCATAGATCACATTTGCACGATTAGAATTCTCATTTTCAGAATATTAATGAAAAATGTGCATAGATTACATTTGCATACTTTTCAAGTGAATTGTGCATAGATTACAATTGCATAGTTTACATTCTGAAAAAATCAATTGTAGATTTAGATCATCTTTCTTTGATTTGAATTTACACAAAAATAAAATAAAAAAAAATGGTTTGGAATTGATTTGCATTAGTTATTCTTGATGAAATTAGTGCATTAGAGAATTTGTTATATTTTCTCTTAGTGATCAATTTTTTGTATTGTTGGAAGTGAATGGAAACTCTCTCCTTACTTTAGTTAGGATTCATCGAATTGAAACAATTACATTATCATATTCGATTGCATTCAGTTGAGTCGGGTCATAACACCATTGGTTTCATCTCCATTTATCCATTTGAGTAATAAAAGCCTTAATAACACAGCGCTTAATTAAAATTCATCTAGTAATTTTTACATTTCTAGGGCTCTGAAGCACCAACATAGCTTAGGCTAGTGTCTTGGAGTAGGTGAGTAATTAACTCTCCAAGACAGTAAAACCAAACAAGTAGTCGATCTTGTGATAGAATCAAATCCAATTGTTACATTTACACTCTGGGAAAGCTCCTCTTAAAGGAGAAGCACGAGCTCGTGTCCGAACCAGTGAGGGGATCATTCCCCCCTCGTTGGGAACGACGCCAGACAGTACGTATTACAAACGGTAAACCTCGGATTAACCATTGTCGAGGAGCCAGGGGTCACTTATCGGTAAACCTTGGATTGTTGTCAAGGAGCCGGTAAGGGGATTGGAGCTTGCTACTCTGCCCTTGCGTGCTGTCGGAGTTTAGACTGTTCCCCCAGGTGTAATTGTTGTGATTGGTAACCTTAGTGGCCATAATATCTAGGATTCTACCCAAGGTGACGGTGGAGGGAAGGTCCCACTGTACCTGGAGCAGACGTCGGTTATACTCACTTGGATTTTCTGGGGGGTTCGCTTCACTTCGAGACGGTTAAAGTGGAGGAACTTGTGCCGGTCTATTCATTAAGCAGGTTGCCGGGGTAACTGTTCCACCCGCCATTTCTGTACTGAATTCTGCGAGGTTGGGCTTCATCACCAACTAGTGTTTTCGGGCCGGAGAGCTTACTGTTTGTGTGTGGTTTGACTCCTAGATTTGATAGCGCGTGTTAATTTGTTTGTTTTTATTTTTAGAGACCATAGGTGTGAATTGTGAATTTTAGTTGTTAAGTGTGAATTGTGAATTGTTAATTTTAGTTTTAAATTGTTAATAAAATTCACTGAAGTTGAATATAATGGCAAATGTTCCGGAATTTATCAACCTAGGAACCCCTCCTAATGAGAATCCTAGTACTTTTCCTTACTTTGGAAATGTTGGTCCTCCTTATATGGCTACTTTGTCATTACCTGGATTTACAATAGGTTTACCGATATGGTTATTTTCAACTTCGTTGGCCCAAAATACTCAAATTGTTCCACCTCAACAGGATGCTTCACCTCAACAGAGTTCACCATCTCAACATCACCAACCTTCTGTTGACCCTTTACCCTCTTCGCCTAATTTTTCTTCCTCCATTTCTTCCTCTTCGCCTGGTAAAAGCCTTGATGCTAGTAACCAGGAGTCTAAGAAGAAGAAGAAAGGGAAGAAGAAGAAGAAGAAGAAGAAGCAAGCTAAGAAAGAAGTCAACCAACCAACCACGGCTGTAAGTGTTAGTTGTGTTGAGGAAAATTCCGACATGCATCGTAAACCCAAATACCCTTGCAGGCTTTGTAAGGGTGACCACTTCCTTGTCAATTGTCCTGGCATTCCAAAGGTCTTGGAAGTATGGTCAGAAAAATCTCATCAACTTTCCATTGATCCATCAACCAGTGATAGTCAGGTTCCTGGGAAAAAGGGTAAAGTTAGGTTTCCTTGTAAGTTATGCAAAGGGAGTCATCAAACTCACATTTGCCCTCACATGGATGAAGCCTCAACATTGTTGGAAAAACTTACTGTTCCACAGCAAGAATTTCCAACTGGTTACCGTAAACTTTCTCCCAACCTACCGTCAACTGACGGAGTGATTGATTTAAATTCAAGTACAGTTGATCACACTCTCCCATTGGAGAGTGAAACTCATGTCACTCAGGTTGATGATCCGTTAGTTGATCAAGTGGTCGATTCAATTTCACATTCGGTCGATCACACTCTCCTTTTCGAGAGTAAATTTCATACCGCTGATGTTCTTCTTGTTACATCGGATTCTTCTATGCCGGGGGGCATTTCACCTGTTTCTACAGAACCCCCTCCAAGTACTGAGGTCTTTTCCTTTGATTGGAATAGACTGACAGAACCTCGTCTTCCTTCCTCCATCCCTTTCCAAATCATTGTCAAGGCTGGTGGTAGGGACATACATCGTACTCAGGTAGATGAGGGTGCTTCTGTTAGTATTTTATCCTCAACTGTTTGGAAAGCTTTGGGTTCCCCTCAGCTTGCACCTATTACGCAGAATCTAAAAGCTTTTAACAGAACCATTAGTGAACCTTTAGGGATCCTTCCTAAGTTTTCTATTACCTTGGAAGGTAAAACTGTCTGTATTGATCTTATGGTAGTTCGAGGTCCCTTGGATTTCAATTTACTCCTTGGGCGAGACTATGTTTATGCAATGAAAGCTGTTGTATCGACACTCTTTCGCGTGATGTCTTTCCCTCACAATGGCAGTATTGTGACTGTAGACCAGCTTTCATTCTCTAGTCTTGTCTCAACTACTAATAATATGACGACCCTAAATGTTCCTGATTCTAAAGTGGTATCTACCCTGCCACGGGTAAATTATGTGGCAACTGGTCCCATGTTTTCAGTTACCGATGTAAGTGAGCCTCTCACTGTTTGCTCATCTTCCTTTGATTTAGCTCCGGTAATTGACATGGAAAACTCTATGGGATTACTTGAACACGATGTTCTTATCCCTTTTGAGTCCCTTGACATGTGTTCTTTCCCAAGAAGTATTCTTCCTTCGGATGAAGACCTCTTGGAAGCCATGATCAAGGTGTGTCCATTGACATGTCTTTCCTCCAGTTGGAAGCCATGATCAATGTTGCGAGGATAGTTTTTTTTTCCTGTATCAACCTCGTTAAAAAATGAAATAGGATTGCGAGGATAGTTTTTTTTCCTGTATCAACCTCGTTAAAAAATGAAATAGGATTGCGAGGATAGTTTTTTCTTGTATCAACCTCGTTAAAAAATGAAACAAGGAGTGTGAGGATAGTTTCTTCTAGTCTCAACCTCATTAAAAAATGAAACTGGAAGTCATGAGCATAGTTCCTTGTCTTGTGTCAAGCTCATTAAAAAATGAAACAAGGAGTTACGAGGATAGTTTTTCCTGTATCAACCTCGTTAAAAAATGAAACAGGCTGTCATGAGGACAGTTCTTTTACTGAGTCAACCTCATTAAAAAATGAATCAGCTAGTTTTTAGGTCATATAGATTGTTAGAAAGTAGGATTGTGAGGAAAGTTCCTTTTACTGTGTCAACCTCATTAAAAAATGAATCAGTGTGTGCGAGGAAAGTTCCTTTTACTGTGTCAACCTCGTTAAAAAATGAATCAGTGTATGAGGATAGTTCTTTTACTGAGTCAACCTCATTAAAACATGAATCAGGTAGATTTTAGGATATGTAGGTAGAGTGTAAAAAATAGGATTGTGAGGAAAGTTCCTTTTACTGTGTCAACCTCATTAAAAAATGAATCAGTGTGTGTGAGGAAAGCTCCTTTTACTGAGTCAACCTCATTAAAAAATGAATCAGTTTTGAGGATAGTTCTTTTCTTATGTCAACCTCCTTAAAAATGAAACAACTCCCTTTTCAAGTTAAATATTGAAAGTAAACCTTCATTTCATCCAGCCGGTTGAATGCAATGAAGCCTGGGGGGCATGTACCTCTCTTTGCGTCATTATGCTGGGGGCATGCGAACTTTTTGAGCATAGTTCCTTGTCTTGTGTCAAGCTCGTTAAAAAATGAAACAAGGGTAGGTTATGTAGGTAGATTGTAGAAAGTAGTATTTTGAGGACAGTTCCTGTCACTGAGTCAACCTCGTTAAACAATGAATCAGGTACGAGGATAGTTCCTGTTACTGAGTCAACCTCGTTAAAAAATGAATCAGGTACGAGCATAGTTCCTTGTCTTGTGTCAAGCTCGTTAAAAAATGAATCAAGGTTTTTTGAGCATAGTTCCTTGTCTTGTGTCAAGCTCGTTAAAAAATGAATCAAGGTTTTTAGAGCATAGTTCCTTGTCTTGTGTCAAGCTCGTTAAAAAATGAATCAAGGTTTTTAGAGTAAAGTTTTTGTTAGGTAGATTGTAGAGAGTAGTTATGAGCAAAGTTCCTTGTCTTGTGTCAAGCTCGTTAAAAAATGAAACAACTCCCACAAGTCTTTCCAAGATCTTGAAAGTAAAGCTTCATTCCATCCACCTCATTGAATGCAATGAAGCTTGGGGGGCATGTACCTTGGTTTGCATCTTTATGCTGGGGGCATGTGAACTTATAACAAGCATAGTTTTTCGTTTCAAGCTTGCATAAACATGAAACTGAATCTGAGCATAGTTCTTTTCCTGTGTCAAGCTCGTTAAAAAATGAAACAAATCCTCCTCTACTTGAGTCGAGAGATTGACTAGATCTCGTAAATGTTAAGTTCTTAGGTTAGTTATTTCAGTTTTTGCATAATTTTCTTACAGTTTTAGGTCGAGTCTTTCAAATGATCTCGTTCTTGAACCTTCATTTCATCCACCTTAGTTGAATGAAATGAAGCTGGGGGGCATGCGCTCTAACAGTTATGCTTAGGGGGCATCAAGCACAGTTTTATCTCTGTTTCAAGCTTGTGTAAAAATGAAACTACTCTGAAGCATAGTTTTTCTCTGTTTCAAGCTTTTGTAAAAATGAAACCTATCTCGAGTCAATTTCAGTTATTTTCAAGACTCGTTAAACTCATGAAAATACCGAGATTATTTTTCTATCTTTCATTCTCGTAAAACAAATGAAAATGCCGAGATCTTTCCGTCTTTTCCTACTCGTAAATTAAATTGAAAGTCGGCCATATGAGTACATTTTTATCATTTTTTCGAACTCGTTAAAACTTACGAAAAATTGAAAACCATGAGTACATTTTTATCCCTTTTTCGAACTCGTTAAAACTTACGAAAAAGTGAAACCTCAGAGTCATCTTTTAAGCTCTTTTCTGACTCCTAAAACATGAAAAGATTGCCGAGCGTTTCTTTTACACTCGTTAAAACGGA
The DNA here is from genome assembly GCA_031772625.1 of Pinus tabuliformis. NCBI lineage: Eukaryota > Viridiplantae > Streptophyta > Pinopsida > Pinales > Pinaceae > Pinus > Pinus tabuliformis. Next base: position 989,003,302 of record CM062811.1, on the reverse strand, counting down.
ATTAAAAGACGGTCCCCTTATAGCTCTTTTCTGACCGTAAAATCAGGAAAAGATTGCCGGGTTTTTGTCGTTTCAAACTCGATACGGAAATAAAACGACGTGTCCTTGATCGCTTTTTACTTTTCGGGTCAGTGGCACTAATTATGAAAGTACTCCTTGGTCGCAAGATCAAGCGGTTCCCCCAGGTATTATTTTATACTTTTTGGGCTTGAGGGACACAAATGTACGAAAAAGTTCAACGTGGAGTCTCCTTTTGTTTTTTCAGACTCTCTAAAATTGAAAAACGCCGAGTTTCTCCTATACTGGGCTCGTTAAACTTTTACAGTAGAGGACCTGTTCAATTACAAACAGGAACGAACCACTCCTTCCTAGGGTTCGAATTTAAACTAGGTTGGACTCGTCCGAAGGATGAGCTTATAATCAAGCATATGTTATCCTCCTCAAGCTTGTTAAAAATAAAGAGGTACTTGCCAGAAATGGTGGGGGAAAAGAGAGAAGAATGAACCTATTTGTCACCTTTTGTCTCAGAAGAAACTTTATTACCACTCTTGAGCACGACACTTTTTCATTTCACCTGGGTTGGGAAATCTTTTACCTCACAGTTGACTAAATCACTTTGAAAATCTTTAACCGGGTTCAGGGATCAACTTTGAGTTATTCGTCACCAAACCATCTGTTGTGTCGTTATGTGTTCAAGAGGTCTGCAAGCAAAACTTTCATCTGCAAAATACTTGTCATCCATTTGACCATCCCTGAGTCAGTCCTTACAGCAACATTTCTTCAACTTGAACAATGATTTCGTGTTGCGGGCTTGCCTGCAACGGGTCGCTTTCTATCGACATCGACACATTATCTAGAAAGATGACTTAGGAATCGACAGTACCTTGAAGTCTGCATGCATCAATGGCAGGTTTCTCGCCTTTGACGTCAGTTTACATCATTGACTTTCGATCAGAGGATTCCGTGAAGTGTTCGACATCAAAACATCTATTCACATTTCACGGGTTGTGCTTGGTACTTTGAGGACCATTGACATTACTGGTGGTTTCTCTCACGCTTGTTAACAGTTTACATCATTGACTGGTAATCAAGTGGTTTCTACCATGTTCGACATCGAATCATTTAATCACATGGCTAGAATCGTACCAATTCGGGAAGTAGAATTGAAGACCCTGGATCTAGTTTCTACCATCCAGGCTGCGAGGAGTTTTGTATTCATTGTCTATGTAGACTTATCATAAACAGATGGCTGCGTCCATACTGTATCTACAAAAGTCTATAAAAATAATGTACTGCAAGATCATTCCTGTATCAGAATAGTTAGTCCATTAGTTAAAGTTTTGAATCTGAGTATGGGAATGCCTACCTCAGTGATGATATAATCTTATCCATGTATTTTGTGTTGAAAATTGCAGGTTCCAACCAGGCCATCCACAAGGCAATCCTTGAAATGATAAAGCGCTTCACCCTTCCTAGAATTACAAAACCCTATTCTATTCCAGGCTTCGCACTTTAGGGGGCAATCTGTTACACTAAAAAATGTCACCTTGACTACTTACAGTTAGTATGGCTCAAATCAACAGTCATGCTACCCTCTTAGGCAAGTCTCATGCCTCTGTTATCCATCTCAAACTCAAAGAAGAGAGAAAGTCTTGTAAAAACTATGTTTATCTCTGGGGTCGCAGGTTCTCTCTAGCCTTACCTGCGGGGACGCTGACCATGTTCACAAAATCTGCGTCCATGGACGCTCTGTATGTTAAGGGACAGGTGCGTCCCTCTGTAAAAGGCAAAATGCGCGAGTTTTATCTTGAAAAAGTTACTTGTGGTTACTTCTAGAACATTCTAGAGGTCGGTTTGATGAAATGGATGCGCCTCCAGTTGGTTCATGTATCTCTATTAAGGGGGAACTTATCCCATCAATAAGGGAGCTATCCCACCCATAGAGGGGGATGATCCCATTGATAGTGGACCTGAATAACCTCTTTACAGCACTATAAATGAAGGCATTGAGCCAGAAGGAGAGGAGGTTGGAGCTATACATTTTCTTTGGGTAAATGCTGCAGGATTTAGGTCTTCCATTAGAGCCTTTGTGAGGAGAGATTGTCTTCACTTGATTCTACTTGGGAGAGGGTGAGCTTTGTCAAAGTAGAGGAAAACCCTTGATGGACCCTGGGAGGAACTTGCACAACACCAAGGCCAGGTTGTAAGAGTTTCTTTGTTTCGTTATTAATACAAACTGGTTTATTTTTCTCAATAGCTTGTGTTAATGAGTTATTTCATGTGTTCCTTGGTCTGCATGTTGAATATATGTTTTATTATATGAAATGCAAGTGCTTGGTAATTGTTTGATTGTTTGTGGTTGCAGGAATTGACTTGAAGGAGGAGCTCATCCGGATCGTCAAGAACGGACTTCAACAACAGCGTTTTGGAATAAGGTAAGCCTAAACACTTGTAGTTTTCATGTTGTAAAAGGTGTATTTAGAGAAAGATCACTCCATTTTGTCTTGTTTGTCATTAGAATGTCTTAGACTTCTAGGAAGGTCAGTCGTGTCCGCACCCTTGACAGATTCCGTGTGACACCATCGCATCCAAAACCATGTGCGAAAACCATGCACAAAACCATAGGTAGGTCTTCCCAACCTAATATAGGGTCCAAAAAAATTTTACTCGGGGCATTGCCCTGGAACCCGTAGAGGGGGCCTACCCGCCCCCCCTCAAACCCCCCAAACACGGAGGGCTACCCCCCCGTGACCCCCCCGCTGCGTAATTGGCGCAATGAAGGGGGGGCTCTGCCCCCCCTCTAACCCCCCGGTTAACTATGTGGGCTAGTCGTGGAAAGACTATAACACAACCCAACAAGACCATCTCTCTACAAATTGATGAGAAATATTTTTTATCAAATTGGTATCAAGATATTGTAAATTTCTTAGTCTATTTTGAATGTCCAAAATCATTCTCCAAAATTCAATGTAAAACTCTCAAATTGAAAGCAGTCAAGTATTGTATCATAAATGCAAATTTATACTGGAAAGACCCACTCAATATCTTATTATTATGTTTAACAGAATCAGAGACTAAAGGGATCATTGATCAATTTCATACAGGATTTTGTGGAGGACATTATGCTTGGAGAGAAACAACATATAAGATATTAAGGGCATGATTTTATTGGCCAACATTGTTCTTACAAGTAGGAGAAAAAGTCAGGAGTTGTGTTCCTTGTCAGATGTTTGCTGGTAAGCAAAAACTAACAACTCTTCCATTGATCCCTACAATAGTCTCAACACCTTTTCTCCAATGGGGATTAGATTTTATTGGAGAGATTCATCCTACTTCAAGCAATCAGCATAGATGGATCCTCACTGCAACAAACTACTTTACTAAATGGGTGGAAGCAATTCTAGTAAGAAATGCTATTGATTCAGTAGTAATCAAATTAATTGAAGAAAACATCTTATCTACGTTTGGTTTCCCAACCCAAATCGTTAATGACAATGCCACAACATTTTCCAGTGTTAAAATGATTGAGTTTTGCCAGAAATATCAAATTCTACTATATCATTCAACTCCATATTATCCTCAATGTAATGGTCTTCCAAAATCATCCAATAAAAGTCTGGTAAAGGTTATCAAAAATAATTTAGCAAATCATAAAAAGAGCTTGGACACTCATCTAATATATGCAGTCTAGGCAAATAGAATTACTCCAAAGAGATCTACTGGAAAATCTCTTTTTCAATTAGTTTATGGGAAAGATGCAATTTTCCCTACCAACTTGACCTTCCTTGTTTTAAAGTTTCTGCAGGATGCAACTGATGAACCTGATGATTTTTCAAGGAGGATAAATCAAATTATTTAACTAAATGAAAACAGAGATGAAGTTCAATACAAATTGAAAATGTATCAAAATAATATGAAGATCTTGTTTGATGGAAAAGCGAGGGAAAGGGACTTCAAGGAGGGTGATCTAGTTCTAAGATGAGATTCCAAAAGAGAAGACAAGGGAAAACATGGCAAGTTTGACAACCTGTGGTTTGGACCTTTAGCTATTGCTAAAGTAAAGGGAAAAAACATGTTTGTGCTACAAAATCTAGAGGGACTATATTCCACTTACCTTGTTAATGGAAGGTTTCTCAAGCATTACATTCAGTACTGAGAAGTTGAAGTAGATTTCACTACTACCATTGTCAAAAGTCCGTTTATTTTACTTTTCAAACTGCCAATGTGAGTTTTTCACAGAAAAGACTCCATAGCCCGAGGAGAAGGCACATGGATCTACAGGTTCTCTGCATTCCACAGGAGAAAGAAGTCCCCTTTTGGAGTTGATGTTGTAGCAATATCTATTTTTGGTAAGTTAGAATTTAAAAAAAAAAAAACTGAGAAAATGTTAATTTAGGATATGGCCAAAGAATAAAGAGACAAAAAATGTTAGGGATATTTTGATGAATAAGTCCATATCAAATAAAATGTTAGAATAGATGCCCTAAAAAAGGAAGGAAAAAATAAAATGTTAGATTAGAAAGAAAAGAAAAATAATAAATTCTGAAAGTGCCGCAAATCCAAATTCCACTACTTTTAGTCAATTTTATTTTTGCAAATAAAAAGTTGTGTGCAGATTGTTTAAATGCCACACTAGTTCATACAATCCAATTGCACAGTTTAATCATGATTGGATTAGATTTAAATTGTTTGTTGATAACTAGAAAATAAAATTGGATCAATAGTTTAATCTGAGCCAATGGAAGCAATAAGGTATAGAAGTAGATTAATAATTAAAAGGAAAATTTTGAGTTGTTAGTCTAAATGCACTCGGGTGACTAAGATTGTAAAAAAAATGTTAGGAAATTTAAGGGTAGGTAGAAATATCAAATGCAATTGGAGCACGAAAGGATTTTTATCCTAAGTTAGAACATTGGATACATGCGCATATGATGATTGGTTTTAATTAACCATAAATTACCCATATCAAGGTTATTTTGTAAATGTTTACACTTTATCCATTCATTCACCACGACACCCCACACATGTCACATCCATCATAGATTTTGACCCGACCATCACTTTCTGCCTCAAGTTATTAAACCTTATTCATTTTCTTCTTCATTATGCACATTCCCCTAAGATCTAACGACCTACATCCCTTCTCGACCCTCCTTTGTCGTCCAAACGTTATCGGAAGGGGGGGGGGGGGGGGGGGGGGGGGTCTGAAGTCAGCAGTTTTGGAAACTGCCCTCCGAAATTGCCAACCCCCACTCCTAGTCTTTCAGGACTTAAAATCCCAAACCACTTACCACCCTAGCTTACTCCCGAACGTGGTTTTCCATCCATTCACTTACCACCGCTCCTACATGATCATCCACCTCCACTCCCATGTCACCTCCTCTATCCAATCAGCCTCCCCCTATATTACCATTATCCATTTAATTCAACACTCCCGCAAATAAATACTCCATAGACCCGTTTATCAGTCTCGTTGGAGAATTAATGAGGATTTAGCCATTGACTAAACAACACCACTCCATTTTATTCGTTATAAGCCCTGTTCTTTCATAAAAAATGTTACACAGTGCATTCCTGTAACTCAATTGATCACTGGAGATTTCATGCTTACAGTTCCAACAACAATTCACCATTCAAGTAGTTATTTTGTCCTATTTACAAGCAAACCAACATCCAGGTCCACTTAATCTGTTTTCGGTTATACTATTATTCTATTATCACTGTGTTTCAGCCCAATTCTTCCAATTTCTGTCTCTTTCAGCTTGCAATTCAATTAATAGAATGCCTCCTAAGGGGAAAGAAGTTGCAGAAACCCCAAATCCTCTCATTCATCCACAAGTTGACTTCCATCACACTCCCTTAGTTGACAAACATTGTAAAATCAATGAGTCTTTGTCTAAATTTGATTTGTTTGAAATCTATTGTTGGATGGAGGATCAATTAGTTGATAAAATGGATGAAATAGGACTTTGGGACTCCCACCTTCCTCATTAAATCTTCCCTAAGATACACAGAACACCTAAATTTGTCAGAAAATGTCATGAATCCTATGATCCCACTCAAAGAGCTATTATCTCACCCACAGTAGAAATCTTGTGCTCCATCAATGCTTAATCCATTGAATAGATGTTGCAGGCCCCAACCATTGTGCCAACCCATCATTTTTCTCATGAAAGCCTAACAAAAGCCTATCAAAAGCTAGATTTCACTAAAAGAGCTAAAACTCTAGAACGTTTCCTAGTTGTAGATAGCCCTCTACCTAAAAGAAACCCTCCCTATGATTCATCTATATTCCCAGACAAAACCAAGCAAATTATTACTATCCTCTCTTATCTTCTTGGTTACTATTTTGATCAACATGTAGATAAAGCCATCATTGGTTTCTTGTCTATCTTTTCGGTTGGTTACACACCCATTGTTCACTTTAACTTTAGTCAATTCCTAGCTGAGGCCATTCATGGACAATTTGTCCATTTCAACATTGAAGAAGTATTCAAGTATACTTCAATACTTCTATATCTTTTTATCTATTTTCAGGGAGACAAGTTCCCATTCACTTTGCAGAAGCTAGATGAAGAAGGAAATCGGAAATCAATGATCTTTTATACTTCTATGGGAATGAAGAAGAAAGAGAAATTTTCATATAAACAACTCATAGAATTGTTTGTTCATCCAGCCATTAATCTTATGAGCAGCACTCCAGAACCAAGAGTTAGTGATGAAATTGTAAAATTTTTACAACTAGTTGATCAAGCCACAATAGGAGATTGGTATCTTTACCAAAATTACACTTAGACTCTTGCCTTAGACTCCCTTCATCCTGGGCTTCGCGCACTGTCACATCTGTGGGCGCTATTACATGTGGATTCCCTTTTTCATTTTCTTCAGAAATTACGGTCCTTACTTCGTTCCGCACCTTTGGAATCACTTTTGTGATCAGGGTTTTTCACATGGCCCCATAGGCCCATCAAACCACTGGTATGTGCAGGTCCCAATCAGTGCGTCTCACCTGGTGAACCCTGTTTAGTACTTCACACACCCTATCGAATGCTTCCTCATGGATAATTGGTAACGTGCGTCACCTTTTCTACTACTGTGTTTTGTCCTAATTCTCTATTCTGGGAGTGGTGTGCACTGGTGCAGGCTGTACGGCATATGTTCATACCCATAAGGAAAGGTGGGAATGCAAGTTGTCCTACCCCTGGTGACGAGCTATCATCCTGAGCTGGGGTTTTCCAAATTGTAGGCACATCATCCTTCAACATCCATGCCAGTCCTTAAAACTTCCTTGATGCGTACCCCACCATCGTGTGGGCATTGTGCACAGTGCCCACTTCAGAGCACCGAACCGCTGTTGTTTTGGTACTGTGCTTTCGAATTTGTTTAGGAATTCATCTACCGTTGTCAACCCGTCATACCTAGGAAGATATCTTGCTTCTGTTGTTACATAGCATAGTGATCTTATCATCATTTTGCAATTGAGTGTGGTTACATCGTGTAACCGGTTCTGCCATCATTCTACTTCTTTGTATGAATCCGAAGTGCAAGAGCTGTCACGCTCCGATGAAATCCTACCATCTGCTATCGAATTCACCCAATCCTCTTCTCACACGGTTATCTTGTAGATGCAATCAATATCGTCATCACTATCATCGTCACACACCGGTTCAGTGTATCACGCTCTTTCGGCTGGATCTAGCGGTACTACTACACGTAGTGACTTCTTTTCAAAGATCATTTTGTGCTTCTTCATATTTATGAATCCATTCATATCTGTGGCCCAGTCTATTCCTAGTGGCGTGAGATAGGGATTACTATCATCGACAATCTCTATTACTTCAAAATCCGCCTGCATGCTCGCACCTTCAATATCTACTGTCACCCCTTGCAATCTTCCCATGTGAAATATCTTCTATTGGTTCACCATTTGTAACTAAAAAGGAGACCATTGTAGCACGGGTCTGCCCATGTGTTCCCATGTTTTTTTTGGCAGTACATTCACGTCCAATCCAAGATCCAGGATTACCTAATCCATTTCATACTCGCTAATTTGCACAATCAACCTCATTTCCCTTCCTGTGCACAAGGCATGCTTTCCAAGTTTTTGAACCATGCGCAATTCTCCTGACCCCGCACACCTAGTGATAAGTTCTTGTAGCCCTTTTACTACCTTACTGTCGTGTAGTAATTTCACGCATGTCTCCAGAAAGGTAGAGAGCATTGAAGGCTCCATTCCTGGTTCTAGTTGATCCTTACCACCTGAAGTGGAGGCCTCCGTGAAGCTCTTCTTAGCTTCCATGAATGCCTCCTTCACGCATTCTAAATCAAACTCGGGTTCCTTTGTAGGAGCCTTGTGAACCCACGCACTTTCTTTTGGTTGCTTCCCCTTATCATCTCCCATGGTCATACCACTCATGAGCATCATCTTTACATTCGGGTCTTCTTCGCGCGGCTAAGACCTCATCATTTGTAAATTCTGAATCGGAGGGGGCTGTAGTACCCCTTTTTTGTGTGTCCTTGCGATCAGCGAAGGGTAGTCTTTTGCCTCATGATCAAACTGAGTACAATATAAACATGCTATCCTTGTCAGGTTGGTACAATCGTGGGCATAGTGCCCTGGCCCTCCGCAATTGTAACAAATTAGTTGTCTGCGACCCCTTCCTAGTCCCATTCCACTTCGTCCTCATCCGTGCCCCTGAAATCTAGTGCATGCCATCCCTGCATTTGGGTCGAGGGCTCATGTTTCAGTCTACACCCTATAGGTAGGGGTCCGATCCGTCATTATTTCGTAACTTCGGCAGGAGCATTCATCGTGGCCTACCGACCTGTAGAATTTACAAAACAATTTCTAGGATGTCTGTGTATACTTCTACAACAGATGACAATTATCCGTAGTTTGTTTCCCTCCTATTTGATAGTCCGTGCACCATAATGCAGGTACTACACTCAGACCTGCCTATGCCTCTGGTCTCAACGACATCAGCCCTCCTCCTGCCAAGTAGTTAGCGAACACTGAACAGTGATCCTTATCGTGCCCTTGGCCTTTGCACTTTATGCACCATACTTCCTCACGCGCCTCCGACTGAGGTGTCCTATAATATTTCAAACTTTGCATTTCCAGACATAGGTTCTGTAGTTGCGCGTGGATTTGTTGGATTCCCAACCCAGGATCTTGTATAGGGGTATCATGTAATCTCATTGCCATCTCCAACGATTTGGCCTGGGTGGAAAGCTCTTGTTGTGACATCATCGTCCTTAAGTGTAGTGTCAGAGATGCTACAAACCATGCATGATGCTATCCATCTGTCATCATTATATTGGCTTCGCGAATTGTACTCTTTAGCCTTTGGTCTAGATCCCAGGGGGTCTTGTCTGGGAGCATCGTGATCTCCTTAAACCTAATGATTGATTATGTTTCTAACTTTGGCCTGCTCAATTCCCTGTTCAGCACGGCCTGGACCTCTGCAATTCTTGCGTTTGGGTGGTCATTAAAATGCTTGATATACCATGTTAATGCGCGATCCTGCAGTGTGCTCACCAGTGTAGCCTTCTTAATATTTTCATCCACGACGCCTTGTGCTTCCCATACTTCTCTTAACACGAACCAAAATTGATCCGGATCTTCATTCCCTACTCATCTAAATACTAGTAGTTTGATCGCACTTGCCATACTGAATTGTGGTGGTGGCAGAGGTGGGGTGGGTGGAGATGGAGGTGAGGAGGGTGAAATGGGTGGCGGTGTGGGTGGAGGTGGTAAATGCAGAATTCACTGCCTTATCAAACTGACCACGCTTCTTAGAGAAACCTTCGTGAGCTCTTCCTCGCTCTCCCGCGAGGGTGAAATTAAGGGACTGGTTTCTAATCCTTCACTACTTCCGCTTCTGTAGATCTTCCCACTCCGCGTAGTCCCAAACATTAATTTATTCGCATAACCCACTTTTCACACAATAGCATTTTAATCCAAGTTTTCAAAGATTTAATATACTTACCTCGCGATCCCTTGAGGAAACATCGCTCCACCTCACTGTAGCTGACGGTCGTGTCTACCGCAAACTCAGTGATAAATCCTCCTATTATCCGGTCGATCCAATGGTCCACAGCTCGTGCGATCTTATCTTTTGAAGCTTCTAGTCTGCGCACTAATTCTAGAGTCCACACTATTGGTTTGTCGAGCCTACACCTTCCCTAGTTGTCTGCTAATTTCGTGATCCACTCATACAGCTCAGAAGGAAAGGATGCAAAGAAAATCTCGTGGATTTCCGTATACAAGTAGCGTTCCAACCACTGTTCCTCAGATACTCGTGGAGTTTTGTTTTCCTGCATCGCAAACTCATGAATCTTCTTGTCCAACCACTATTCAATTTCTTTCTTTGTTGTATTCTAGTGGTGTTGGGTGTGGGGCATGATTATTTAGAAGTCTTTGTTTCAGCCAGATGTATAACCCAGGAAGTTTGTACACCCATACATGTGGGTGGGTGCAAGGGGGACTTGTCTCACCCACGAGGGTTTGGGGGGGCCGATCCCCCCCGGCTGGGGGGTCTAGGGACCAGTGGTCCCCCCGTGGGGGTTTCAAGGGCAGCGCCCCCGAAGCTGAAAATAGATGTAAAATTTCCTTGTAAAAGTATAGTAATTTCTAGTCAATCTGGGCCGTTCATTAGGTGGATGATCTGACGGTAGAACTTATGTTTAGTTTAGGGTTTTTTGCTCTAGAAGGCAACCCCTCTATTTGTATGAGGGCATTGTATTGAGGCTGTGTAATAGATGTGTATTCTCCGAGCGAGAAATAGAGAGGTGAGTCTGTGAGAGAGAAAATAGAGGATATTACAACGGATCTGTTGTAGGTTGTGTCTCATCATTTTGCTGGATAATAGAAAGGAAGGACTGGTTATTCAGGGTGGATGTAGGCCAAACTGGGTGAACCACTTATATCTGTGTCTCTCTAGTTTTATGCATTTTCTATGTTTATATTTCTGCTATATTCTATGTGTTCCATTGCTCTATAATATATAATTTTCTAACAACTGGTATCAGAGCCGAAGGTCTATTTGGCTGACAAACTCGCAGGAGAGAAGGTTTCCTGGTTCGAGTGGGAGCAACGGCGGAAGATGGTAAGTTTATGGATGAGAAATTTAACAACCAAAACTTCTCACTATGGAAGATGTAGATGGAAGATTATCTGTATCAGAAAGATCTATACCTACCATTGGGCAGAAAAACAAATATGCCGACAGGTATGACAAATGAAGAATGGAACCTTCTAGATAGAAAGGCACTCAGAAAAATACGGTTGTGCCTCACAGTGTCAGTTGCCTTCAACATTTCAAAGGAAACAACGACAGAGGGTTTGATTAAGGCGTTGGAGAAACTATATGAAAAACCCTCGGCCTCAAACAAGGTATTTCTTATGAAACGGTTATTTAATATGAAGATGTCAGAAGGTGGATCTGTTGTAGACCATTTAAATGATTTTAATACTGTTACAAGTCAGTTATGTTCTGTAGGGGTAAACTTTGATGATGAAGTTAGAGCTCTATTATTCTTGTGCTCATTACCAGAAAGTTGGAATGGTTTAGTAATGGCCATTAGTAACTCTGTTTCTGGATCTAGTACTTTAAAGTTTGATGATGTTGTCAGTGCTATCCTGAGTGAGGAAATGCGATGGAAAAGATTCGGTGAGACATCAGCAAATGTTTTGAGTGCAGAGTCTAGGGGAAGAAAAATGTAAAGAGGAAAGAGCTCAGGATATCACAGTGAATCAAGGAAAGGCAGATCCAAGTCCAGATCGGGGATAGTGTGCTGGAAATGCGGAAAGAAAGGACACCTAAAAAAAGCCTATAGATATCAAAAGGGAAAAGAAGGAGATGCACAGCAAGAAAACAATCATGAAGCAAATGTGACAGGTGAGGTGTTACAAGATTCTTTGATTCTTTCTTTTGAAAATATTACTGATTCCTAGGTGGTAGATTCAGGGGCCTCATTCCATGCCACCCCTGATAAGAAATATTTTCATGATTATGTTCAAGGAGATTTTGGACAAGTTCATTTGGGTGATGATAAACCCTGTAAAATTGTTGGAATGGGTAAGGTTCTTGTAAAACAGCAGAATGGAAACCAATGGCTACTAAAGGAGGTAAGGCATGTTCCAGATCTGAAAAAAATCTAATTTCAACAGGGCAGTTAGGCGGTGAAGGTTGTGTGACAAATTTCACAGATAAAGCTTGGAAGGTCACCAAAGGAGCCCTGGTAATAGCAAAAGGAAAAAAGGTTGGTACATTGTATTTATACAATGGTATTTCTAACTCTGTCAATGCTTTAACTTCCAAAGGAGCAGATTCAGCATTATGGAATCATAGGCTTGGACACATGAGTGAAAAGGGGATGAAGATTCTTCACTCAAGAATTTGTTGCCGGGTTTGAAGAATGTTGATTTGGACTTCTGTAAGAATTGAATTTATGGAAAACAGAGGAGAGTCAGATTTCTTAGAGTTGGGAAAGAAAACAAGAGTGAAAAATTAGAGCTTGTGCATACAGATGTATGGGGACCTACTCAGGTATCATCTCTTGGTGGCTCTCATTATTATGTTACTTTTATTAATGATGCAACTAGAAAAACTTGGATTTATTGTATTAAGAATAAATCTGATGTATTTGATACTTTCAAGAAATGGAAAGCTTTGGTTGAGATTGAGACAGGAAAGAAATTGAAGTGTCTCAAATCAGACAATGGAGGTGAATATTGTAGCAAAGAGTTTGATAGGTACTGTTCAGAGCATGGAATTCATAGAGAGAAGACAGTTCCAAGAACACCACAAGGAAATGGTGCGTCAGAAAGGATGAACAGAACAATCATGGAGCATCCAAGGTGCATGAGATTGCATGCAGGATTGCCTTTACAGTTTTGGGCAGATGCTGTAAATACTGTTGTAGATACTATTGTTTATCTAATAAATAGAGGGCCTTCAAGTTCCTTGGATGGTGGTGTTCTAGAGGAAGCATGGACAGGTAAAAAGGTAAACTACTCCTTTTCAAAGCCTTTTGGTTGTGAGGCCTTTGTCCATATTAATAAAGAAAATAGAACAAAGCTTGAGGCAAAGTCAAAGAAATGTACCTTTATTGGATATGGTGTTAATTATTTTGGTTATCGCTTATATGATTACGAAAATCACAAAATCATTAGGCACAGAGATGTAATATTCAATGAAAAGGTCTTGTATAAGAATCAGTTGCAGGAAAAGAAACAGGAAAAAGAAAACAAGGAATACGCAGTTCTTGATGAAATCACTAAAAAAGTAAAGGTGCCTAAAAATAATAATAATCAACAACCACAACAACAACAACCACCACAACAGCAACAGGCACCCCAAACACCTGAAAGTTGTGTTAGAAGATCTACCAGGATAAGTATAGCCCTTCAACGATACTCTCCTTCATTATATTAGTTATTGTTGACTGATTCTGGTGAACCCGAATGTTATGAAGAAGCAATGTAGGTTGAAAGCGGGAAGAAGTGGGAGGTAGCGATGGAAGAAGATATGGACTCCTTAATGCATAACCAGACTTGGGACTTAGTCAGGTTGCCTACAGGAAAAACTACATTAAAGAATAAATGGGTTTACAGGCTGAAGGAGGAAGATGGAGGAAAACAAAGGTACAAAGCTAGACTTGTGGTGAAGGGGTTTGCACAGAAGAAAGGTATTGATTTTGATGAAATATTTTCTCCTGTTGTTAAAATGACTTCAATCATAACTATTTTAAGTCTAGTAGCAGTTGAAGATTTGCATCTTGAGCAGTTAGATGTAAAGACAGCCTTTCTCCATGGGGATTTGAAGGAAGAGATATATATGCAGCAGCCACAAGGATATGAGGTAAAGGGAAGGAGAAACTAGTATGCAAGTTGAAGAAGAGCGTGTATGGCTTAAAACAGGCTCCAAGGCAATGGTATCTAAAATTTGACAAGTTTATGTCTGAACAAGGTTATACTAGATGTCACTCTGATCATTGTGTTTATCTGAAAAAGCAAAATGATGGCAGCTATATTATATTGTTATTGTATGTAGATGACATGCTTTTTTCAGGGTCTAACATGAAAGAAATAAATGTGCTCAAAAGAAAATTGGCAAATTCATTTGCAATGAAGGATTTGGGAGCTGCAAAACAAATCCTTGGTGTGAGAATAACTAGAGACAGGAAAAATCGCAAATTAACATTATCTCAGAATGAGTACATAGAAAAGGTGTTGAAAAGATTTAACATGCACAATGCAAAACCAGTTAGTACACCTTTTGCTAGCCATTTCAAACTTAGTAAGGAAATGTGCCCAAAGACCCAAGAAGACATCGATTATATGTCTAAAGTTCCATATGCATCAGCCGTTGGAAGCTTAATGTATGCAATGGTCTGCACAAGGCCTGATATTGCACATGCAGTGGGAGTTGCAAGCAGGTACATGGACAATCCAGGAAAGGAACATTGGATGGCAGTGAAATGGATTCTCAGATATTTGAAAGGTACCACAAATCAAGCATTATGCTTTGGTGGTTCAAACATTTCTCTACAGGGATATGTTGATGCAGTTATGGTAGGTGACAGAGATAATAGGAGGAGCACTATAGGATATGTATTTACTGTAGGTGGAACAGCTGTCGATTGGGTTTCAAAAATCCAAAGTGTTGTTGCACTTTCAACAACAGAAGCAGAGTATGTTGCTGCTACAGAGGCTAGTAAAGAAATGATTTGGTTACAAAGGTTTATGGGTGAATTGGGTAAGGAGCATGATATGGGCATGTTATACAATGATAACCAAAGTGCCATTCATCTTGCAAAGAACTCAGCATTTCATTCCAGGACTAAACACATATAGCTCAAGTACCATTTCATACGATCAGTATTGGAAGATGGAGAGTTGAAGCTGGAAAAGATACACACTAGCCAGAATCCTGCAGATATGCTAACAAAAGTTGTAACCAGGGAGAAACTAAGAATATGCTCAGTTTCAATTGGTCTTCAAGGATGGCAATGAAGATGAGAAACAGCCAGGTCCAAAGAGGAGTCATTTTCCAGCAAATGAAGCAGCAGTGGAGTTGCTACAATCGTTCTCCAAGTGGGAGATTGTTGGGTGTGGAGCATGATTATTTAGAAGTCTTTGTTTCAACCAGATGTATACCCCAAGAAGTTTGTACACCCCTCCATGCGAGAGGGTGCAGGGAGGACTTGTCCCCCCCCGTGGGGGTTCGGGGGGGCTAATCCCCCACAACTGGGGGGTCCGGGGGCCAGCGGTGCCCCCTTGGGGCTTTCAGGGGCAGCGCCCTCGAAGCTAAAAATAGATGTAAAATTGCCTTGTAAAAGTATTGTAATTTCTAGTCAATCTAGGTCGTTCATTAGGCGGATGATATGATGGTAGAACTTATGTTTAGTTTAGGGTTTTTTGCCTTAGAAGGCAACCCCTCTCTTTGTGTGAGGGCGTTGTATTGAGGTTGTGTAATAGATGTGTATTCTTCGAGTGAGAAATAGAGAGGTGAGGCTATGACAGAGAAAATAGAGGATATTACAGCGGATCTGCTGTAGGTTGTGTCTCTTCATTTTTCTGGATAATAGAAAGGAAGGACTGAATGTTTGGGGTGGACATAGCCCAAACTGGGTGAACCACGTATATCTGTGTCTCTCTGGTTTTATGGATTTTCTATGTTTATGTTTCTGCTATATTCTATGTGTTCCATTGCTTTGTAATATATCATTTTCTAACAAGTGGCACGACATCAGACATCCCTTATGTAGATCCCGGTCTCGGCAACGGAACCATTTTTTGGCTTATATGGGCCTGACCCAGGTTCAAAAGTGATTTAGCTAAGAAAATTCTGGTACTACTAGCCCTTTCAGCAACATTCTGCCGAGCACGGACTGAGGTCTCACCCGAAGTAGCATGGGAGGGTGCTAGACCCAATTTTCCACACCCTGGGAATGTCTGATGAGCGTTTGGAGATACCTGGTTTAACCTTACACGCACGTCACTACGCGCACTTGTTATTCCTTCACAATCTGTGATGTTGCTCCGCAAAGCCCTACTCAAGGCGCAACCTGTATAATACCCAATTTCTGTGTTATTTAATTTTTTATTACCCGATTACTTAACTTGTGGATGTAAGATTAATGATTGTTACAACATATTCGGTAATCATAATAGTGCGCGCAATAAACAAACCAATATAGATCTAAAGAAGACAATGCACCACAAATACACAGAAATAAGAATCATCTTATCTTTATTAATCTTCAATCCTGATTATAGACTCGACACCACCCTGTGCACTCAGTTGCAAGGGCCCACGCACTCAACTGCGGACTCTACTAGGCCTCTACGCACTCAGCTACAGAGCCTCTCCCTACCACTACGACCCAATACAATTAGACTCTTTCCTTATGCTTCGCTATCTCATCCTATCCATTAGATTCTCTATCTTCTTCTTCTTTTTTCTTTACACTTAGAGCCTCGCTCTATTTATACACTCCCATGGTGCGTGGACCATCGATAGTCCAACATGACTTTACATTACATTACAATATTTAAGGGTAGACAACCCTATGATTCATCCTATACTTCGCACTTTGCGCCCGTAATTCGTGGAGTCTTACAAAATCTTTGACCAAAACTTTGGCTTTGAGCCCCAAAACATGTTGTGGGGGGATTCCATTTCCAACATCTCTACACCAAGAGAATTTCTTAGAGCTCACATATTTTGTCAATGCATCTGCAGTATTCTTCAAAGTGTCCACCTTTACGAACAACACCTTTTTGTCTTCTATCATATCCCTCACAAAGTGATACTGAACATCAATGTGCTTTGTCTTTGAATGATATGCAGGGTTCTTTGCCATGAAAATTGCACTTTGGTTATCACAGTCTATCCTTATAGCTCCCTGTACTAACCCCATACTTGAACAAAATCTCTGCAACAAAACTACTTCCTTTCTTGCATGAGTGGCTGCCATGTATTCTGCCTCTATAGTTGATAGTGCCACTACAAATTGTTTCTTACTCATTCAACTGACTGCACCTCCAAATAGGTTAAACACATACCCACTTTTAGATCTTCTCTAATCCAAATCTCCAACCCAGTCTGCATCAACAAAGCCATGAATATCCAACACTCTATCCAATCTTGGTCTTCCTTGGTAGCACAAACCATAATCACTTGTGCCCCACAAATATATGAAAACCCACTTCACTGTTGTCCAGTACTCCTTCCCTGGTTTTGACATAAATCTACTCAATACTCCCACTGCATGTGCAATGTCTGGTCTAGTATAGACCATTGCATACATCAAGCTACCGACTGCACTTGCATATGGAACATGGGACATGTCCTCTTCCTCTTTTTGTGTCTTGGGACACTGTCAGCAGATAACCTCACACCTACAGGAATAGGAACCTTCATCGGTTTACTATCTTGCATATTAAACCTCTGTAGTATTGTCTCAACATACTTCCTCTGGTTTAACCAGAGCTTCCTCTTTGCCCTGTCTCTTTTAATTTCCATGCCCAAAATATAGTTTTCAACACCAAGATCTTTCATGTCGAATTTTGAGGACAATTGGGTCTTCAAATCCTGGATAATTTCTTTGTCATTTCCAACCAGCAACATATCATCCACATACAAGACCAGATAAATAACACGGTCACCAATTAAATTAAAATACACACAGTGATCTGCTTTGCTTCTGGTGAAGCCAAGTCCCCATATAAATGTATCAAATTTTTGATACCACATCCTTGGTGATTGTCTTAACCCATACAAAGACGTATTTAACTTGCATACCATTTCTTTCTTACCCTTCACCGCAAAACCTTCAGGTTGCTTCATGTAGATCTCCTCTTTCAGATCCCCGTGAAGAAATGTTATCTTCAGATCCATCTGTTCTATCTCAAAATCAAAAGCAGCATCAACAGATAAAAGTAATCTAATAGAAGCTACCTTGGCAACACGAGAAAAAATATCACCAAAATCAATTCCCGGCACCTGGTAATAACCTTTTGCTACCAACCGAGCTTTGTATTTCTCCACCTTTCCTTCTGAATTTGTCTTATTTTTTAACACCCATTTGCTACCAATGGGTTTCCTTCCAGTCGGCAACTCCACCAGATACCAAGCCTCATTTTTGTGCAAAGATGCCATTTCATCAACCGTGGCCTCTTTCCAGAGTTTTCCATCCTCTGAATCTACTGCTTCCTTCACAGTTCTGGGATCATCATCAATAACAGATAAAGCAAAATTTGAATAGAAAGTAGATGGACTATACCTTTCCAGCTACTTTCTTTCTCGAACTGATCTTCTCACACCCAGAGTTTGTGGCTCTTCATCTTCTGATTCCTCCTCTGCTATAGAGTCTGGTTCTTCCTCCTTAAGCTCAAACTCTATCTTCTCAGGTTCCTTTGGTTGGACTTCATGTTTAATAACATCTTTCACCTCTCTAAACACCACATCTCGGCTGTACACAACCTTCCTTGTTACTGGGTTCCAAAGCTTATAACCCTTAAAACCATCCTTATACCCAATAAAGATGCACTTTTCAGGTTTACTATCCAACTTGGTTATTTTCTCCTTTGGAACATGTACATATGCATCACATGAAAATACCCTTAGATGTGAAAGAGAGGGTTTCTTACCAGTCCATACCTCTTGTGGAGTCTTATCCTCCAACGCTAATGAAGGTGATCTGTTGCCCAGGTAACATGTTGTCTCCACCACCTCTGCCCAGAATTCCTATCCTAACTCGGCACCACTGAGCATCCTTCTTTCCCTTTCCATCAATGTTTTGTTCATTCTTTCTGCAACTCCATTTTGCTCAAGTGTATATGGAGTAGTCTTCTGTCATGCTATACCACACTCCTTACAAAATTCTTCAAATTCCTTCCTACAAAACTCTCCACCGTTATCTGTTGTCAACACCTTTATCTTCTTCTCTATCTAGTTTTCCACCAGAGCCTTAAATCCTTTAAACTTGTCAAAGACTTCAGATTTCTTCTTAAGGAAATATATCCATGTATTCCTTGAGAAGTCATCTATAAATGATACATAGTACACAAACTTACCTAGTGATGGAACCTTCACAGGTCCAAACACATCATTGTGCACAAGTTCTAATATATGTTTCGCCCTCTTACCATCAGAGGGGAAACTCACCCGATTCTGCTTCCCATATACATAATTTTCACAGAAATCAAAATCCAAAGATCTATTACTCATACCTTCTACCATAACTTTACCATGAAGTATTTGAAGGCCCTTCTCTCCAATATGTCCAAGCCTTTGATGCCATAGCATGGTCTTCTCTCCAGAGACCACTAGATTTTCTGCTCCACTTTCAGGAACCACATAACTATTGCACCCATCAATACCAGTGCTACCTTCTAGCTTGTACAGAGTTCCAATCCAAACTCCCCACATCAATACCAGTGCTCCCCAAACCATTTTGCAAGTATCCTTCTCGAACATTGTTTTTACACCTGCATCATCCAGCTTGCTTATGGAAATTAGATTTCTGGCCAACACAGGAATATGCAAAACACCCAGAAGTTTTCTAACCCTTCCACCTTGCAACTTCAACTTTAATTTTCCATGACCAATGATTCTAGCCTTCTTGTCATCCCCCAAGAAGACATCACCACCATCATATTTCTCATACTTGCAGAAACACTCTCTATGGGGAGTGAAGTGAAAGGATGCACCTGAGTTAATCAACCATGCCTCATGATCTACATGTATACTTGAAGAAGACAAGTACACATCCGCACCTTCATCTGAGGTGGTTTTCGCCTCTATAAAAGGAGCATCATCAAATCCCTTTCCTTTGTCAGGAGCTTTATATTTACAATCCCTTTTGTAGTGTCCTTCCTTTCCGCATTTCCAGAACACCACCTTTACAGGTTTTGCTGGAGATTTAGATCTCCCACTCAGTGACTTATTTTTGTTTCTGTTCTGGGGCTGTCCTCATATAGACAAGGCATCACCATTCTAGCTCTCCATATTTTTCCATCTCATCTCCTTCGTCAGCAAGGATGAGACTATTTCATCAAACTGCAAGGCAGTTGCATTGATACCTATTGCAATAACCAGACTATCCCATGAATCTAGTAGAGAACACAACAAACTGATGCACTTATCTTCATCTGAAATTTTAATATCAACAGACAATAACTGACTTACCATAGTATTAAATGCGTTCAGATGCTCTGTCACCGAGTCTCCATCTTTCATCCTCAGGTTATACAGCTTTTTCCACAGGAATAGTTTATTCACCAGAGACTTAGATTGGTACAAAGTCCCTAACTTTTCCCACAAAGCCTTCACCGTAGCTTCCCTGATACATTCAGCAATATTGAATCTGAGACACATAGTCATATTGTGCTCTTTGCCTTCCAACCCACTTCTTCCATTCTTCATCAGACACTCTCGTTGGTTTAGTACCCGGATCTACCGTGATCAACTGGTCTTTATCCACCAACAGATCCTCCATCTTGAGTTTCGACAACTCAAAACTTTGACCATTAAATTTATTGATCTCTCTCTTTCCATTGCTCACCATCTTCTTTCACCACCAGAATCGATCCCGCAGATCTCCCACTGAACAGGGTCTACCACAGGCTCGAGCGAGACCCCTTAGCAACAAATGCATCCCCTTGAAGCCAAAACAACTCCGATACTACATGTAGGTTGTTGGGCAGCGGATCCCCCCACAGCGGTTTTTGGGGCTTATAGCCCGAATTTTGTTCAAAATTAATGTCAGACCCCACGAAATGTGGGCGTGGAGTGCGAGAGTCTAGGGTTATCCGCCCTAAAATATTGTAATTTAATATAGAATTTGTCGGCCTACCCATGGTCCGTGGACCATGGGAATGTATAAATAGAGCGAGGCTCTAAGTGTAGAATTCAGTTTTTGGTTAGTCTTAATCTTAAGTGATATGGGTTTTTGAATGCAATATTCGTTATGAGTCTGTAAGTCGAAGTCTGGGGTCGTAGTAATAGAAAGAGTCTCTGTAGCTGAGTGCGTAGAGGCCTAGTAGAGTACACCGCTGTGTGCACAGACCCCTGCAGCTGAGTGCGTAGGGCAGAGTTGGGATTGTAATGGAACAGAAGTTTAATAAAAGATAAGTTGATTCTAAAATATTGTGCATCTGCTCATAGATCTGTGTGTTTATGCTTCTGTTATATTCTTATGCACCTCTTTACAGTTTATGATTGCATGCACTTGTTACAAATGTTGAAATATTAATAAGAATATTGGGCCCACAAAATTACGTCAGGTTTATAATAATAACACAGTAAGGATAAAGGATCTAGACAGTGTCTCTTCGCGCTCTTTACAGAGCTACGAAAAGGTCAGAAAGCTGCGCAGAGCAGCATAAGCACACAGGATTGGTTCGCAAACCTCCCAGACTTCATCAAGACATCCCCAGGGTGTAGAAACCTATTTCCAGCACCCTCCCATACTACCTCGGGTGAGACCTCAGTCCGTGCACCGTGGACTGTTGCCGAAAGGGCTGGTAGTTTCGGGATTTGTTTGGCTAAATCACTTCTAAACCTGGGTCAGGCCCCAACAAGCCAACAAATGGTTCCATTGTTGGGACTGGGATCTGCCTAAGGGATGTCTGATGTGAGAACACTGGAATCCTACAAAGAAGGAAATTGAAGAGTGTTTGGATCATAGGCTTCACGAGTTCATGACATAGGAAAATAGAACTCCGCAGATATCCAAGAAAAGGTGGCTAGATCGCTACGTATATACAGAAATCCACGAGATCTTCTTTGTGTCCTTCTCCTTGGAACTATACGAGTGGATTGTGAGGCTAGTCGACAGCCAGGGAAGGTACAAGCTTGATCAACTGATAGTGCGGACTCCGAAGTTAGTGTGCAGGCTAAAAGCATTAGAAGATAAGATCATGTGGGTCGTGCACCATTGTCTCGACCAGATAATAGGGGAATTTATCACATCGTTTGCGATAGAAACAACCGTGAGCTATAGCGAAGCAGAACGACGTTTTCTCAAGGGACCACGAGGTAGGTACATTAAATCCCTGAATACCTAGATTAAGATGTTGTTATGTGAAAAGAAGGTTATGCGAATACATTAATGATTGGAACGATGCAGAGCGAAAAGATCTACAAAGGTATCAAAGGATTAGGAAACAGTCCCTTAATTTCACCTTCGTGAGAGAGCGAGGAAGAGCACGCTCAGGTTTCTCCAAGAAGTGCAGTCAGTTTGATAAGGCAACGCATTCCGCAGTTATCACCTCCACTTACACCATCACCCGCTTCACCTACTTCACCTCCATCTTCACCCACCCCACCTCCACCACCCCCACGATTCAGCATGGCAAGCACGATCAAGCTACCCATATTCAGAGGAGTAGGGAATGAGGATCCAGACCAGTTCTGGTTCGTGGTAAGAGCAGTGTGGGAAGCATAAGGGGTCATGAATGACAACATTAAGGACACATTGGTGAGTGCACTGCAGGATCGTGCACTGACATCGTATATCAAGCACTTGAATGATCACCCAAATGTAGGAATAGTGGAGATCCAGATTGCGTTGAACAAAGAATTTAGCCAACGGAAAATAGAGACACAATCAATCATTAGATTTAAAGAGATCGCGATGCTTCCAGGCAAGACCCCTTGGGATCTGGATCAAAGATAGAATAGTATGATCCGCGAGGCCAATATGACACTAACGAATGTGCAGCACCGCGCGTGGTTTGTGGCATCTTTGACACCACACTTGAGGACGGTGCTGTCACAGCAGAAGCTTTCAACTCAGGCAGAAGCATTGGAAATGGTGAAGAGGTTGCATGAAACACCGATACAGGATCTGGGGTTGGGAGTCCAACAGATCCACACGCAATTACAAAATCTATGCTTGGAGATGCAGATTTTGAAGCAGGATAGGGTGCCATGGCTAGAGGCGTGCGAAGAAGTGTGGTGCATAAAATGTAAAGGCCAGGGCCATGACAAAGACCATTGTCTAGTATTCATGAACTACTTGGCAGGAGGGGAACCAATGTCATTGAGACCAGAGGCACAGGCAGGGCCAAGTGTGGCAGCCGCGCTCTAGTGCGCCATCTGTCAGATGGGAGGAAAGCACACGACAGACAACTGTCATCTGTTTCAGAAGTATACACGGACTCCACAGTAGTTGTTTTGTAATTTATGTATATCAGTGGGCCATGATGAGTGTACATGTCGAAGCTATGAGTTAATGATCAATCGGACCCCAGCCTATAGAATGCAGATAGAAACATGAGGCCTCGACCCAACCGCGGGGATGGTATGTGCTGGATTTCAAGGGCGAGGCCGAGGACGAGGAGGAATGGGACCAGGAAGGGGCCACGAACAGTTAATCAGTTACAATTGTGGAGGACGGGGCACTATACTCGCGATTGTACCAACCCGACGAGACTATCTTGTTCATACTGTGCTCAATTTGATCATGAAGCAGTAGATTGTCCTACGTTGATCGCACAGATGCACAAGAAAGGGGTACTTCAACCTACTCCGATGCAGAATATTCAAATGATGAGGTGTGAACTACACGAAGAAGACCCCAACATGAACATGGTGCTTAGAAGTGGTGTGACCAGAGGGGAAGGCAAGGGGAAGCAGCTTGAGGAAGATACATGGGTTCACAAGGCTCCTACAAAGGAACCTAAGTTTGACTTGGAACGCGCAAAGGAGATGTTTATGGAAGCTAAGAAGAGCTTCACGGAGGCCTCTACTTCAAGTAGTAAGGATCGAATAAAGCCTGGAATGGATCCTTCTATTCTTACTACCTTTTTAAATACATGCATGAAGTTGTTTCATGATAATAGGGCAATGAAAGGACTACAAGAACTGATAACTAGGTGCACAGGGTCAGGTGAACCGCGCGTAGTCTGTAAACTAGGAAAGCATACATTGCACACCGGGAGGGAAATGAGATTAACGGTGTAGATTGGTGAATATGAAATGGATTAGGTAATCCTAGACCTAGGTTTGGACATTAATGTGTTACCAAAGTAGACATGGGAACGCATGGGCAGGCTCGCATTGTAGTGTTCCCCTATTCAATTACGGATGGCAAACCAACAAAATATTTTTCCCATGGGGTGGTTACAAGGGGTAACAGTGGATATCGAAGGCGTGAGCACGCAAACGGACTTTGAAGTGATAGATATTGTGGATGACAGTAACCCTTACCCCACGTTGCTAGGAATAGACTAGGCCAGTGATATGAATGGAGTCATCAACCTGAAAAAACGGAAGAGATATTTGAGAAAAAGTCTTTACGCGTAGTAGTTTCACTAGATCCAATCAAAGGTGTGCGCTACATCGAACCTGTGTGCGACGATGACAGTGACGATGAGCTGGATTGCATTTACCAGATAATGGCGCAAGACCAAGATCAAGTAAACCCAAATGCAGATGGGAGAATCTCATGGGAGCGCAACAGTTCCTGTACTTCGAATTCAGATGAAGAGATAGAACGCTGGCACAACTGGTTGCACGAAGTAACAATGCTAAATTGCAACATGATGATTAGATCACTACAGTGTGTGACTACTGAAGCAAGGGAACTACCAACATATGATGGTGTAACAGGCGTGGATGAATTCTTAGGCAAATTGTAAAGTACAGTACCGGAATAACAGCGGTACGGTGCGCTGGAATGGGCGTTGTGCGCGACACCCTTACGATGGTGGAATATACATTGGAAGAATATTGGAAACTAGCGCGAATGTAGAATATGGATGCACTTACGATTTGGGAGTCCCTAGTGACGAACGCAAGCCGGGAAGCCAAGACGAAGCAGTTTGCATGCCCACTTGGTCAATGGGTGCAAACATATGCTGTGACAGCACCTCCTAGACTAAGGATCGAAAATGAGAACCTGATGCGACAACAAGGAAGGCGACGCACTCCACAAATAGCCCATGACAAAGCATTCAAAAATCTATGTGGAGTCATGAACAGAGTTCACCAGGCGAGAAGAACTGACTGGGACCCGCGCGTACCAGCAGCTCGATGGGCCTATGGGACCATAAGCAAAAACCGAAGCGCGGAAATGACCCCAACAGTGACAAGAAGAGATGAAACCAGGAGAGCAAAGAAGAATCCCCAAAGCACAGCTCCCACAGTTGGGACAGGACACGAGGACCTACGTAAAGGAATTAAGCAGTTATAGGAAGCCATTCAGCGAGGGAGCTTGAAACTCCGCGAACTCGACGAAGATTGGGCACGGCTGAGAAAGAAAAGTGTGACATTGGATGAAGAAATCAGCGAACTGGAAACCAAAGTCATACAAGCGGGCCGCGAGAAACTAAGCATGATGGGACCAAGTCTAGCCAGCCCTACTACTGCATTAGAAGGAGTTGCGACCCTGCTACCATGGCTGCGACCGCACCTTACTAAATAGGGGAGCGTACCATACAAAGAAGAACGTGACGCACTACCAGACGCAAGGGTATTTGAAGGGTGCCCACAGCCTGGGCTAGCAGGAAAATTGAAGCCTTGCACCAGGGGTGTGACCACCTAACTATTTGTAGGAAGCACAATCTCAGTGCTCCAAGCAGTTGAAAGAGGGCATGGGACTATAAACGAGTCTGCAAGAGAGCTGCGCAGGAAGGAGGTTCCGCGCAGGGCCAGTATGTCACAGGGGTCATGGTCACGTATAAGGGGCTATGCTACTATGCAGGTAGGCTGGGAGGTGACCATTGATGTCACTATTCATGACAAGAGGTCCAATTTAAGGTAGAAAGGAGTGGGCGGTGGGCAATTAAGACAGGAATTAAGAGCTAGATTCGGGATGATCTGCTGCCAAGAAGGTATTAATGACTCAAAAATGGAGGGAATGGTCAAATTCAAACTCAAATGTTACTATAAAATCCCTTGGTGTAGCCTCGAGGCAACACTTGGTTGTTTAAGATTTGAGCTAGTACAGAGCATTGAGCACCAAGCTACCTTGTCACCCATAAGTACGTGACCGAATGGATCCAGTGTAGAAACGATGACGGCTGCGAGAAATAGAGTGCAATTCGTGGAAGTTACCCTAGATCCCTGTGTGACCCAAGAGGAGCTTGGAGAGGTGGAAGCTGCACCAGAGGTTCCAAAGTCCCCCCGCACGTTGCAACCATAGAAATACAAGCATGCAATGGGGCTATTCCAGGTATCACCATGGAACCCATGGTCTAGTAAAGTGTCAATGGTAGAGAAGGGCAAAGCTGTTACCGTGGAAATAGAAGAGGAGGAGGAAGATTCGCAAGCCCTGATCACCCAAATTGAAGCATAGGAGGATGAGGTGGAGAATTTTTCCCAAGTACCTTCAGTGATAAAATTACCCCCCTACATCCCCCTGTGGAAAGGGACAGCCAAGATACCGAGGGACCTGGAGGCCACAAAGAGTGTGCTCCAAACCCCGCTTCTCCCAGATCAAATAAGGTTTGATGGTCTGCCGTTGGGATGGGTACCTAATATAAATTTTGAATACTGGGACCTCACGGACAGTGAGAAGTTCCCACAGTTGGCCACAAAAAAATTACTGCAGCAGAAATGGTTACGTGGTGTGGAGAAGGCTGGGTTACTCCATCTACGGTGGATACCCCACTACCACCATGCGCCCGTCACACTTTTTGTCATCCGGTAGCTACTGTGTCTAGTACATGATGGGTATCTCTGGCTAGAGGATCTGATTCCCATCACAGCCAATTTAATTCACCGGATTTCTCGGTTGCCTATCAAAGGAAACAATCCTGCAACCATAGCAGGAAAGAGCAGCGACTTGTCCCTCGCAAAAGCTATGAAGGCCAAATATAAGTTGGAGAAGAGGAAGCGAGTGTATGTAATAGCGAGCATCAAGGACCAAGGGGTGCGTGTAGCCACCTAGCTGCTGGCCAGCAAGCTCATGAGGAAATGCCGCGCAGACGAGGTGCCAACATCTGTAATTGCATTGGCAGAGTAGTGTGCAGAGGGGGTCCAGTTCAACTGGGCACAGTTTCTCTGCGATGAGTTTTTGACGAATTGTCGGGAGGCCCAGGAGTAGGGTAAGACCTTCCACTACACGTGGTTGCTCTTATCCATCTTGTTGGTTGCAAGGGAGCTGTCAGAGGACAGCCAGTTTCCCACCATTGAGAGGAACCTACCCAAAGTCGCGAGGTACACCTCGCTCTAGGAAAAGAAAGACGCGACGAGGGTTCATGAGATCAAGGTGGTTTGGGTCTTCATGGAGGCGAGCATCTGAACTTGGATCAATCGTAGGCTGTGCTTGTCCCCAAAAATATACAACAGTTTGCAAAGTGCGACAGAATTCAAGGCGAATATGTATAATCTATATATCCAGGCATGAAAGGATCCAGCCCGAACGTGGGTGAAGCTTCCGTTCATTGCAGACGATGCAATCTTCGATGTAATGGTGGCATGGTCTCCAGAGTGGCACGCTCCGGACTTCGCAGAACTGGAAAAGGTTGAAGCACAGCAGTGGAAGAAGGAAAACAAGCTACGTATCACGAAGCTGGCAAAGAGAAAGCGCCAGGAACAAGAAGTGGCCATGCAACGGAAGGTGGATGAGGTAGCAGCGACAGCGTAGATGGCAAAAACCACAACCGCGCCCACCAAAGAGACCGAGGAAGGTAAAGAAATGTCCATGGAGCGGGACATACAGGGGGGGCTGAGACAAAGGAATTCACAATAAAATCGACCCAACTCAAGAAGCTGTGCGTCTAGGAGAAGCCAACTACATGGAAGAAGACAAAGACAACGAAGACCTCTGAGGGAGCCCTTCTTGACAGTGGCAAACCAGTTCGCGATGTCACCAAGGATGCTCTTGAAGAATTAATGACAGAGCAGACAACTGTGTTGGGGGCGCTCAGAGCATAGTTGTAGGCATTACAGGTGCGACCCCTAGGAGTGATGACATCGCACCTTGCGGAAGGTGCATCCGAAGTTGAGCAGATGTTGCGCGCCCACACAATGAACACTTTGGTGTTACCAGAAGGTGCAGTCCGAGCAGAAGCTGCAGGTGACATGAGAGGATAGGGGTTGAATTGGTCATCCTTCCCAAAGAAACCTTATACCAACTACAGGATGGGGTAACTGCTGAGCTTCATGCCAGGGAGGGCCACGCCCTCCAAGTCTTGAGCGAGCAGAAGTTAAATTTAGAACAGCTCAGCCTACAGCGTGACAACCTAGTCGCACAAAACCAGGGATTAGAACAGGTCATGGAGGAGGCCTGTAGCAGAATACCGGAGTTGGTCGTGCCGACAAAACTCCCCACCACAGAAAAGATTCACCAAATAGTAGTTGGAGTCCGCAAGACCCAAGAGGAGGCCGCAAAGGTTCAGCTGGAGCTGAACTTGCAGATCGCGGAGCTGCGACTGAAAGCACATCCCTCTACACCCCCGAAAGTCAGAGAGCAATGCCACTACACCATTCAATCAGGGTTGGAAGTGATAGAGCACGTTGTACACAGGATTGTTGGACCAATCCCTCTTGACCCTCACTTCTCTACAAGAGGAACCAACACTACAGCAATTAGAGATAGAAGCACGGGAGTTGCAATAGGCCTATGACAATGTCCAGGGGACTGCGTCGATGGTCACCCTTACTCAGCAATTAGCCAAGATGAGGGAGGCCCAGGCTCTAAAATAACAGGTGGACACTACACACCAAAAAGAAGCAGGGCTTAAAGCACGCATCCAGCCTTGGCTCGAGGAAGCGTTCATGGTCACCACCACAATTGAGGGGAAGCTAGCCCAAAACGAATACATATGCGCAAAGGCAAGAGGGTGCCTCTGATAGTGATGCATCAAAGAGTCACACACAATTGATACAACGAACAGGGGAGGAATGTGTGGCAGACGTTTGCGAAGTGCAGAAGTTGTTGGATGGACTTTGAGCAAATATCACCACACTAGCCGAGTGACTCGAGACAAGTCACGATGATTGTGTTAGGGGCTTGTTGGGTAACGGATCCCCCCACAGCAGTTTTTGGGGCTTGTAGCCCAAATTTTGGTCAAAATTAATGTAAGACCCCGCAAAATGCAGGCGCGGAGCGTGAGAGTTTAGGGTTGTCCACCCTAAAATATTGTAATTTAATATAGAAGGTGTCAGCCTGCCCATGGTTTGCGGACCATGAGAATGTATAAATAAAGTGAGGCTCTAAGTGTAGAAGTCAGTTTTTGGTTATTCTTGATCTTAAGTGATATGGGCTTTTGAATGCTATATTCATTCTAAGTCTGTAAGTCAGAGTCTGGGGTCGTAGTAGTAGAAAGAGGCTTTGCAGTTGAGTGCGCAGAGGCTTGGTGGAGTCCGCAGCTGTGTGCATGGACCCCTGTAGCTGAGTGTGCAGGGTGGAGTTGGGATTGTAATGGCACACAAGCTTAATAAAAGATAAGTTGATTCTAAAATTATTGTGCATCTGCTCGTAGATCTGTGTGTTTATGCTTCTGTTATATTCTTATGCACCTCTTTAAAGTTTATGATTGCGTGCACTTGTTATGAATGTTGAAAGATTAATAATAATACTGGGACCACAAAATTAAGTTAGATCTATAATAATAACACAGTAAGGATAAAGGATCTAGACAGCGCCTCTTCACACTCTTTACAGAGCTACGCAAAGGTCAGACAGTTGCGCGAAGTAGCGCAAGCGCGCAAGATTGGTTCGCGAACCTCCGAGACTTCATCAAGACATCCCCAGGGTGTGGAAACCTGGTTCTAGGACCCTCCCATACTACCTCGGGTGAGACCTCAGTCCATGCACCGCGGACTGTTGCCGAAAGGGCCAGTAGTTTCGGTATTTGTTTGGCTAAATCACTTCTAAACCTGGGTCAAGCCCCAATAAGCGAACATAAGTTTTAACCCTGTACAGAAATTACCTACATACGAATTCTAAAACATAGAAAATAAACAATGCGAGAGCATAACACATAAAGCACATATACACAGAGATTTTCCCCTTGATCCCAAAACTGTGACTACCAGCTTGATTTTTCATTGTGTTCCTTTCAATGTTACAATACATATTTATACATGTCGAAGCATCCAATACCATGGACCGAAAACCATCGTGTCTAAAACCATGGACCGAAAACCATCGCGTCCAAAACCATGTGCAAAAAT
Source organism: Pinus tabuliformis (assembly GCA_031772625.1). Lineage (NCBI taxonomy): Eukaryota > Viridiplantae > Streptophyta > Pinopsida > Pinales > Pinaceae > Pinus > Pinus tabuliformis. The sequence goes on along the minus strand of CM062811.1, from coordinate 988,973,159 downwards.
CATGCACAAAACCATAGGTAGGTCCACCTGGACCCCATAGAGGGGGGTTACCTACACCCCTCAAACCCCCTGTGACCCTCCCACTATGCAATCGGTGCAACGAAGGGGGAGCTCCCCCCCCCTCTCCCCTCTAACCCTCTGGTTGACTACGTAGGCTAGTTGTGGAAAGAATATAACACAACCCAGCATGAAATGGTCTGTACTAGACTAGACATTGCACATGCAGTGGGAGTATTGAGCAGGTTTATGTCAAAACTAGGAAAGGAGAATTGGACAGCAGTGAAGCGGGTTTTCAGGTATTTTCGTGGCACTAGTGATTATGGTTTGTGCTACCAAGGAAGACTAGGATTGGACAGAGTGTTGGATATTTGTGGCTTTGTAGATGCAGACTGGGCTGGAGATCTGGATCAGAGAAGTTCTACAAGTGGGTATGTTTTTAGCCTATTTGGAGATGCAATCAATTGGATGAGTAAGAAACAATCTGTAGTGGCACTATCAACTACAGAGGCAAAATACATGGTAGCCACTCATGCAAGCAAAGAAGCAATTTGTTTGCAAACATTGTGTTCAAGTATGGGGTTAGTACAGGGAGGTATAAGGATAGACTATGATAGCTGAAGTGCAATTTTCTTAGCAAAGAACCCTACTTATCATTCAAAGACAAAACACATTAATGTTTAGTATCACTTTGTGAGGGATATGATAGAAGGCAAAAGGGTGTTGTTGGTAAAGGTGGACACTTTGAAGAATACTGCAGATGCATTGACAAAATATGTGAGCTCTGAGAAGTTCTCTTGGTGTAGAGAAACAATGGCTTTGCAGGGTTGGATAAATGACTAAGCTCTCATGTGGCCCCCTGTGGAAAGAAAACAACAAGTGGGGGAATGTTGGGTTGTGTTATAATCTTCCCATGACTAGCCCATAAAGTTAATAGGGGGGATAGAGGGGGGGCATAGCCCCCCCTTTGTTGTGCCGATTGCGTAGTGGGGGGGTCACAAGGGGGGCAAGTAGCCCCCCTCTATAAGATCCAGGGCAGTACCCTGGGGGAAAAAATTTTGGACCCTATACTAGGTTGGGCAGACCTAGCTTTGGTTTCGTGAATGGTTTTCGCACATGTTTTTTGACGCGATGGTTTTTGGTCCATGGTTTTGGACGCAATGGTTTTCTGTCCATGGTATTGGATGCTTCGGCATGTATAAATATGTATTGTAACATTGAAAGGAACATAATGAAAAATCAATCTAGTAGTCCCAGTTTTGGGATCCAGGGGAAATCTCTGTGTAAATGTGTTTTATGTGTTATGCTCTCGCATTGTTTAATTTCTGTGTTTTATAATTCATATGCAGGTAATTTCTGTACAAGGTTAAAACCTACAAGTCTGATCTGAAGGTAAAGGTTCTGGTGGATTCTCCCCTTGCATTTCCAAAACAGAGTTGATGCCCAGCACTTTATAGTTGGATTCAACTAGAAGCTTAGCTAATCCTTGACCCATTACTAGCTTTGTGGTTTTGATAGTTAGATCAAACTCCAGTATTTGAGTGATCCATCTACTTTCTTTCTTATATTTGATTAGCATAGGTCCAAGTAAAAACATCATTATATTTTTCAAGTAACTTAAGGTATTGAGTTTTGATTTGGGGATCTAAGGATGCACATATTTTGATGTTCTTAATCACATCATTTGTTCCAATATTTACTTCCTCTATGTCAACTTGTGGAGAAATTGGCTGTGGGTTTCTGAGGACATCATTTTAATCAAATAATTTCTCTAAAGGAATGAGACCTTTGGGAATAAAATTTTTAGACAATTGTATGATGTCATGATTGGCAATTTTTGAATTTAAATTTGAACTATCATTTTCATTTGTGTTTTCATTTGTTTTTGTTCTATCTTCATCAATCTGTAGAATTGAAAATTCACCTACAACCTGCAGAAAAGATTTTAGTTGTTGATCATCTTCATATATCTGCCGGTATTTTAGATTGTCTGGGATGGATGACCTGTATTTGACTTGTATTTGATAGAGTACATCAATTTGATTAGGAATTTTAAATGAACTAGCAGAGACAGCTAGGGAATTTGCATGAATATTCTCATCTCTTGGGATATAAGTCAAATTAAAAGAATTAAAGAAATTTTCAACTGAGTCCCAAACCTCATTTCAATATGATCTAAACCTAGGATGTTTTTTTTGGCAAAGATTTCTAATTTGTTTAACAATGAGCTCTGAGTCAATGAAAACACTCAGATTTTGTACCTTTAAACTTTTGGCTAACTGCAGTCCTATAAGGAAAGCCTCATATTCTGCTACATTATTTGTAACTTCAAAATCAAGTTTACATGATTGTGTAATGTTTTCCTTTTCTGGTGAGATTAATACTACCCCAGCTCCTGCTCCATCTTTTGTACAAGAACCATCAAAGAATAACTTCCATACATCAGATTGTTTTGGTATAGGGTTTTCAATTATATCTTCAATTTTTACTTGAGAGTCATGTGTTTGGTTTGAAGAGAGTTGAAAACAGCCAAAATCTTGATCAATTGCATAAATGGGATGGTTCCTTAGTTGATCGGTTTTGCACACAGTGTGCACAAATATTACCTCTCTATACAACCTAAGTTGTTCTCCCCCATAAACTAGAATAGTGGCATAAGACATGTCCATCTGAAGAGTTCCCCCTAATTTGGCACAACAAGACCTTGAAAGGAGCATTCCAAATTTGGGAGGGATATATGTGACAACTATATCTAACACTACACCTTTTACTAGGATTTGGGCAAGAGTGACTACTAAATACTTAATCAGTCCTAAACAACGCATCCTTTTGGAATCAAAGGTGTACAAATCATGATAGGATCTAGTTATGTCAAGATTTAAATGATCCATGATATTTTTTGGCATGAGATTATGTGATGCTCCAGAATCAAGCATACAGTTTTATAGCATGGAATCATTTGTCTTTAGAGTCACATAGAAGGGGGTACTATTTCTTCTATCATATATGAGCTAGGACCAAACACAACTGCTGCTTTTTCATCTTGAAGACTAATAACATCACTTTCATCATCAACCGAGGTGTTTTGTATCCATTTGGAGACTTGATTTTTATATGCAAGGTTTTTAGAAAGTTCTAAAAGTGGTATAGGAATTTTAACTCTTTCTAACTCCTTTTCAACATTAAATGCAGTTAAGACAGTTTTTTCAATTGGAGCTATATCAGTTGTCTGATTTAATGGTCGAATAATAGTTGTCTGAGTTTCAATAGCTTTGGTACGAGGTTCAATTGTTGGAGGTTCCTTGGGAGGTCTTCCAATGCCAAGTCTAGGCCTAAGATCAAATCTTTTATTCAGCTCTGCAATTAGGAATTCATAGAAGGCATGGTATTTGAAAGCCTGTGAGGAGTCTTGTTCTTCTTGAACCTTCTTTTGTTGAGAGAGAGGAATAATAGTGGTCTGACCAAAAGAGGTATCCATATTTTTAATGTATTCAATGATATTCATAGTATTGTCATTAGGTTTTTGATCATCTATCAGTAAAGGAGTTGGAACCTGTTGATCATTACTAGGCCTTTAAAGAATTTGTAATGGTGGATTTCTTTTGTATTGAACTTGATTTTGATTTTGAGGTTGAGTGACTATTTGTTGAACTGTTCTAGGTTGAGTCTCAATCTTGGAAATTCTATTAGATAGATTTCTAAGAAGTGAAGTTATCTCATCTATTTTAGAATCTTCAGTTTTATTCTTAGAGGAAGTAGAGGCCTCTTGACTAGATTTAAGTTTTCTTTCGGCATTTTCCTCTTTAGCTTTTAAAGTGGCTGAGGCAACCCTATTTGCTTCCACCTCTATAGCATTAGTTTGCATGTCTTCAAGAGTTTTTGAAGTTCTCTCTCTTAACATTACAGCAAAATCAACTTCAAAGGCTTTTGAGAACCTAGATTTGGTTGCTACTACAGGGGGTTTACAATCAGGGGGCATCTTATGATAAAGTTTGTTGAACCTTTTGATAAAATTAGAGACAATTTCACCAAATTTTCTTTTAAGTTCTTCAAACTCAATCAAAAATTAAAGAGCATCTTTCTTCACTCCTCATTGATTTTTGAATATATTTGTTATCTCTTCCTGATTTCTAATGGAATTTGCAAGTAACTGCCTAAACCAAGTTCTCACGTTTCCCTCAAGAGACTGAACAAACAACCTCATGTAAACATTTTCTTGTTCTATGTTCATGTTATCTACAAAGTCTAGAAATTCTTGAAGATGGTCTTCAGCTGAGGGACCAGTTTCTCCATTATACCTAGGAAGGTGCTTTAAATATCCAGGAGGGAAAGCATCAAGGTTTGGAGGCAAAACTAAATTTGTATATATTGCCTATACAATGGGTTGGAATGCCATAGTAGAAGGTGGTGTATGAGGTCTTTGTATATAATAATAAGAAGAAGAAGATGATGGTGATAGAGAGGGTGAATGACTATGTGGAGGTGAAGAAGGAGGAGACATCCTGAAAGATCTTAAAGGAGTCTTAATAACTAACTTGTGGACCTAAGAATGAATATCCTCTTTTGTTTCAAAGAGTGGATTTGAATATATAGCAAAGGTCCCTTAAGGTTGTTTAGAAGGAGAAGATTCAGGGTGTTCAGAAGTGGAAGGGAATGAATAAGTAGTGGGGGATATGAAGTCTGTAGGTTTGTATTCAGGTAAATGAACACCCAGGTCAGACTCAGATTTAGGTGATCTTGGTGGAAGTGAGGTTTCTATATGAGATTCAAGTGAATGAATAAGGAACATTGATTTGAAATCAATTCCCCTATCTAAAAGTTCATCAACCCTCAGTGATAAATGAGTCCAATCTAGATTGGTTGGAATGTTACTATAGGGATCAATTTGTAATATATCTTCAAATTGCAAGCCTGAAGTAGAGGAAGATGGTTGATGTCTTCTTTTGGAACTGACCTTTCTGACAAGTTTTTCTGGATTTGATAGAGGACTAACTGTGTCAGATTCAGAATGGGATCTAGTGTGCTTAAAAGGTGCAAGTTTGATACAGTGGAGTCACCAGGTGAAGGATTTTGACCTATCTAGACCTTTAGTCACCTTTAAAGGAATATGATTTATATCATTGACCCAGGAAACTAATCAAATTCAAGTCTCCGGCAATGGCACCAGATTGATGTTATATCTCTAAGATGATAATGGTCAGCTATCATGCCAGGGCATCTAAGATATTTGTTTTGGGGGGTTTTGTTTTAATTTTTGGAGGACCAATGTATGAAACATATTTAAAATAGTGATGTCTAACCTTCTTGAATAATACTAATATTAAACAAAGGGCTTCTATTAAAATCCACACAGTGATTTAGCTTATCTGGTGATGAGTAGAAACAAAAAGATGATATGACTATTACAGTTTTCAAATAGAAAATTAAATAACCATAAGTAAGAAAACCTTCAAACAATGTTCAGAAAGTTTGACAAAATATGCCCAAGATTACAAAGATACTGATGATTTTATGATTTAGAGGGAATTACTTAAACAAACAGTTTTTATAATTCATTCTCTTTAAATATGATCACTTCAGAAAGCTTATAAGAGTAAATTGAGACTCAACTACTCCTATCTGGTTATCTTTGTAAAACTTAAGAATATGAAGAAAACACAATGAATGAAAACTAGAAAACTTACAAGGAATACGAAACTGTAATGAATCAAAATTCAGAATCCTTTGCTTTTCTATTAATGATTTAGAAAAATTTGAGTAAATTTAGTGCTTACAAATGTTCCTTCAAGGGTGCAACCCTTAATAACTCGTTAAAGAGAGTTATTTATACAATCTTAGAGCTAAGAAAATATCTTAAACAAATTTACAAAAATAGATTAATACAAAATCAGGAATATGAACTGATAGTCGATCTGTCACTATTTTGGTGTTGAACTGTTGATGACTGTTCCTAGAAATGCTGAATGTTGTTGAGTTGTTGATGACTGTCCCTGGAAATGTTGAATGTTGTTTGATCCTCCTTTCAGTCAAGTAAATCAGTTAATTGTTCCCAACATTTCTTATCTGGGATAGATAACTTAGTTACCCTTCGATAAACCTCATCCATTTCTGTATATTTAGTAAAAGTGGGTTTCACTAAAAATATATGTCTGATTTCATTTAGGATGAAAAATGTATCTCTGAGTGCATTCAGCACAACCCTTGGTGTTGTTGCACCTCTTATGTTTGAAACTGTAGCTGCACTGGTACTGACCTCTATAAGTTTTCGGACATAGTCTTCAATGGGCATTAATTTATCATTTATCACCAGCATAGAGGGAAAACCCTTGCTGGTCAAGGGTTCCAACATGCTAAAGTTGAACTATGACATTAACACTATTGCATTTTTCCTCCAACTGAAGAATGATATTTTTCTTTGTAATAATCTTCTTCACTTCCAGTATGGTTGTTGTCCTATCATTAATACCTAATTCTTCAAGCTCATAGTTGTCTTTAGAATTCAGAAACTTGATTATTTCAGTGGCAACTTTTGGCATGTCCTCAAGTTCCTTGGAGATGGTTTCAATAGCTTCCTGAGCTTTCTCCAACAAGTCCTTTTGATCAAATATTATCCTGATATAAGGCTAGATATCTTTGATTGATTCAGTAATCTCTTCCCATAAAATATCCTTTACCAAACCTAGTTTATTTCCAAAGTAAGATTCTTTGATTTCTTTTTGCAATATCTCAATTTGACTTTTTGCCCTTTGCAACTCAATTGCATCTGAGATGTCTGAAATTGCTTTCATGTGTTGTAATTTCTTCAGTTCATCCTGCAATTTCTTCATTTCCTATGTCTGAATAGATAGATTCTGAACAGCTTCAGCAAGTTTTTCAGCTCCTGCTGTTGTTCCTGTAGTTGTTGTTGTGCCTAAGGCAGAAACTATAGTTATAGAGACTGTTGTAAGAGGAACTACATCCATTGGAATATTGGCCTTTTTTACAGCTTCCTCTTTCTCTTTGACAAGTTTCTCCATTTTCTCTTCCATCTATTTTATTTGCAGATTTTGTTCCATGATGAGCTTCATCATGTCAGATTTCTGAGTCTCAGTTTCTTCAATCTCTTTAGTCATTGGGTCCTCTGAAGCTGGCAATTTTAGTTGCTTCCTTAATGCTGAAATCTCAGTATTTTTCTTCTTGACAATTTCTTCTGCAACCTTTATATTAGAGGGATCATATCCCATGTTCAACACCAGATCTTCCAAATCTTTGATCTTGGTGTCTTTTGCCAATGAGGAAACTTTCTCACACTTAAGTTGTGATTGTTTATTACCCAAGGTAACTTGCATTTTTGACAGACTCATGGCAGTGTTAGATAGTAGAGGCAATCATTTGGTCAGTCTGTTTGTGCATCTCAATTTGGTCAATTAGATGTACATATTTAATATCAAATTCAAAGGAGGTTTGCTTTTGGTAATTTGCAGCAATCCTGGGCTATGGAATCTGAGCTTGTAAGAAAGCCATCTGCATTTTAACTTTCTCAGGGTCAAAGACTAAAAGAAGTCCGGCTTAAGAACTGGAGGAATGTTTCCATAATTGAGTACAAGTGTTTAATTTCAACTCCTCATTCTTCTTCTTAATTTCATTGAAAATGTGAAAATGGTCTTCTTCTTTGTCCTTCTGACTGCCTTCACTGGTCTGAATCACCTGTTGTTCATGAGATGTGGTGGAATGAGTGGGAGACTGAATAGTCTGTCCACCAGACTGTGTGAAAAGAGATGTTTCTCCAAGCCCATCAAATGTTGTTTTATGTGACTCAATAGTTGCACTGACTTTCAAAGAGAGCCTAGGTCTCTTCTTTCTATGTACAATTTCTAAACCCTGACTTGACGCTTCAGTTGTAGGGGATGACTGTGTTACACAAAAATATCGTCACCATGATTATTTGCAGTCAGTATGGGTCTATCATCAGTTGTACTGTCCTCCTAAGCAAGTCTCAGACCTTAGCTCTTCAATTCAAGCTTTGAAAATGAGAGAAAGACATTGAAAATCAACAAAGCTCTGGTTCCGCACTTTCTCTCACTGTTGCCTGCGGTCCCGCACCCCCTATTCACAAAAACTGCGGACCTGCCCGCTCTGTCCCTAAAGGAGTGGGTGCGGACCCCTGTGAAAGTCAAAAAGGCGCAAGTTTATTCTAAAAAACTCACTTTGGGTTAATTCTAGATGATTCTAGAAGGAATTTTGACGTGGATTGATCACTCTTAGGAGGTTCATGCATCCCAAAAGAGAAGGAGCTAATCCCTTGATGAGAGGAGCTATCCCTTTGAAGGAGGACCTAGTAACTTCCCTCCATTGTACTATAAATTAAGGCATTGGGCTTGTTGCTAGGGAGGTTAGAAGCTGAACATTTTTTAGGGTAAATGCTGGTGGAATTGAGACTTCCTAGTTAAGCTTGAGAGGAGAGATCACATACCTTTTGGCTTCATTGGGAAGAGAGTGAAACTTGTCAAAGTAGAGGAGACTTCTTGTTGGACCCTGGGAGGAGCTTGTACAACATCAAGGCACAGGTTGTAAAGTTCTTCTTTGATTTGAATTAATACAATCAGATTCATTTTTCTCAACAAATTGTCTTATGTCATTTGTTTCATGAATTCCTTGATCATCATGTTAAGTATGCTTTATGATATTGGCTTTTCAGGTGCTATTTAATTTGTTTTCTTGTTTGTGTTTGCAGATTCGCAACAAGGGAGCTCATTTGGATCAAAGGAGCGAGGCTTCCACAAACTTGCATTGGACCCAAGGTAGGCCTAAACACTTGTTTGCCTTTGTTTATAAATGCATATTTAGAGAAAGATAGTTTTTGATTGGCTTGCTTGTCACTAGATATCGTTAGATTCTAGGAAGGTCTATCTTGTCCACAAGATCGACTCATTCTGTGTGACAAAATGGCGACTCTGCTGGGGACTTGATTTTTTCCTTGTTTTTACTTTGACCTGAGAAACTGTGTTTTTGGTTTTGTTTTTGGCTTGTTGTGTGTGGAGTTGGGTAGATTTAGTAGATCTAGGATTATTTTTTGTTTTTCATAACTTTGGGAGAGGACCGCACCCTCGGCTTGGGACACAGTGCGAACCTATCCGCACTTTTTCTTTTAGCACAGAGCGGTACTGCACCTGTGTGAACTGTGGGCCTGCGGACCCTGTCAAAATTTTGGAAAACCTAAGATTTTCTCTGTTAGTCAGCTTAGTTTTTGTTTAGATGTTATTATCCCCTGCCCAGACCTGCATATAACTTGTCAGAAGCTTTTCTTAGGTTAATTCCATTGGTGTTAGGGTTTTAGGTGAAATTCCTAGAAGTTTTGATTGTTGGGTTTGGTTTTCATTTTGGTCTTGTAGTAGCTCTGAGCTTAGAAGCTGTAGAGACCTCAGATCACCTTGGTTTTTACTAGCCTTCTTATGAGTCTGACCATTTTAAAAATCTACCTTTGTTGAGGAATCCACCTTGTGTTTTCTCTTTACGAAACTTCGAAAAAGCTTGTGTTAAAAGTTTGGATTTCATTTTTAGAAAAGAAAACAAAAATTGGTTGTTTTTTGATTGATTTGTGATTCTGGAAAAATTAGTCCTTAGTTTGCTTGTAGCTAAGTAAAACATCCTTGAAAAAGACATCTTGTAAGCTTTGACTTCAAATAGGTTTTTATAGTTTATAGATCTCAAGATTAGTCATTTCCATAGTTTTGAGTGTTTTATAAAAATAAAAATCTCTTTTGGAAAAAAGTTTGTTTTTGTAGTGTTTGAGTGTTTTGAAAGAAAAGGGAAATTTTTGTGAAAATAACTAGTTGTCTCGTTTTGAGTGCATTGAAAAAGACAAAAAGCTCTTCTTTTAATTTGTTTGTTAAGAAAGATTTGTGTTTACAAGTATTTGCATTCTCAAACTCTTTCCTAGCTAGAAATTCATTGAAGGGAAAAAATTGCTTAATCATCTTAAGTGAATTTTTTAGTGATTTTGAGTCAAGTCTTCACACCACGAGTTTCATCTCCGCACCTCTTGACTTAAACAAAAACCAATAAAAATAACGCTTAAAGTAAAATCCATCTAGTAATATTTTTATTTCTAGGGCTCTGATACACCAACATAGCTTAGGCTAGTGTCTTGGAGTAGGAAGTAATTAACTCTCCAAGACAGTAAAACAAACAAGTAGTTGTATCTTGCGGTAGGAGAGAAATCCAATTGTTGCATTTATGCTCTGGGAAAGCTCCTCTTAAAGGAGAAGCACAAGATCGTGTCCGAACCAGTGTGGGAATCAATCCTTCCTCATTGGGAACGACGCCAGATATTCACGTATTAAAAACGGTAAACCTCGGATTAACCATTGTTGAGGAGCCTGGGGTCACTTGTTGGTAAACCTTGGATTATGTCAAGGAGCCTTCAAGGGGATTGAGCTTGTTACTCTGCCCTTGCGTGCATATCGGATCGTAGACTATTCCCCCAGGTATATTTGTTTCCGTTGGTAACCTTAGTGACCATATTCTATAGGATTCTTCCTAAGGTGACAGTGGTGGGAAGATCCCACTGTACCTGGAGCAGACGTCGGCTAGACTCACTTGGATTTTCTGGGGGGTTCTCTTCACTCGAGATGGTTTAGTGGAGGAACTTGTGCCAGTCTATTCATTAAGTAGGTTGCCGGGGTAACTGTTCCAACCGCCATTTCTGTATTGAACTCTGTGACGTTGGGCTTCATCACCAACTAGTGTTTTCAGTACGGAAAGTTATTGTTTGTGTTTGGTTTGATCTCCTAGATTCATTAGGCGTGTGATTCAAATTTGTTTGGTTCTTTAGAGGCTTTAGGTGGTTTTCATTGAAATTTTACTTTGTTTGCGTGTGAAGTAGTTAAAATTTTTTAATCGTGGCTGAATTACCGAGGAAGTCCCATAGACTTCAGGGCCAACCTCCTGAGTTTTCACCAAGCCAGCCTGAAGGGTTAAGAGCCCTCGTAACTCCTAGAGACAGTAGAGTTGGGTCACCTAAAGAAGGAGAGTCTTCTTTGGTGGTACATCCTGATTTTCAAGCTTTAGTAGCAGATTATAATCCATAATCAGTGTCTGTTTCTGAAGTTACTGGTAGCTTTTCATCTACTAGTGATATAGGTGAGGAACCTGAAATATCCAAACCTGAAAGTGAAATTGCTTCTACCCCAACATCAGGGTTTACCTCTCCGACTTCTAGTGGTCCTGGTTCACCCAGGGTAGAAAGAGTAATTACCCAAAATCTTCCTTCTGGACTTATAGCTATCGAAGAACTTGCTACTCCGGAAGAAGAAGTAGGCATCCCTATCCCTGAAAACCAACCTGTTATTGAACTTAGGGAGCGTGAATCAATTTTTTACAGTCCACCTAGGAGCAATGCTTGGTATCTTTCATTGACTAATTTTTTGGTAAACCCAGGGCTAAATTTTTCACCACCTCGTATTCCTTATCACCCAACACCTAGAGGTTACTATCCTCCGTTAAATATGTCAAGACAGTCGTCCATGTTTACTCAATCGCCAGAATCCTTTTTGTATGCCAATCCTTCTGTTCCCTCTGGGTATCAGTCACTTTCTGGTACTTTTGCAGGAGCATCTCCTCAACCCATTGAACAAGGGTTATTAAATGGAAACAATGGTACTAAGCCGTTGAGTGTAGAAGATATTCTCATGATGTCAGGTACTATTCCTAATCTTCAACCTCAAGGTGGCTAGTTACCGCCTGGGGGGCAGCCTCAAAATCCTCAATTATCGCCTAGGGGGCAACCTCAAGGTACCCAATTTGCACCTAGGAGGCAACCTCAAGGACAGTACATACCTACGGGACAGTACATTCCTCAAGGTCAACCCCAGACTCAATATGTACCTCAAGGTCAACCCGAGTATCAATATGTACCTCAAGGTCAACCCCAGTATCAGTACGTGCCTCAAGGGTATCAACCCCAAGGTCAATACTCGAACCAAGGTTTCCAACCACCCTCCAGTCAATCATATGTTCAAGGAACGAGAAATGTACCTTTGAATTATCAACCCTACCCTCAACCCGGTTATGGTCCTCAATATTCTCAACCTGTTATGGGTCCATACCCCAGAATGAACTTAGTGTGGGATCCATCGCAAACTCAACAGGTCTTGCAACCGAATGTACAGTTGTCATCGCAAATTGGACAACCCTTAGTTTCTGGTTCACCCCAGCAACCTGTCCAGTCTACTATTCAAACTTCTGTACCTTCGGTAGTTTCTCAGCCTGGGCCTAGTACGCCTCGTACTCCGCCTCAAACAGCCGCTGCAACTGTTACAACATCTATTCAATCTACCCCACCTACTTCTGGAGTATCGACAACTCCGGTTTCTACTGTTCCTGTATCTACTCCTCAGACATCTTTACTTCAATCTGGATCCACAATTCAAACTTTGGTTCAGATGCCAGTAGGACAACCTGGTTCAAGTACGGTTGTCACAAGTCAACCACAATTTACTTATCAACCATACCAGGGACAATACCAATTCGGTCCTGCTGTGCAGCAGCCAGTCTATCAGTATCAACCGTACCCTAGGTATACATATCAACAACCTCAACAACCCCAGTACGGTCCAGTTAATCCTGGTTTTCCGGGAGGATACAATATCCCAAATGCAATTCCTATTCCTAGTTATCTTGGATATCCTCCTCCTGGGGCTGGTCTCATGACCCAGAGTTTTAGGGACCCTAATCGTCAGTTACCGTTTATCGCAACTTTGGACTTGCCTGACTTGTCGCGCCTAACGAACGATCCCATTAACTATCTTCCGTTTTGGCCGCCAATGTCGAATAAGTTGCCTAGTGATATTCCTAAGTTTGAAGGCAAATCAGGAGAGGACCCGTCGAACCATGTGATGACTTATCACCTCTGGTGTGCGTCTAACTCCATTTCAGATGATTCAATCCATCTAAGGCTTTTCCAGCGCACTCTAATTGGTCTTGCGGCCAAGTGGTACATTGAGTTACCACGAGCCACTTTTTATAACTTTAGTCAGTTAGCTACCTCGTTTTTAACTCATTTTCAGTTGCCAGTCAGATATGACAATGGCACGGAATTACTAACTTCATTAAAGCAATCGACGTCCACTTACATTTTAGATCACATTCATGAATGGAGACGTCGACGGTGTTTAGTGAAGGTTTTATTCTGGATTAGTTCTTAGCTGAATGGTTTGTAAAATCTTTATTGCCAAAGATCACTGAGAATGTAGCTAAGGCCATATTCGTTACTGAGGAGCAAGTAATTGCTCAAGCACAGTACCTTGACTTGGTTTATACTCAGTCAGGTACGTTACACGAGAAAATCCCCAATCTTCCTAAGCAAAATCAAATCGTTGCAGCTCCTTCAGGGCCTCATGCCGCTGATGGTATGATTGGTACGGTTAACACCAAAAGTAAGAAGAAGTCTTCCAAGAATTCTTCTCCTATCACAACCTTGCCAGATTCCCCGACAGGAGATTCTTCTGCAAAGATTTCCACCGATATTCATGTTGTAGAGTCATCTACAGCCAAATCAAAATCCAGTGGTAAGAAGAAAGGGAAGAAGAAAAATAAGACAGATAAAAATTCAAAATAGAAACAAGAAAAAGTGGAATCAAATGATGAGAAACGCAAACCTCGTTATCCTTGTCTCATTTGTGACGAAGAGCATTTTACAAGAGACTGCCCTCATCGTGCAGAGGTTGCGAAGATTGTCAAAGGTTCCCAAATGCCTGTTGTTTTGAAGGATCCTTTTCCAAGTCAAGACAGTAAGATGATAGGTTCTTCCTCGAATGCCAATGAAGAACCCATACTGATGATGTCCCATGTTAGGATTGCGACTCGATCGCATGATTATGGTAGTAAAAGTCCTGTTGATGGTAAAGAAGTAGAATCTTCTCATTCTAACCCATCAACCTCGGCTCCCGGTTTCGATCCACTATAGATCAAGAAACCTAATCCAGACTTAGTAATCAAACCGCCCGCCAAAGGTATACTTCGAAAGTCAGCTTTCAATCCACATGCGAGAGCGGCTCAGAACTATAACATTGTTGAGGATTTAGCTGTTTCACCTTCAGTAATGTCGGCTTTGGAAGTGCTGCAATCATGTCCAGCACAACGTAAATTACTTTTGTCGGCTATAGGAGCTGTTGACGTTCAGGACTCGAACCTAATAATTTTTTATCTAGAAAATAGTACACCGCGCTTACCTCATCAAATGGCTTTCCAGATCCCAGTGATAGTAAAAAACAGGCCTATTCATAGGACTGTGATTGATGAGGGAGCCTCAACGTGTATTATGTCGATACAGTGTTGGAGATCGCTTGGTTCTCCTTCACTAAATCAATCCCCGATGATTCTAAAGGCCTTTGATGGCCGTGGGTTTCATCCTTTTGGAATTCTACAGGATTTACCTATAGGGGTTGAAGGAAAAACTATTAATCTAGATGTGGAGGTGGTTGATGCCCCTCTAGATTACAACCTTCTCTTGGGTCGTAGTTGGTCTTACGCTATGACAGCTGTCGTTTCATCGGTCTTTCGAGTTATAAAGTTTCCTCATAATGGAAAGATCATAACAATAGACCATCTGGCTTACTTTTCATCTGACCCAGCCTCTTCTGAAAGCATTCAGCATGTCGGTAAAACAACTATCCCGTATAAGGATGTTGGAGTAGGACTAGTTAAAGATGCCGGTTTACTGGGTACCTTTCCTTTTCCTCTGATCAACGCATCGTCTTCTTTTGCAACCATTCATATGATTTCGTCAGACACCATTGTTTATGATGATACTTGGATCGTACCTTCTGAATCTGAGATAGACTCATTTGGTGATGTTATGCCATTGAGTCCATATGAAATTGCGTATGAGGCCGTGCAATCGTTTACCGACCCATATTCAACCAAAATTGACATAATGAATGTGGTCCATGAGGAATCACTTTTCACATCAAATTCGGATTCAACAACATTTTCCGAACTTGTTCACTCTGATGAGAAAATTCGTGAAATCCTATGTGGAGATGATTTACCATGGGAAGATCTCCATCACAGATCTTCGTTTTTACCGAGAATGATCGTTTTGAAAATGATTTTTCATCAATTTTTATGACTAAATATGTCAAGGAACCTCAGAATCCAATGAAAAATCCTGATTCAGAGTTAAATTTGGGAAACATCTCTCGGACTATTCCTATTGACATTTCGGTTAAGCCTGGAATTGTTGAAAACATTCATATAGGTTCCTCGTGTACAGAAGATGAAATTCAAATAATTAAGGTCCTATTTCAAGAATTCCGCGACGTGTTTGCCTAGTCATATGAGGAAATGCCAGGAATTGACCCTGCAATTGTTGTTCATGAAATCAAGACTTACCTGGACACTAAACTCGTCCGAAAACGTTTGCGTTAGATTCACCCAAGAAAAGTTGTTGCTATTAAAGCAGAAGTTGAAAAATTACTCAAAGCAGGTTTCATTTATCTGATTCCATTAACGGATTGGGTATCGAATATTGTTCTGGTTAACAAAAAGTAAGGGATAATAAGAATATGCATCGATTATAGGGACATTAATCGAGCCTGTGCAAAGGACAATTACCCAACTCCCTATATCGATCAAATCATTGATGATTGTGTCGACAGCGAAATATTCTCCTTCATGGATGGTTTTTCCGGATATAATCAAATCAATATTCTACCTGCTGATAAGCCAAAAACGGCTTTCATTTGTCCATGGGGGACATTTGCTTATTGCAAATTACCTTTTGGGCGCAAGAATTCCAGGGCAACTTTTCAAAGGGCCATGTCTTATGCGTTTCATGACATCAAGCACATTGTGCAACCCTATCTCAATGATTTGCCTGCTCATTCATTACATCGAGCTGATCATCTCATCCATTTACGAGCAATCTTTATGAGGTGTAGGCATTATCGGATTAGGTTAAATCCACACAATTTTATTTTCTTTATAGAAATGGGTTGATTGCTGGGGTTTGTTGTTTCAAAAACTGGCATTCGCGTCGATCCCTCGAAGGTTGAAGCTATTGTCAAATTGCCTCCTCCTTCGAGTCTTCGCCAACTCCAAAGTTTGCAAGGGAAAGCAAAATTTTTACGACGATTCATTCCTAACTATGCCGAGGTTACAAAGGGTTTTACCCGGTTGTTGAAACAGAATACTCCATTCTATTGGGATGAGATAGCTCAAAAATCTTTTGATGCACTAAAACATGCTTTGACCCATGCACCATTATTGCATCCTCCCAACTACAACCAGGACTACTTCTTGTATCTTGCCGCCTCTCATTCCACCATTGGAATGGTCTTAGTTCAGGAAGATGAATTCGGTACTGAACATGTGATATATTACCTTAGTCGAACTTTAAATCCAACTGAGCTAAAATACTCACATGTGGAGAAATTGGCATTGGCAGCTATTCAAGCTGTCCAACGTTTTCGTCACTACATTTTACTACGTAAAACTACAGTAATTTCTGATTGCAACCCTATGATCTACATTTTGACCAAGCAATTTCTAGGGGGCAAGTACTCCAAATGGATTGTAATCCTGCAGGAGTTCGACTTGGAATTTGAAAAATCTAAGTCTAAGAAATCTTTAGTTTTTGCGGAGTTAATGTGTGACTTCCTGTGTGCTGACACGGAAACTGTGGCGGAGGAGCCCATTGCGGACGAATCCTTGTTTCTAATCAGCACTTTAGATCCGTGGTATGGGGATATCATTGTTTATCTCCAGACCCAATCCTTTCAGCCAGAAATTTCAAGGTCAAAACGTCGAAAAATACGATTCCAGTCCCAACAATTCAGAATTATTGGAGATACTCTTTATCGCCGTGGGGCGGACTTTGTTTTTCAATGTTGTTTAACTCACGAGGAAGTTGAAAGGGTTCTAAATGACTGTCACTCTGGAGCATGTGGCGATCATATGTCTGGGTATGCCACAGCCCAAAAGATATTGCGCGCTGACTACTTCTGGCCGTCTTTGTTTAAAGATTGTATTAACGCGGTCCGAAAATGCCACAACTGCCAAATTTTTGATCGAAAGATGCGCGCTCCACCTTCTCCTCTCCACCCTATAATTGTCATTGGTCCTTTTGCCAAATGGGGTATCGATTTTATTACATGTAACCCTCACTCGGTCGGGGGGCATGCGTATATAATCCTTGCGGTAGATTTTTTTACCAAGTGGGACGAGGCGATGCCTACATTTGAGGCAGACGGCAAAACAGCTGCAATTTTCGTGTTCAATCATATAATTGCTAGGTTTGGTGTTCCACAAGTGATTATCACTGATCATGGGCGTCATTTTCGAAACGTTATAATGACCGAACTTACAGGTCAGCTTGGCTTGCGTCACGATAGTCAACTCCTTATTATCCACAAGCTAATGGTCTGGTTGAATCCATCAACAAATTTTTAGTCATCATGATCTGACGAATCATTGGGATTCATCGGTCGAATTGGCATAACATGCTATTTTCAGCGCTTTGGGTGTATCGAACCTCAATAAAAACGTCAACAGGGTTCACTCCTTTCCAACTAGTTTATGGTCTGGAAGTTGTGTTACCCATTGAATGCGAAATCCCGTCATTGCAAATGGCCATCGAGTTACTTCCAGCCACTTCCGAAGAGGAAAAACATTTGTTATACTTGGCTCAATTAGATGAGAATCGACGTGATGCTGCATTGGCGATCGAAACTCACACAAAACGTATTAAAGCTTAGTATGATCGAAATGTGACCCCTCGAAATTTTTCGGAAGGAGACCTAGTCTTATTGTACAATCAAGCTGATGATAAATTAGGCGCTGGAAAATTCGTTCCTATGTGGCATGGTCCCTATGTTATCAAGCGAAAGCTAGCAAAAGGGGCCTATGAATTGGTAAACTTTGACGGGGACTCTTTAGGTAAACCCAGAAATGGTCTTTACCTGAAGAGGTATTATGCTTAAAAGAATGAGTATGGAGATTTTTAGTTAGGATAGTTTTCTTTCTAGCTAGTGTGTTTTAGTTTAAAAAGTTGTGCTTAGCTTAGAGAGTGTTTTTCGTTATTATTCCTACTTATCTTGGTTTTACTCTTGATATTGCAGATGTCGATGCCTCTCCAAACATACATTGGTTTCGCTGATGGTGCTTGTCGTAATACACGGAACATTTCTTCCACAGCTTGGGTTATCTATTCGCCCTCTGACAAGTTGGTATCTATGCATGGGGTAAGCCTCGGTCAAACAACGAACAACATTGCCGAGTATAGTGCAGTGATTGAGTTATTATCTGAATCTATTTCATTTGGGATTCGGAGTTTGATAGTGAGGTTAGATTCTGAACTCGTTGTATTACAGCTTAATAGAGTGTATGCCATTAGAAATCCAGTGTTATTGAGATTATTTTTGAGAGTGCATCTCTTGGAACGTGAATTTGATTATATTGAATATCAGCATATTCCAAGATCTTTAAATACATTAGAAGATGCAATTGCTTCTCGAATGTTAATTAGACATTTGCAATAATCATACATGTAAATTTAAAAGCATTCCATAACATGATTTACAAGATAAGCCGATAATAGTGATATATATAGGAGTGTGTCAAAATATACATCGTCCTCGATCATAGGTTGAAAAACACCTTATGATCGGCAAAAATGATAAGTACAAAAAGCAAAAATGTCATATGTGTCTACAATAGGCGATCATCCTATCACTGGTGATGATCTCGATAAGAAACCACTATACGGGCCACCTTACAAAGGAACCTCCTAAAAGGTCCTGGGACCCCAATCACATAGCGCTGTAGTCGATGAGGAATGTCATCTATGCCAGTCTCTGGAATGTCCCCTATCAAGCGCTCTAGATGACTCTCCAACTCGGCCAAGGTCTCTGCTAATTCGTCCTGTGGGGCTGGCGCCGCTACAGCTAGTTGTTTCCTCTCGTAAGGCTGGAGAGTGGCTAGTCACTGTGGACCCACATCTGCATTAAAACTTTTACTACCAGTTTTGGGATGACATAAAAACAAAAAAAAATTAAAATAGGAAAATGTTGAAAATGATTTTACCTGAGTCATCCCATTGATCTCCTAGTGGAAGAGCCATGTCTGGGTCACCGCGAAAATCTACCCCAGCGTAAGGGAAGTCCTGAATAACAAAAACCTGGTTTTCCAACCAATGGAAATACTCAGGTTTGAATCGAACGACTTCTGTCCCCTCGTCAGGATGACGGACCATAACTGCAACCCATTGCATCAATTTGGGCTCTCGAGGAAGCCCAGCTCCAATAGTAAGGTGCTGCGGGACCAACATTGGGACCCTCTCCAAACCAAAGCTCACAACCAAAGCCCCATAACCAAAGGTCTTCAGTTGTTCGTTCTTGGCTCTGGTCAGTTGGCCTTTTACATTAGCCAACACAGCATCGCACCAGTTGAAGATGGTGCCTCGAAAGCAGTCAACTGCCATCCGCATCTGGGATCCGGTGGCAATATGTAGTGCGGCACTCCCGCAAAGTCTGGTAACAGTAAACGTGATCACCATGAGTTCAGGATGGGATATGGTTTTAATGTCTATCCCTTTGTCTCTAGCCTGGCTATTGCAGAACTCTAGCCGAAGGCTATCGACAGACTGGCCACCTGGCCTAGTCCCGAATAGAGTCAAGTCTTTGCCTCTCTTAGGCAAACCAGTCAAAAAGTATATGTCTGCTGGCTCAATTTTGAGCTGGTGACCACCAATGAAGAAGCATTGGTCCTGTATGCTCCACCTGTCTACCAGCCACTGCAAAAAGTCCACCTGGGCCCTCATGCCAGGTATGGCCCAGAATTTGTACAAGCCGCATGCCTTCAATGCATCGATTGAAGGTTGGTGATTTAACGCGGCAAGATCTACGTCCTCATGCTCCCGTTCTCGCCAATCAAGCATGATGTACACTCTACATCCAGAAAAAAGGAAAATTAGAATGCAAGACATTAAATTGTTTGGGTCAATTTTGAGAATTTTTGGGTTAAAAACCCTTGCTGCGGGGACCGCACCCTCTATATTAGAGACAGTGCGTGGGTCCGCACCTTGCCTTCATGGAAGGTGCAGACCCCTGACTTTTTCCCCATTGAGAAAAAGTCGGGGTCCGCAGGCTACCAGTGTTATGCCCGCGGGCCCCCGTGCGCGGGTTTCTAGCCTAAAAACCCTCTAAAAAATGAAATAAAACCCTAAAACACAAATTGAAACGGTTGAATTTGAAGATTAGGATGATGTGGATTACCTGGAGAAGACGGCGTTCGATTCCGACGGATGGATTTTCCGCAATCTTCACGGGAAGTTTCTGAACAAAAGCACTATTTTCTCACCCAAATCTCAAACGGTAAAAATGAATTGACGAAAGCCCTTTTTATAAGCTTTTTGAATAAATGAATTGTAAATTTGTTTATGTTTCACTTTAGAAAGGTAACTTTTGTAGCATTTTTATCCATTTCAAACAGGTATGAGTAATGTTTGCAATTTTTGTTCAGGATAACGGATTATTCAGGCAAAATCGATCATTTTCAACAAAAAAACATTTAGAGTCACCTTTAAGCTCTTTTCTGACTCCTAAAACATGAAAAGATCGCCGAGTTTTTCTTTTTAAACTCGTTAAAATAGAACTAAAAAGACGGTCCACTTACTGCTCTTTTTTTACCATAAAAACATGAAAAGATTACCGGATTTTTGTCGTTTCAAATTCGATATTGGTTATAAAACGATGTGTCGTTGATCGCTTTTTTACTTTTTCGGATCAGAGGCACTAATTATGAAAATCAATCCTTGGTCGTAAAGATCAAGCGGTTCTCTCAAGTATTATTTTATACTTTTTTGGGCTTGGGAGACACAAATTTACGAAAAAGGTCAACCCTGGAGTCTTCTTAAGTTTTTTCAGACTCTCTAAAATTGAAAAACGCCGAGTTTCTCCTATATTGGACTCGTTAAAATTTAACAGTAAAGGACCTGTTCAATTACAAACAGGAACGAACCACTCCTTCTTAGGGTTTGAATTTAAACTAAGTTGGACTCATTCGAAGGATGAGCTTATAATCAAGCAAATGTTATCCTCCTCAAGCTTGTCAATAATAAAGAGGTACTTGCCAGAAATGGTGGAGGAAAAGAGAGAAAAATGAGCCTGTTTGTCATACTTTGTAACCACTCTTGAACACGACACTTTTATTCACCTGGGTTGGGAAATCCTTTGCCTAACAGTTGATCAAACCGCATTGAAAGTCTTCAACCGGTTTCTGGGTATTAACTTTGGGTCAATTGTCACCAAACCATCTACTGTGTCGTTATGTGTTCAAGAGGTCACTGCCAATAAAGCCATTCATCTGCAAAATATCTGTCATCCATCTTGACCATCCCTGAGTCAGTCCTTGCAACTAAATTTCTTCAACTTGATCTATGATTTCATGTTGTGGGCTCGTTGTTACACAGTAATTTGTCACTATCTCCTTGTCAGTCTTCCTACTGTGTCATGAGTCCAAGTTAATCATGCTCATGCTCTCTAATGTTGCCAAATGACCCACTTTGCCAAAGTTTTTGCTATCAGCGCGACTGTTGTCAAGATAAACGCGCTGACGAGCGCTTCATAACAGACCGAATGCGCTGCCAGTGCGGAAGCACACTGGTTTCCCCCGCTGGTCGAATTTCATGTGACAGCGTGTCTGTTATTCATATCTGATCGCGCTGACATGACCTTCTTTTTTATTCAGTTGCGATGTCAACGCTCTAGTGCAGTTATGGACCCGCGCTGATCCAGTTTGGGCGAGTTTGTTCTAACAGCCGGCCTTCCAGATGACTCCAGACCTGGTTGTTGGCCTTGTAAATGTCGCCCTCCCTTCTCTGGCATGTCTGTTTCGTCATTTGAGCCACCTTCCTTGGAGATAAGCTCATCCTCCCACCATTCATGGAGACTCCTTCCTATTTAAGCCTCTACCATTGCCATGAGCAGCTAGTTTTGGAATTGATAGTGCTTGGAGTGTTGCTGCTAGTGTGTGAACTTGATAGGTAGTTGGTGTGACAAGTGTGGGATTGCTAGAGAGTTTAAGGAAGGTTGTGAAGTGTTTCTTTCTTGTGTAAACTTGTGTGAGAGAGAGTTTTTGTCTTGGGAGATCTACCTCTAAGGGTGAATGCTTGAGAGACTTGCTGGCTGGACCCTCTTGAGAAGGATTCGACGTCAGAACTTTGGTTGTACTCTTCTCTGTTATTTATTAATAATAGATGACTATCATTATGGTTCCACTCTCATTGTTTCATGTTTGATGTTGAGTTATATCTTTTCTGACTAATATATAATTGCATCTACTAGATTTTACGCTTGTTTTCGTGTTGTTCTTTGCATGTGCAGGTATCTAATCACGGAGATCGTGTGGATCGTGACCGGCCGAAGCAAAGGAACGAAGGCGACATCTCTTCGACGAACACTAGCATTGGAATCCAAGTAGGTTCTCACCATCTACTTTTTATTTGCAATTAGGAACCTGCGTGATAGCATTGTGTGATTGTTGCTAGACCCGGTCTGGGCTAGTAGGGATCGTCTCTGTCCGCAGAGAGGATTTACCTCCACAACAATTTGGCGACTCCGCTGGGGAGTTTCTTTACCTTGTTGTTTGATTTGTAAACTTTGGACGGAGCCTGAAGCACGGCCAGGTAGCCTTCGAAATGCTATTGCTCTGCATTAGCGAAGTAGATCAAAGCCACTTCAGTCCATCTCTGGTTTGGTTTACAAACTGAACAGCTTGGAGCTGGATTTTGTCTTTTTGTGTTCATGTTTTGTCCTTGAGTTTGATTTTTGCTCTCTTTTCAAAGATTGGGGATTAGTTTCTCTGTTTTTGGCTTTCCTGGTTCAGTCTGGGAGGTGCCTTCATTATTTAAAGAGTGATTGCCTTGGGTTGGGAGCTTTTGGCTTGATTGTGCCTTTTTTTTAGCCTCAGCGCGGTTTATAATAAAACATTCACGCTGCCATCACATAGTTGTTCCTTTGACTTCGTGATCATCGCGTTTATACACTGAACAGTCGCGACGGTTCTGAAAATCGGACCAGCGCGGTTAAGCCGTGTACTTCCGCGCTGACAGCGCTTTGTTGCTACGCGTGGTTTCTGATCAGCGCTTTGTTGCTGTGTATCACCCGCGCTGATACCTGTAGAATTGAATTTCTTCAATTCTGCCTCCTGAGCCTGTTGGTTTTGCTATCCCCTACTTCTTTCACTTGGTTTATGACTTGATTTCTATTGTCTGAAGATTGAAGCACTTTCTTGGGAAGTCTTGTTGGGCGAATCTTGTTTTTGTGTCTTGTGACCTGGTTTTATCATCCCAATTTCGTTGGATTGGTTTTGTTTGGTTACTCGTTCACAAAGATTCGTTTACTGCTTGCCTTTTGGTTTTGCGAAAACCTTCCTCTTTGCTTGCTTTGCTTGGTTGTCTAGGTGATTGTTATTGAACCAGTCTTTGTATTGTTTCGATTACTTCTCACTACCCGGACACAGATTACAGTTGTTTGGGGTCAACCGGTTCTTTTCACATTTTTTTGTTATTATTTCTCAGAAGTTTGTTTAGTGCACTTTGCCATTGAAAAGAAAACGAACAATCTCTTTTGCGTTGAATTAGTTAATTGAAATTAGAAGCTTTTCATTGATTAAGAAATTTAAAACAAAGAAAAGTTTCATTTATTTGTCATTAGTTGCATTAGAGTACCTCTTGTTTGTTTGTGGTCATTTTGTTTGAAAAATCCTTAACTCTCTCGTAGTTAGTATTCATCGAACGAAATGATATTCTTTGGCATATAGTTTGCATTCAGGAAATTGTGAGAGATTACATACGGTAGGACCTGGAAATTGAAACTTAATCTAAGATCAACCATAAAATGAACTGAATGAACTTAAAAACGCATTGGAACATAACGCTCACTAATTAGAGGTCTAGGCTAGAGACGTGCTCTGGCGTCGTTAAACCTAGTCACTGTTGTTTCACACTACGGTTGGGTGGTTCCTCCTTTTGTGACTCGATAGTGGTCTAGCACGGACTTGAGCTCCCACGTACCATCGCGTATATAGGGGAGACCCCACTAGGTTATCATCCTTTATCCACAAGAAGCCGTGTCTGCTGCCTTACAAGCTGTAACGCACCGAACACAGCATTCGGGAAGATTGACTGCCATATGGGAAGTCCTTGGTTTTCATATGACTGCCAAGGTGTATATGCAGTTTTACGGATTTGTTTGGTAAACCCTTTGCCTAGTCTCTCCAGAGTAGTAACTTTTGATCCTTTTCGGACTCCTTAAAAGAAAAGGCTCACTTGAGCAGTTTGTCACTTCGAGCTCACAAAACATTCGAAGGCGACTAGAGTCACCTTTTTGTCCTTTTCTCGACTCTTAAAACATGAAAAGGTCAAGTTGTGTCCTTGCATCTTAAAACTCATTTGGCCACGATAAACATTACCTGGTTAGATCTTGTGTGCGTTAGTTTGAGTAGGGTCCTTTATCGTTAAACTCCCTTAGGTCTCGTTTGAAGTTTGTCATCCTGGCTGAACCGTCGACTCTCGTTCCAAGTGATCAAGGGTCTCTGTCTTCCGCTGCTCCTGAGGTACCGGTTGTAAGTGATACTCTTCCTATTATCCCGAGTATCCAACCGATCAACTCTTGCACTCCGGACGACGAAGGTTACGAAATTCATTGGAACCCCATCTGGGAGCCTGACGAGGACGATATTCCTTTTACCCCCCCTGGTGTTTCGTCTCCAATGTCTACCTCCCACATGGATGAGACATCTCCTAGAGTGAGTGAGACACCTGTTTTGTCGAATATCGACACTCCCATCCCAGCTACTTCTCCACTCCCCCCACGCTATCAGTCGTTGAGGGATAGGGTAAGTGCCAGGACTCCTGCTTCGACCATGTGGGATTCCCACATCACTCCCACCACGGGATCTTTTGTTTCACAAGTCCACACTACACCTTGTTAGTGTCAGTCTTTCTAGCCTTCCTACAGTGATCAAATATGCTCTTACAAAGTGATTTTGAAGTGTCAAGGTCAAATTTTGTCATTTCAAAGAGTTTTCAAGCAAAATTTGGTCACTAAGCATTAGGTCTAGGGTTTGCTTTCACTCTGTTCAAAGTTGCCCAAATGTCAGTCCATGTCATCATTCAGCTGAGTTTATCATCATTCATAGGGTTGTCATTATCATGTCAGTGTCAAATGAGTCATTTTACACTTTGTTCATGCTTCAGTTGCCACCCAGGCAAGGTCATTTCCCTCTCCTAGGGTTTTGAAGGCAATTTCTCTTGGATGGTCAAATCACCGGCAAAAATTGTTTCCAAATATTCATACACCTTCCCCTACCCTTCACCTACCTTATCAAACACTTCCCAACACTCAGATCCCCCAAATTCCTCATTTTTGCACAAACCCTAGTTTCTAGCTACAACCTGGCAATTTTCTAGGTTTGGCCTGTGTTTTGTCCTTTTCAACCCCTTCCCCTCACTCAATCTCTGAGATTCCACTTTCCCCTACTTCCTAACATCCCTCCCCACTCCCAAAAATTTCCCCAAGAATTTAGAAGCCCTCTATCCCCTTCATTTCGCTCCATTTCGACAAAATCCCTTGTTTCACACATCGGGACAAGTTTCACTCAAAAGCTATTTCTGAGCAATCAAAGATGAATTTTGCAAAACTGAGAGAGGTTTTTGTCAAAAACATGCCAAGGAAGAAAAACCTCTTTCACTGTTTACACAAGTGTCATGGTTTGAGAGAAATGTCAAAAATACCGGCGAGAAACGAAGGTGCTCCAAGGACGGTTGGCTAAAGCACAAAAACGAAGGAAAATGCCCGATCCACTCCAAACTTTGGCCAAAGCCTCTTTGACTGAGCATGGTACTTGATTGGGGACTCCCAGCCCAAATTTCAAGAAATTTGGAGAAAATTTTGTCATTTGTGAATTTTTTGTGCAATTTACAGGTTTAGGCCATTGGAATGGTCTCACCCCGGGTGAGACCATTTTGGAGGACTGCTCGGAATTTTGAAAACTTGGCATTTTTGGAAAGGGAATGCAAAGAGAAAAATTACCAATACTTGGGAGAAGCCTAATTTTGAGATTTGAGCCTCCAAAAGCTCAAAATACATCAAAAAAATGACTTTCTGCCCACTTTTTGAGTTGCAGAAAGTGACCTTGGGAGAAATGGTTTTTGAGGAGGCAAAACAACTCCAAATTCAGAAATTCCACTTGGGATGGAAAGTAGACAGATCAAGCTTTCCAATGAGCCATCTTGCACCTGATTTGGATCAGTGGAACCCACTCAAAAGTAGCTGCAAAGGGGCGCGACCATTTGAACAGGGGGCGCGACCATTCGAGCCAGCTTTACCAGAATTGACCTTTTTTGTCAAAAAACACTGTTTTGACTATGGTTGACCATTTTTACTTGTATATGATGGATAAATGTAATATTTTCATGGCACTTTGATAGATTTTATCTCTCTTTACCCTTCTAGAAGCTTCCATGATGTAAAAAGTGAAAAATTAATGCATGGATGAGTTAGCTAAGTAATAGAGGCAAGTTGTTTGGCTGCCTATTTTCTAGTTCTTAGTTTAGAATTAGTTCAAACTGCTCCTAGGAAGCTGAGCTCGACCCCTAGAGGTGGGGAAAGGAGTTAGATGGTCTAGATGGTCTATATTATGCTCTCTCCTTCTCATTTTCATGGTTGGACTCTTGTGGGAGAAAGCTTTATTGTATATTGTACATCTATCTCTGCAATTTAAGGAAAAGGAAGGCCAGGGTTTTGCAGACATCATTATGGATTCTTGTGGATTGTTGTGTTGATGGTGTGTTCTCTACATGTTCTTGTAAGTTTGTTTATGTATTCCACACCTCTCTTTTGCTTCTAATTGGACAGATGAAGTGGTAAAGTTTGAATTCATGCTTTGACATGCTCAGCTTTTTAGTTTGTTCAATATCTATGTTTTCCACTGTCTAAAGAGGATTCAAAGTTGTTGTTTTCCCTCTTTAGCTCCTCCTCTATCATTCCTGATCATCCATCTCAGATTAAGGCATCAGCACTCACTCCTACCTTGCCCCAAAGATCCCCCTGCAAAAACTGTGCTCAATCCCCGCACCCTGAATTGCACTCCCTCCAATTGCCACCAAAAACCCCAAAAATCATTAAATCAACCCCCCTATCAATTTACTAGCCTAAAATCTTTATTCTTAATTGGTCAGCCTAATCATATTGAAAGATCTATCAAATCTGACCCGAGAGAGCCTTCTCATACCTCGTAGGGCTAGCTACGAGGTGAAATGGTTTGATGTAGCCTTGAGAGTTTGTCTATCTCAGCCTAGGTGAATTCCAAGCGCTAACACACCTGTCACTTCAGTTCCGACGAATCCAACTGTTTGTGTAGTGCATTCAACTCCGGTTGTTAGTGCCGTAACAGCGTCTTCAGCCTTGAACACTGGTGCTGGTCCCCCTCACGGTCAAGTGAGTAATGGCCAGCCGGCACTCTCGCCTAGAGTTGTCCACCCTGCACAAAGTGCTCCACCCTCTTCTGGTCCCGTTCCAGGAGGGGGGCCATATGATGCCTATGGGCAAGCTGTTCAGGATCTGAACGCGCAAGGTCCACTCTTTTATTACGATTCTACTGGTCAATACCTTCAACTTTCTCAACCCTTGCCTACTCAACCTTTCGTTGAGGTTTCGGTACCGTTATCCATTGCTTGGGACCCTAGTACCACCTCTTTCCATGGAGGCCAAGCAATGCCTGCACAGCTTCAAGGACCGCCTAACCAAGGCCACCCATCTTATGTGCAAACCCCCCAAGGGCAGTAATATTATGGCCAGTCTTATCCAGGACAATCTGGAGGCCCACAAGGACAACCCTATCAGGGACAACCTTCGGCCGCTGGTGGTCCATATTTTACCTATTTGAGTCAACCTTCTAGTTATCCAGGGCAACCTGGTACCCAGCAAGGTTTCCCGTCTGGACAACTAGGACAACCTTACATCCAACAAGGCCAACCTGGTATCCAGCAAGGTTATCCCTCTGGACAAGCTGGACAAACTTATATTCCACAAGGTCAACCGGCAGTCCAACAGGGGTATCCTTCTGGGCAAGGGGGGCAGCCTTACATACAGTAGGGCCAACCCACTGCTCAGCCTAGTCATCCTTCTGGGCAAGCAGGTCAGCTCTTTACACAGCAAGGCCAACCCACTGCCCAGCTTGGTCATCCTTCTGGACAGGCTGGCCAACCTCAAGGTCAACCGGCCGTCCAGCCCGCTCAACCATCTATTGCTCAAGGACAACCTGGTACCCAGCAAGCACATCCTTCTGGGCAAACAGGTCCATCCCAAACCCAACCAGGCCAACCTTCCGGCCAGATGGTCCAAGCTCAACCCATTCAAGGACATCCTTCTGGGCCCCAGACTCAAATTGGTTATCAAATGCAAGGTGGGCCACGACCCCAACCTTCTTACCAAGCGCAGCCTTCTTATCAGGCTCAGTATGGAGCTCAGCAAACGTATGGCTACCAGCAACCCCAGGGGCAAACTCAGTTTACCCATTATCAAAATTATCAATAGATGCAAGTCACTCCTTACCAGAATTATCAGCAGTAGTACGTTGCACCTGCAGGTCAAGTTGCTAATCCATGGGGTGTTGGGGGGCAGACCCAGGGTCAACTGTCTGCATATGGACAGAATCCTTATGGACAGAATCCATATGGACAGAATCCTTATGGACAGAATCCATATGGACATAACCCCTATGGACAAAATCCCTATGGGCAGAACCCTTATGGGCCTGGCCCGTCCGGACAAAGTCCATGGGGGCAACCCCCACCTGGTTGGAACCCTGGTACTACCTCTCTGCCACAGCCACAAATGTCCTTTAATCCTCAGTTACCTTTCTTAGCGACGTTGGAACTTCCAGATGTGTCCAAGTTAACGAATGATCCCATTCTTCATAATCCATATTGGCCACCAGTTCCAACTAAGATACCCGGTGATTGCCCGAAATTCGATGGCAAAGCTGGTGAGGACCCTCAAGCCCATGTCATGACCTATCACCTTTGGTGCTCATCCAACTCATGGCTTGATGATTCCATCCGGCTCCGCCTCTTCCAAAGGACTCTCACCGGCTTAGCCGCTAAGTGGTATATTGAGTTGAATCGCGGAACATTTCAAGATTTCAACTCGTTGGCTATGGCTTTCCTAACTCATTTTTAGTTACCCATTCGGTATGAGACAGGGACACATATCCTTACGTCTCTCAAACAGGACATGGCCACGCATATATCCGATCATATACATGAATGGAGACGACGTCGTCGCTTGATCAAATTTTGGATTCATGATCAGCTCCTGACCGATTGGTTCACAACTTCCTTTGTCCCTGCGATCGCGCGAGACATCGCCATGGGAGCTTGTGTAACTGAAGAGCAAGCTATCGCGCGTGCTCAGTACCTTGACTTAGTATACTCTCAGTCAGGTACTTTATATGATTATTTGCCAGACGCCCCGAGACCCGGAACATCCAAAGCTCCGCCAAAACCATCTGTTGACGGAGTTATTGGCTCTGTAAACACGTCATCAAAGAAATCATCCGCGAACCCTGGGAAGCAAAAACAGAATGCTTCTAATGGAAATGCTTCTCAGGGTCAGTCTAATTCTGGAAGTACCTCCAAGGTTAACGCCGTTCAGTCCACCACGGCGGATAAATCCTCGAAAGGGAAAAAGAAAGGGAAAGCCAAGAATAAATCTGAACAGCCCAAACAGGACTCCCCTAAACCTCCACCTGAGGAAGGAGCCAAACGTAAACCTAAGTATCCTTGTCTTATCTGTGATGAGGATCACTACACTAAAGACTGCCCTAGGCGGTCCGAAGTTATTCGATTATTGAATGGTGCTCCTGGGACTCCCGCTGTGCTTAAAGAACCTTTCCCTTCTCAGAAAACTCAAATGGTGGCAGATCCATCGCAACCCTCTTCTTCATTCGGCTCTCAAGTCTTCATGGCTGGGACGATTCCCATCCATGTCACCACTCAAGCGAAAGAATATCCATCTCATGCCGGGAAAGAGCCGGAGATCCCCTCCAGCGCTCCTCCGTCCAGTTCTGGTCCACTCCACATCGAACGACCCAGCACTGAGACGACAATCCGACCCCCTCCAAAAGGTGTACTCCGGAAATCTTCTTACAACCCGAATGCTCGTGCTGCTCAGCACTACAACATTGTTGAGGACTTAGCCCAGGCTCCGTCTGCTATGTCTGCTCTAGAAGTCCTCCAGAGCTGCCCCTCCCAGAGGAAGTCCTTGCTATCGGCCATCGGTGACATAGACCCGGCTGACTCGGATCTGATTTCTTTTGATCTCGAGGGCTATACGCCGAGACTGCCTCACCAAATCGCTTTCCTTATACAGGTCATCATCAATGGTAAAATGATTCATCGTACAATCATTGATGAAGGTGCCTCAACTTGCATCATGTCTGTTGCTTGCTGGAAAGCTATTGGTTCTCCAACATTGAGGCAGTCTCCTACAATGTTAGAAGCCTTTGATGGAAGAGAGTCCCGTCTTTACGGTATCCTCCAACGCTTGCCTATCTCCTTGGAAGGGAAGACGGTAGAAGTGGAGGTCGAAGTTGTCGATGCTAATCTTACCTACAACCTCCTCCTCGGACGTAGCTGGACATACGCCATGCAAGCCATGGCTTCCTCCCTTTTCCGTGTCATTCGTTTCCCTCATCAAGGGAAGATTGTCATGGTGGACCAGCTCTCCTTCTTCGCCTCTTCTTTCGAAGGTAATGTGCCATTCGTGGAGCATACCTCTAAATCATTCGAGAGTGTGGGAGCTGGGCTCTTTAAGGATCCCACCCTAATGGGTGTTTTTCCACTCCCACCTCCGAATCTCGCCCCTATTAACATGATTTCCGTGCGTTCTAATCCGTGGGTCCTCCCTCCCGCTAATCAGATAGAATCCTGGGGTGATATGATGCCGTTGAGTCCTGCCGAGCTCATCTACGTCGAAATCGTTGCTGCATCGGCTCCCCCTCCCGAACCTGCTCTTCCAAGCGGTGTTCTCGATTCGTATGTTCATTTCCCTTGGCTTGGAGATGATGCTACTTCAGATCCATTAAAGGAAATATTTCCTTCCGATGAAGCCATCATAGATACCATGTCTCTTGAAGAGCCCCCTTGGTCAGATCATCACCACCGCTCTTCTTTTCTCCCTGCCCATCAGGAAATGATCGCATGTCTCGAGCGGTTTGCTTCGTGTATCCCATCCTCGCCCCTTCAAACACCTATTCAAATTTACCAAGTATCTTCTGAGGGCAATATGGGAAACATTACGCAAACCCAACCCATCGACATCTCTGTGAAACCAGGGATTGTCGAGCACATTTACATTGGAGTCACTTGCACTCCAGAGGAAGTTCAACTTTACACTGACCTATTTCGCGAATTTCGTGATGTCTTTGCTTGGTCCTACGAAGAGATGCCCGGCATCGACCCTAGTATAGTGGTGCACGAGATACCTACATATCCAGGTGCTAAGCCTGTTCGTCAGCACCTACGCCCTATGCACGCCCGAAAGGCCGCAGCCATCAAAGCAGAAGTCGAAAAGCTTCTCAAGGCTAGTTTCATTTACCCCATTCCACTGACGGATTGGGTCTCTAATATAGTCCCTGTGAACAAAAAGCAGGGTACTATTCGAGTCTGTGTTGATTACCGTGATATCAATCGCGCCTGTCCTAAGGATAACTTCCCTACACCCTTCATCGATCAGCTCATTGATGAGTGTGCAGGAAGCGAAATCTACTCGTTTATGGATGGTTTTTCTGGATATAGCCAGATCAATATTGCGCCCGCTGATCAACATAAGACCGCTTTTATCTGTCCTTGGGGCACTTTTGCCTATAAGAAGCTCCCTTTCGGTTTAAAGAATGCCGGTGCCACCTTCCAGCGTGCAATGTCCTATGCCTTTCATGACATTCATCACATTGTACAGCCGTACCTGGATGATCTTCCAGCTCATTCAGTCAAGCGTCAAGACCATCCTTCCCATCTTCGCGAGATCTTTCTCCGCTGTCGACACTACCATATTCGGCTCAATCCTCATAAATGTGTCTTCTACGTTGAATCAGGCCAACTACTCGGGTTTATCATCTCCCGAGAAGGCATCCGTCTGGATCCCCTCAAAGTCGAGGCCATTCTGAATCTTCCTCCCCCTGCTTCTTTGCAGCAATTGTAGAGCTTGCAGGGCAAAGCAAATTTCCTTAGACGATTCATTCCGAATTATGCCGAGGTGGCTAAGGGTTTCACACGGTTGTTGAAGCGAGACACACCCTTTCATTGGGACGATATCGCTCAGGAGTCTTTCGAGCGACTCAAGGGCCTCCTTGTCTCTGCTCCATTATTGAGACCTCCGAACTACCATCGTGATTATACTCTCTATCTGGCCGCCGCCGATACCACTATCGGCATGGTTCTAGTGCAGGATGATGATGACGGCAATGAGCACGTTATCTATTACCTCAGCCGCAACCTCCTGGATACGGAAACTCGCTACACTTACGTTGAGAAGTTGGCATTGGCTGTTGTCTGCGCCGTCCAACGTTTTCGGCATTATATCCTGTTGCGCACCATGACCGTGATTTCTGACTGCAACCCGATGACGTACATTTTGTCGCGTCAGTTGCTGGGGGGAAAATACTCGAAATGGATCGTAATCCTCCAAGAGTTTGACTTGGAATTTACTGCTGCCAAGTCTAAGAAGTCTCTGGTCTTTGCTGAATTACTCTGTTCTTTGCCATCTCCTTCTGCACCCTCTCTTTCGGAGGATCATATCCCGGACGAAACTCTTTTTCTGATCAGCACCCTCGATCCCTGGTACGGGGATATTATCGTTTATTTACAAACTTCCTCTTTCCGCCCCGCTGTTTCCAAAGATGCACGGTGATGGATCCACCATCAATCTCAACCCTATCGGATCATAGGGGACACCCTGTACTGTCTCGGCGTTGACTCCGTTCTTCGCCGATGTCTTACCCTCGAGGAGGCTGAGAAAGTTCTGAATGACTGCCACTCTGGCGCCTGTGGTGGCCATATGTCCGGATATGCCACAGCTCAAAAAATCCTTCGCGCTGGTTATTTCTGGCCCTCCATTTTTAAGGATTGCATTCTTGCTGTCCTCTCATGTCATGCATGCCAGATATACCAACGGAAGATGCGTGCGCCACCGGCCCCGCTGCACCCTATAGTGACCATAGGCCCTTTTGCCAAATGGGGCATTGATTATACAACCTGTAAGCCTCGCTCGGCCGGGGGGCATGGGTTTATTATCGTTGTCGTCGATTACTTTACAAAATGGGCCGAGGCGATGCCCACATTAACCGAAGACGGTCATACAGCGGCGCAGTTTTTGTTCAATCATGTTATTACGCGGTTCGGAGTACCACAGGCCATCGTCACAGATCACGGAAAGCATTTCCGTAATCACATGATGACTGAATTGACAACCCAACTAGGCTTACGACATGATAGTTCGACCCCATACTATCCTCAGTCTAACGGCCAGGTTGAAGCCGTGAACAAGATTTTGGTTACGATGCTTCAACGTACTGTTGACATGCATAAGTCTAATTGGCATCTGATGTTGTTTCCCGCCTTGTGGGCCTACCAGACCTCTGTGAAGGATGCCACCGGTTTCACTCCATTTCAACTAGTTTACGGACTGGAGGCTACCCTTCCTATCGAATGTGAAATTCCTTCGTTGAAAATAGTCGTCGAGTTGCTTCCCAACACCACTCCGGTGGAGGAACGGCTTCTTTATCTACAACGGTTGGACGAGACCCGTCGCCTAGCTTCTCTAGCCATCGAAGCTCAAAAGAAGAGAGTCGAGACTCATTTTGACCATACCGTTCATCCTCATTCCTTTGTTGAGGGAGACCTTGTCCTGCTATACGACCAAGCCAATGACAAGCTGGGGGCAGGCAAACTCGAGCCCATGTGGCTAGGCCCTTACATTGTAAAGAGAGTATTGCAAAAAGGGGTGTACGAGCTAGTTGACTACGAAGGTAATCCTCTTGATAAGCCCCGCAATGGGCTGTACTTGAAAAATTACTATGCATGATTCATGCACTTCAATTTATACATGCGTGTGTCTTAGCAAGTGTGTGTGTGTGTGTGTATGTTTGCATGTTTTTCGGCTTGGTGTGAAAAGCGTGATTGCTCCTTATTGTGTTTTTGCTTCTTGTGCAGATGTCGGGTGCACCTTATATTGGTTTCGCTGATGGTGCCTACCGCAGCACTCGTAATTTGTCCTCTGCGGTGTGGGTGATCTACGATCCTCACGGTGAGTTGATAGATCTTCAAGGTGTGTGTTTAGGTTGTACTACAAACAATGTCGCTGAATATAGTGCTGTTATTGAATTATTAGCCGAGGCGATTAATCTCAATATTCGTACATTGGTTGTTAACCTAGACTCTCAACTTGTCGTCCATCAGCTCAATGGGCGATATTCCGTCAGAGACCGTCACATTTTGAGGTTGTACTTACGTGTTAAATTGTTAGAAAGGAATTTTGATTTTATCACATATCAGCATATTCCACGACGATTAAACACATTATCTGATGCATTAGCTAATCATGTATTAGATAGACATTTGCGTAATTTATAATCAAAACATCATACAAGCAAGCACATAAAAGCACAATAATAAACCATAGGAATATGTATATATATATATCGTGTGGCGCACCAAGGTGCTCAAAAATAAATGTATATGTCTAGATAAGGCCTGTGTTCTCGGTACATCTGAGACACATGTCTCTCAAAAACCATCAGTAGGAAATAAAGACCTAGATGTCTACTGTGGTGGGTTATGCTCTCTGTATTCTGCAGCCGCCCGTGCCACCCGCCTCAAAAGGCAGTGCATCCTGGGTTCTACCCCCACTGTATGGATCTGAGATGCTATAGGGACCTCCTCTATCCCCTTGTAATCTGGAATCCCTGCCAGTAAACCCTCGAGGTTCTGTATCACAGTCTCCATCGTATTGACTCCCGAAGGAGCCAGGGCTAGAGCTCTGATACCCTGAGCATCCCTCCGCGCCTCTGGGGCAAAACCAAGGGGTCTCGCCAGTCCTACATCTGTGTACCATAGCATTCATCGTTAAGACATGTACATGAAAAATCAAAAACATTAACAAAAATAAAAAATCAAAAAGAGATCAAGTGGCTTACCACCATCGTCCCACTGCTCTCCAGCAGGCAGCGGCATGTCTGGGTCTCCACGGAAGTCTATGCCAGCATATGGCTAGTCCTCCACAAAAATAGTCTACCGATCCAGCCACTCTCGGAAGTATACTCCCCATGCCACTGGTCGGCCGCCACCTCCTCGTGGCATGACATGGCCCCATCGACTGGTCCTCATCTCTCGAGGGCCTCTGGGTGGATCCACGACCATGTCCTGTAGCTGTAATGCCAGTACCCGCTCCAGCATGAGCAGGACTAAAATCGACCCATAGCCAAACTGCTTCGACTCACCACGTCGGCAGTTGGTCAACTGTCTCTTCATACTGGTTGTTACTGCTGCAGCCCAGTTGAATATGGTGGGATTTAAACATTCGAGAGCCAATAGAAGATGCGTCTTCGAAGCCTCGTGATTGGCCAAGGAGCCCACTGCCCGAGTCACCATGAAGAGTATGGTCCGAAGGACGATGTCCTCCACCATAGGAATAGCTACTTTCCCACTCCGCGTCTTACGTGCCTGTGGGCACACCCTGGCCATCAGCATATCCAAAGTTTCACCACTAGGTCGCTGCCCCTCCAGGATGGGCATCTCACCTCGACGTGATAACCCAGTCAGGAAATAGATATCGGTATAGTCGAACTCAATGTCTCGGCCTCGAATCACAAATTTCCCATCAGTGGGATTCCAAGCTCTGATCAGGAACTCGAGAAGGTCAGGCTGCGCTCGCAGGCGCGGAGTTAGGAAGAATTTGAGCACCCCGCACGCCCGCATTGCATTACGGCACCCAGCATCGGCAAATGCCGCTATATCCTCATTATCATGAGCTCGCTCCTGCCAAACGAATGCCATTTTACCCTGCATGATCACAAAAATTCATTAGGGCCCTGTCTATAAAGTTTTACACGTTCAATTTGTTAAAAAACTTATTTCGCGGCGTCAGCGCGACTGTTTTAAAAACAGTCGCGCTGATCATGGCGCCCTTTGATATTTTTCCTGGGTCAGCGCGGAAGTACATCACTCTTCCGCGCTGATCCAGGGGTGGTCTGTGTAAATATTTTTCGATCAGCGCGGACCCGATAAGGAAATCCGCGCTGACCGAGAGCGAATTGAAGTTCAAAAAATTCGCCCAAACTAGCACTTCCCACCGTTAGAATGCAGCTAAAATACTTCAAAATGGAGCGCAGAGGAGGGTGAACCTACCTAGAACAGACTTCGGGATGGTTGATGTGTGCACGGGATGGAATTTGCTTCGTCAACCTCGCAGCTCCACCACGTCCTCCACAGCTCCAAATGGTAACAATGGTAAAAAACTTTTTTACCCCCCTATTTATGGTAAAATTTCATAATTAAGTATTATTTTTCATAAATGTGGGTTTTTTGTGATGTTTTCTACCATGTGCTTGGTGCCAATATAGTTTTACTATGTTTTTTATGCGTGTGGTACATATTATCTCGAACAGATTTACGCGTGCAGTGTTTCTTGTGCAGATTCTCATACCGGTGGAATCACGATGGTCCTATACACACTTGATCCCGAAACGTCATCTTTAAGCTCTTTTTCGACATAAAATAAGAAAAGATGGCCGAGCCCCCCTCTTGGCTCGTTAAAAAGAACGAGAGGCGGTCACCTTTAACGCTCTTTTTTCGACCATTTAAACTAAAAAAGATTGCCGGGTTTTTGTCGTTTCGAACTCGTTATTGGCTCCAAAACGACGTACTTCTGACCGCTTTTCTAATTTTTCGGGTCGAAGTCACTACTTACGAAAAGTACTCCTCGATCATACTGGTCGGGCGGTTCTTTCGAGCATTGTTTTATACTTTTTCGGGCTCGAGAGACACAACTTTACGAAAAAGGACCCCCCTGGAGTTTTCTTTTCTGCTGTCTTTTCAAACTCTCTAAACAGGAAAAGGCGCCGAGTTCTTCCTTTGTCAGACTCGTTAAAACTAAATGACATCGAACTCTGTCGAAATGACGCTTTCCAAACATATGCTATCCCCGTCAAGCTTATCATCCAAAAATAATCGGGGTACCTACCAGGAATGGTGGGGAAAATGGAATCACAATTATTGTCGTGTCGGCAGTATGTCACTCTTGAACATGGCACTTGTCTGCATTCGTGTCTGGGTGGGGATATCTCATCTTGTTTTTACACTAGCCTCCGTGGGTTTGGGTTATCCTGTTTGACCTCTCATCTACTCATTGCCTCGTCACCATGACCCTTGATCCGTTGATGTCAAATACTGCCAAATCCATTGTCGTGTCGCCGATATGTTCAAGAGAAATTGACCTCTGCAGAATTACAACCTCCCTCTGATACCTCACATCCTTCGGATTCACCACAACATTCTTCCTCTGTCTCGTGTCAATGATGTGGAAAACACTATGGCCCACCTTTGATCAAGGTCACTTCCTGTCGACTTCAACTCATTATCTAGGAAGTTGATCTAGAGACTCCCTTCGGTGCCTTAGAGCCTGCATACCTCAATGGCAGGTTCTTCATGTTCGACGCGAGGTTTTCATCATTGGCCTCTGATCGAATGATTCTGTGGGTGTTCGATGCCAGCTCATTGATTCGCACGGCGTGGATTGTACCTATAGTACCTTGAGGACCATTGTCATTATTGGTGGTCCCTCTCGCGTCTGTTAACAATTTTCATCATTGACTGGTAATCAGACGATGTTCTTGCATGTTCGACTTCAACTCCCATATTCACATGCTTGGACTTGTACTTTGTTCGGGTCGCGATGGAGCGCAAGACCCTGGATTTTGTCTATTACAATCCAGGTTGCAATTTTGTGGATCATTATAATCATTACATGACTCATTGATGGATGGCTGCGCCCATGCCTGAGTCTTCATGGATGGCTGCGACCATACCTTTATTATCATCATGGTCTCTTTAGCTGGGTGGCTGCGTCCATACCACAGACCTCCTTCATATGTCTTTTGGATGGCTGCGCCCATGCCTGGACTACATGTAATTGATTATCAGAACTGTCAGATGTACATACGCGCAGGTTCTTCCTGGTGGTGTTCCAGTTCAGCCAATTTCGTAAAGCATTTCACCCCTCCCACTCTCTCGAGCTTCATGCTTTAGGGGGCATCTGTTACACAGTAATTTGTCACTGTCTCCTTGTCAGTCTTCCTACTGTGTCATGAGTCCAAGTTAATCATGCTCATGCTCTCTAATGTTGCCAAATGACCCACTTTGCCAAAGTTTTTGCTATCAGCATGACTGTTGTCAAGATAAACGCGCTGACGAGCGCTTCATAACAGACGGAATGCGCTGCCAGCGCGGAAGCACACAGGTTTCCCGCGCTGGTCGAATTTCATGTGACAGCGCGTCTGTTATTCATATCTGATCGCACTGACATGACCTTCTTTGTTATTCAGCTGCGATGTCAGCGCTCCAGTGCAGTTATGGACCCGCGCTGATCCAGTTTGGGCGAGTTTGTTCTAACAGCCGGCCTTCCAGATGACTCCAGACCTGGTTGTTGGCCTTGTAAATGTCGCCCTCCCTTCTCTGGCATGTCTGTTTCTTCATTTGAGCCACCTTCCTTGGAGATAAGCTCATCCTCCCACCATTCATAGAGACTCCTTCCTATTTAAGCCTCTACCATTGCCATGAGTAGCTAGTTTGGAATTGATAGTGCTTGGAGTGTTGCTGCTAGTGTGTGAACTTGATAGGTAGTTGGTGTGACAAGTGTGGGATTGCTAGAGAGTTTAAGGAAGGTTGTGAAGTGTTTCTTTCTTGTGTAAACTTGTGTGAGAGAGAGTTTTTGTCTTGGGAGATCTACCTCTAAGGGTGAATGCTTGAGAGACTTGCTGGCTGGACCCTCTTGAGAAGGATTCGACGTCAGAACTTTGGTTGTACTCTTCTCTGTTATTTATTAATAATAGATGACTAACATTATGGTTCCACTCTCATTGTTTCATGTTTGATGTTGAGTTATATCTTTTCTAACTGATATATAATTGCATCTACTAGATTTTACGCTTGTTTTCGTGTTGTTCTTTGCATGTGCAGGTATCTAATCACGGAGATCGTGTGGATCGTGACCGGCCGAAGCAAAGGAACGAAGGCGACATCTCTTCGACGAACACTAGCATTGGAATCCAAGTAGGTTCTCACCATCTACTTTTTATTTGCAATTAGGAACTTGCGTGATAGCATTGTGTGATTGTTGCTAGACCCGGTCTGGGCTAGTAGGGATCGTCTCTGTCCGCAGAGAGGATTTACCTCCACAACACTCGCCTACGATGGATCGCTTTCTATCGACTTCAGCTCATTATCTAGAAAGATGATCTAGAAATCGTCAATACCTTGGGATCTGCATGCCTCAATAGCAGGTTTCTCACCTTTGACGACAGGTTGCATCATTAACCTTCAATCAAAGGATTCCGTGACATGTTCGACATCAACACATCTATTCACATCTCATGGATTGTACTGGGTACTTTGAGAGCCATTGACATCACTGGTGGTTTCTCTCACACTTGTTAACAGTTTACATCATTGACTGGTAATCAAGTGGTTTCTACCATGTTCGACTTCAACACATTCATTCGCATGGATAGAATCATACTGTTTCGGGAAGTAGAAATGAAGACCCTGGATCTAGTTTCCGCAATCCAGGCTGCGAGGAATTTTGTATTCATTATATTGTGGACTATTCATAAACAGATGGTTGCATCCATACTGTGTCTACATGTGTCTATACTTGTGATGTATTACAAGATCATTCCTATATCAGACCAGTAGTTAGTTTTCTAAGTCAGTTTTGATCTGAGTATGGGAATGCCTACCTCAGCGATGATATGATCTCATATATATATCTTGCATTGAATGTTTTTATAGGTTCCGACCGGGCTCTCCACAAGATGATCCTCGAAATGATAAAGTACTTCACTCTTCCTAAATGATAAATGAAATCCTCATCTACTACAGACTTCGCACTTTAGGGGGCAATCTGTTACACAAAAATATCGTCACCATGATTATTTGCAGTCAGTATGGGTCTATCATCACTTGTACTATCCTCCTAAGCAAGTCTCAGACCTCAGCTCTTCAAGTCAAGCTTTGAAAATGAGAGAAAGACATTGAAAATCAACAAAGCTCTGGTTCCGCACTTTCTCTCACTGTTGCCTGCAGTCCCGCACCCCCTGTTCACAAAAACTGCGGACCTGCCCGCTCTGTCCCTAAAGGAGTGGGTGCGGACCCCTGTGAAAGTCAAAAAGGCGCAAGTTTATTCTAAAAAACTCACTTTGGGTTAATTCTAGATGATTCTAGAAGGAATTTTGACGTTGATTGATCGCTCTTAGGCGGTTCATGCATCCCAAAAGAGAAGGAGCTAATCCCTTGATGAGAGGAGCTATCCCTTCAAAGGAGGGCTTTATCCCTTTGAAGGAGGACCTAGTAACTTCCCTCCATTGCACTATAAATTAAGGCATTGGGCTGGTTGCTAGGGAGGTTAGAAGCTGAACATTTTTTAGGGTAAATGCTAGTGGAATTGAGACTTCCTAGTTAAGCTTGAGGAGAGATCACATACCTTTTGGCTTCATTGGGAAGAGAGTGAAACTTGTCAAAGTAGAGGAGACTTCTTGTTGGACCCTGGGAGGAGCTTGTACAGCATCAAGGCACAGGTTGTAAAGTTCTTCTTTGATTTGAATTAATACAATCAGATTCATTTTTCTCAACAAATTGTCTTATGTCATTTGTTTCATGAATTCCTTGATCATCATGTTAAGTATGCTTTATGATATTGGCTTTTCAGGTGCTATTTAATTTGTTTTCTTGTTTGTGTTTGCAGATTCGCAACAAGGGAGCTCATTTGGATCAAAGGAGCGAGGCTTCCACAAACTTGCATTGGACCCAAGGTAGGCCTAAACACTTGTTTTCCTTTGTTTATAAATGCATATTTAGAAAAAGGTAGTTTTTGATTGGTTTGCTTGTCACTAGATATCGTTAGATTCTAGGAAGGTCTATCTTGTCCGCAAGATCGATTCATTCCGTGTCACAAAATGGTGACTCCGCTGGGGACTTGATTTTTTCCTTGTTTTTACTTTGACCTAAGAAACTGTGTTTTTGTTTCTATTTTTGGCTTGTTGTGTGTGGAATTGGGTAGATTTAGTAGATCTAGGATTATTTTTTGTTTTTCATAACTTTGGGAGAGGACCGCACCCTCGGCTTGGGACACAGTGCGGACCTATCCGCACTTTTGCTTTTAGCACAGAGCGGTACCGCACCTGTGTGAACTGTGGGCCTGCGGACCCTGTCAAAATTTTGGAAAACCTAAGATTTTCTCTGTTAGTCAGCTTAGTTTTTGTTTAGATGTTATTATCCCTTGCCCAGACCTACATATAACTTGTCAGAAGCTTTTCTTAGGTTAATTCCATTGGTGTTAGGGTTTTAGGTGAAATTCCTAGAAGTTTTGATTGTTGGGTTTGGTTTTCATTTTGGTCTTGTAGTAGCTCTGAGCTTAGAAGCTGTAGAAACCTCGGATCACCTTGGTTTTTACTAGCCTTCTTATGATTCTGACCATTTGCAAAATCTACCTTTGTTGAGGAATCCACCTTGTGTTTTCTCTTTACGAAACTTCAAAAAAGCTTGTGTTAAAAGTTTGGATTTCATTTTAAGAAAAGAAAACAAAAATTGGTTGTTTTTTTACTGATTTGTGATTCTAGACAAATTAGTCCTTAGTTTGCTTGTAGCTAAGTAAAAAATCCTTGAAAAATACATCTTGTAAGCTTTGACTTCAAATAGGTTTTTATAGTTTATAGATCTCAAGATTAGTCATTTCCATAGTTTTGAGTGTTTTATAAAAATAAAAATCTCTTTTGGAAAAAGTTTGTTTTTGTAGTGTTCGAGTGTTTTGAAAGAAAAAGGAAATTTTTCTGAAAATAACTAGTTGTCTCGTTTTGAGTGCATTGGAAAAGACAAAAAGCTCTTCTTTTAATTTGTTTGTTTAGAAATATTTGTGTTTACAAGTATTTGCATTCTCAAACTCTTTCCTAGCTAGAAATTCATTGAAGGGAAAAAATTTCTTAATCATCTTAAGTGCATTTTTTAGTGATTTCGAGTCGAGTCTTCACACCACGAGTTTCATCTCCGCACCTCTTGACTTAAACAAAAACCAATAAAAATAACGCTTAAAGTAAAATCCATCTAGTAATATTTTTATTTCTAGGGCTCTGATACACCAACATAGCTTAGGCTAGTGTCTTGGAGTAGGGAGTAATTAACTCTCCAAGACAGTAAAACAAACAAGTAGTTGTATCTTGCGGTAGGAGAGAAATCCAATTATTGCATTTATGCTCTGGGAAAGCTCCTCTTAAAGGAGAAGCACGAGATCGTGTCCGAAACAGTGTGGGAATCAATCCTTCCTCATTGGGAACGATGCCAGATATTCACGTATTAAAAACGGTAAACCTCGGATTAACCATTGTCGAGGAGCCTGGGGTCACTTGTTGGTAAACCTTGGATTATGTCAAGGAGCCTTCAAGGGGATTGAGCTTGTTACTCTGCCCTTGCGTGCGTATCGGATCGTAGACTATTCCCCCAGGTATATTTGTTTCCGTTGGTAACCTTAGTGACCATATTCTATAGGATTCTTCCTAAGGTGACAGTGGTGGGAAGATCCCACTGTACCTGGAGCAGACGTTGGCTAGACTCACTTGGATTTTCTGGGGGGTTCTCTTCACTCGAGACGGTTTAGTGGAGGAACTTGTGCCAGTCTATTCATTAAGTAGGTTGTCGGGGTAACTGTTCCAACCGCCATTTCTGTATTGAACTCTGCGACGTTGGGATTCATCACCAACTAGTGTTTTCAGTACGGAAAGTTATTGTTTGTGTGTGGTTTGATCTCCTAGATTCTTTAGGCGTGTGCTTCAAATTTGTTTGGTTCTTTAGAGGCTTTAGGTGGTTTTCATTGAAATTTTACTTTGTTTGCATGTGTAGTTAAAAAATTTTAATCGTGGCTGAATTACTGAGGAAGTCCCGTAGACTTCGGGGCCAACCTCTTGAGTTTTCACCAAGCCAGCCTGAAGGGTTAAGAGCCCTCGTAACTCCTAGAGACAGTAGAGTTGGGTCACCTGAAGAAGGAGAGTCTTCTTTGGTGGTACATCCTGATTTTCAAGCTTTAGTAGCAGATTATAATCCACAATCAGTGTCTGTTTCCAAAGTTACTGGTAGCTTTTCATCTACTAGTGATATATGTGAGGAACCTGAAATATCCGAACCTGAAAGTGAATTTGTTGCTACCCCAACATCAGGGTTTACCTCTCCGACTTCTAGTGGTCCTGGTTCACCCAGGGTAGAAAGAGTAATTACCCAAAATCTTCCTTCTGGACTTATAGCTATCGAAGAACTTGCTACTTCAGAAGAAGAAGTAGGCATCCCTATCCCTAAAAATCAACCTGTTATTGAACTTAGGGAGCGTGAATCAATTTTTTACAGTCCACCTAGGAGCAATGCTTGGTATCTTTCATTGACTAATTTTTTGGAAAACCCAAGGCTAAGTTTTTCACCACCTCGTATTCCTTATCACCCAACACCTAGAGGTTTTTATCCTCCGTTAAATATGTCAAGATAGTCATCCATGTTTACTCAATCACCAGAATCCTTTTTGTACGGCGGTCCTTCTGTTCCCTCTGGGTGTCAGTCACTTTCTGGTACTTTTGCGGGAGCATCTCCTCAACCCATTGAACAAGGGTTATTAACTGGAAACAATGGTACTAAGCTGTTGAGTGTAGAAGATATTCTCATGATGTCAGGTACTATTCCTAATCTTCAACCTCAAGGTGGCCAATTACCGCCTGGGGGGCAGCCTCAAAATCCTCAATTATCACCTGGGGGGCAACCTCAAGGTACCCAATTTGCGCCTGGGAGGCAACCTCAAGGACAGTACATACCTACGGGACAGTACATTCCTCAAGGTCAACCCTAGACTCAATATGTACCTCAAGGTCAACCCCAGTATCAATATGTACATCAAGGTCAACCCCAGTATCAATATGTACCTCAAGGTCAACCCCAGTATCAGTACGTGCCTCAAGTGTATCAACCCCAAGGTTAGTACCCGAACCAAGGTTTCCAACCACCCTCCGGTCAATCATATGTTCAAGGAACGAGAAATGTACCTTTGAATTATCAACCCTACCCTCAACCCGGTTATGGTCCTCAATATTCTCAACCTGTTATGGGTCTGTACCCCGGAATGAAATTAGTGTGGGATCCATCGCAAACTCAACAGGTCTTGCAACCGAATGTACAGTTGTCATATCAAACTGGACAACCCTTAGTTTCTGGTTCACCCCAGCAACCTATCCAGTCTACTATTCAAACTTCTGTACCTTCGGTAGTTTCTCAGCCTAGGCCTAGTACGCCTTGTACTCCGCCTCAAACGGCCACTGCAACTACTGCAACATCTGTTCAATCTACCCCGCCTACTTCTGGAGTATCGACAGCTCCGGTTTCTACTGTTCCTGT
Source organism: Pinus tabuliformis (assembly GCA_031772625.1). Taxonomy (NCBI): domain Eukaryota; kingdom Viridiplantae; phylum Streptophyta; class Pinopsida; order Pinales; family Pinaceae; genus Pinus; species Pinus tabuliformis. The sequence goes on along the minus strand of CM062811.1, from coordinate 988,928,428 downwards.
ATCTACTCCTCAAACATCTTTACCTCAGTCTGGATCCACAATTCAAACTTCGGTTCAGATGCCTGTCGGAAAACCTGGTTCAAGTACGGTTGTCACAAGTCAACCACAATTTACTTATCAACCGTACCAGGGACAGTACCAATTCGGTCTTGCTGTGTAGCAGCCAGTCTATCAGTATCAACCATACCCTGGGTATACATATCAACAACCCCAGTACGGTCCGGTTAATCTTGGTTTTCCAGGCGGATACAATATCCCAAATGCAATTCCTATTCCTAGTTATCCTAGATATCCTCCTCCTGGGGCTGGTCTCATGACCCAGAGTTTTAGGGACCCTAATCGTCAGTTACCGTTTATCGCAACTTTGGACTTGCCTGACTTGTCGCGCCTAACGAACGATCCCATTAACTATCTTCCATTTTGGCCGCCAATGCCGAATAAGTTGCCTAGTGATATTCCTAAGTTTGAAGGCAAATCAGGAGAGGACCCGTCGAACCATGTGATGACTTATCACCTCTGGTGTGCGTCTAACTCCATTTCAGATGATTCAATCCGTCTAAGGCTTTTCCAGCGCACTCTAATTGGTCTTGCAGCCAAGTGGTACATTGAGTTACCGCGAGCCACTTTTTATAACTTTAGTCAGTTAGCTACCTCGTTTTTAACTCATTTTCAGTTGCCAGTCAGATATGACAATGGCACGGAATTACTAACTTCATTAAAGCAGTCGACATCCACTTACATTTCAGATCACATTCATGAATGGAGACGTTGACGGCGTTTAGTGAAGGTTTTTATTCCGGATCAGATCTTAGCTGAATGGTTTGTAAAATCTTTATTGCCAAAGATCACTGAGGATGTAGCTAAGGCCGGAGTCGTTACTGAGGAGCAAGTAATTGCTCAAGCACAGTACTTTGACTTGGTTTATCCTCAGTCAGGTACGTTACACGAGAAAATCCCCAATCTTCCTAAGCAAAATCAAATCGTTGCAGCTCCTTCAGGGTCTCACGCTGTTGATGGTATGATTGGTACGGTTAACACCAAAAGTAAGAAGAAGTCTTCCAAGAATTCTTCTCCTATCATAACCTTGCCAGATTCCCCAACAGGAGATTCTTCCACGGAGATTTCCGCCGATATTCATGTTGTAGAGTCATCTACATCCAAATCAAAATCCGGTGGTAAGAAGAAAGGGAAGAAGAAAAATAAGACAGATAAAAATTCAAAAGAGAAACCAGAAAAAGCGGAATCAAATGATGAGAAACGCAAACCTCGTTATCCTTGTCTCATTTGTGACGAAGAGCATTTTACAAGAGACTGCCCTCATCGTGTAGAGGTTGCGAAGATTGTCAAAGGTTCCCAAACGCCTTCTGTTTTAAAGGATCCTTTTCCAAGTCAAGACAGTAAGATGATAAGTTCTTCCTCGAATGCCAATGAAGAACCCATACTGATGATGTCCCATGTTAGGATTGCGACTCGATCACATGATTATGGTAGTAAAAGTCTTGTTGATGGTAAAGAAGCAGAATCTTCTCATTCTAACCCATCAACCTCAGCTCCCGGTTTCGATCCACGACAGATTGATAAACCTAATCCAGACTTAGTAATCAAACCGCCCGCCAAGGGTATACTTTGAAAGTCAGCTTTCAATCCACATGCGAGAGCGGCTCAGAACTATAACATTGTTGAGGATTTAGCTATTTCACCTTTAGCAATGTCGGCTTTGGAAGTGCTGCAATCATGTCCAGCACAGCGTAAATTACTTTTGTCAGCTATAGGAGCTGTTGACGTTCAGGACTCGAACCTAATAATTTTCGATCTAGAAAATAGTACACCGCGCTTACTAGATTCGCTTAGGGATCTCCGTGCGGTAAAAAGAACTCCTGACCAGCTCCAAGATGATTCCTGCACAAAAGAATGAAGCAAACCAATCACAACATATACTTCTAACAATTAATGAAAGAATCTGTAACAAACATGTATAAACGTGTAACTTATCAACTCAACACAACAAGCATCAAAATGAACAAATAAATGCACAATATCACTGACACTTCGAGTAGTGGAACACAACCGCAGTCCTATATTCAGAAGAGTGATTACAACAACCCTGTTGCATCAGCCTTCCTTATCCCTTCTTCCTCTCTCTCTCTCCTTCTTTCAGCTAGCTCCTTCAAGAATATGACAATATCACAACAGCACCATGTACTATCCTTCTAAATGCTCTGACCCTTGTGCAATGGCCCTCTTGTTGCTTATATAGCAATTGATTTAGGGCTGCCCAACTCCACCTGTAGTTCATTTGGGTAAAAACCATGAACCTGCCTCGTTTACCAGCTTTTTCCCATTTGCCTCTGTTTCCGGAATAGAATTTCTCCAAATATCTTGATTTTTGGAGTTTCCCTACTTTTCTTGCACAAATTTAGGGAAATAATATCTAGATATTTAATGGCAGATTCGTTGGCATAACCACTTGAGCATCACTAAAGTTCACTAACGCTCCCCCTGGTCTAACAACAAGAGTTAGCAGGTTGACTAACACTCCTTTATGCTTGTAAACAAGCTTTATAAAGCAGGTTGTCAGTGTACAGAGAGCGTTAGTGTGGATTCTGGGCCTGCAACTGTGGTCATTCTTTCAGTCATCTTGTCTTTCTCCTCTGAGTTGATTAGGAGGTCAATTTGTCCTATAACAGATGCCCCCTAAAGTATGAGATCAGAGGTAGAGATGATGGCTGAAATACTTTATGAAAATACTGTAGTTTCCTGTCAAAATATTTGTAGAGAGAGAGAGAAGTTTCAGGCGATAAGGAAAACCTGATACAACAAAAGTACATATATATGAACTGCTAAAATCATGTCCTGAGTCGGGCATTCCCATGCTCAGTAGCTATGTTAGAGTAACTTTCTCCTCAGAGATATAACAATGCTGGCCGCCAATATGGCACAGGGCGGATCCAGTGTCATAATAGATTATCCTGAAATGGTTGTCTTCAAAGAACAATATCGCAGCTTGGGAGAGGAAACAAGGCTGAATGATGCAAGCCTCTACCCAAGGTCTTGATTCCTGCTTCACCGAACAACATAGATCGGTACATGTGATAAAATGAGTTGACGTTGAACATGCACGAAATCATCTAATTACCAGCCAATAATGGAGACTGTTAACAGATGCGAGGAAGGCCACCGATAATGGTGATGGTCTCCAAGATGCACAGTGCAAACTAGCGAGTGTGAAAGATTTTTTGTCATCGAACACTCGTAGAATCGCTTAACCAGGAGCTAATGATGAAAACCCGTGATCAAGCACAAGGTAACCTGCCACTAATGTCTACAAGCACCAAGGCACTGAATGTGTTTCTGGGTTATCTTCCTAGATAAAGTGTTGAAGTCGATAGGAAGGAACCTGTTGAAAGATAGGAAATGACATGTCCTACATCAGTCGATACAAAACCGGACAAGGATGATTTTGTTTTCTGAAGAATCTTTTGAGCTTTTGGGTCTAAACAATGGAGGGAATGATGAAAGGATATGTAGGGTCAGTTGATCGAGGAAACAAGTAGGGACCCTTGAACAATAGAAGGCATGACAACGGTTTTAACCAGACAGCACTAGACTCATGAACACTATAGAGTGTTTAAGATACGGAGATGCAATGGCATCAGGGTATATAGGCTAAAAACTCATAGGTTGGTAGGGTTCATATTGAGAGGCTATCAAAATGACAGTTTATCTGAGGGAGTGCCATGTTCAAGGGAACTTTTGCTGCCAAACCACACTTCAGGATACGGTTGTATTTCCACTTTCCCCATCTGATTTTTAATGAGTCCAGACAGGTAAACTCATCGATCTTTTCATGTTTAGAGAGTCTGAAAAGGATCACAAAAATAACGACTCTTTGCCCTATCTGATTAGTTTAATGAGTCCAGACAGGCAAACTCATCGATTTTTTCATCTTTTAAGAGTCTGAAAAGTATCGTAAAAAGAACAACTCTATACCTCATTTGTGTATTTAAAGAGTCCAGACTAGACAACTCAGTGATCTTTTCATCTTTAGAGAGTCTGAAAAGATCGTAAAGAGAGACTCCATGGTGGTCCTTTTGTCATAGTTGTGAAACGGGTGCGACAAAAGGTTAACTGTACACCTGTATCAATTACTTTTCCGTATTTAATCTACTGGGCCTGGATAAAGAGAAACCTTTTTCCAATAGATGTCGACCTCATTTTTTTACGAGTACGAGGCGGCGGACTAAAATCGTGTTTTTTCGTGACACTTTAACGAGCTTAGTAACAAAAATTCAGGATTTTTCATTTTTTAACGAGTTTGAAAAAAGTACCTGAAAGAATGCTCGGGTCATCTTTAGCATGTTTAACGAGCAACAAGACACAGCTCGGGATTTTTTTAGTTTAAAGAGTGAGAAAAAAGTCCCTAAAAAGGATGCTTCGTTGGTCTTTTTCAGTTTATGAGTTGGAACTAGATCAAAAAAGAGGCGCTCTACCACAAAAACTCAGAAGTGTTTATATTTTTTAAAGAGTGATAAAATGTCTCCAAAAGTGCTCTATTTATCGTTGCATAGTTTTAACGAGCGCAAGGACAAAAGCTCGGGGATGTTTATATTTTTTAAAGAGCAATAAAATATCCCTAACATTGCTCTATTCGTCTTTGTAGTAGTTTAATGAGCCCAAAGAAGAAGACTCGAGGTTTTTCGGATTAACGAGCAAGAAAAATACCATAAAAAGAACGCTCGATTTTTCTTGATCTCATGCTTGACATTAGAAGGGTCTATGCCATGAATTTCCTTATAAGACCAAGGAAAAACATCATGAAAGTCCCTAAAAGGGTAGGTGAAGCTCACAATTTCCTCAGGATTGTGATTGGCTCTACTCTGTATGTTTTCCACGATGCCTGTCATGACAGAAATATCGGGGAGCAATGTTTGTGAAATATTGCCCCAGATTCCTTCCGAGTCCAAAAGTTGGATAGTCGTATACGATGAGGAAACGATTTCATGTGTGTCAGGTGACAAGATTTGAAGAGGCATCATGTCCGAATCAGATATCAAAACATGATGGTGCGAATCCTCCCAAGGTTACTCTTCTAACCTCGTGATCTCTCTAATAGCTACGTCCACCGATAGGACTTGATTGAGTGGATCGAAAGGAGCGGTTATGGGAGGGGTAGTGGTACCGTCAGTCGTAACCGTCATGACCAGAGGCTCAGATGTAGATTGAATGGCTTGGTAGGCCAACTCAGCTAGTGACAGTGGCATCTGGTCTTCGAAGGTGTCAAGGTCCGAAGGAGCTGGCAGGATCCATGGATCGGTCGTTTCATGAGGAATAGATGAAAGCATGTTGACCATCTGTGGAACCTCGGGCAACTAAAGAGGAAAACAACCCATGAGGGAAGAAGCCTTCAATAGACTAGTACCGATACTGATGTAAGAGTCAGTTCCACCTCCTACTAGGGGTACGGAGCCACTTGGTAATGGTAAATAATCAGGGGTGCAAAAAGACAACTAATCTACTGTAATAACCTTTCCATCCAATGGAAATTGGATTATGTGAAAGACAATAGATACGATGGTCATCATGGCATATGTCCAACTACGACCTAGCAACAGATTATAGTCAAGTTTTCTGTCTAAAACTTCTACATCCACCGTTACGGTTTTCCCAGCCAAAGTGATGGGAAAACTGGCTAGGTATCCTTTTGGGATAAAGGTGTGGCCGTCAAAATCTTTAAGGGAGTTTGATGGTGTGGATAGGGTTAGGGAACCCAGGGCAAGCCAACATGAAGCCGACATAATGCAGGTTGAAGCACCTTCATCGATGACAGTTCTGTGTATACCTTTACCTTTCGTGGTGATATGTGCCCGGAATGCAAGCTGGTGAGAAAGGGGAGGTTTACACTTTTCCATGTCAAAAATAGCAAGCATGGAATCCGTAGGGTCAATACCCCGATAGCCGAAAGCAAAGCTTTCCTTTGGCTGGGGCATGTTTGTAATACTTTGAGCGCTGACATAGCCGACAGCGCTTGTGCCAAATCCTCTACGATGTTGCAGTGTTGGGCGGCACATCCAGATGTGTTGTGTGTTGTGCGTCGAAGTTCCCCCTTGGGGGGTTAGATTACAAAGTCCTCAACCAGCCTTTCGATTCGCAAATCGTTGGGCAGCGATGGGTTTTGACTTGCGGATGGTTCTGCTGCCGGAGCGACAGGAGCTTCATAAGATTTGGCTCTTGTGGTGAGATCTACCGTTCCAAATGTGTAAACGGTTGAACTCCCTTCACCGACTAAAGGGTGTTGCGAACCGTCGCTGCCCCCTAATGTGGGTTGCGGTTGGTTGACAATGAGATTTTGTTGTTGTTGATTAGGAAAAGGATTTCTAAGGACAGTAGGTGCCTTACCATAATCTTTCTTGGTAAGGTACTCCGTGCATTCTTGAAGACGCGGACAATGCCAGGTTACGTGATCTTCAAGACAGAGTTTGCATGAATAGTTGGTGCCTTTATCCTTTTCCATATTAGTAGGCGCAGCAGCCTTCTGTTTTGGGTTGGGCTGCTTAGATGACTGCTCCTTAGAAGGAGCAGTCTTGTTCTTATTCTTCTTGTTCTTACTACCGGATTTCTATGTAGACTGCACAGAGTTAATCGCAGTGGCAGGAAGAGCAGTCGCTTTGGTAGAGGGGTCCATTGCCAGCTTGGCAATGGAACCACTAAGTTGTTTTACAGCGACCCCAGAGGTTGCGCCGACGATCCCATCGGCATGCGCTCCAGGGTGCTGAGTGGTGGGAGGATTGGGGTTACCGGGAGCATAGGGGATAATGTTGTAGAGAGTGCCAGACTGTGAATAAATTAAATCCAAGTGCTGGGCATGATGTATGGATTGGTCCTCTGTGACCGCACCACCTAGAGCGACATCTCTAGTGATTTGCGGGAGCAATGACTTACAGAACCAGTCTGTTAAGAGAAAATCAGGGATGGGAGCTTTGACTAACCTCCGCCTACATCTCCATTCATGGATATGATCAGAGATGTGGGTGGCGGTATCCTGATGAAACGAAGTAAGGAGCTCCGTCCCTGTCTCATAATGGATAGGTAACTGAAAGTGCTTTAGGAACTCCATCGCTAAAGCGTCAAAGGTATTCACTGACACACGTGGTAACTCAATATACCATTTTGCAACATTGCCAGTGAGGGTGCAAGGAAAAAGATGCAACCGGACACTGTCATTCACCATGGAGTTAGAAACACACCATAGATGGTAGGTGGTGACATGAGTGCCTGGATCCTCCCCTTGTTTTCCATCGAACTTAGGAATATCCGCCTGTATTTTATGCGGGATCGGTGGCCATTGTAGGTTATGGTAGATGGGGTCGTTAGTAACTTGTATATGTTGGGGATATCCAATGTTGCCAAAGAAGGGAAATTGTTGGGTGCCCCCAACTCAGACCATTGTGATGACGAATGACTAGAGGAGCTCTGCGCTCCGCCCATCGTTTGGTTCCCCATGTTGTACATGGGCTGTGTGGTGTAACAGTTGCTTTGTGGTACGGTGTTGTAAAGTGGATTACCATGAGGATTTTGATACTGGGGTATGAAGTTGCCCCCAATATAAGTGGTGCCCCCTTGACTCATTTGAGTTTGTGAGTAGGGTGCCCCCATGGATTGGGTGGGGATCCCTTGTGGATTCCCAACTGACACTGAACTAACCATATGGCTTTGATTGACAAAGGGAAACTCATGTCAATCAGCGATTGTCCATGCATGGCTGAGAACGGCGGGGGAACTATGACATTCCCCACTGCCATGTGCATATTGGGAACTGCCCCAGATATCTGAATCTGGGGGTTAGAACCATACATTGGCGGCCAACCTTGGTGTTGGTAAACTGGAACCACGCCCATAGTGCCACATTAAGTGTTATATGGAGCACTATATGTGGCACTAGTCGAAGGTATGCTTTGGTGCACCATAGGAGTGGAACCTGGCATCTGCTGGGTTCTGCTGATAGAGGGTGTTATGTGAGTTGCAGTACCTAGGACAAACGGGATTGTGGGGTTCCACATTGCCAGTGTTGTGATGATCATTGACTGGGGAAGTGGTAGAGGACTCACAGTGTCTCTATAATTCCACAACCCTTGAGGTGTCGACTGAATAGATGGGAGAGTTCCTCCCAGTGAAGAGTGAAGTACTGGTACGATGGGAGCAATAACAGGATCCAACTGATTTGTAAGCAAAGTGTTAAAATGAGGAAGAAATCCTTCTGTGAATAAATCCTCCGGCAAATCAAAATCGTCGATCGTCCAGAACGATCCCGTGTGCGATTTAGGAGACTAATTCCTCGAAGATGAGGAATCTGAGTCAGTGGATCTCGGTAGATCCTCCATAGTGAGTGGAGGAAGTCCTAACAACTGTCTGGATTGACGGTGAGGGCCGGATGTAGCCACAATGACTGGTAAATTTTATCAGATAAATTTTAAGGTGATATTCTTTAAGTCTCAAAAACGATAGCACTCAGGTACCTAAAAAGAAAAAATACACTAAAAATGACAATCAGCAAACAAAGTGAAATTACCTTGTCTAATAAACATTGATTACTGGAGATGAAACCCAGTCTCTCAATGAGTAATAGAGAAGGACAGCCAAATGTATGGTTACCGTTACTTTTGAGCTTTGCCCGAACCTCAGATTGAGGGGCCAAGTACTCTTATGAAGATGAGGACCCTCCCAAAAAATGAAGACAAAGTAGGTCCATCCGTTTGAGGTACCAGGACAGCCCATCCCAGTCACCTTAGGTAAGTACCTAGAAGTATTGGCCACCAGAGATACCTCAACTCACAGACATTACCAGGGGGTACATAGTCGTAGACAGCACGCTGTGTGGGCAGGATACTTGAGTCCTCGACTCAGTTCCGAAATCCCTGAAGGGACCCTCGTTACACAGAATGCCCAAAGGAGTTGTAAAAGAAGGCAGGCTAACTTCGATTACAATCCAATGTTGTCTCATCTTTAGCTTTATTGTGAGTGGAGTGGTCCTAGTAATATGAGTGCAGAAGGATTTTTCACTCTTTAACGATACTAGTTTTGATTTTCAACCTTGGGTAGTTGACTCACTCTCTTATCCCAAGGTCCTAATCTATCTAATGTTGGTTTTCTCTAAAAAAGAGTATCTGATCGATTTTAGTGTAAATTTTAGTGTACTTTCTTATTTGTCTTCAGAGGGGGTGTTAACGTATGAATATGATGAGACTCTCGACTCAATAAACCATGCAGAACAATGCTTTGAAGAAAAAAATTCAATTTCTTATGCAAACAAGACTTATTCTACACATGTATCATTTGACATATTCATGTATTCGTCACTACATCTAAAATCATTCAACACTTTGCATAACCAAAAGTTCCTTTTCTCAATATTCCCTAACAACTATTGAACCAAAACAAAGTAGCCTACAACTATTTCGACAGAAGGAGATGTACAGTTTATCAGCTTTTCTTTCAACAAAAATTTCTTTTATGAGAGAAAAACTAAAGCATTTTCTTAAAAAATAAATTTTAGGACACCAAATTTTTTAGCATGATACTGTTGCAGATCTCAATTTAGCCCTTGGGACAAGTTCCCCCCTTTTGGTCCACAAAATCTCTTGAAAAACATGGAAATGGATCACTAATGCTTTGTCTATGTGTAAACAGAGCTTTAGTTTGGCCACTAACGCTCCCTGTGCACAGTCAAAGAGATTTATAAAGCTCTATGTAGACCAGCAACCTGTGTTAGTGAGAGAAAGAGCTCAAAAGGTGGGCTTTTGGGATCAGTTTTTTAAGAGAAAGCAACTTTGCAGGATGCAACAAGTTAGATGGTGAATTAGAGAAGGATATGAAGAAGCGGGAAGCTCATAGAAGAGAGAAGAGATCTAAGAGGAGTCCAGATAACCGGGAACTAAATGTATAGTCCCCACCAGAGTCACTAGTTCTGCTATGGGGTAAAATGCACGGGATGAAAACTACCCTCGAAAGTCTTCCCGGGACTTCCGACAGACTATAAGGTTATCTGCAAAAGGTACCTGTTACACACATGTTCATTTATCTGACATATATTGACAGGATATGGAGAAAGGATCACCTTTGGTTATTTCTAGATTCACTTGGGGATCTCCGTGCGGTAAGAAGAACTCCTCTTGATTGGCTCCAAGACAATTCCTGCACAAGAACGAAGCAAACCAATCACAACATATACTTCTGACAATTAATGAAAGAATCCATAACAAACATGTATAAATGTGTAACTTATCTACTCAACACAACAAGCATCAGAATGAACAAATAAATGCACAATATCACTGACACTTCGACTAGTGGAACACAACCACAGTCCTATATTCAAAAGAGTGATTACAACAACCCTGTTGCATCAGCCTTCCTCATCCCTTCTTCCTCTCTCTCTCCTTCTTTCAGCTAGCTCCTTCAAGAATATGACAATATCACAATAGCACCATGTACTATCCTTCTAAATGCTCTAACCCTTGTGCAATGGCCCTCTCGTTGCTTATATAGCAATCGATTTAGGGCTACCCAAATCCACCTGTAGTTAATTTGGGTAAAAACTATGAACCTGCCTCATTTACCAGCTTTTTCCCTTTTGCCTCTGTTTCCGGAATAGAATTTCTCCAAATATCTTGATTTTTGGAGTTTCCCTGCTTTCCTTGCACAAATTTAGGGAAATAATATCTAGATATTTAATGGCATATTCATTGGCATAACCACTTGAGCATCACTAAAGTTCACTAATGCTCCCCCTGGTCTAACAACAAGAGTTAGTAGGTTGACTAACGCTCCTTTATGCTTGTAAACAATCTTTATAAAGCAAGTTTTCAGTGTACAGAGAGCGTTAGCGTGGATTCTAGGCCTGAAACTGTGGTCATTCTTTCAATCATCTTGTCTTTCTCCTCTGAGTTGATTAGGAGGTCAATTTTTCCTATAACAGTGATGGTGGGGTCAAAAGTTATGATGGATGTGACATGTGTGGGTTGTCATGGTAAATGAATGGATAAAGTGTAAACATTTACAAAATAACATTGATATGGGTAATTTATGGTTAATTAAAACCAATCATCATATGCGCATGTATCCAATGTTCTAACTTAGGATAAAAATCCTTTCATACTCCAATTGAATTTGATATTTCTACCTACCCTAAACTTTCCTAACATTTTTTTTACAATCTTAGTCACCCGAGTGCATTTAGACTAGCAACTCAACATTTTCCTTTTAATGATTAATCTAATTCTATCCATTATTGCTTCCAATTACTCAGATTAAATTGTTGAGCCAATTTTATTTTCTAGCTATCAACAAACAATTTAAATCTAATCCAATCATGATTAAACTGTACAATTGGATTGTATGAACTAGTGTGGCATTTAAACAATCTGCACACAACTTTTTATTTGCAAAAATAAAATTGACTAAGAGTAGTGGCATTTGGATATGTATCACTTTCAGAATTTATTATTTTTCTTTTCTTTCTAATCTAACATTTTATTTTTGTCTTCCTTTTTAGGGAATCTATTCTAACATTTTATTTGATATGGACTTATTCATCAAAATATCCCTAACATTTTTTGTCTCTTTATTTTTTTTTTTTGTATCTTAACTTAACATTTTCTCAAAATATATATTTTTTTATATGCTAACTTACCAAAACCAGATATTTCTACAACAGAAGAGGAAACCTCTTTTTCTCTCAATATGTCAGGATCTCTCTTCTGCCCCCATGAAATAAATAAGTGGCTATGCACAGTTCTTTGAAAAAACAAAAATTAAAAAAATTAAAAATTAAATAAAGGGTGAAAGAAGAGAAAGGCTTCCTGGTGAAGCAAGCAACTCCGTCGGGATACTCTACAGGCTCACTAGCAGTGGAGAAATGTTTGTGTTCCTCAAATGACTCTATCGGGGTATTTTCATAGCTTGCTGGAAGAAGAGCAACACCAGAGATGAAAACTAAGACTTTGACAAACTCTTTTACTTGTGCATTTATATATTCCTCATCTCCAATCGAAACAACTTAGTCTGACTTTGCTTGGTATGTGTGTTGTCAATGAAGAGAATGGTAGGGACTTTATCTTTAACTCAAGCTAGGTGAAGAAGTTATGACAATCAATGAACTGAAAAATACTTCCATAAGAGTTAGACATGTTTTGTATGAGACAAGATACATGCAGAGAGCTAGAGTTCTACCAGTGTGTCACCAATGTTGTAGCAACTACAACCACCCTCCAAAATTTTGCCTATGATTTGATTTTGGAGCCTTCCTTCCTATCCATAGGAGCTCATCTTACACTGATTCAGGTATCCATGCTTTGGATGAGGCTTATCTTTTTCATTTGTGCTTTTGATTGCTTGTTTTCACACTTAGCTATTCTTTCTAACTCACAATTTGATCTCCCGAATTGGTTTCAGAGCAATTTTGGGCTTGCCTCCAGAAACTACACAATCCTTGAAGGTGGGGAGCCTTGATGATGGGAATTACGCAATTCTGTCTGGAATTTGGCCTTTAGCTCATATATTGCACAGTCATGGAAGGAAACCCAACATTGACCCCAGAAACTACACAATCCCTCGCTAAGCTTAGAAACTGTGCAGTGCACTAAGTCGGAAAGTTTCCCATTTCCCCGGAACTATGCAGTCTTTCCTGGAAGTTTTCATGGTGAATTTCCACAGAAAAAGAAAAAAGCTAAAAAAAGTAAAAAAAAATCCCTAAAAAATAGGAATCTATTTTTAGTATCTCAAAGGAGGCACTTTAGCTATTTCAAGAAACTTCTGCCAAGTGTCACTTTTTCCTTAATTTTAGGCATGTGCATCATAAACCATAATTCTCTCAAATCTATTTAATTGATGCATCTAGAGCTCATTTTCACATTTTATCTTGGAGCTATCTCATTCTCGAGGAGATCAAGAAACCTTCAGTGCGGTTGTCGTCACTTTTCTGGGTGTGTTTTGCTTTTGTGTTCTTTGGTCACTTTTTTTGTCGCTTCTTGTCATTTCGCTTGTGTGACTATTGTTTTAATTATTTCTCTTTGTAGTTTTTGTTGTTTCAACTTGTTTTAACTTGTAGAAGTTTTCTTTCAAGTTTTTGTTTTCCTTTCACAAGTGTCGCATCAATTTTCCTGTTTTTGCACCGATGGTCATCATTGCGGCGACTCTCATCACATGATTTTCCTTTTATTTGATTAGTTCTTGCACTTGATCTACATGGATGTAATTATACTTAGTCATTTTTTCACTCAACCTCACATCATCACTCACTTTTGCTCATTTTTGACACTTCCACCGGGAAGATCTTCACTCTCCTTAGTCAGATATTTCCTTGTCCAGTTGGGCACTGCACAATCCTAAGGCTCGAACCACAATCTTTGCCTCTAGAACTACACCGTGCACAGTACAGGTTGGCTCCAACTACGCACTGTGTAGTTCCAAGGGCCAGCCTATCACCTTGGCCATTGAGACTACACAATGTGCAGTATCTCCCAGACTTTTCCCAGGTTGGGACTTCACATTGTGCAGTCCCAAGCCTCAAGCTTCATCCTTAGCTACTGGGACTACGCAGTGCGCAGTTCCCAGAGGAGTCCATTCCCTCTTGCTAATGAAAATTACACAATCCTTCCCATCAAATGCTTGGTTCGTTTCTTGATCATGCCTTGTAATTATATTTGCTTAATACTGATATTTTCTTTCCATGAGTGTATTTTATATCCCACGTGTACCACAATTTTTTATTACTTCTCTCCAACAGTCACTATTACCATGGCACCAAAGAGAGTTTCTTCAAAACAGACCATTGAAAGTAGTACTAGGGAAGCCGTTGATTAAACACCAGTAGACTTTCTAATGTATGTAGATACTCAGTTGTTTAGAGAAAAGGGATCAACACTAACATGATAGTAAGTTAATGAAGCTCTTTCAGAAAAGATACTTGAGGCAAATCTAGAGGACCGACAGTTGTATCTCAGTATCCGATAGTTAGGACTACACAAGGTTTCATGCAAATATCCATCCTTCCATGTGCAAATGTCATCAGTTATATTGTCTCACACATTGATGAGAAGATCATGACATTGAGTAGTACCAACGTATAAAATCTTGCTACCATTCGTGAAAAAGATTATCAGCACATGTATCACTTCCCCGAGACATTGACAAAGGCTGGGTGAAAGAGCCATCAATTTTTTTATAAACACCCACCCATGTATACAAGACAAATTCCCACAGGAATGCTTACCATTTCTTGGTTATCTTACCTTGTAGGATCCATGGTCAGTAGAGCACGGAAACCTTTCCTGAAGAATGGGCAGTCTTATTGGACCAGGTTTTGAACCAGGGGAAGTCGTTCAACTGGTCAGATTTGTTGGCTTAATGGTTGAGGGCCCATGTAGCATAGGCTCAGAATCCTCCTTATGGTGAGAAATCAAGGTTCTATATGTTTACATATTTACTAGATGCAATTTGTGCACAACAGAAACTCCCTAGCATGAACTAGACATGGACGCCACAAGAATTTGTCGTGCATAGCTATTGCAAGTTGTTTTTGGATTGCAGTCATCAAGGAGTAATGGCACAACTAGCTGAAAAATTCATCATTTTGCTTTACAAGATTATTTCTGAAGAGGATCCACCTTGCATGTCACGAGGAGAAATGGAGGCAATAGCAGACATCGCAGATTGGTATGCCTCACCAGGTGGCACCTTCCTTAGAGTGTTCGGTGCAGAGAAGCCACTGCATGTTTTACCAAGGTATTCCACCAACAAGCTTGTCATGTAAGAAGTCTCATATCATATCGCCACATGGTTGTCAGCAGATTTGCACAGAAATAAGAAAGAACCATGGCCCACTCTTCCTTTGCAAATTGGATTCTATAAGATAAAGAACTTGAAATTCGTGATGTTGAGGGAAAGGAAATAGTCAGGTTTGCATTCGGTACTCAGGACTTTAAACCATATGCTCCTCATGGTATTTGTAAAGACCATTTTGCAAGATTTTACTTTTTTTGGATCTTCGGGGAATTCCATTGGCCAAAGGAAGATTCATGGAGGAATTTCTACAATTCCTCCAGACTTCAAGAGCTAGTCAATTTAGTAGGGACTTCACATATTTCTCCACAAACGATAGCAATTCCTAAAGAAATAGCAGCAAAAGGCAGGAATCCCATGTGGGACAAGGGAAAGAGGAATATTGCCAACATCCAGAGGTAGGACAAAGATGCAAGAGGAAATTAGATCTTATTCTCATGAAAGAAGTTTTAGCAGCTTAAGCAAAGAGGAAGCAGAGGATACAGAGAGTAGAGTGGAGGAAGAAAGAAAAGCAGAGGTTGCAGGAAGTTGAACTAAGGTTGCAAGAAGCAAAGTAGAAACTGAAGGAAGAACGGGAGTTTAGGAGGATGGAATAATAAGAGAAGTGGAAACAGAAGGAAGAATAAAGGCAAGGCACGATGACAGAAGAAACAACATTGATACAAGTTGAAGAGAACGAATAGAACCATCCATCAGCTGAGGATGAAGTAGAACAGATGTAGGATCGGGAGATTTCTCAGCAGATTGAGCGCTTTATTGAAGTAATGGAAATGGAGATGGAACAGGAGCTGTGGAATGAAGATGATGATCTACATTCAAGTGCACCACAGGTCACCATTCAATCTCCACCACCTCCAGCATCAGAGTTAGCCCTGAGCAAGGAAGGTGATGTTGTTCCCCTTGATGATGATCTAGTAATGGATGTGTAGAATCTATCATTTTATGATTTCTAGAAGAGGATTTTACAATCATGGAGAAATCATTTTTTTTATTATCATGCATCACTTGCATTCATTAGAGAAAGGGTGGTAGTGGCAGACACCAGGAAGAATCCAAATTCCATTACCAAAGCCAACCTGGCCTTTGTAGGAGAAACAATATCAAACATTCAGTGTTTTATGGTCGAGAAAGAGAAACTGGCACTAAACTTGCAGGCTTAGAAAGAAGTAGAACAACTCCATGCAGTAGCATAGAGTGCAGTTTCCGCAAAAGTTTACTTGGAGGAGATGAGAGTAGTGATACTTGTTGAAGTATCAACACTTGGAGAAACCATGCAAAATCTCTATGAGGGGTTTGTGACCTTACATAAAAAAGTTTTCTATTTGCATGGTCTTCAACAGTAGAGAAAAGAGTTTTTTTTAAACTCTCAAGAACATACAATCTAACATTACTTATGTGCAAGAGTGGACAATGTGATACAATAGGGCACTGCTTGACTTAGTGAAGAAAATGAACCCATAGGCAGATTTGGAGAAAGCGAGAGTTTGGATGTTGATTCAGAACAACAAGCATCTAACCTCATTCATTGTTAGCATTCAGGCCTCATATGTACAGTTTTTCGGTAGTTTGGATGTCTTAGTGAAAACACGCCATATCCCATCAATTAGTTCACTCACCAAAGCCAAACCTAGGAACCAAGTCCGGTAGGAGATCGAGGTGTACTTGGAGCATTTGAGACAGATTTCCACCAAGGAATATTTGGAGCTAAATAGACAGAACATGCAAAATTACATTGGTGGTCATGTCCAAGTTAGAACAATGTTTCTCATGCTTCGGAATGAACTTGAAAATGGTTCCAAGACATTTTATCCAGATGCCATGGAGGCTAGAGTCCACTTCCATCCAAACAACATCATGTAGTTTGGGGACATCAGCACACAATACCAAGATTGACATTAATATGTGATCGAGAAGCAGCAAGTGGTGATTGTTAAGATATATTTATCCCAAACTCAAGCATCATAATGTTGTATCTTGTTAGGTTTTCATGTTATCTCTACCCTATTTTGTCTTATATGGGTACAAGTGTAAAATGTAACATTATTTGTAAATATGTTGTAAGTGAAATCTCAAGTGTCAATATTCGAATATGAAGAGTCATAATGTAATGTAATGAGTCATTTTTTAAAGAAGATGAAGATTCACGAGGGTAGTCAAAGGTCACAAAGGGGATTTGAAGTGTCACCCCCTCTTGTTATAAATAGAACCTCAGAACTCATGTAAAGGGATTTTGGGAGCCAATATTTTGGCTAGGCTTAGGATTAGAAGGAGCTTGGGAGTATTATGAAGAGCCTTGGCTTCTCTGTAGTCTAGAACGAGTATAATTATTTGAAGGAGCGGGTTTTCTTGACTTTAATGTTCCACTATTAGGGCAAGTGGTCTGTCAATGGTGTATGTATGAATGGAACTTTCACTTATAATAAAATTAGAGTTGACACGCTTTCATGCATATGTTGTGAATATAGTAGGACTATTCTTGTTGTATTTGCAATGTATGTTATTTAACTTACACTTATGCTTATGAACTATTTCGTTTGAATTTGTATGAATCTTGTTGAATGTGTGTTGTTGTATTAATTCATCACTTTAACTTGTGGACTATTTTGCATCTTAGCTTGTGATGTCATTACGCTCGTGTGTTCCTTTCAAGTTGCATACTATTACAAACTTCTAAGGGGTGCACTTCCTTTTCCCTTCATGTGTTGGAACCTTCATGCATCGCACTTCACTTTTCGCATGGTCACACACTAGATATTACCCAAAGTTACCATACTTCACTTTGTGCATTTTCGCAGTCAAGGCATAACAATACCACCCATTATTAGGACTCCTACTCTAAACGATGTGAGGTCTAGTTGGGACTTCATATCGGGGAGATCACTTGAATTTTGGTGGGTCCAGCATCGTCGACATATTCATATCCAAACAGTATAAGAAATTAGTCTTTGTATATTCACCAAGAACAAAACTTGAATTGTTAAACTTTGATAGGAATGAAAAACAAGGTGTAGCTTGGTTTAACAAAGTAGATTTTTTTTTTAAATCTATAGTATTTTTAACAACAATGGAAAAATTAGATATGCATCCATGCAACTAGAGGGAGACACATATAACGGTTATATGTGGTGGAAAAAATCAAGATGTTCAACAAATTTGAATAAATTAAAAATGAATTCTTTAAACAATTCCAAGGTATCAAAGGAGATTTTTTCACGGAAATCACTAGGATGCAACAAAAATGAAATGCGGATTATTTTACATGTGAATGGAAAACATTATCTACAAGGGTGTTTGGATTATCAACGATACATTTAGTTTGATCTTACGTTATTGGAATAAAACCACACATCCAGAATGAGTTAAATCTACATGATATTACAATAATGGAAGATGTAATACATAAAGCAAGAGTTGTAGAGAGAAGTTGGAAAGGTTTTCATCACAAAGATTAGATAAATTCTAATCAAGGTGAAAGATCCCCCAAACTAAAAAGGTATAAAATCCAAAGTACTTCCCATCGATTTTAGAAAAGGAGGAAAACCAGATTTGGAATCTTGAAGAATAAAAGAAGGGAAATGAAAACATTGTTGGGACTCATAAATGTCACATTTTCATCCACCTTTTTCTTCACTATTCCTTACATTTCATCATCCCATTAACCTTTTATCATATCATCTTCATACATACATTTGGGTTTCACCTTCTTATTTTCCATTTTATTCATTTTTGTATTACAAGTGAATTTATGATTAAACATTAGAAAATATAAATATTTTTATATATATCTCAAGAATATGTGAGTTTTGTGATGTGTAGGAAATATGTGAAGAATTAATATCTCCTCCACCATATTAAGGAGATAATTATGCAAGCCTATTCCTAAGGAGAAAATCATGGAGGATTTGGTTGGCATATCTTATCCAATTCCTAAGGAGAAGATCATGGAGGATTTGGATTGGCATATCTTATCCAAGATATGTGAGAGATTTGTGGAGGATTCAAAGGGATCATATTTTGTAATAATGGGAAAGTAGTTAAAAATGCTTGAGAGATTTGTGGGATCATATTTTGTAATAATGGGAAAGTAGATTAGTGGATGATCATTATGAGTTTGTTACTCATCTCATTGTATAAATAGGAGTACAATCTCCTCCATTTGTAATCTGGAAGTTTTTGTAATCTTAGAATCTTCATTTTGGAATAAAGGATCATACTTCAATTTTGCTTCTACATCTGAGTCTCCATTAAGTGGTGTGCTTGTGGAGTTATGGAGGGCCCCCATGGCCTCACTTGCGTGCTTATTTGTTTATAATTTACTTTATGTTTTTGTTTTATTTCAGCTTTCAAGTTTTCTTAAATGTTCTAATGTTGGAAGGATCTTATTTGAAGGTGTTCTTGCAAGAGAACCGTAAGATCTCAGACAATTATTAGATCTAGGTTTATTTCATTTCAGCTTTTAATTTCTTATTAGATGTTCTAATGTTGGAAGAGATATTGTAGAAAGTATTCTTGTAAGAGAATCATAGATCTCAGACAATTGTTAGATCTAGGCTTGATTAGTTGTTAGGAATCTTTCTAGATCTATATATTTTAGATAAGCACTTCTAAGTTTACCTTCCCGGGTTGACATTAAATTAAACTCTAATTTGCATCCACATTTTAGACCACACATTAAATTCAACTCTAATTTCTTCTTGAACACACTTATGTTTTCTTTCTGCCAAGTTTTTTTTACAGCTTACAGGATAATCAAGTGATCATAAGGAGATTACATTGTGACGACAATTGGTCTTCCAGAGACTACAATTCATGAAAAATTCTAAAGACAAATCCAACTCCACAACCACTACCTTGCACCTCCCTTTTTGAAGCAGATTTTGAATTCCACCAATTGTAAATCCATAAAGCATGACATTTCCATATCCATTTTTCACAGTAAGAGTTCATCTTCATACACCATGCATTTACTTACATCCATTTTTGGACGCTTGAAGGAGCTAATTCTTCACTGCACATATCATGACATTTTCCACTCCACAATTATCCTTTTGCGTCATGATTACAACTCCTTGTTTTACAACGATGAATAAAACTCATTCCCTTTCCATGATTACATTGCCTTGTTTTCCTCGCCATGCTGATCCACACTGCTTGTCTGTGAGTTCTTTCCATTTATAGTCCTACCAAATCTTTTTGTACAAACTCGCGTTGACTGATGTGGGATCCCTTAAGGCCCACCTTTCAACAACTCTTGCCCCATCGACATCAACACCTTATCTGGGAAATAGACTAGAGTTCCTTTTGAGTACCTAGAGGCTTGCATGCCTTAATGGCAAGTTCTCTCGCTGACGATCATGGCAATACATCAATGTCCCTTGATCTTCAGATCTTGCAAGTGGCTCGACCTCAACACATCCATTCGCACTTCGCAAGATGTACTCGGGTACCTTGGCACTCATTGACATCAATGGTGAGTTGCCTCTCATTGGTTAATGGCATACATCAATGGCTGGTAATCCAATGATTTCTCTTCATGCTCGACATTGACACATTCTTTCACATTATTAGAATTGTACCAAGAAGTTTAGTAGCAGTTGAAGACTATACACTTTTTCATGACTCCCTCAGCAGTTACAGCAACATGCATTCTGATCTATGAGAGTACCACAGTTCCACTTTCAGCATTTATCTTTTCCATGATTCAGCATCAGCAGTTCAGATTCCTTCATTTCCCAGGATCCATTAACAACAACATCAGTCACATTTTCCTGATCCAGCAGCAGCTACATTCCTCTTGCATAGTTCATCATTCTTGGGTAAGTAGAGGTATGTTGTTTTCTAATCTTTAATCATGCAATTCCTTATATGCTAACTTGAATATTTTGGAAAATTCCCTCACCATGCTACATTTCCTTTCATGAGCCATGTCAAGTTGCATGAGGACATGCAACCAACTCAGTTGAGGGGGGGGAGAACTATATTCACTTCCATGATTCCATTTCTTCACCACACTACATATTCACTTCCATGATTCCATTTCTTCACCACTATCACGCCATTTTTTCTCATTTACCATTCACCAACATTTATTTTCCAATGATACTTTGTTGCACTTTGCTTCATACGTAATATTGGCATGCTTCATTAATATTACAAAAATGCTTTCTTATGCACATTGATAGCTTATGATTTCCAGTGAGTGTTTACCTTATTATTGAAGAAAAGAGAATAGAAAACAAAATGAATGTTGTTAACACAAGAACCAACATTCTTTGTATTCATGGTTGTCACACAAGAACCAACCATAAGAAAATGTAAATTGTTACTCATGTCTTTCACATATCCTGGAAACATTCATCATCATGTAAAGCCAAAGTTCAAGATGCCAAATGTTCCTAAAGAGACCCATGCATGGTTGCATGAGGACATGCAACAAGTTCAGTTGCGGAGGATGTTGGGACTCATAAATGTCACATTTTCATCCACCTTTTTCTTCACTATTCCTTACATTTCATCATCCCATTAACCTTTTATCATATCATCTTCATACATACATTTGGGTTTCACCTTCTTATTTTCCATTTTATTCATTTTTGTATTACAAGTGAATTTATGATTAAACATTAGAAAATATACATATTTTTATATATATCTCAAGAATATGTGAGTTTTGTGATGTGTAGGAAATATGTGAAGAATTAATATCTCCTCCACCATATTAAGGAGATAATTATGCAAGCCTATTCCTAAGGAGAAAATCATGGAGGATTTGGTTGGCATATCTTATCCAATTCCTAAGGATAATATCATGGAGGATTTGGATGGGCATATCTTATCCAAGATATGTGAGAGATTTGTGGAGGATTCAAAGGGATCATATTTTGTAATAATGGGAAAGTAGTTAAAAATGCTTGAGAGATTTGTGGGATCATATTTTGTAATAATGGGAAAGTAGATTAGTGGATGATCATTATGAGTTTGTTACTCATCCCATTGAATAAATAGAAGTACATCTCCTCCATTTGTAATCTGGAAGTTTTTGTAATCTTAGAATCTTCATTTTGGAATAAAGGATCATACTTCAATTTTGCTTCTACATCTGAGTCTCCATTAAGTGGTGTGCTTGTGGAGTTATGGAGGGCCCCCATGGCCTCACTTGCATGCTTATTTGTTTATAATTTACTTTATGTTTTTGTTTGATTTTAGCTTTCAAGTTTTCTTAAATGTTCTAATGTTGGAAGGATCTTATTTGAAGGTGTTCTTGTAAGAGAATCGTAAGATCTCAGACAATTATTAGATCTAGGTTTATTTCATTTCAGCTTTTAATTTCTTATTAGATGTTCTAATGTTGGAAGAGATCTTGTAGAAAGTATTCTTGTAAGAGAATCATAGATCTCAGACAATTGTTCGATCTAGGCTTGATTAGTTGTTAGGAATCTTTCTAGATCTATATATTTTAGATAAGCACTTCTAAGTTTACCTTCCCGGGTTGACATTAAATTAAACTCTAATTTGCATCCGCATTTTAGACCACACAAACATTGTGTTGAAAAATGGGATCCAAAAAATAAATGTTTACAGGGAAATAACACAAAGAATTTATATAAATATGAAGCAAACTGTTGGGTAGTGGAAGCCCCACGCAACGGTTAGGGAGCGTGAAGCCGGACATTTTGGGTAAAAGTTAGGGTGAAGACTCCACTAAACGTGCGAAGCATGAATTGTAATAGGTTGAGTCAAAGGGTAGTCCGCCCGAAGATAATGTAAATAAATATAAATAGAGTCGGCCCGCGCAGGGGTCGCAGGCTAGGGAAGGGTATAAATAGAGTGAGGCTCTATGAGGGAAAGGCAGTTTTTGGAAAGTATGAAATGTAATGGGTACTTGAAGTAGAGGGATTAAAAAGCATCTATAAGTCTGAGTCGAGGGATAAGGGTAGTGGGTAGAGGCTCTGTAGCTATGTGCAAAAAGGCCTGGAAAGTCCGCAGCTGTGTGTACGGACCCCTGCAGCTGAGTGCGCAGGGTGGATCTGGATGTATTGGTGGAGAATAATAATGAATATAAGTTTGCTTTTGTAAATTCTATGTTATCACTCATCTATCTTTATGGTTTATCTTTCTATATCTGGTTAATGTAAATGTGATAAGTGTATGCGAATCTGAGTTCATTTTGCGTGCGAATCGATTATGTTGGTTAAATGTTTGCTTAAAGACCCTGTTGAATAGCTCTGAATCATAAAAATAGAATAGCGCAGAGTTGTAAACCAGTGCGCAAACCTCCCAGACCACACCAAGACATCCCTAGGGTGCAGAAACCTGGTTCCAACACCCTCCCCTGCTACCTCAGGTGAGACCTCAGTCTGCGCTCCGCGGGCTGTTGCTGAAAGGGCCGGTAGCTGTGGGATTTGTTTGGATAAATAAATCTTCCAAACCTGGGTCAGGCCCATAGCAACCAACAAATGGTTTCATTGCCAAGACCAGGATCTGCCTAAGGGGTGTCTAATGTGGGAACACTAGAATCCTATGAAGAAAGAGCTTGAAGATTGGTGGGAGTTGAATCTTCACAAGTTTGCGGTTCAGGAAAATAGAAACTCGCGAGTATCGGAGGAACAGTGGTTGGATCGCTATATATTCATGGATATACATGAGATCTTCTTCGTAAAATTTCTAATAGAATTATATGAGTGGATCGCGAAGTTAGCTAATAACGTGGGAAGGTGCAGATTGGACCAGCCCATAGTGTGGACTCTGAAACTGGTGTGAAGGTTGGAAGCCACCGAAGATAGACTTGCACACGGTAGACCACTAGTTAGATCGGATCATAGAGGATTTATCACTGAATTTGCAATAGATGCAACCGTAAGTTACAACAAAACAGAAAGGCACTTTCTCCAAGGACCGCGAGGTAGGTACATCAAATCATTGAATACTTGGATTAAGATGTTGTTGTGCGAAAAACAAATCCTGCGCGTAGATTGATGTCTGGGGTAACACGGAGCAGAAAGGGTTATCGAAGAATAGGAGAAGTAGAGAACAGCCCTTTGATTTCTATCTTGCGGGAAGACGAGGAGGACCTTGCCAGGTTCTCGCCAGGAAGTGTGGTTCGATTGATTAAGGAACGCTTCCCACTGATACCACCTCCATCTACACCGCCACCCACTTCACCCACATTGAGTCCATCCACACCAACCCCACCTCCACCCTCTCCACCACTAAAAGTTGGGATGGTGACTGCAGTCAAGTTACTGACATTTCGGGGTGTAGGGAATGAAGAGCCAAGTCGGTTTTGGTTTGTGATAAAATATGTATGGGACGCGCAAGGCATAACAGATGAAAACATTTGAAAGGCCATGCTGGTTAGTGCACTACAAGACTGCGCATTGACATGGTACATAAAATACCCAACCGACCATCCAAATGATGGAATAGCGGCGATCCAGGATGCGCTTAATAAAGAGTTTGGCCGACCAAAGTCTAAAGCCCAATCGGTCATTGGGTTCAAGGAGATAGCAATGTTGCTCAGTGAAACTTTGCGGGATCTGGACCAAAGGTTAAAGAGTACTATTCACAAAGCTAACATGACTTTGACGGATGGGTAGCATTGCGCATGGTTTGTGGCATCATTAACACCCCATCTGAGGACGCCTTTGTCACAACATAAGATCTTAACCCAAGTCGAGGCGCTAGAAACAGCAATGAGGTTACACGCGACCCCAATACCAAACCCAGGGTTGGGAGTTCAGCAAATCCACGCGCAACTTCAGAACTTGAGTCTGGAAGTGCAAAGCTTGAAGCAAGGAAGAGTGTCCCGACCAGAAGTCCGCCTAGAGGTAGGTTGTATTAAATGTAAGAGCCAAGCACACGATAAGGACCATTGTCCTATCTTTGCGAACTATTTAGTGGAAGGCGGCCCAATGCCGTTAAAGGTGGAAGTACAAGCAGGACCAAGTGTCGCGCCTGCGCTTTGGTGCACGATTTGCCAGGAGGGAGGGAAGCATGCGACAAATAACTGCCACCTCTTACAAAATTATACCCAGACCTCATAGCAGTTGTATTGTAACTTTTTTCAATTGGTAGGACACAATGAGCGAACATGTCAAAAGTTATGACTTGATGCTAAAAAGAACCCCAGCTTACCGAGTGCAGACTAAAGTACGGGGAGGATTCCAAGGACACGATCGAGGAAGAGGATTGGGGCCCGGACGAGGCCGCAGATAGCGGATTTGTTATAATTGTGGAGGACAAGGACACTACGCTTGTGACTGTGTGAACCCAACCAGGATCTCATGTCCTTACTGTGAGCAGTTTGATCATGAATTGGTAGACTATCCAATCTTAATTGCCCATTTGAGTGAAAAGGGATTACTCCAGTCTCCACCAACCCAGAACGAACCTTGCGAAGAGGACCCCAGTATAAATATGGTACTAAGAAGCAGTGAATGGTAGGAGAGAATGAAGATGGGAAGAGGTGTGACCTACCCATGCAGGAACATAGCGCTGAGCCAAAACAGGGGAAGACGAGGCCAAGAGAAGCTCAGTGGGGCTTTGCGAAATCCTCTACCCCAGGAAGAAGGGATCCAATGGAAGCAGTAGTGGACCCCTCCATGATCACTACCTTTCTTGAAACCTGCATGAAATTGCTACGTGATTATGAGGCTGTTCAAGGGTTGCAAGACCTCATCACTAGGTGCATTGGATCCAGCGAACTCCAGGTCATTCAAAAGATAGGAAGACATGCTATGTGCACCGGACAAGAAATGAGACTGACTGTGCAAATTGGTGAATATGAAATGGAACAAGTCATCCTAGATCTAGGCTCAGATGCAAACGTACTGCCTAAACAAACCTGGGAGCGTATGGGCAAGCCCGCACTGCAATGGTCCCCGATCCAATTATGAATGGCCAACCAACAAAAGATCTTACCAATGGGCCGATTACACGGAGTAACAGTGGATATCGATGGCATCAGTACCCAAACCAATTTCGAAGTTATAGAGATTGTTGATGATAGAAATCCTTACCCTGCACTGCTCGGAATTGATTGGGCCATAAACATGAAGGGGATCATTAACTTAAAAAGACACAAGATGACATTCGAAAAGAAGTCACTACAGGTAGTAGTTCCACTGGACCCAGCGGAAGGAGAACACTACACCGAACCCATACGCGACGAAGAAAGTGACGATGAACTGGATTGCATTTATCAAATAACAGCGCAAGACCCAGATCGAATGCAGTCCACTGATAATAGAAGAACCTCGTGGGAATGTGATAGCATTTGCACCAGGGATTCTAAGGAGGAGGCAGAGCGATGGCAGAATCGACTACAGGCTGTTACGACACTCAACTACAATATGGTGACCCGGTCGGTATGGCGCGTAATGACAGAAGAAAGATCACAATCGGAGGAGAACGACGCGACAGCTGAAGCACAACTCACCCCGCCCGGTACACTATGCATAGTCCAGGAGCAGCCCAGGGTGCCGAAAGATGAGTTGTGCATACCTAGAAGGGAGCCACAGAAGCTGGGATGTAGGCAACGGTTTCAAGTCCGGATTAGAGGACGTGTGCGGCGGCCACGATGGCATAAAGTGGTAGTTCGAAGGATACGGATGCCCATCGGACGACTAACAATTCACCTGGACCATCCCTCTACAGCCCAACCAACCACTACAGGTGCAGCTCACTCCACCAATGGCAACGTCCGTGATAGAGTTCAGCAGCTTTGGGAAACCATTCTGCATGGAAAACTACGACTCGAGGAGTTAGAAGAAACTAGGGCCCGACTCCACGCACAAAGTCTGAAGCTGGACAAAGCAATTGCGAAATTGCAGTTAGAAGTTGCCTACCTGGATTACGGGAAGGAATTTCCAAAGGAAACCGATGTGGCTGGCTCTCTTATCTTGTTACAAGCATTGGCTCCGCTAGCATGGTTGCGACTACACCCGCGAGAACAGGGATGTGCGCGCCATAATTCAGCAGTAGAATCGAAAGAATGTATAGAGTGCTCGCGACCCAGGCTAGTCGGGAAATGGAAGACCCGTACTAGGGGTTCACCCACCTGACTATCCGTAGGAGACCCAGTCCCAGCACCCCATGCAGTTGAAAGAGGGCGTGGGATACGGAACCAGGCTGCTGAGAAGCCGTGCGACAGAACCATCACATACATACAAAAATTACGTCTGCGTCCTTGGGGATTCGTTGCCACGAAGGAAAGATGGAAAGCTACCATTGCAAGTATCGTTCATGAAATAATGACCCCTTTAAAGCACTACGAAACCGGCGGCGGGAAATTAAGGCCGAGGAATAACTGTCAAAATCGCATTTATGAACTACCGAAAGGGCAAGCAGTCAATCAGGAATGTCGAATCATATATAATCAATGTCGGGTCACGCCACCACGTCTTCTCGCTCCGTAAGAAAACTGCCCAGCCTCAACATCATGATGAATGACGAGCAATTCAAAAATAGTCCATGGTTTCAGGCATTGCCTAAATATTACCAAGATGCAATTCTGCAGGATGCTACCGCAAACAGGCTGCAAACAGCCATGTCGTAGACCACCGAGCTCCCCAAATCTCCCCAAACGCCGTGAGCCAAGAAGGATCCCTAGAGCCCAAACCCAATAAGAAGGTCGCCCCAGCACCTACAATCTGGAAAATTCACGATGGAGGAAAAGGCTAAAACTATTATAATTGAAAGCGAGGACGAAGATTAGGGTCCTCCCACATACATCGAAGAAGTCCCCCCTAAAGAAGATCCTATACAGCCAGTACCGTGACCCAAGTATGTGCTGCCAAGCAAAGGGAAGGCTAAGGTACCTGCAAACTTGGAAGAAGTCACCTCGGCAATCGTCACCCTGTCGCTACCAAAAGAGGTGCCAATGGAAAACTCGATGGTTGTCCGTGTGGTAACAATGAAGTGCAAAGATTGGGACCTTGCAGATGTAGTCAAATTTCCCCATCTGGCAACGGACGAACTAATGGACCGGAAGATAGAAGGGATAGTGACAACCCTGCAGCCAAAGGAGTGGCTACAGGAGGTGGACAAGGCTGGATTGCTCTGTCTCTTGTCGATTCCTCACTTCCTCTGACCCCCTATCACCATGTTGTTCACAAAACAGCTACTTTGTTTAGTTCATGAGGACATATTATGGGCTGGTAAACCCGTTCGGATAACAACAGAACTTGTTCATCAGGTTTCGCACCTCCCCTGCGATGGAAGAGATCCTCGGGAGATTATTGATAAAGGTAACGATGTCGCAATGATAGAATGACTGAAAAAAAAGTACCAGCTTGCCAAGGGACAGCGAGGGTATATCATTAATAGTATCTCCGATAACGCAGTTCATGTTGCCACCTAGTTGCTGGCAGGGAAAGTCATGAGGAAATGTTGTGGCACTGAGGTCCCCGCCATCGTTATCGCACTTGCAGAAGAATGCGTAGCCAATGTACGGTTCAATTGGTCACAGTTCCTATGTGAATAATTTCAGACCAATTGTCATGAGGTGCAAGAAAAAGGTATGAGGTTCCATTATGCATGGTTGCTCCTATCCATCATGCTAGTCGCCACTTACTTACCCGAGGAAAGCCAGTTCCCAGTCTTAGATCTGGAATGGCCTGAAGCTGCTCGTTATGCTTCCCTTTGGGCGACAAGGGACGTGGAATGAATTCGCAATATCAAAATATTTTGGGTATTAATGGACACGACTGTGCGTCAATGGATTAATCAGTTACCCCGCTTAACTGACGAGATCTATGAAAGCATGAAGCACATTGCCGAATTTAAAGCAGACATGCATCATGTCTACATCAGGGTGCACAAGGATCCAGCCCAGGCATGGACATCACTCTGGTTTATTGCTATTAATGACGTTATTAATGGGATTGTGGATACTTGGCCAGCAGCCTGGCGCAGACCCTTGGTGGAAGAACGTGACGAGGCTGCCATTCAAAAAAAAAGGAGGAAGCTAAGCACGTCGCACAACAAAAGCGGAATGCACAGTTGGTCGTGCAAGTTAAAGCAGCTCAGGAGGCAGCACTCACAATAGTAGGCAAGACACAACCAGGCGAGGAGACATCCACAATGAACAAAGGAAGTCAGAAGGAAACTACTACGAGGGCCCCTTTAAAGCACTCAGTGACATCAGAGTGGCCGAAGCCGTGAAAGAAGGTGCAGGCCTCTAAGACAGACAGCGAGGTGAACACCCTAACCAAAGGTGACCCGAATGACATCGAAACTGTCGTTCGCGAGGCCACACGTGATGCAATAGACGAAGTTATGTCTGAGCAGCAGATTGTGTTGGGGGAGCTCCATGCACAGTTACAAATGTTAGGAATCCGCATCACAAGTGAAAGTACTACTAGAAAGGGTTCTAGTATGGCAGCTACGGAACCATTATTGAAGACCCAAGTCACCTATTCTGTTACAATTCCAGCAGGCGCGTTGATCGTCACCAGTGCGGAGGACAGAGCTGTGCTGGGACAGCTTACAGGATTGGAACTCAACCTAGCCATGTTTCCATGAGCAAGCTTGCAGCAGCTCCAGGATAGCGCCACAATAAAGCTCCACAACTGAGAAGGCCGTATGGAACAAATCCTCCAAGAGCAGAAAATCAATCTTGAACAGTTGCGCATCCAACAGGATGAACCCGTCACATATGTTAGAAAATTATATATTATGGAGCAATGGAACACATAAAATATTGCAGAAATATAAACACAAAAAATGCACAAAACAAGAGAGACACAGATATACGTGGTTCACCCAGTTTGGGCTACGTCCACCCCGAATAGCCAGTCCTTCCTTTCTATTATCCAGCAAAATGAAGAGACACAACCTACAGCAAATTCGTTGTAATATCCTCTGTTTTCTCTCACAGTCTCACCTCTCTGTTTCTCGCTCACAGAATACACATCTATTACACAGCCTCAAATACAATGCCCTCATACAAAGAGAGGGGTTGCCTTCTAGGGCAAAAAACTCTAAACTAAACATAAGTTCTACCGTCAGATCATCCGCCTAATGAACGGCCCAGATTGACTAGAAATTACTATACTTTTACAAGGCAATTTTACAGTTGTTTTTAGCTTCGGGGGCGCTGCCCCCAAAACCCCCCCGCCAAGGGGGGGCTCCCAAAGGTCACAGCCGCCCCCCCCTGGACCCCCCCTGCAGCGAATATTTTGCGGGCGGAAATTGGGGTCCAATGTGGCGATACATTTGAATATAGAAGATAATCAGGCTCCACACCCAACAATCTCCCACTTGGAGACTGATTGTAGCAACTCCACCGCTGCTCCATTTGCTGGACAATGAAACCTATTTGGACCTGGTTGTTTCTCATCTTCATCGTCATCCTTGAAGACCAATTGAAACTGAGCATATTCTCAGTTTCTCCCTGGTTACAACTTTTGTTAGCATATCTGCAGGATTCTGGCTAGTGTGTATCTTTTCCAACTTCAACTCTCCATCTTCCAACACTGATCATATGAAATGGTACTTAAGTTGTATGTGTTTAGTCCTGGAATGAAATGTTGAGTTCTTTGCAAGATGAATGGCACTTTGGCTATCACTGTATAACGTGCCCTTATCATGCTCCTTACCCAATTCACCCATAAACCTTTGTAACCAAATCATTTCTTTGCTAGCCTTTGTAGCAGCAACATACTCTGCTTCTGTTGTTGAAAGTGCAACAACACTTTGGATTTTTGAAACCCAACTGACAGTTGTTCCTCCAACAATAAATACATATCCTGTAGTGCTCCTCCTGTTATCTCTGTCACCTGCCATATCTGCATCAACATATCCCTGTAGGGAAATGTTTGAACCACCAAAGCATAATGCTTGATTTGTGGTACCTTTCAAATATCTGAGAATCCATTTAACTGCCATCCAATGTTCCTTTCCTGGATTGTTCATGTACCTGCTTACAACTCCCACTGCATGTGCAATATCAGGCCTTGTGCAGACCATTTCATACATTAAGCTTCCAACTGCTGATGCATATGGAACTTTAGACATATAATCCATGTCTTCCTCGGTCTTTGGGCACATTTCCTTGCTAAGTTTGAAATGGCTAGCAAAAGGTGTACTAACTGGTTTTGCATTGTGCATGTTAAATCTTTTCAACACCTTTTGTATGTACTCATTCTGAGACAATGTTAATTTACGATTTTTCCTGTCTCTAGTTATTCTCATACCAAGGATTTGTTTTGCAGCTCCCAAATCCTTCATTGCAAATGTATTTGCCAATTTTCTTTTGAGCACATTTATTTCCTGCATGTTAGATCCTGCAACAAGCATGTCATCTACATACAATAACAATATAATATAGCTGCCATCATTTTGCTTTTTTAGATAAACACAATGATCAGAGTGACATCTAGTATAACCTTGTTCAGACATAAACTTGTCAAATTTTAGATACCACTGCCTTGGAGCCTGTTTTAAGCCATACAAGCTCTTCTTCAACCTGCACACTAGTTTCTCCTTCCATTTCACTTTAGATCCTTGTGGCTGCTGCATATATATCTCTTCCTCCAAATCCCCATGGAGAAAGGTTGTCTTTACATCTAACTGCTCAAGATGCAAATCTTCAACTGCCACTAGACTTAAAATAGTTCTGATTGAAGTCATTTTAACAGCAGGAAAAAATATTCATCAAAATCAATACCTTGTGCAAACCCCTTCACCACAAGTCTAGCTTTGTACCTCTGTTTTTCTCCATCTTCTTCCTTCAGCCTGTAAACCCATTTATTCTTCAATGTAGTTTTTCCTGCAGGCAACTTGACTAAGTCCCAAGTCTGGTTATGCATTAAGGAGTCCATCTCTTCCTCCATGGCTACCTCCCACTTCTTCCTGCTTTCAACCTGCATTGCTTCTTCATAACATTCGGGTTCACCAGAATCAGTCAACAATAAATAATATAATGAAGGAGAGTATCGTTCAGGGGGTCTACTTATCCTGGTAGATCTTCTAACACCACTTTCAGGTGTTTGGGGTGCCTGTTGTTGTTGTGGTGGTTGTTGTTGTTGTGGTTAATGATTATTATTATTTTCAGGCACCTTTACTTTTTCAGTGATTTCATCAAGAACTGCGTATTCCTTGTTTTCCTTTTCCTATTTCTTTTCCTGCAACTGATTCTTATACAAGACCTTTTCATTGAATATTGCATCTCTGCTCCTAATGATTTTGTGATTTTCGTAATCATATAAGCGATAACCAAAATCATTAACACCATATCCAATAAAGGTACATTTCTTTGACTTTGCCTCAAGCTTTGTTCTATTTTCTTTATCAATATGGACAAAGGCCTCACAACCAAAAGGCTTTAAAATAGAGTAGTTTACCTTTTTACCTGTCCACGCTTCCTCTAGAACACCACCATCCAAGGAACTTGAAGGCCCTCTGTTTATTAGATAAACAGCGGTATCTACAGCATCTTCCCAAAACTGTAAAGGCAATCCTGCATGCAATCTCATCCACCTTGCACACTCCATGATTGTTCTGTTCATCCTTTCTAACACACCATTTTCTTGTGGTGTTCTTGGAACTGTCTTCTCTCTGCGAATTCCATGCTCTGAATAGTACCTATCAAACTCTTTGCTGCAATATTCACCTCCATTGTCTGATCTAAGACACTTCAATTTCTTTCCTGTCTCAATCTCAACTAAAGCTTTCCATTTCTTGAAAGTATCAAATACATCAGATTTATTCTTAATACACTAAATCCATGTTTTCCTAGTTTCATCATCAATAAAAGTAACATAATAACGAGAGCCACCGAGAGATGATACCTGAGCAGGTCCCCATACATCTGTATGCACAAGCTCTAATTTTTCGCTCTTCTTTTCTTTCCCAACTCTGAGAAATCTGACTCTCTTTTGTTTTCCATAAATGCAATTCTCACAGAAGTCCAAATCAACATTCTTCAAGCCTAGCAACAAATTCCTTGAGTGAAGAATCTTCATCCTTTTTTCACTCATGTGTCCGAGCCTATGATGCCATAACGCTGCATCTGCTCCTTTGGAAGTTAAAGCATTAACAGAGTTAGAAATGCCATTGCATAAATACAATGTACCAACCTTTTCTCCTTTTGCTATTACCAGGGCTCCTTTGGTGACCTTCCAAGCTTTATCTGTGAAAGTTGTCACACAACCTTCATCGCCTAACTGCCCTGTTGAAATCAGATTTTTCTTTAGATCTGGAACATGCCTTACTTCCTTTAGTAGCCATTGGTTTCCATTTTGCTGTTTTACAAGAACCTTACCCATTCCAACAATTTTACAGGGTTTATCATCACCCAAACGAACTTCTCCAAAATCTCCCTTAACATAGTCATGAAAGTATTTCTTATTAGGCGTGGCATGGAATGAGGCCCCTGAATCTACCACCCAGGAATCAATAATATTTTCGAAAGAAAGAATCAAAGCATCTTGTAACACCTCACCTATCACATTTGCTTCGTGATTGTTTTCTTGCTGTGCATCTCCTTCTTTTCCCTTCCGAGATCTACAGTCTTTCTTTAGGTGTCCTTTCTTTCCACATTTCCATCACATTATCCCCGATCTAGACTTGGATCTGTCTTTCCTTGAATTACTCCAATATCCTGAGCTCTTTCCTCTTTCCATTTTTCTTCCCCTAGACTTTGCACTCAAAGCATTACCCGATGTCTCACCGGAGCTTTTCCATCGCATTTCCTCGCTAAGGATAGCACCGACAACATCATCAAACTTTAAAGTACTAGATCCAGACACAGAGTTACTAATGGCCATTACTAAACCATTCCAACTTTCTGGTAATGAGCACAAGAATAATAGAGCTCTAACTTCATCATCAAAGTTTACCCCTACAGAACATAGCTGACTCGTAACAGTATTAAAATCATTTAAATGGTCTGCAACAGATCCACCTTCCGATATCTTCATATTAAATAATGATTTCATGAGAAATACCTTGTTTGAGGCCGAGGGTTTTTCATATAGTTTCAACAACGCCTGAATCAAACCCTCTGTCATTGTTTCCTTCGAAATGTGGAAGGCAACTGATGCAGCGAGGCACAACCGTATTGTTCCGAGTGCCTTTCTATCGAGAAGGTTCCATTCTTCATCTGTCATACCCGTCGGCATCTTTGTTTTTCCGCCCAATGGTAGGTACAAATCTTTCTGATACAGATAATCTTCCATCTGCATCTTCCACAGTGAGAAGTTTTGGCCGTTAAATTTCTCGACCCTAAACTTACCATCTTCCGCCATTGCTCCCACTCGAACTAGGAACCCTTCTTTCCTGCGAGTTTATTAGCCAAATAGACCTTCGGCTCTGATACCAGTTGTTAGAAAATTATATATTACGGAGCAATGGAACACATAAAATATTGCAGAAATATAAACACAGAAAACGCACAAAACAAGAGAGACACAGATATACGTGGTTCACCCAGTTTGGGCTACGTCCACCCCGAACAGCCAGTCCTTCCTTTCTATTATCCAGCAAAATGAAGAGACACAACCTACAGCAAATCCGCTATAATATCCTCTGTTTTCTCTCACAGTCTCACCTCTCTATTTCTCGCTCACAGAATACACATCTATTACATAGCCTCAAATACAATGCCCTCATACAAAGAGAGGGGTTGCCTTCTAGGGCAAAAAACCCTAAACTAAACATAAGTTCTACCGTCAGATCATCCGCCTAATGAACGGCCCAGATTGACTAGAAATTACTATACTTTTACAAGGCAATTTTACAGTTGTTTTTAGCTTCGGGGGTGCTGCCCCCGAAACCCCCCCGCCAAGGGGGGGCTCCCAAAGGTCGCAGCCGCCCCCCCTGGACCCCTCCTACAACGAATATTTTGTGGGTAGCGTTGCCGCCCCCCCTGGACCCCCCCTGCAACGAATATTTTGTGGGTAGCGTTGCCGCCCCCATTTTGAACTGGGGTCCAATGTGGCGATACATTTGAATATAGAAGATAATCAGGCTCCACACCCAACAACATAGAACCATCAAGTACAACAGATTGTCATAGAAGCTTGCTCAAGTGCCCATGAATTAGAGATTCTGGCTGATCTCCCTATTGAGACCCAAATTCAAAAGTTGGCTACTGGGTTCTGTAACGCTAAAGAGGAGGCTGCGTAGATCCATCGGGAGCTTAGTGTGCATATTGCAGAGTTGAAATTGCAGACTCAGCCAGCGACACCCCTTGAGATCATGGAGTAGCGAAGGAACATCATCACCACCACCTGCACAATGCTTATGAGGACGATCAAGGAATGTACGGACCTATTCACACAGTCAATTGTCACACTCACGACGCTTCAAGAGGATCCAACCCTTTAGCGCTTGGAAACCAAAGCTTGGGAGCTTCAAGAAGCCTATGACAGAATCAAAGGAACCGTGTCGACTGTCGTTATCACGTAGTGCCTAGTTAAGATGCCGGAGGCCCAGGACCTAAAGATCTAAGTTGACATGGCCCGATAGAAGGAAGTTGTGGTTAAATCTCATCTCAAGCCATGGCTAGACGAATATTTTATAGTATCAACCACCATCGATCAGAGGGTAGCTCAAATGCAAAGCAAGTATGAAGCCATTGAGGCAGCGCCGCCCGAAACTGAGTTGACGGCCACCGGCGTGGAAATGATGCAACGGATGATAGAATAATTTGCTGTTGGAACAAGTGAGGCACAAAGGATGCTAAACAACCTACATGAAAAGATCACCGCGCCAGCCGAGTGACTCGAGACGAGTCACGATGATTGTGTTGGGGGACTGTTGGGTAGCGGAAGCCCCGCGCAATGGTTAGGGGGCACGAAGCCAGACATTTTGGGTAAAAGTTAGGGTAAAGACTTCACTGAATGTGCGGAGCACAAATTGTAATAGGTTGAGTCAAAGGGTAGTCCACCCGAAGGTAATGTAAAGAAATATAAATAGAGTCAGCCCGCACAGGGGTCGCGGACCAGGGAAGGGTATAAATAGAGCGAGGCTCTATGAGGGAAAGGCAGTTTTTGGAAAGCATGAAATGTAATGGGTACTTGAAGTAGAGGGATTAAAAAGCATCTGTAAGTCCGAGTTGAGGGACAAGGGTAGTGAGTAGAGGCTCTACAGCTATGTGCGCAGAGGCATGGAAATTCCGCAGCTGTGTGCGCGGACCCCTGTAGCTGAGTGCGCATGGTGGATCTAGATGTATTGGTGGAGAATAATAATAAAGATAAGTTTGCTTCTGTAAATTCTGTGTTATCGCTCATCTTTCTTTATGGTTTATCTTTCTATATCTGGCTAATGTAAATGTGGTAAGTGTATGCGAATCTAGGTTCATTTTGTGCGCGAATCGATTATGTTGGTTAAATGTTTGCTTAAAGACCCTGTTGAATAGCTCTGAATCATAAAAATAGAACAACGCGGAGCTGTAAACCAGTGCGTGAACCTCCCAGACCACACCAAGACATCCCTAGGGTGTGGAAACCTAGTTCCAGCACCCTCCTCTGCTACCTCAGGTGAGACCGCAGTCCGCACTCCACGGGCTATTGCCGAAAGGGCAAGTAGTTGCGGGATTTGTTTAGCTAAATAACTCTTCCAAACCTAGGTCAAGCCCATAACAGCCAACACAAACAATTATTTAGATAGTGATTAATTAGTCAAAAGAGAAGTTGTGGACCCCCAAAAACTTTCCCTAGATTTATATTATTAGAATGCACCCTCATGTCAT
Organism: Pinus tabuliformis; assembly: GCA_031772625.1. Taxonomy (NCBI): domain Eukaryota; kingdom Viridiplantae; phylum Streptophyta; class Pinopsida; order Pinales; family Pinaceae; genus Pinus; species Pinus tabuliformis. The sequence continues at coordinate 988,891,896 of CM062811.1, read as the reverse complement.
TATTGGTCATAATAGGAATAACCCAGCCATAGAAATTAAAATTAGAAAGACACATAAATAATAACAATGTAATTATGGTGATATATATGATAATTACTCATAATTTTTTTGACACCAATGGTGCAAAAAGGTTGATTCAATTTCATATACCTAATGTACAATATGAAGGTTATGGTAGCAGATTGGACAAAAATTGAAGGCATAGAGAAATGCCATAAAGTTAAATTACAAATTCAAGACTACAATTTAGGATCTTAATTTTACACCGTACCTCTCAATGGATTGAATGTTTTCCTAGGATTTGAATGGCTACAAACATTAGGCACTTACTCTACCAACCATAAAAAACACTTTATAGAGTTTAGATGTCAAGGAGAAAGGCATAAGTTATATAGGTTTCAACCACCCCAAAACCAAATTGTATCCTCCCATCAGATTGTGAAGTTAATCTAAAAATGAACACCAACATATGCAATAAAATGTAACCAAATGGAAATATTAGCCTTAGAATTATTTTTGATCCACCCAAGATTCAATAATTAATTAAAAAAATCAAAAAGGTATTCCAAGATATTCCCTTTGAGATGCCTCCTAAAAGGGAGATCGAGCACATCATCGAAGTTAAAACAGGATCAAAATCTATCAACATGAAACCATACCAGTATACACAACATCAAAACAAAAAAATCAAGAGGATAGTTCAGTACCTATTGTAATGTGTATTATTACAAAAAGTAGAAGCCTTTATGCAGCTCTTGTAGTCCTTGCTCGAAGGAAGGATGGGTTGTTCAAGTTGTGCATAGATTACAGAGAGTTGAATAAGATAACCAAACCATATATATATATATATATATATATATATATATATATATATATATATATATATATATATAGATAGATAGATATATAGATAGATATATAGATAGATAGATAGATAGATAGATAGATAGATAGATACAGATATATAGATGTATATCTATATGTTGGATGAAATTCATGGAGCTAGGTATTTCTCTAAATTGTATTTGAGATTTGGATACCACCAAATCATAGTAAGATTAGAAGATGTCGTGAAAACAAATTTCCAAACTCATGAAGGTCACTATGAATTCAAATTTCTACCCTTTGGGTTAACTAACACTTTATCCACCATCCAGGAAATCATTTATGAAGTATTCAGAACCTACCTATGGAAGTTTATGATGGTTTTCTTTCACAACATTATTGTATACATGAGATGAACATCTAAAGCACTAGGAACAAGTTCTCTCTTTTAGAAGAAAACCAATTTTATGTGAAAATGTCAAAAATGTACTTTTGGGAAAGAGAAGGTAGACATCTAGGACATGTGATATCACAATCAGGAGTGAAGGTTGATCCCAATAAAATTAATACAATTACAAAGTGGCCCATGCCAATTAACATTTCTAAGTTAAGAGGATTTTTGGGTTTGATGGGATACTAGTGAAGGTTTATTCAGAATTACACTCGAATAAACACACCCCTAACAAAATTGTTGATGGTGTTGGACCCACTAACGTTCACGGGGTCTATATATATATATATATATATATATATATATATATATAGATATCTGTATGTATGTATGTATGTATATTTATTTGTATATACAATGTTGGATGAAATTCATGGAGCTAGGTATTTCTCTAAATTGTACTTGAGATTTGAATACCACCAAATCATAGTAAGATTAGAAGATGTCGTGAAAACAAATTTCCTCATGAAGGTCACTATGAATTCAAATTTCTACCCTTTGGGTTAACTAACACTCTATCCACCATTCGGGAAATCATTTATGAAGTATTCAGAACCTACCTAGGGAATTTTGTGATAGTTTTCTTTCAAAACATTATTGTATACATGAGATGAACATATAAAGCACTAGGAAAAAGTTCTCTCTTTTAGAAGAAAACTAATTTTATGTGAAAATGTCAAAAATTTACTTTTGGGAGAGAGAAGGTAGACATCTAGGACATGTGATATCACAAGGAGTGAAGGTTGATCCCGATAAAATTAATACAATTACAAAGTTGCCGATGCCAATTAACATTTCCAAGTTAAGAGGATTTTTGGGTTTGACGAGATACTAGTGAAGCTTCATTCAGAATTACACTTGAATAACCGCACTCCTAACAAAATTGTTGATGGTGTTGAACCCACTAACATTCAAGGGGTCTCTCTCTCTCTCTCTCTCTCTCTCTCTCTCTCTCTCTCTCTATCTATCTATATATATATATATATATATGTATATGTATATGTATATGTATATGTATATGTATATGTATATGTATATGTATATGTATATGTATATGTATATGTATATGTATATGTATATGTATATACAATGTTGGATTAAATTCATGGAGCTAGGAATTTCTCTAAATTGTACTTGAGATTTGGATACCACCAAATCATATTTAGATTATAAGATGGCGTGAAAAAAAAATTCCAAACTCATGAAGGTCACTATGAATCCAAATTTCTACCCTTTGGGTTAACTAACACTCTAGCCACCATCCAGGAAATCATTTATGAAGTATTCAGAATCTACGTAAGGAATTTTGTGATAGTTTTATTTCACAACATTACTGTATACATGAGATGAACATCTGAAGCACTAGGAACAAGTTCTCTCTTTTAAAAGAAAACAAATTTTATGTGAAAATGTCGAAAATGTACTTTTGGGAAAGAGAAGGTAGACATCTAGGACATGTGATATCACAAGAAGGAGTAAATGTTGACCCCAATAAAATTAATACAATTACAAAGTGGCGCATGCCAATTAACATTTCCAAGTTAAGAGGATTTTTGGATTTGACGGGATACTTCTGAAGGTTTATTCAGAATTACACTCGAATAACCACACCCCTAACAAAATTGTTGATGGTGTTGGACCCACTAACATTCAAGGGGTCTACATATATATATATATATACACACACACACATTGTTGGGCATGGAATCCCCCCAAGGCATGTTTTGGGGCTTAAAGCCCAAGCTTTGACTGAATCTTGTTGTAAAGATTTGTGAATTACAAGCATGGGGTGTGAAAGTATGATAGAGTCACAGGGTTCTCCACCCGAGTTTTATAATGTAATGTCGGCTGGATAGACCTACCCATGGTCCGTGGACCATGGGATTGTATAAATAGAGCAAGGCTCTAAGTGTAAGAAAAATAATAGAAGATAGGAAATAGAAGAGAAGCATGAGAAAGTCTAAGTGATTGAGTCACAGGTAGAAGTGTGTCTTTGGGTTGTAGAGCAGGAGAAGGCTCTACAGCTGAGTGCGCAGAGGCCTAGTAGTCCGCAGCTGAGTGTGTGTACGCTTGCAGCTAAGTGCGCAAGGCGAGTCGAGTTTGTAACCATGGAATAAATCAATAAAGAGAATATTTTTTATAATTTTGTGTATATGTTCTTGGGTTAATGCATGATTGATATAATTTGCAAAATATACTATTTATTTACTACGCGCACCTGTATGAATGGTTTATGTTGTTAAGCATAACTTAAAGCACTCAAGTAGGCGAAGATAATTAACTAACAGTGGAATACAAGTAAGGTCTTGGGTGAAAATAATTGAAAGGAAGATGGTGAGTGCTAGGGTTTGCTATCGCAGAGATCTGATGGTGGCCGCAGCCGGTCCAAAGACTGCTGCAAAGGCTGAAGGCGATCCAGGGTTTGGAGATACGGTGAGCGTCATTGTTCACGTTGCTGAAAGGGTCCTCTCCGTGGAATGGCGCAGACAAGGAGCCCAAACCCTTCCAGATCACTACGGCAACGTATCTGTGGGGTTCTCTGCCTCAAGGAATTATGTTTTTTTGAACTGGAAACGACAGGAAATGCCCAGGACCTACGCAAATAGAGATCTGCTCAAAAAATACGGTCAGATCCATGATTTGGGTTCTTTACCGAACCAATTGTTAGTTGAAGATGCCGAGAGTATTGATCTGCGCGAATGCTCCTTACGGCAAGGATTACAACGGGATCAAGCAGCGAGGTACTCAATGGTAGACTACCTCCGTGCATGGTTAAACGAGGAGGTTTTCGGGGTGATAAGAAGCGTGGTGCTCAACTACGATTTTGAACAAAGCCGCCACCATGCCATACTGCACTTAGAGACAAGGAAGCGCCATTCCCATAACGCACAGAGTAATGGCAGGGGGGGTCTGCATGCTGCAGATCTGCCCTCTCTTTCAAAGCAGTGACCAAAACTTTGCAGATCCGGCCCAGATCTACCGGATCTAGCCAACATTCGAGACCCCAGGCAGTCTATCGGTGGAACCAAACACAGATCGAGCAGAGGGGTTGTAGATCTAGACATGCACAAAGAAAGATGACCCAAAACGAGGCCAGATCGGGAAGATTGTTTACAGCCAGAGCAGGTAAGATCAACTCGTTTTCAGATTTTTATTAAACCCCCTGTGGGGAAAACCCGATTAGTGTGGGTTCATGCAGGAGGCACCATCTTGCAGCTGAAATAGCAGATATGGACAGAGATGGGATATCCAGTCCAGCTCCAACATTTGGTCAGTGGTAGTTGGTCCCTCCAGGACTGTAGAACGATGAAAAGCTATGAGATCAGCCCAGGAACAATCATTGTTTTAAACCTGAGGCTGAGAGGAGGGGCTCTGCCTCAGGGACAGCCAAGCTCATCAGGGGGAGTCAAGGGGAAAACAGCACCCCAGCACCAACCCAAGGGAGGCTTATCCTACAAAAACATTTTACAAGGCAACAGAGACTCAGGGCCCTCGACAGATCACGGCGGAAATAAGCCCAAGCCTTACATTATAGAACAATTGGGGTAAACCCCAGCTCTGAACCTTGACTCTACAGGGCTTGATGATTTTACTAAGTCCTATGAAACTCAGGCCCTAATATGCCGTTTTAACAGTTTTTGGCCTAAACCAATGGATCTATTCCACTGGATCTTCACCAATTGGACCATGGAATGTGACATACATCTATGCTCTAAGGGGTTCTTTATAGTAAGATTCACATCCAAGGAAGCCAGAGATACAGTCATCAGCGCTGGGCCGTGGTTCTGGGGAACAGCAGGGCTGTTTATGACCCCATGGTTTCCAGATTTCGATCCAAATAAGATGACTGTATCCATAGTACCGGTTTGGCTGCGCCTATAAAACCTCCCCCTTCACTTCTGGAGTGAACAAGTCCTGGAAGGTATTGGGAACAGCATAGGGAAGTATATCAAAACAGATCTGGAAAGGATTGATGAAAGGATCTACACCTTCGCACGCATTTGTGTGGAAGTAGATCTAAGCAAAAGGCTGCCGGAAAACATAAGGCTGATCTACAAACAACAAAATTGGTTACAGGCACTAGACTATGAAAATACAGCATTCAGATGTAGGCTCTGTAGGCAGACAGGACACCTGCAAAGCTCATGTCCAGAAGCCAAGAAAGTAAACAGTAAAAAGAAGCAGAAAGGGAAGCAGAGGAAAGGATGGCAATTCTCCACCCCAGACTCAGAGGACGAAGAATTAGAAGCAGAGGAGGAAGAGCCCACTGCAGAAAATGCCAAGGTTACTCAAGAAACAGAGACTCAGAAGGGTACCACATCAGTCACCAAGGACTCACAGTTTCACTCAAATCATGCAGAGAAGAATCACGCAGAGATGACAAGTGCGGACCAAAGCATGGGAGGCATTAAACGGCATCACCAATCAGATTCTTTAGACTCAGACAAAGAACCAGGTCCACAGAATGCAGAAACACAGTTAGTTATTGCTTCTATCGAGCCCACTCAAGGAGAGTGGCGCAAGGTTGAAAAGGAAAAGGGGAGAAAAACTTGAAGCGTGAGTTTTTACTCACTGCCAGAATTCAGTTTTTCTTTCTTTCTCTCTTCTCTCTTTCTCTTTTCTTTTTCTTTGTGCACGTTAGTCTTCTAACGTTGCGTGGGGTGCGGTAGCATTCGAGCCCATGTGGCTGTGTACGGAATGCTTAAGTGCATCTGCTAGTGTAACTTCTCATTAATTCTTTAATAAAAGGTTACCGTTTTTTCCTTTGGAAAAAGTAAGGTCTTGGGTCATACTACAGAATGCGGCACTCAGCCCCTAGGTAGGGTTGCACGAAGGTGGTGTATCAAGCTACGAGGAACAGGAAAGTGCGCAAAGCAACCTGCGCGCAGGGTCAAACCGTAGACCATTCGAACTCATCAGACATCTCTAGGGTGTGGAAACCTAGTTCTAGCACCCTCCCATACTACTTCAGGTGAGACCTCAGTCCGCGCTCCACGGACTATTGCCAAAAGGGCCAGTAGTACCGGTATTTGTTTGGTTAAATTAACTCTGAACCTAGGTCAGGCCCCAACAAGCCAACATATATGTGTGTGTGTGTGTGTGTGTGTGCATGTATATACAATGTTGGATGAAATTCATGGAGCTAGGTATTTCTCTAAATTGTACTTGAGATTTGGATACCACCAAATCATAGTAAGATTAGAAGATGTCGTGAAAACAAATTTCCAAACTCATGAAGGTCACTATGAATTCAAATTTCTACCCTTTGGGTTAACTAACACTCTAGCCACCATCCGAGAAATCATTTATGAAGTATTCAGAACCTACCTAAGGAATTTTGTGATAGTTTTCTTTCACAACATCATTGTATACATGAGATGAAAATTTGAAGCACTAGGAACAAGTTCCCTATTTTAGAAGAAAACCAATTTTATGTGAAAATGTCAAAAATGTACTTTTGGGAAAGAGAAGGTAGACATCTACAACATGTGATATCACAATAAGGAGTGAAGGTTGATCCCAATAAAATTAATACAATTACAAAGTGGCCCATACCAATTAACATTTCCAAGTTAAGAGGATTTTTGGGTTTGACGGGATACTAGTGAAGGTTTATTTAGAATTACACTCGAATAACCACACCCCTAAAAAAATTGTTGATGGTGTTGAACCCACTAACATTCAAGGGGTCTCCCTGATACATAGTCCCAATTAGACATCACAACATTTGGGATAGGATCCTCATCCAAATTATGGCTATGTCGCTGGTTGGCTTAAAGATTTGCCTTGGCTTTAACTGTCATCAAGAGAGATAAGTGCAATTTTACCTTTGAAAAGCAAGGGGATGTGCCTGGTGAGTGTTCAGTCATATGTGTGTCAAATTTATTTTACTGTGATGGGGGAGGAAAAGTGAACCTCTAGGAGAGAGGTAATAGTACCACCCTAGTAGAGACACGCATAAACAAGAAGAATTTGTCCAACATCAAGTGGAATATTCCACAGAGATGGGACAGTCATTGCAACCATTGCAACAAGGAAGATATGTCTAATATCCAGAAGAAGAATTCATGAGGATGCGACAGCGATAATAACAATTATAGAACATTCTCAATATGATAAGTACCAAAATAAATTAAATAGTTCAACCACTTAAGAATATATTAAAGCAAACATTAATTACAAACATTCATAGAATAGTCTTACAAATATCCATAATCCATGCATGAAGAACGTGGTGACCATAAGGCTTCTGATATTAAGTAAAAGTTCCAATACACATGTATACAATGAACACCACTAGCGCCAATAATGTATCATTGAAGCCACTCCTTGCTCCTCAAAATAACTAGTGTGTCTCTCTAATGCTTTACGGGAGGAGCCAAGGTGAAAAGTCCTTTGCTCGTACAATGAGGGTGTGTATATAACCAATGAGGAGATGATTTTTCACCTTCCTTGTGACTCTTCATATACCCTCGTGATTGTTTGACTTCCTATGACTTTTTAACTTTACATGACTCTTCATATTCCATACATGTCCTTTGGACTTCCACTTTACAATACATTTTTGTAACATAATTTACATCATCCACAATATGGTGTGGCATGTGACAACTAATGACATGAAATGACATGACACTTATGACATGGAATTATTGATGATATGGCAATGTCAAGCCACTCTTGTTGCTCCTTTCTATGTGTCTGCTTGAGGAGAATATTTCCCCAAACTTCTTTCTCACCGGGACCAAGTTTGATACCGAGTTAGAATGTCACACTTTGTATATGATCGAAGCATCCACCAATTTCCTCAACTCCTTTTGAATCATAGGCTCAAGCGTCGGATGTACCTTCCACATCTTTTGTTGAAACAGCTTGGCCCCTTATTTGATTGGAATCACATGTTGGATTATTCGCATGTTAAAAGTTTTGAACTCATCGTGTGTCCACATGAATACATTTTGGTACTAACTGAATAGGCGGATGAAAGATTTTTTCTCCTGTGGCATGCAACAAGTACCAAGATTGACAAACTTCGGATCATTTTTTGTCCCAAGATTTATTTGCTCGTGCGATAGCATTAAACTGTGGGTCTTTGCGTTGAATGGCCCCCAAAAGTGGGTCTGCAAATCATATCTCTTTTCCAATGATAGCATGCCTTTCGACATGGGGTTATCTTTGTTTGTGCAAGCTTCATCCTGCAACTCTTTCTCGTGATCATCTTCGTCAATAATTGCATCCCTGAATACATTATTGTTCACCATGAAATGCAGTATCTTTTGGTCATCATTTAAAACATGTAAATTAGTGATATTGTCAGGGATGGATGGTTTATAAATAATTTCTACATAAAAACCGTCCTTAAGCGGTAACAACCTAGTAACAGCATTTGTCATTGCATTCGCAGCTACATTATCTAATCTAGGAACATAAATCATATTAAACGATTGGAAATGTGAAATCAAATGCCATACCTCTTATTGGTAACTCTTGAGATGAGGTGACACACAATGTATAGTATCACGTACCAGGTATATGACAATTTTTGGGTCACCTACTGCTTTGAGGATTGAAACATTGAGTTTAATGGCTCTTTGCAAACCCAAGATGAGTGCTTCGTACTCTATTGTGTTGTTTGTGCACTCAAACTCCAAGTGGCTAGAGATTAGATGTTTCCTCTGTCATGGGTCTACTAAAACATAACTAGTTCCAGATCCCTCTTGTGTTTTAGAACCATCAAAATACAATGTCCAAACATCATATGTACAAGGACTATGTGCTACACTATTACTATTATTACTACTACTACTAACTGTACAAATGTCATTTTCACTAGTTGAACTAGGAAGGATCTCCAACTGTGTGTCTGGTGGAACTGGGGATGGTTTAGCAAGATAACACCCTATATCAGTTTCAAAGAAGCAATTTCCAAAGATAAGATCCGCAAAATCCATTGGTTCATTCTTTCCTTTGAAGGAAGTGACCATGTGTTTCATTTACTACTCTAATTTCACCAATATCTGATTGTTTTTGCCCTTGTATGGAAGCCATAAATGTGACCAATCCATAGAAAAACACCCATGTAGATTATTGGACCACTCCCTGCTACACAATACATCATATGCTTCTAAAATGTCCACAATTACTATATTTATACATTGGTGAACTCAGTGGTCGGATGATAAGTGAATAAGCACATTTCTGAGTTAACCAATCACATGGACAAGATTCATGTCTAGCTGAATGATTTGTGCATCTCTTTTATCCCATTTTGCGTTGATTTTCTTTATGATGGATAATGGAATTACGTTCACTGATTCACCATAATCAACTAAGCAATTGTGTAGGTTATAATTACAAATTTCAAATGCTAACATAAACAAAGGGCAGAGTGTGTTTGCATCTAGTGTTATGGCATTAAGTACATATTTGAGGGAACTAGAGGTATTACCAAATCCCTTCTGTGAAGAAGCATCGTTACCTGAGGTGGATTTTTCGAGGGTGTGAAGAAGCAATTCTCATTGGCTTGTGATATTTGTTAGTTCTAAAAGAGAAATATTTTCATGAGATTTTTTCATCTCTTCAACTATGTTAAAATCTAGTGTGGGGGATATTGCCGAAGTGTCTGGAGGAGTAACTTGGTCTGCGACTTCTGGTGTGATATTCTTTCTCTTACTGCTTTCAGAAGTAATTTTCACTGTAACTACATTTCCATACTTGTTATGAGTGTTTTGGGTTGAGTTGACAGGAAGACTGATATTCCTTAACACATGCTCTTTCAATTTCTGCTTCATTTGCTCTTGTTCGGTGGTCGGCCCCCAGCTTCTCAAATTATACCGATTGTTCTGCTTCTCAGGCAGGCCATCGCTCAGTGGTTTCTTTTCATCAATGCTCTTTTCAGCTGCAAGTACACAGCTAAATGTGTTCTTTGTGTGCAACTAAATGTTTTATTTCTTTGGTTGCATTAGTTTATTCCTTTTCTTCTTTAGTCTCGATCTACTCATCAGAAAGTATTATATCAATAAAATGTGGAGCAAGATCATTCATCATGTGGTTCCATTGTGGGCATTTTTTTTTCTGATTGATATTCTTGGTGAAATGAAAAATACTGATCCATGCCCATACTTTCAACATTTAGCACAACGTTCAAGGTTTACATGGACTTGGCCGAATGGTTGTTGCTACTTCCAGAGTTAGCAGTCCTTCTTCAAAAATTAAATTTAGGAGGCTTGTTTCTCATGGTGGTCTGCTTGACCTTTGTTTCATCTCTGCCAATTCATTGGATAGAGACTTGATAGTGTGGGTTAAACTCTCAAGATCATTTTCTTCTTTCTCCTTGGCATTACTTGTGGAGGCCTAATACCTTTTACATGTGCCTTTGGAGTCCTTTATTGGTTCATCATCTATGATGACTCCAATCACAAGCAATTCCTTCTCAACTGTGATCACTTCTTTGTAATTTTCAGCTAGTGTTGGCTTCGTAGTTCTTTTCACGAACTGCGCAATTCTTGCTGGTAAGGAATATGTGTAATAATCAATGGAGATGGATTCATGAGTTTTTGTGTCATCAGGAAATATATTCAATATACGGTTGAAACTCTGATTTAAATCCTTCACTTTCTCTTTCTGCTCCATCTTAAGGCTTCCCATCTCTCTTAATAACATGGCAGGGGTTTTGTCATCAGTAAAATTTTCAAGAAAGATTTTCTTAAAACCCCTACAATTCTAGATTGAGTTTTGTGGAAGGTTATGATTCCATACATATGCTATGTCGTCTAAGGTACACAGAAAAATTCTACATGCAACATCATCGTAATATACCTCAAGAATTTGTAGATGCAGGTAAAATTTTTCCAAGTGATATTTTGCCTTCGCTGCTTTGTCAGGGTCATACTTTGTCAACAGTTTCTTCGGGTGCCTCTGTATCTTGTGTAACACACCCAACAGTGCAAGTGGGCCCTAATTCATCTAGTCTATATCTTGGTTCACCATGTATTTATCATTGTTTTCCTCTTCATAAAAATATGATTGGTATTCTTCTTATTCTTCACCGCCTAACCCACAGAAAGTATCATCTGAGAGTACCATGTTATCATTGTCACCACCGTTGAAGGATGGAGGTTGTTCTGGTTTTTCTATGTTCTCTTTTGAGTCCGTTAGCTCATCAAGGGTGGAAACAACCAGATATTCGACTTCTAAAACCACTATCCCTATGGGGGTGGTTGGGTTCTTCTTTGGAAAATATGGAAGATTATGTACTTCGGGTATCAATCCAATAGCTCTTGCAAACTTACGGGTAATAGGGAGAATGGCCCAGATTTGGTCGTAAGATATCTCACAAGTTTGTACAGTCTCGGGTTGTGAAGGATTACTAACTTTAGGAATATGTGCAGGGGAGGTGATGGGAATATTATTGCCTTGATCGGAGGAAGTTGGATTAGGGTGGGTGATATTATTATCCATAAAAAACTGGATGCCCTCCTTCTAGTGCCAAAAATTTTGATGGTACTAGACTCGCCAACATTCAATGTTTATCCCCGATGTGTGGTCCTAATTAGACCTCACACTTCTTGGGATAGGAGCCCCATCTAGAATATGGTTCGATTTCCATTTGTCTAAAAGATATGAATTAACTTTAACTGTTAGCAAGAGAGAGGAGTGAAAATGTTCCTTCGAAAAGCAAGGGGTGTTCCTAGTGAGTTTTCCATCGTATATGTGTCAAAATTATTTTACTGCGGAGGAAGAGGATAATTGACCCTCTAGGAGAGAGGTAATAGTACCACCCCAGTAAAGACACACATAAACAATAATAATCCATTCAACATCAAGCGGAAGAGTCCACAAAGATGAGATAGTCATTGCAACTAATGCAAGAAGGAATATTTGTCTAATATCCAATGGAATAGTCCACAAGGTTGCGATAGTGATAATAACAATTGTAGCACAATATCAATATTTTAAGTACCTAAATAACCAAAATATTTCAACTACTTTATCACAGATGAAATCAAACATGAATTACAAACATTCACAGAATAGCCTTACAAATATCCATAATCCATGCATGAAGAACGTGTTTTCCATAAGGCTTCTGATATTAAGTAAAATTTTCAAGACACATGTATACAATGAACACCACTAGCTCTAATAGTGGATCGTTGGAGCCACTCCTTGCTCCTCAAAAGAACTAGCTTGTCTCTCTAATGCTTTGCGGGAGGAGCCAAGGTGAAAATTCCTTTGCTCATACAATGAGGGTGTATATATAACCAATGAGGAGGTGATGATTCACCTTCCTTGTGACTCTTCATCTACCCTCGTGATTGTTTGACTTCCTATGAATTTTAGTTTTTACATGACACTTCATATTCCATACATTTCCTTTGGACTTCCACTTTACAATACATTTTTGAAACATAATTTACATCATCTACAATATGGTATGGCATGTGACAACTCATTACATGACATGACATGACATGACGCTGTTGACATGGACTTCTTAATGATATGAAAATGTAAAGCCACTCTTTCTACTCCTTGCTATGTGTCTACTTGAGAGTGTTATTTTATCCACCTCTGTATGACTTGATAGTAAGAAGTCTTCAATGATATCAAGTCTTGAGTTGTGGTCGCAAACTAGTGCCCCTTTGAATTCTCTCAGTTTATCATCTTGCGTACTCAGCTACAAAAACCCCTAGTCTAAGATAGTGTACATTGATCTGTTGACTGAGTCAAAACATGGTGACATGCTGGGGGAGGGCTCAGTGACTGCACAATTGTGTATTTCAAGCAGTCATGGGTGAGCCTTGAGCCTTGATATTGTGCAATGCGAATTCTAGGCTAGGATGAGGGAGGAAACTAAATAATTTTGAAGGTCAGTGTGACAGGCTAAGGGGATGGGCACTGAATCAGCCCATTGCATTATTCTAGGAGATAGAGGAGGTTGTTCCATTGTGCATCTTAGGGGATCAAGGGTTTAGCTTAAGGCTAGAGATTCCGCAATGCGTAGTTGAGGCCATGCTTGGAAGATGGATTGCGCAATTCTGGGAGCCAAGGTTTGGGCTTGAGCATTTGAACTTTGCATGGTGTAGCAGTCTTTTGATATGGAGATACTACATAAAAGGGGTAAGGACAAAATAGCAATTTATACTCTCTCATGAAAAGATTAAGACTCATTGTCACTTGTAGTTTCAATTGTAGTTCTAGCAAATAAAGTATGAAAATAATCCAAAATGATGTGCCAAAATCAATAATCCTATTCAAAACTCCAAATTCGAATGGAAAAATAACATCCTTTGTATAAAGGAGGAATTTAACTAATCCCAAAATCAAAATTCAAGTCGAAGATTCCTAAGGAGTCCCATGACCCACCAACAATAGGACATGTAGTTTTTTTTAAATAATATAATGTACATTAATCATTTTTTTGGATGGGAATGACTAAATATATTCAAAAATATATAGGAGAGTGTGATTAATTCCAAAAAATAAAAAATAAAATAATATGAATTAAGGGTTTCTCCTTCCCTTAAATATTCCAAACCATTAATGTGAATAATAATCGATGGAATTTATTGAAGGATTATCCATGTTATATGGAAAGGACAAAATCATCTGAGTATTTGATAGACTCTGTTATCACAAAATCAGGTACTGAAGGCTGCCAATCAGCAAGATTCTGTGTAACTATTTCAAACCAGGCTTTAGACTAAGGCTTAGCCTCCTTAGTCAGAGAGGGCTCTCTCACAGACTATGAATATTGACTAACGACAAGGAAAGATGGCTAACTCTTAAAAACACATGAAAAATAAGCTGGCTGGACAAATATCAAAGTGATTCCCATTGGGCTTATGGAGTCTCACACATCTCAGCAAACAAAAAACACTATCCTTTCATAGAAATCAGGGCACTTTACATCTAATGTTCAAATATAACTTACATAAAACACAGTTTGCCAAGGCATACAGGAAGTCAGAACATGACACATGAGTTCTGAGTGATTATGCAGTAACAAAACTGTAAAAGAACACTAAAGAGAATAAACCATCATACATTTGAACCATTAGATCTATTGTGAATCCTGAGAAGAAACAACAGTCATTTGTATTACTGGAATTTGCTATACATAAACCAAAATAGTCTTGTCTTTTATCAAAAAACATCCCACCCCAATTACATCCAAGTCTGATCTATATATAGGAATACATTCTTAACCACCTTGAGCTTCCTCCTCCAGCATGAGGGGAGCTCGAAGGTTGCTATTAACTACTCCTATCTTCTGTTTAACTAACTCATTAAATACATAAGTACTGAACTGTAATTACAAAGAGTCCTAATTTAATCACAACTCAAAATCTGTCCTCCTCGTGGCATGATTCCTTCTTGAGTATTGACATCTGTCTTCTTTCTGTTTTGGCCGAGATATCTTGGAGGAGAATGCAATGAACAAGCTGGCTTTGGATACTGGCTACGTAGATGGTTCATTAATCCTCAAGATAAGTTCCCTGTTTTCCCGGTCTTTGTCTCCCACCATCCTTCGAAAGTTAAGCAACATGTTCCCAGCTCTTTAATACCCCAAAATTGATGAGCATCACCATATTTCAGATGTGTTGGAGGCCTTGTTGACTTAACAGGTGTATAAACCAAAATCTCCGTATGCATTCCCTATCAGAACCCTAATAATCGGTAATAAAGTACCTTTATCAAGGTTTAACTAAAGACAAAAATATTTCACCTTTTCCAAAAGGCACACTTGTCATTCTCTGCATAGCTAGAATAGTCTTATGTGGTCTCCCTTATGTTCCTTAGGCATTTTCTTCAAAAATTTGCTGATCCCATCATTAAACTCTTTGTTTTCATCATAAAACAGCACCTACAGCAGTTTCGTAGCGCGCTACGAAACTGCTGTTTTTGCTAAAACAGAGTATATTTGCACTAAGGCGTCCTTTGCTTGAACTTATGACTCTTCAGACTTCTTCTACAGGTGTCAAAGACTTATATGACTTCAAAATAATGGAGCTTAAACAAAATTGACCAAAACTAAGAATATCACCTTTTTCTTCAAATCAGTGAGCTAGTTGACCTAGCTGTATCTTCAAATTTGCAACCTCCTTCTTTAAGGCTTTATTTTCAGCTCTCAGGCTCATGTTCATCTTTCTGATGAGTTTAGCTTGCTTGAGGGCTGGAACCGTCCATGTATACACATCAGCCACTGAATCTGCCTGACCCACTAGGTTTTTGCTACCTTTTAACACAGCTCTTCGGTAGTTGGCATATCTAACTGCAAGCTCCTTAGTAACCTTCTTCACCTGGGCAACTTCATTAACATTCTTCACCTGGACAACTTCATCTTTTGCTGCTCCCGCTTGGTTCTTTATGGCTATAACATTTCCTCCTTGGGTAATAATAACCTTTCTGTTCTTGTCTTTATGCTTGACTGCCTCCACTGTTTTGGTCAATACTTCAATTACCTCCGTTCTGGGCATCTTTACAGCTTTCTCTTCTTTATGCACTTTCTCAGCTTCTCTAACTTGTTTCCTTGTAACTGGCCTTCGTGGTTTGAACATAAACTCCTCACTAGGTTCATCAAACCTAAGTCTCTTCGAAGCTTTTGACTTCTTAGTGCTCTCAGGTGACGATTGAGTTAAATCAATATGCATGGGTTCAAGATGCACCGGTTCTTCCTGCTCAAATTCAATGGCATCAAGCAAATCACTTAAGCTGGCCTTTGAAATTGGACTTTCATCTACAGCTACTGATTTACCCTTCTCTTTGCTTAATTGACTCCTTGTTTTAACTCTTGATACTTTTTCAGACCCACTTGATCCAGGTACATTTTTCTTGTGCTTAACCTTTTCCTTTGATGATGGCTGAGATGGCTCTTTAATAACCAAGGGCTTTACTGGCTTGTTCAACTGAGATTTGGTTTTCTTTTTATCCCTAGCCTCCTTTCTAAGCTCAGCTATTGTAGGTTCTTCCATTAATTCTTCTCTTTCTCTAACCGGCTGTGGGGTGAGGCCTGTCCTACTCTGGAAACCAGCCATATAGATGAAAGAATTCCAATCCCTACCAATTTTTTGAAGAGCATCCAGCACTAACAGTTTGACTAGACCATGATGAAATAATGATGTTTCACAATCATCCTTTCTCAATTGAACCTTGTCACACATCTTGCTGAGGCTACGAAACAAGTAAAATGGGATATCTATAGATGCTTTACCCGTAAAATGCAACAACAACAGGAATAGACTTTGTTATATCTGCCCTCACAGGTTAAATACTTTTGAATACAGGTAAGAAGCATAGCATAGTGTTCTTTAACATAACTTCTAGGCACAGCCTTGGTTAGATCTTCATTCACATAGGCTTCTTTCAAGAATTCCTTGCAGGGGTTCATATCAAATTTGAAGTTTTTAAACCACTCCTGCCCTCCTCTCGGAATCTCAGTTACATTAGCAATAGCCTCTGGAGATACTTGGAATTCTAACATAGACACTTTAGAACTTAAACCTGTAAAATTCAAGGCAAACTCTTTTGTTACCTGAGTGTGGCCACCCTTCAGTTTTTCACAGAAACTCCAGCAACCAGCATCTTTGAAAGCCTTTCTTACACCTTCATCCCTCAATGCAAGATCCAATCCTTCAGGCTCTGCCCTCTGACACCTTCCAGACCGATGCTCCTTCTTCTCCATTACGCTTTGAAATCTTTCGCACAGAGAAACACCACCAGCCTCAACTCAAATGGCAAATTCAAATTTTAGAACGCAGGCTCGCTTGCAATCAGACTCTTTTGAAGAAGAGGCTCGAGCTCATTTGCAATTCAAATAACTTATCATACAAGCTGACCACTTTATGCATTATTAACAAACATTATAACACGACCATGCATGACAAAACCGTTTGAATGATTTTAATGTGCATGACTATGAACCTACTGGTGGAATGATGGCTCATAAGTGTTTAGAAGGTATGCCAACTGACAATAACTGGACGGACACAATGACTCATCCCCAGACATGACATTTTAAGAATCTGCGCTGCAAAAACCCCGAATCCGCAATTTCGTAGCGCAGATAGTTATAAATTAGCAGAATGCGCTGCGAAATGGCTGGATACTGACACGCTGCGAAAAGGCTAAAACATCATTGCGCTGCAAAATCAACCAATAAAACTGCGCTGCGAAAATGCGAAAAGGACCAGTGACGTATACAAGATAAGACATGTCTTATTCAATCATGATGGAGGATGACTGACGGTTTTTTGAAAATGATTCACATCAATATCATTTAGAAACATGACCCCTAAGTAGTAAACATAGGACAACAACCATTTGACACCCATTTTTGACAATGAAATTTTGGACAAAATTTATGTACATGTGACTGCAGTTCTAGGTGATAACAGACTCACAAAGTATGTACACTTCATGGGAGTAAATAAATTGTATTTTGTAAAACAATTCATTAAAGTACATTGCAAAAACTGTCTACAAATTACAAGAGTTTTCAAAAATCATTGTTAGTGATAGAAATGCCAAATTTAAAGGGAAATTTTGGAAGGAAATTTTCAGCCAAATTAGAACATACCTCAATAAGAGTTCATCTTATCATCACCAAATAGAGGGTCAATCAAAATCATCAATAAATTTTTGGAAGCTTATATTCGTTGCTTTGTAACAAATAAATAGAATAAGTGGCTTCACTGGTTACACTTTGTTAAATGGTAGTACACCTCCAGTGATCAAACTTCAACTGAAAATGACTCCATTTCAAGCTCTTTATGGTTATGAGCCTCCTACATGGAAGAAATTTTCTATAAAGTAAATAAAAATTCCAAAAGTAAAGGTTCATTAGAAGAAAAGAAAAATGTCCTTCAGACCAAGAAAACCCAAATACTAAAAGAAATTACAGGAAAGAGAAATTTGACCAACATAGGAAAGAAAGAGAAATTTAAATTGGAGATTGAGTATTTGTGAAGCTCCAACCTTATAAGATTATCCCTAAAACAAGAAGGAAAAAACAAATTGGCACCAAAGTTGTATGGACCTTATTGTATTAACAAAAATATCAACCAAATAGCATATGACTTGAACCTACCTATTAAAATTCGCATTCACAATGTTTTTCATGTATCATGCCTCAAGAGAATATTTGGTAAGCACCAAACAGCACAAAAAATAGTCCCTACCTTAATTGATGAAGGGAAGATCATTCTAGCACCAGAAGTATCATTACCACCTAGGAAGGAAATTTTGTTTGCCGATAGTTAAAGGATATCTCATTATGTGGAAGAACCTACCAAAAGAAGATGCCTCTCGGGAGACATAAAATGTTTCATCAACAATATCCTTTGTTACCCATGCTTTGAGGACAAATCATATTCTTAAGGTGAAGGCAATCTTATATAATTAAACGATCATGTCTAAAATGTCATGAATATTCATAAAGGGTTTCTTAGGCTATATTTAATTAGAGCACCACTCATTGTAACATCATCACATTCATACACATATTTTTATAATAAAATTATAATTTATTGAGCATTTAATTTTATGCAACACAAAATCAATCTTCTAGTATTAATTGACACTCAAGACCTGATAGAATTACATGCAAATGGCATTGCAAACAACCATAAAAAGAGGATCCACTGCATACCCATGGACACAAACCCTTCTAGATGTAGATGTGATGAGACCATAATATACTAGCGTGGATACCAAATCAATGGATAATGAATAGATTAGCTAAGTCAATAAATGTTAAATTGTAAACATGTGGATATGACTTTTTTTGTTGTTAAAATAAAGGAAGGAGCTTAATGATATAATCTTCCTTCAAAATCCAAAGTAATAATGGGTTCAATAACCAAAGATAACAACATCATTGAATTTGTGAAAAAGATGTGCGCATTTTATCTATGTAGAGTAAACATTTTCAAACAAAGGCATATGATAAACAAAAGTAGTTTCATGGTTTAAATTTGACTAATATGGATGAGTTTCATGTGGACAAAGGCAAGTTAAACCATAATTCTATAATCATTGTTATAGGATCACTATAATGGTTACAAGATTACCTATAGCATGCATTTTCTAAACTATCTTGCAAGTTCAAGTCTACTTAGCAACAAATGGCTTTCAAAGTAAGGGCGTAGAGCTACCAAACACCTCTAGTCACTTTTGCTTCTCATTCATTCCTCTAGCATTCACTAACAACAATTCATTTTGGCTCCAAAATTCAACAAAATAATTAGCCTTCATTAAATAAATCACCAGCATTTGTCTCAAATCTTAGCATGATCAATAATGGTACCAGCCTTAATATTTCATTGATGTATAGATCCCAGGTTCTATTTCAGAGTTTCTTTACGAGTATAATTTAATTCCTAAGGTAAAAAATTGAGGTGAGCAACTTAATTCAAGATTTTTTATATTAAAACATGGAAACAGTGTTAACAAAACCTTGGTCCTAATATATTGCACATGTTTTTTCCCCTTTAAAATTTATCATTCTAATCCTAACACTTGCCACTCTAATCATTCTCTCACCTCATCATACTCTTTTCATTCCAAATGTTGTCCCTATCACTATGACCCCACTCAGCCACCTTGATGAATGATCAGTCATTATTGACCATCATGGTCTTCGTATATGACCATTCGATGGCATAATTCCCAACTTGTATAATAGTTATACCTTGATTTGAGTTCTTAGCATGCATTCTCACTCAGAATTCACTCCTAATTCCCAATTTTCTTAACTAGTAGTAGAATTACAAAGATACAGAGCACCTTGCCTACTCCACTATGACAGTATGGGTAAGCTTGGTGTGTGTTGGCTTGTTGGGGCCTGACCCAGGTTCAAAGGTGTTTTAGCCAAACAAATCCCACACTACCAGCCCTTTCGGCAACAGTCTGCGAAGTGCGGACTGAAGTCTCACTTGAGGTAGTAGGGGAGGGTGTTGGAACCAGGTTTCCAGAACCTAGGGATGTCTAGATGGGGATTGGAATGGTCGCGATCCGATCTATGCACTCTCGCTGCTCTGTACGGCTTCGCGTAGATCCGCGATGGGCACTTTCTAGATTCTTATTATTATATGTGGTTATTATAGATCTGATCTAATTCTTATGGTCTTTAAGCAAACATTTAACAGTAATAACCAGTGCGCACTATCATAAATATGCATAAATTCATAACATAAGCAAACAGATAGATCCGCAATAAAACACACAATGATTCAAAAGCTCTTATCTTTACTTATATCCTATTTAGTACAACCAGATCTGCCCTGCGCACTCAGCTGCAGGGGTTCGCACACACAACTGCAAACTCTACCAGGCCTCTGCGCACACAGTTGCAGAGCCTCTATCTATCTACTAACACCCTTGACTCGTACTTACAAACACAAAGAATGTTTCCTTCATAAACCCATAACATTCAAGATCAAAACCCAAAAGCTGACTTCTAACCTTAGAGCCTTGCTCCATTTATACATTCACATGGTTCGTGGGCCATGGGCAGGCCGACTCACTTTCTATTTTCTTACATTATTCTTGGGCAGACAACCCTTTTACTTGACTCATTACAATTCACGCTTCGCACACTTCGCAGAACCTTTACCATACTTTTACCCAAAATTGTGGACTTTAAGCCCCAAAACCGTTATGCGGGGGATCCGCTGCCCAACAAGTTGCCAACACAATCATCGTGACTCATCCCGAGTCACTTGGCTGGTGTGGTAATATTCGCACAAAGGTCATCCAGCAACTTCTATGCTTCGCTTACGCTCGCAACAAATTCTTCTGCCATCTGATGTACCCATTGTACGCGAGCTATCGATGCATCAGTATCAGTTCTAGTTGTTTGTCCGGGTTCATATGTTGCCTGCATGTGTGCTAACTTTCCCTCAATGTTGGTGGAGACCGCGAATGCCTCATCAAGCCAAGGCTAGATGCGTTCTTTAAGCACTGCTTCCTTCTGTCGAGAGGTGTCAACTTGTGCCTTGAGAACCTGGGCCTCCTTCATCTTGGTCAATCACTGCGTGATGGCGACCATTTACACTATCTCCCGAACTTTGTCATAAGCCTTCTGCAACTCTCGCGCTTCTGTCTCTACCTATTGTAGCGTTGGGTCTTCCTGAAGGGATGTGAGCGTAAGGAGGGACTGATCCAACAATCTCGAGCAATCTTGGACAGCGTGCTCTATCACTTCCAATCCTGCTTGAATTTCACAGCGGCGTTGCTCTTGAACTTTGGGGGTGTAGGAGGCTATGCCTTCATCCGTAGCTCCACGATTTGTAAGTTTAGTTCCCACTAAGCGGCCTCCTCTTGGGCCGTACGGAATCCTGGGGCCATGTGATGAATCTTGTCAGCTATTGGGAGTTCCGCTGGCACAGCCAAATCTGGTACACTATGACAGACCTCCACCACGGCCTGTTCCAAATCCTTGTTGTGTGCGACCAAGTCATCGCCCTGGAGACTGACCTACTCCAGGTTTGCCTTGTGCTCCATTAAGACTTGGAGGGTGCAGCCTCCCTGGCACGAAGCTCAGTGGTGACCCCATCCTGTAGCTGGTATAGGGTTTCTCTGGGAAGGGCGGCCAAATTCAACCCCCAACTTCGCATGTCACCTTCAGCTTCTGCTAGGACAGCACCTGCTGGCAACACTAAAGTGTTCATTGTGTGGGCTCGCACCATCTGGTCAGCTACAGATGTGTCGTCTGCTAGGTTTGGTATCATCCCTCTCAAGGGTCGCACCTGTAATGCCTGCAGTTGCACTCTGAGCTCCCCCAACACAGTTATCTGCTTCATCATCAGCTCCTCCAAAGCACCTTTAGTGACATTACGAGCCGGTTCGCTGCTGTCAAGAAACTCTTTCTCCAAATTCTTTGTCATCTTTGTCTTTTTGCGTGTTTGCGGCGACTCCTTGATGCACGGCCTCTTGACTTGGGTCAATTTTGTGGTGAGGTCTGTGCGTTCCTGTATCTCCATTTCCCTCTGCATGTCTTGATTCGAGGACATTTCCTAAGCTTCCCTGATCTCTTCGACGATTGCTTCCTCGATCACCTCCTCCTGCAAAGTTGCTTTCTGTTCCTGATGTGTCCTTTCCGCCATCTTAGTGAGTCGCAGCTGGATTTCCTTCTTTAGCTGCTGCGCTGCCATCCTTTCTAATTCAGCCAAAATCCGGGGTCTACCACTCCAGAGGCCATGCTTCCATTACCTCGTAAATTGCATCGTCCATTGCAATGAATGGAAGCTTTACCCATGTTTGATTTGGATCCTTCCATGCCCAGATATATAGATTATGCATGTCCACTTTGAACTCAGCCATGCTTTGCAAACTGTTGTATATTGTCGGGGATAACCGCAGTCTGTGAGCGATCCATGTCTGGATACTCGCCTCCATGAATATCCAAAACACCTTGATCTCATGAATCCTCGTGGTATCTTTTGTAGCCCAAAGCGAGTTATACCGCACGGCTTCAGGGAGGTTGTCCTCAATGTCGGGAAATTGGCTGCCCTTCAGTAGCTCTCCTGCAACCAGTAGGATTGTTAGGAGCAACCATGCGTAATGGAAAGTCTTACCTTGCTCCTGGGATTCCCGATAATTCGTCACAGAGAAATTGCGCCAAGTTGAACTAAACCCCTTCTGCACACTGCTCCGCGAGCGCAATGACAATGGCTGGCGCCTCATCTACGCGGCATTTTCTCATGAGTTTACTGCCCAGTAACTGGGTGGTGACACGCACCCCTCGGTCTTTGATGCTTGCTATTACATACCCTCGCTTCTGTTTTTCCAGCTTATATTTAACCTTCATGGCTTCTGCAAGACCCACATCGCTACTCATTTCGGCTATGTCTGCAGGATCATTCCCTTTCGTATGCAACTAGGAGATTCGGCATACTAAATCAGCTGTGATGGGAATCAGTTCCTCCAACCAGAGATACCCATCATGTACCAGACATAGTAACTGTCGGATAACAAAAATGGTGATGGTCGCGCAGTGATAGTGGGGTATCCACCTCAGATTGAGTAATCCTACCTTCTCCACACCCCGTAACCACTTCCACTGTAGTAATTTCTCTTCGGCCAATTGGGGGAACTTCTCGCTGTCCGCAAGATCCCAATCTTCGAACTTGATACTCGGTACTCGGCCCAGCGGCAGACCATCAAACCTTATCTCATCTGGAAGAAGCGGGGTCTGGAGCGTACTCTTCATGGCCTCCAGGTCCTTCGGTATCTTGGCCGCCCCTTTCCACGGAGAGATATATGGTGGTAGCGAAGGTATTTGGACAGCATCCTCCTCTTCCTCATCCTGTGCTTCAATCTAAGCAATCAGGGCTTGCAAATATTCCTCGTCCTCCTCGATTTCATTGGTGCTTGCTTTGCCCTTTTCTACCACTGATAATTTATTGAATCTCAGTGATACCTAGACTGGCCCCATAGTCTACTTGTCTTTCCAGAGTCACGGCGTGCATGGGGACTTTGGAACTTCTGGGGCAGCGGCCACCGCTCCCAT
Source organism: Pinus tabuliformis (assembly GCA_031772625.1). NCBI lineage: Eukaryota > Viridiplantae > Streptophyta > Pinopsida > Pinales > Pinaceae > Pinus > Pinus tabuliformis. Next base: position 988,868,104 of record CM062811.1, on the reverse strand, counting down.
CTCCTCCAGGGTCAGATAGGGCGCTTCCTCGAGCCTTACCCTGGTTCTCATGATTTCTATGCTGAATTTTCTCGGGGACGTGCTCTCGGGGAGCCAAGTAGGTGGGTGCTCGCTGCTCTATATTGGATTAAGTCTCACATAGGTAAGGGTTGTTGTAGGGCTACCCCAATGGTTTTTATAGGAATGTGTGAATTTGAATTTAACCCTTCCCTCCAGTTACGATTCATTAATATCTTCTTAGTAGCAGATCTCTTCATACCTAGCTTGGAACTCCTATCTTAATGGCCTGCCACCCGCTCCTTTCTGCCATAACTCGAACTTCTTGTCATGAACAGTGACGTCAGCAGTCACCTCCCAGCCTTCCCACGCGATAGCATAGCCCCTTCAGCGCGACCACAATCTTGCTGACCGGCCGACCCTACATGGAACCTTCTTTCCGCACAGGTCTCTTGCAGCCTTGTTTATAGTCCCGTGCCTCCTTTCAACTACCTGGAGCGCTGAGACTGTGCTTTCCACAGCTAGTCAAGTGGTCGCACGCCAAGTGCAAGATTTCAGCTTCCCTACTAGCCCAGGCTGCAGGCACCTTTCAAGTGCCTTTGTATCCATTGTCCTATTGTGCTCTGTTGTATATGATACACTCCTTCATTGGTGCAATCGCAGCCATGATAGCAGGATCACAGCTCGTTCTAGTACCGAGGTAGAACCGGTCAGGCCTAGTTCCCTTATTTGCAGGTTCGCATGGCTCGCTTGTACGATGTCGATTTTCCTTCTGTTGATTTCTTCATCCAACATCACACTTTTTCTCCTCAGTTGTGCCCATTCTTCATCGATTTCATGAAGCCTTCTGTTTCCGCGTCGAATGGCTTCCTACAACCATCAAATTCCTTTGCCCAGGACCTCGCATGTAGTCTGAACTGTGGAGGTTGCAGTCTGGGGAGTTTCTTCTGTCCTCTTGGTTCCATCTTGTCTCACCATTGATAAGATCACCTTCACCCCCCTCCTTTTGTTGATGGTCTTATAGGCCCATCGAACCCCTGGTACCCACAGATTCCCATTGGGTCATCTTATCAGGCGAACGTTGTTCATGCTCCCACCTGTTTTCCTGATGGCTTTGTCGCGAACAGCTAGCGGAATGCATCGCTGTGGCGAATTCTGATTTTTTATTCTTAGTCGGTTAGGCGGTTGCACAACATACACCTACATCCTACGCCGTCGATGGATGCTCACCCCGCTTTGTCCTCCAAACCATATGCGCGCCTGCCTTCTATATTCGCACCAGTTCCTCCTAGTCTTTTGGCGTGTACTCCATCCTTGTGCAGTTGTTGCACACAGTGCCCCCGTTTGCGCACCCTGCTGCTTTCATTCCAGAATTTCCTTTTCGCAGTGGTCTACAGGTTCCTCCACGTTTGTTGCACCCGCATCTGTTGGCAGTTCCCTTGCTTCTATCGTTACACGATGTAGTGATCTAACCATCATATTACAATTTAGCGTTGTTACCTCATGCAATTAGTTCTGCCATCACTCAATCTCTTCATCTGAGTCTGACGTGCAAGAACTATCATGCTCCCATGAGATTCTCCTGTCTGCTGTCAGATTCACCCGATCCTGATCTTGTGTTGTGATCTGGTAAATGCAGTCCAGTTCATTGTCACTGTCCTCATCGCGCACAGGCTCAGTGTAGTGCGCTCCTTCGGCTGGGTCTAGCAGAACCACTACGCATAGAGACTTTTTCTCAAATATCATTTTTTGTCTCTTTAGGTTGATGACTCCATTCATATATGTGGCCCAGTCTATCCCTAACAATGCAGGGTACGGGTTACTGTCATCCACAATTTCTATTACCTCAAAATCTATTTGTGTGCTTGTGCCTTCGATGTCTACTGTAACTCCTTGCAATCTCCCCATGGGCAAGATCTTCTGTTGGTTTTCCATCTATAATTGAATAGGAGACCATTGTAGTGCGGGCCTACCCATGCATTCCTAGGTCTGTTTAGGTAGCACATTCACATCTGATCCCAAGTCCAGAACGACCTGATCCATCTCATAGTCACCAATCTGTGCAGTCAACCACATTTCCCACCCAGTGCACAAAGCATGCTTGCCTAGTTTCTGGACCATGCACGGTTCACCCGACCCTGCACACCTAGTTATCAGCTCTTGCAATCCCTTAACTGCTTTGTTGTCCTGTAGTAGATTCATGCATTTCTCTAAAAAGATATTTAGCATAAAAGGATCCATTTTTGGTTCAATTTGATCCTTGCTACCTGAAGTAGAGGCCTCCATGAAGCTCTTCGTAGCTTCCATAAATGTCTCCTTCGCATGTTCCAAATCAAACTCAGGTTGCTTTGTAGGGGCCTTGCAAACCCATGTATCCTCTTCAAGTCGCAACCCCTTATCCTCTCCTGTAGTTGCACCACTTCTGAGCACCATATTCACATTAGGGTCCTCTTCGCGCGGTTCAGCCTTCATCATTTGGATGTTCTGCGTGGGAGTAGACTGAAGCACCCCTTTTTCATGCATCTGTGCAATTAGTGTGGGGCAATCTACCGCTTCATGATCAAACTGGTAACATTATGGGCAACATGTTCTGGTCGGGTTCGTGTAGTCACGCACGTAGTGCCCAGGTCCTCCACAATTGTAGCAGATTAACTGTCCACGCCCTCATCCAGGTCCCATTCCTCCTCGTCCCCATCCGTGTCCCTGGAATCCACCGCGCGCTATTGCTGTGGCAGGATCCTGACCTCAGCCTCAGTCTGCATCCTGTAGGCAGATGTTCGGTCCATCAGCAATTCATAACTCCAACAGTCTCATTCATCGTGGCCCACCAATCTACAAAAATTGCAAAATAGCTACTAGGGGGTTTGTGTAAACTTCTGTAATAGATGACAGTTGTCCGTTGCGTGCTTTCCTCCCACCTGACAGATCGCACACCAGAGTGCGGGTGCCGCACTTGGTCCCACTTGCGTCTCTGGTCTCAATAGCATTGGCCCTGCCAAATAGTTCGCAAATATCAGACAATTATCCTTATCGTGGCCTTGGCCTTTACATTTGATGCACCATACCTCTTCGCGCACTGTTGGCCAGGGCGATTTATATTGTTTTAAACTTTGCATCTCCAAGCATAGGTTTTGTAGTTGCATGTGAATTTGTTGAACTCCCAACCCAGGATCATGTATCGGAGTTTCATGCAACCTCATTGCTATCTCTAATGCTTCAGCTTGGGTTGAGATCTTTTGCTGTGACAGCGTCGTCCTCAGATGTGGTGTCAAAGATGCCACAAACCACGCGTGGTGTTGTGCATCTGTCAGTGTCATGTTAGCCTCACAGATCGTACTCTTCAGTCTCTGATCCAAATCCCAAGGGGTTTCACCTGGCAGCATCATGATCTCCTTAAACCCTATAATCAATTGTGTCTCTGATTTTGGTCAGCTAAATTCTTTGTTCAATGCATCCTAGATCTCCACTATTCCTACATTTGTATGATTGCTAGAGTTCTTTATATACCACATCAATGCATTATCCTGCAATGCGCTTACCAAAGTAGCCTTTTTGATGTTATCATCTGTTGCGCCTTGGGCTTCCCATACAGCCTTTACCACGAACTAGAACTGATCTGGTTCCTCATTTCCTACGCCTCTAAATACAGGTAACTTGATCACACTCGCCATTCCAACCCTCAGTGGTGGCGAAGGTGGGGTAGGTGAAGATGGGGTTGATGTAGGTGAAGTGGGTGATGGTGTGGATGGCGGTGGTAACAGTGGAATGCGTTGCTTTATCAATTGGATTGCGCTTCTTGGAGAGAACCCTGCGAGATCCTCTTCACTTCCTCATGAAAGTGAAATTAGGGGATTATTCTATAATCCCTCAGTCCTCGGTAGCCTCTTCCACTCCACATTACCCCAAACATCAATGGATGTGCATAACCTATTTTTCACATAACAGCATTTTAATCCAAGTATTCAATGATTTGATGTACTTACCCCGTGGTCCTTTAAGAAAGCGTCTTTCTGCCTCGCTGTAACTCACAGTTGTGTCTATCATGAACTCAGTGATAAACCCTCATATTATCTAATCCAACCAGTGATCTACTACCTGTGCGATTTTATCTTCAGATGCCTCTAGTCTGCACATCAACTCTAGAGTCCAGACAATGGGCTGTTCCAATCTACACCTTCCCTGACTGTCAGCTAGCCTTGCGATCCACTCATACAGTTCTGTTGAGAAGGACACAAAGAATATCTCATGGATTTCCGTGTATATTTAGCGATCCAGCCACCTCTCCTCAGATATCTACGGAGTTTTGTTTTCCTGTACCACAAACTCGTGAAGCTTCTGATCCAACCAATCTTCAAGTTCTTTCTTTGTGGGGTTCCAGTGTTCCGACATCAGACATCCCTTAGGCAGATCCTGGTCCTGACAACAGAACCATTTGTTGGTTTGTTGGGGCCTGGCCCAGGTTCAGAGGTGTTTTAGCCAAACAAATCCTGCACTATCGGCCCTTTCGGCAATAGTCCGCAGAGCGTGGACTGAAGTCTCACCCGAGGTAGAAGGGGATGTTGGGTTGTGTTATATTCTTTCCATGTAGTTAACAGGGGGTTTGAAGGGCACCCATAACCCCACTTTATGGGGTCCGGGGAAGCGCCCCAGAAAATTTTGGTTTTGGACCCTATGTTAGGTTGGGCGAACCCGCCTATGGTTTTGTGCATGATTTTCGCACATGTTGTTTTGACGCAATGGTTTTCAGTCCATGGTATTGGACGCGATGGTTTTTGGTCCATGGTATTGGACACAATGGTTTTCATTCCATGGTATTGGATGCTTCGACATGTATAAATATGTATTGTAACATTGAAAGGAACATAATGAAAAATCAAGCTAGTAGTCCCGGTTTTGGAATCCAAGGGAAAATATCTGTGTATATGTGTTTTATGTGTTATGATCTCACATTGTTTATTTTCTGTGTTTTAGAATTCATATGTAGGTAATTTCTGTATGGGGTTAAAACCTACATTTGGTATCAGAGCTATTTTTGGCTTCAAGGGGATGCCTTTGTTGCTGAGGGGTTTCGCTCGGGCCTGTGGTAGACCCTGTTCAGTGGGAGATCTGCGAGATCGATTCTGGTGGTGAAAGAAGATGGTGAGCAGTGGAAAGATAGAGATCGAGAAATTTAATGATCAGAGTTTTGAGTTGTGGAAACTCAAGATGGAGGATCTGTTGGTGGATAAAGACCAGTGGATCGTAGTAGATATGGGTACTAAACCATTGGGAGTGTCCAATGAAGAATGGAAGAAGTTGGATCAGAAGGTAAAGAGCACAATACAATTTTGTGTCTCAAATTCAGTATTGCTAAATGTATCAGGGGAAGCTACGGTGAAGGCTTTGTGGGACAAGTTAGGGACTTTGTAACAATATAAGTCTCTGGTGAATAAGTTGTTCCTGCGGAAAAAGATGTATAACCTAAGGATGAAAGATGGAGACTCGGTGACAGAGCATCTCAATGCATTTAATATTGTGGTAAGTCAGTCAACATCTGTTGATATTAAAATTTTAGATGAAGACAAGTGCATCAGTTTGTTGTGTTCTCTACCAGATTCGTGGGATAGTCTGGTTATTACAATAGGTAGCAATGCAAATGCCTTACATTTTGATGAAATAGTCTCATCCTTGCTAACGGAGGAGATGAGACGGAAAAATATGGAGAGCCAAAATGGTGATGCCTTGTCTATACGAGGGCGGACCTAGAACAGAAACAAAAATAAGTCATCGAGTGGGAGATCTAAATCTAAAGGGAGATCTAAATCTCCAGGAAAACCTGTAAAGGTGGTGTGCTGGAAATGTAGAAAGGAAGGGCACTACAAAAGGGACTGTAAATCTAAAGCTCCTGACAAAGGAAATGGATCTGATGAGGTTCCTTCTGCAGAGGTGAAAACCACCTCAAATGAAGGTGGGGATGTGTACTTGGCTTCTTCAAGTACACATGTAGATCATGAGGCATGGTTGATTGACTCAGGTGCATTCTTTCACTTCACTCCCCATAGAGAGTGGTTCTGCGAGTATGAGAAATATGATGGTGGTGATGTCTTCTTGGGGGATGACAAGAAGGCTAGAATCGTTTGTCGCAGAAAAGTAAAGTTGAAGTTGCAATGTCGAATGTTTAGAACGCTTCCAGGTGTTCTACATATCCCTGCATTAGCCAGAAATCTTATTTCTGTTAGCAAGCTGGATGATGCAGGTGTAAAAATAGTGCTCGAGAAGGATACCTGCAAGATGGTTTGGGGAGCACTGGTATTGATGTGGGGAGTTCAGATTGGAACTCTGTACAAGCTGCAAGGTAGCATTGTTATTGATGGGTGCAATAGTTCTGTGGTTCCTAAAAGTGGAGCAGAAAATCTAGTGGTCTCTGGAGAGAAGACCATGTTGTGGCATCAAAGGCTTGGACATATTGGAGAAAAGGGCCTTCGGATACTTCATGGTAAAGGTATGGTAGAAGGTATAAGTAATAGCTCTCTAGATTTTGATTTCTGTGAAAATTGTGTATATGGGAAGCAGAATCGGGTGAGTTTCCCCTCTAGTAGTAAGAGGGCGAAATAGATATTAGAACTTGTGCACAGTGATGTGTTTAGACCTGTGAAGGTTCCATCACTGGGTAAGTATGTGTACTATGTATCATTTATAGATGACTTCTCAAGGAATACATGGATATATTTCCTTAAGAAGAAATCTGAAGTCTTTGACAGGTTTAAAGAATTTAAGGCTCTGGTGGAAAACCAGACAAAGAAGAAGATAAAGGTGCTGAGGACAGATAATGGTGGAGAGTTTTGCAGTAAGGAATTTGAAGAATTCTGTAAGAAGTGTGGTATAGCATGGCAGAAGACTACTCCATATACACCTCAGCAAAATGGAGTTGTAGAAAGAATGAACAAGACGTTGATGGAAAGGGAAAGAAGCATGCTCAGTGGTGCTAGGTTAGGACAGGAATTCTGCGCAGAGGCAGTGGATACTGCATGTTACCTGGTCAACAGGTCACCTTCATCAGCATTGGAGGATAAGACTCCATAAGAGGTATGGACTGGTAAGAAACCCTCTCTTTCACATCTAAGGGTATTTGGATGTGATGCATATGCACATGTTCCAAAGGAGAAATGAACCAAGTTGGATAGTAAATCTGAAAAGTGCATCTTTATTGGGTATAAGGATGGTTTAAAGGGTTATAAGCTTTGGAACCCAGTCACACGGAAGGTTGTGTATAGCCGAGATGTGGTGTTCAGAGAAGTGAAAGATGTTATTAAACATGAAGTCCAATGAAATGAACCTGAGAAGATAGAGTTCGAGGTAAAGGAGGAAGAATCAGACTCTACAGCAGAGGAGGAATCAGAAGATGAAGAGCCACAAACTCCGACTGTGAGAAGATCAGTTCGAGAAAGAAGGCAGCCTGAAAGGTATAGTCCATCTACTTTCTGTTCAAATTTTGCTTTATCTATTACTGACAATGATCCCAGAACTGTGAAGGAAGCAGTAGATTCAAAGGATGGAAAACTCTGGAAAGAGGCCATGGTTGATGAAATGGCATCTTTGCACAAAAATGAGGCTTGGGATTAATGGAGTTGTCAGCTGGAGGGAAACCCATTGGCAACAAATGGGTGTTCAAAAAGAATACAAATGCAGAAGGAAAAGTGGAGAAATACAAAGCTCGGTTGGAAGCAAAAGGTTATTCCCAGGTGCTGGGAATTGATTTTGGTGATATTTTTTCTCCTGTTGCCAAGGTAACTTCTATTAGATTACTTTTATCTATTGCTGCTGCTTTTGATTTTGAGGTAGAACAGATGGATGTGAAAACAGAATTTCTTCACGAGGATCTGGAAGAGGAAATCTACATGAAGCAACCTAAAGGCTTTGTAGCAAAGGGTAAGAAAGAACTAGTATGCATGTTAAAGAAGTCTCTATATGGGTTAAAATAGTCACCAAGGATGCGGTATCAGAAATTTGATACATTTATACGGGGACTTGGCTTTACCAAAAGCAAAGCAGATCACTGTGTGTATTTTAAATTAATTGGTGATTGTGTTATTTATCTGGTCTTGTATGTGGATGATATGTTGCTAGTTGGAAATGACAAAAAAATTATCCAGGATTTGAAGACCCAATTGTCCTCCAAATTCGACATGAAAGACCTTGGTGCTACAAACTATATTTTGGGCATGGAAATTAAAAGAGATCGGGCAAAGAGGAAGCTCTGGTTAAACCAGAGGAAGTATTTCGAGACAATACTGTAGAGGTTTAATATGTAGGATAGTAAACCGGTGAAGGTTCCTATTCCTATAGGTGTGAGGTTATCTACTGAACAATGTCCCAAGACACAAGAAGAGGAAGAGGACATGTCCCGTGTTCCATATGCAAGTGCAATCGGTAGCCTGATGTATGCAATGGTCTGTACTAGACCATACATTGCACATGCATTGGGAGTATTGAGCAGGTTTATATCAAAACCAGGAAAGGAGCATTGGACAGCAGTGAAGCGGGTTTTCAGGTATTTGTGTGGCACTGGTGATTATGGTCTGTGCTACCAAGGAAGACCAGGATTGGAAAGTGTGTTGGATATTTGTGGCTTTGTTGATGCAGACTGGGTTGGAGATTTGGATCAGAGAAGATCTACAAGTGGGTATGTGTTTAACCTATTTGGAGGTGCAGTCAGTTGGATGAGTAAGAAACAATCTGTAGTGACACTATCAACTACAGAGGCAGAATACATGGCAGCCACTCATGCAAGCAAGGAAACAGTTTGGTTGCAAAGATTGTGTTCAAGTATGGGGTTAGTACAGGAAGCTATAAGGATAGACTATGACAGCCAAAGTGCAATTTTCTTGGTAAAGAACCCTGCATATCATTCAAAGACAAAGCACATTGATGTTCAGTATCACTTTGTGAGGGATATGATAGAAGACAAAAAGGTGTTGCTGGTAAGGTGGACACTTTGAAGAATACTACAAATGCATTGACAAAATCTGTGAGCTCTGAGAAGTTCTCTTGGTGTAGAGAGACAATGGGCATTTCAGGGCTGGGAAAATGACTAAGCTCTCTTGTGGCCTCCTGTGGAAAGAAAACAACAAGTGGGAGAATGTTGGGTTGTGTTATATTCTTTCCATGTAGTTAACAGTGGGTTTGAAGAGCACCTGTAACCCCACTTTATGCGGTCTGAGGCAGCGCCCCAGAAAATTTTTGTTTTGGACCCTATGTTAGGTTGGGCGGACCCGCCTATGGTTTTTTGCATGATTTTCGCACATGTTTTTTGGACGCGATGGTTTTTGGTCCATGGTATTGGACGCGATGGTTTTCGGTCCATGGTATTAGACACGATGGTTTTCGGTCCATGGTATTGGATGCTTCGGCATGTATAAATATGTATTGTAACATTGAAAGGAACATAATGAAAAATCAAGCTGGTAGTCCCGGTTTTGGGATCCAGGGGAAAATTTCTATGTATATGTGTTTTATGTGTAATGATCTCGCATTGTTTATTTTCTCTGTTTTAGAATTCATATGCAGGTAATTTCTATACGGGGTTAAAACCTACAAGTGAGGGTGCTGGAACCATGTTTCCGCGCCCTAGGGATGTCTAGATGGGGATTGGAAGGGTCACGATCTGATCTGTGCACTCTCGCTGCTCTGCGTGGCTTCGCGTAGATCCGCAACGGGCACTTTCTAGATTCTTATTATTATATGTGGTTATTATAGATCCGATCTAATTCTTATTGTCTTTAGGAAAACATTTAATAGTAATGACTAGTGCATGCAATCATAAATATGCATAAATTCATAACATAAGCAAACAGATAGATTCGCAATAAAACAGACAATGATTCAAAAGCTCTTATCTTTACTTATCTCCTATTCAGTACAACTAGATCCGCCCTACGCACTCAGCTGCAGGGGTCTGCGCACTCAGCTACAGGGGTCTGCGCACACAATTGCAGACTCTATTAGGCCTCTACGTGCATAGCTACAGAGCCTCTATCTATCTACTAACACCCTCAACTCGGACTTACAGACGCAGAGAATATTTCCTTCATAAACCCATAACATTCAAGATCAAAACCCAAAAACTGGCTTCTAACCTTAGAGCCTTGCTCCATTTATGCATTCCCATGGTCCATGGGCCATGGGCACACCAACTCACTTTCTATTTTCTTACATTATTCTTTTTCGATTTGACTCATTACAATTCGTGCTCCGCGCACTTCATGGAACCTTTACCATACTTTTACCCAAAACCGTTACGCGGGGGATCTGCTACCCAACAGTGTGGTGAGTCAAGAGTCATGGTCTTTGGCATTCTTGGATGGTTATTGAAATCACAATGCAAGTAAATCAATTCTTAGGGGCATGTGATGGCTCCCTTTCCTTCAAAATTTTAATGGGCATGACAACACAGTGACAATGGTGCTTACACTGGGGTTTGATGACCAAGTTGTCCAAATCGGAAACATCCTAATGTCAGTAATGAAAGGTTTTGTGGCCCAAGCCACCAGACTCCCACAAATAGGATATCATTTGTTAAAAAATAAGCAAGTGGAGAAGGTATCATGGACGAGGTTCTTTTGCTCTACAAAGTTAAGTCCAAATTGGGGTAAATGCATGCTTTGGTCATGGATCGTGGACAAATGGAGGAACCTTATGTTCATTTTGCAAAATAAATAACCTTTGAAGGCATGTTTCCCATCACATTCCTTTACCATATCTAGTTTCTTCTCCATTTCAATGCTGGTGAATATTTAAATTTTCCTTTTTATCTTACAAGAACCTGAGTTGCATGGAAAAGAGGGTCCAACAAAACCCTAAAAACATTGGGCATGTCCTATATCAGCATGGCCTAATTAAGATATTGATTACAGAGGATCTCTAAAATGGCTTGTGATGTTTTCCTGACCATAAATAAGTTTGTTATTATGCCCAAAATATTTCTAAGGGAAGCAGGCACCTAATAAGTATTCCAGAGAAATACTTGAATAAATTGATAATGATGAGTAAATTAAGCCTAAAAATAAAAATAGCAGTGATGATGATAATGTGCATGAATTTGAGGATGATGGGGAGAGCTCCAAGAGAGCTAAGAGGAAAGGTTGGTAACCTGTCATAACAAAAAGAAAAACCACAAGTACGGCCAAGAAGGAACCTTCAAAGAATATTGGAGAAGCCTCACTACCCCCTTCCAGACCCTCTAAAAAGACTCCATATTCTCCTCTTCAACCCTTTAGAAAGGCCACCTCAACATCCTTGTCAAACTGTCTAAAGATATTCCATATTCTCCTCCTCAACCTTCTAGAAAGGCTACCTCAATACCCTGTGAGTTTCCTAAAGGTATTACTTTTATGCCCACTATAGACATTCATATCAAACAAAACGATTATGTGACCTCTTCGTTTATAAAATCTAGAACCAAGTTCTCATAATCCAAAATTCATGATTCTCAATTTTATGACTCTATTGGTTCGCTAACACCTATTTATTTTGAGAACACTATTGACTATTATGATCCCATAAATCCAACTTTGTCTTCCACTTCTCCAAGAAAGCCTTCATCAAAATTAAAGAAGAATAATGAGAAAATTGAAAAGATAAAGGTTGAAATTTAGGAATTCAAGGTACTAGATAGGTAAATTAAGAATGATAATACCATCCTAACGAGAAGGGATTCCGAATTGCAAGAGGAAGATGACAGGATGACAGTAATGAACAAGCTTCAAGTTGGAAAAAAGTAGTTTAAAATAAATAACTATTTGGAAATGCACAACACGACCTTGGAGAAGAAGCTTCGAGAAGCATGGAAAAAGAGTGGGGCCAACGTAAAAATATCCATTGGCACCTATTAAACTGGTAATCCATCATCAATCTTTCTCAATTTTGTCCAATTTTGTATTGAACATTGATCTAGATCATATCATATGGATTTTTTTTGTGTGAGGACATGCAAAGACTTAGACGTGGGGGAGATGTTAGGGATTTAAATTAATGCCATTCTCATTGTCATTCAACCCCTTTTGACCCCATAAAACTTCACTCGTGTCTAAACATTATCTTCCTTTTCACACAATTAAAGGGGAAAAGTCATTAAAAGGGGATGTAGTTACTAAATAATTGTTATTTTCATTGTTTTGATGTATTTAAAGGCTTAATGGTCTATTATCACTAATGATATTTTTGAGCTAGGTCTTATAACCAACACAGTTTCTGATAACCAACCTCTATGATTGATGTGGTTGCACACCTCCTCAGCAAAAATCACAACATGGGTTTTTCCTATAGAAACCCCGAGAAGCTCTCATGTTTGTCAAATCAAGTCGAAGATGGTCAAGGGATGCATTGGTTACTAGTTAACGCAGTGGTCAACTAAAACCCAAAATTTGGAGTGCTCAACAAAGTTATTGGGCCTATATAATGATCCACAAGTTATCATGCCTATGAAACAATTCACAAGTTATTGATCCTATGTAATGATGCACCCAAGTCTGCATATGTCAAAAAAAAAAATCATTTTGTATGGATTGGGTTCAAGTATAATATTGTAAGGGAATCCATTTGGGTTACCCAATAGATCCATTATGATATATATTTTATAGTCTCAATACATGATATAGGGGACTCATTGAATCACCCTTCCCATCCCATTCCCTATGTTAAATCTATATGATTCGACCCCTATGCATGGTAGGAGGTCAATCAGTTTGTGATGACATATTGTAAAGTTGTGAGTTTGAAGTACAATCAATTTGATCATTGAGTACCTCTGCAAACTCCTCAAGTACTTTTGAAGACAAAGAAATATAATTTATTTAACGGTTTTTTCCAATTACATGCTTTTTGTTTGATTTTCACATGATCTAATTCTCCTCAGGAAACATGTTCGTTGGAAAGGGACCACCAACTTAGCCACGTTACCCCTATTTCCATAGCTATGTAATGTAGTTATGTTCCTCATTCATTTATATATTGTATGAGTGTTTATTTATAAATTATATCGTGCTAGATTTTTATATATATTATATGGTTGGTTTGATTTATAATTCCATTGTGGGTGTGATTAAATCGCTTTAGAATCAAACTGTGTCATATTCTTTCTCCTTTGTAATAGGGTTATGTATTGATTTCTTACACGATATGGTTTGGATTATATATCATTCATTCCAATCGGCTTGCATATTAGTTTTATGCCTTATGAATTATAATTAAATTTGTGGATTTAATATTCCTTTCTTTCATAATCAAAATTATGTTATCCATTCTGACTAATAACTAGACCTACAATTTGATTTCTCAATTACATTGATGCTCTATTTAGTTATCATTTGTAGTTTTTTTACCTTTTTAAAGGCAAGATAAGACCATTGAAGGGTAGGGATAACACTTTGCAACTCTTTAGGGTTGTGTTTAACTCTTTTTTTTACCATTGTGAAAGATAATATCCTATCAAAAGGGATTTTGTGTTAAAACACCCCAATGATCACAACACCTCTTAGGTTTTATTTCCTACTTTTTTCTTTATGATAGTGATGTGATTTCTTACTAAAGGGACCTTAGATTGATACCCCAGATAGTAGACATCCCTTAGGTTACACTTAATACCTTTATCATCCACAGTGGACCAAGTAATACTAAAGATAAGGCTTGAGACTTGTTAGAAATACTCTAACTGAAGCCCTCGCGAAACTACCCTTAAACCTATTATCTAGTGAATGAGTTCCTTGTGGTCTTGAGTGTGATTTTTTTGATATTCTCACGATATTTTCTTTTTATAAAAATATATTATAAAGCCTATTAATGACCCGACCTATGCACATGGAATGTAGTATCTCTAAGTTTACTCTCCCATATTGATAATTTAATGTCTCAAATTTAAGCAATTAAATTGATTGACACTTCTTAAAATTGTTGTTTGTAATATTGGTTGAAACAATTAACATTTTTTATTACTTTCCATTTATAATCTCTATTTAAACACTATGTGTATACCCTTATATCATGTTTAATAAATTTGGATGGCATAACAGAAATATCATGAATAACAAATTTATGGTACGCTAATTGAATAGTGTAAAGGCAAGGAAATGAGATGTTATAATCATATAATTTATTCCAAATCACCAAACATGGGTATATACATGATGTTTCACACACTTACACCCACTACAGACATCCCATATAGGAGGTAGGTAAGGCCAAGCATGCAAGCATGCTCACACAACAACCAATTAATAATTATGCTAGTAGAAGACACCAATCCCTCGTAAACAAATTTGGAATGAATTAGATGAAGTAAAATTTGTAATGTTATTTATATTAGCCACCAATATGTATGTTACAACATATGTTAATAAATGTGCTTTATACAAAATATCAAGGCCCTTCAACCAAAAATGTAGAAGTATATCGTACCACCTCTATTAACAAATTATGGGAATTCAACTCCAATACTATCCTAAAGAGAATAATTTTAATACAAGAATCATCAATAGAATGAGTGAAATGGTGATAGTTATTTTATGTATTCTAACCATCACAAGTTAACAAGTGGAGAAAAAAAATATTTCAAAACTGCCAGGTTTGATTTCACACTTACCAACATTGGCATAATTTATCATAGCGATAACAATTTCTCAAGTCACTTTTGGTAAATTTTACGAAATCTAATGGATGCACACCTCAAGGATAGCATAGTTTACACCATGAAACAAATGGTCAATAGAAAGTGTTGAACAAAAACCATCGTTCATCTCTAAAGTGCTTACAACATAATCACCAATTGAACATTGTATTCACTATAATTTAAGGATACATGGGTGATTAATATGGTAGTTTCAAAGTAACTATAACAAAGTTTGACATATATTGCAAGCACTTAAATTCATTAAACACCTATAATAATTATATTACATTTTCTTGAGGAGAGATTCACAAGGTAGAGTTGAAAGAGAAAACATTTGAACACAGTCGATACTCATAGCATTGTAACTAGGTTGTAATGCATTTTCTCTTAAGTGTTTTTCAATTCCTATGAATTAATCCAATTTTCAATATTGATTTTAACTTACATAAACAATTATTATTTAGTGAAGATAAAGTGCTCATAGTTTATGAGTGAAGACAAAATCATCTAACTGTATGAATGCATAACTTTCCAAGGAATCACTAGGTTACGTAAAATTGACCAAGTTGGAAAACACCCTAAGACAAAGAAATAAAACAAGTGAAAATAAATCTTGCAACTTTGATAGATGAGCAAGGAAATCCTTGTATACCAATAATTTTAGAAAATGCAACCATGTTGTTCCTTAAAACTACTAGTAGTAAATGAGAATCAACCTCATGGGATATATAAATACTTCCTACATTTTTATAGAGGTGGTACTTCTCTTTTCTCACTTAGGTAATAAATTTTTCTTTCATTCAAAATAATAAATGTATTAACTCTTAACATCAACTCCTAATAGTGGACCAAGTGGAAATACCAAAACAATAGAAAAAATATCTTAACTAGAAAATGAAGAATAAATAATCCATTCTATCATGACCACTCATCAAGATAAAGAGGTGGTAAAATAAATAACATTAGATAGAAAGCAACACAATAGTCTAGTCCTCACGATGAATCTTGTCCTGGATTTTGTCTTGATGATGAGTCTTGTTATAGAATTGAAACATTGACACTAAAAATTACTATTGTGGATCTAATTCCGAAGAAACGACCTACTCAAGATTCTCACCACGGAAATCCTCAAACACAATAGTCCTTTGTATATATCTTTAGTGATTTCATGTAAATAATTTCATATGGGTGAAACACATACTCGTGATCTCATACTTTATTGAGAGTTAAAAAAACTACAAAAGTTATGAGCTCTATAATATCTCTCCACGGAACTCTTTTCAAGAATAGCACAAGTTGATTGTTCAAGATCAGATAAAATGTGTGAAAAATAGCACTAAATAATATATGTGATACTTAAATGATAAAATAAAAATGTGTTCATCCTATTGGACTAGGATGGGGCTCTTGTGGACCATATATATTAGCAAAGGCAACCTGGAAGAGAAAAAGAGATAATTAGGGATCACCTTATAAAAATAAATCAAATAATAAGGCTGGAATATCATAGACTAAGAATAAAAAGAGGGAAATTCTTGAAAGTATCCTCATAAAATTTTGGAAATGGGAAATTATGGATGGAATCCTCCTCTCCTTTTCTTGTTGGATCTCTTCAAATAGGAAGTTGACATCGTGAACCTAACTAGTGCAAACACTTATTGCATCTTGGAAGTTATTGAATATTAGTTATTGTATCTATCATCTTTTTGAACCAATTTTCAATATAATCTCCTAATGGTTACCATTATGTCTTATTTGACTATAAGTGAAAATCATTCATCTTCATAAATTTTTATCAAAACATAATTCTTGTAAGGTAGCCAAATGATTTTCATTATCATTCACAAAGGTAACCAACCATTTTTAAATTTCTTCTTCATGGAAATTAGTGACGTTGTCAAACTCACTACCACATGAAATTTTGAGTATATATTATTTAGATTCAAGTTGTTCTTTGATCAACGTTGTGGCATCTCTTATTAGTGGTGGGAATTCAAATTTATTTACTATACCTAAGGTCTTTAGAAACAATTCACTTATCTTCCCTTCTAAGGTGTTACAACAAGCTATTACTTGTTGAAGGATATCATCCTTGCAAGCCAACAATATTTTTTCTAATTTATTATTCTTTTGGAATGGAAATACTATTGTTTTATCCATGTCTTATACTCCTACCACGATGTGCTTTATGCATTTTTGTAGAAATTTTCATCATTTTCTAAATCTTTTTGAAGATACTTAGTGAGAGGAGAAATTATATTTTCCAAATCACTTGAATTTATAGAAACTTCCAAGGCTTCCAAAATTGTATTCAGTCATTTTTTTATGTTCTTAGCAACATATATTTTGATCTCAATTAATAATTTGGTAACCTTTTTAACTTTAGAAGATAATATGGATGTTCCTCGATGAACTTATAATGGGGTGATGATAGACAGTGACTTTGCAAGCAAAGGTTTAGGACTCTCGTCATCCTTAAGCTCATTCATCCCTTTTTTAGTCTAGCATTCTCTAATTATTTATTTTTTATCAAGTAAGCCAATGTATCGCTAGTAGCTTGCTGGAATTTGAGAATCCCATAAGCTTTTAGTTCCTTGACCTCAATTTTTGAGTTTCATTTCTCTAAAACTTTCTTATTCTTGACATTGAATCTTTCAACTTTTAGTTTTTGGGCATACTTATTATGCACAGTATGGTGCAGTGTAAGAAATTCTCCCTAAAAAACAATTATTCCTTCACTGGATAACTCCTTCGTAATTTGTAGTATTTCTTCCTTTTATATTTCTGCATAGGGGGATGCTTAATTGACAACATGAACATCCATTTTTACCACCTTGTCTACTATATTTTCAGAGTCTAAGGCATTTTTGTACATTGTCTCTTTCAATGTGCTACAGTATGTGTTCTCTCCAATTGAGAATAATGGGAATCCCATCTATCTCCATCCCCCACACATTCTTCATCACTCTCTCTTATTTTGGCAATATGCTTGGAGTTATAATAACAAGAGTTATTCCTT
Source organism: Pinus tabuliformis (assembly GCA_031772625.1). Classification (NCBI taxonomy): domain Eukaryota; kingdom Viridiplantae; phylum Streptophyta; class Pinopsida; order Pinales; family Pinaceae; genus Pinus; species Pinus tabuliformis. The sequence continues at coordinate 988,850,447 of CM062811.1, read as the reverse complement.
CTACATGGACTCATATCCTATGTTTGGAAGCATATCTACTTTCACACTAGTAAACAAGCTCTCTAAAGTTAAATAATTATGGCATGCAAGTAGCCTTGACTATCCCAGTCGTCTAAACTTTGTTATCTTGCTTTTATTCTTGTGAGATATTAGAGTCCCACTTTAAAGCTATAGACCAGTGGAAACCTTTGTTGTAGTGAGCTTAACAAGTAATGGTATCTCTAGAGAGCCCCAAGGGATATCTCAGTTGGTCGACTTCATGTTGCTAAGTACCTTGCATATCGGGAGGTCACGAGGTGAAATCTCCTCGACACCCCTAGGGTTAGGCCTTGCTATTTTGGTCAGCGAGTAGATCCCTTCCACTTTATCTACCTCGATTTTCCCGTGGATATAGAGGCCACTCAATGTCATTGAACCACATTATAAAAATGGTATCTCCAGAGAATGGTTCTTTTTTCATTCAGTTTACCATCCTCACTTTTAATAAAATTTGATATATGTGTGGAGATTATTGATATAAATCCTACCTCTTTTTTTAATAAGCAACTAAAATCATAAATAATCCTTAACAAAAAATCCTTTCAACGTGTACACATGCTCCAAAATTCATGTGAACTATTGGTAGTAATTGTCATTTATGTAGAAAGAGTTATGAGAAAATGCAACAATTCAGCCTAATTTGCCTCAACTAATTGTCCCTATCTCATAGAATGTACCATCATATATACACCAGAAATCACCTCAAGAAAAGAAACCATAAAAGGTTGCATAGTGGAGGAATGATACACTAAGTGTGTGCTTCCAAATCTATGGAGCATGTGAAATGTGAGATGTGGAGGCTATTTATGGTGCAAGGGTGGAGTCTAAGCAAAGATGATTTAATGTAGAGGGAAAATTAATGTGGTAGGCAAGGAAATGCATAGGAAAAATTAATTTAGTTCATTTTCATGGTAACTAAAGAGGAACAATAAATAAACTAAGTTTACCATTGGTGTGGAGGTCCCTTGTGTGGAATATGAAGAAGAAAATCATATGGTAACATCAATGGACTAGTTAGGCAAGGCTCTAATCTCATATGTAGAGTGTGCAGCCTACAATATTTCTCCACATTACAAAAAGAGACTCATGAAGATGACTAAGTGTATGTGTGTTGATAAATGGAATGGAAAGAGGTACGATATGCATGTGTAATATGGTAATAAGATGAGGAGGAAAGCATTCTTGCTTCTACATCTGCATTCAATAGAAAATGAATCAAATAAATATCAAGAAGTCTTAGGTATACTAATTGAACTATGTAATAAATAACACGCAAGCCCAAATTTCAACAATTACATATATTCAAACCATGCACAACGATGAGTAGAGTATACTTATGTATAACATCATACACAACAAATGATAAGAGTTTTGCAAGTGCAACTATCAAAGCAATGTATAATAAGCTTCCACAAATACACATTGCATTGAAATTTAAAATGTCAAGCAAGCATTTTTCCATGAAAAGACCACATAATGAACATGACATTATTGGAATGTAATGAATTGATCAATGAGTGTAATGAAACATATTTTGAAAAGTGAGTGATAATTGTTTTAATTATCACTTTTGTTCTAATTTACATTGCATTATATTGGAATAAATGTATAGTGATCCAGATTGGGTCATTATATCATTTTTTGCCTATCTCAATGCTTTTTAAATGGAAATTTTGGAGGAAACAACTTACAAGGTCGTTTTTACTGGCTGGTCACAATTTAAATAATTGAGGTTTGAAACCTTTCGGGGCCATTTTGAAGCTAAATGATTTTTTTTGGGGTCAAAATTATTTCACCTTAATTCCATAGCTCGTGATGTTTTTCTACACACATGCCTTTCCAACAATGCAAGAAAGACATCAATATCAATTCATATGCAAAATTTATGCCTCATGGAAGTTGACCTTTTGATTTAACCACCATGGTTCAAGAAGATGCCATATTAGCCCTAGTTACTCATGAAAAATGGGTTAGCCACATGTGAAATATGAAGAAGATTCTAGAAGGGTCAAAGTTGTAACTCTAGTTGAGAGTTGGATGAGTCAAACTTTACCCCTAGTTTCCCATCGGGCTATGTTAAAATTGAGCCACTAAGAGTAGAGTTTCCATTCCATGATATTGTATCTTGTTAGAAAGTAGAGTAGAGTAACTAGGAATGGGGATTGGAGAACATAATAAAGGGGGGTTAGTATTCTATAGCAGCCTAACAAGCCACATGTCTTAGGTAACTTCATGGAGAGTGTCTTCTCCTTTGTACTTGCATTATTTTCATACTAGAGAAAAGATAATAGACCAACCTCACCTTCTAGCAAGCTTTCTCCCATAATGGTTTCCCAAAGAAAATATAGGTATTCATTGTGGCTGTTGTGTGATTGTAGTTTTTATTCTCTATTTTTTGCATTTTATCTATTTCATGCATAAGAATAAAATCAATAATTAACAAATTTGGAATATAAAGGAATTTAACCTTTATAGTATAGATTTCAATTTATTTTATCATATTTATTGTAATGAATTGTCTAATATAATATCCACAATAATTTATAGATAATTAAGCTACAAGGTCTGAAAATAAGAGGAAGTTCAATATGATTCTATTATGTCATATGAGTGGTTAAATCATGTTTCACTAGTTTTTATAATAACATATTGCCAAAATACCTAGACATGGAAGCCCCCTGGCCCCCCTCTGATTTCCCTTAATAGCATAAGGGTTGAGTAGATCCTTGAAGGAAGTCATTAGGAACGGTAGCTTTAATGGGATTAATGTAGCCAATTCTTGTTATCACACATGTTTGTATATTAAATACTGATTTTTTGTGAATGAACGAGGGTGGTTGAGAAACTCAAATAAATCAAAGATTTATTTTGTTCAACCACTAAAATGATAAAAAATGTTGCAAAATCAACTATTTATTTATATGTTACCTTTGAGTTGGATATAAATTTTATCAAATTTTTGTTTCCCTTTAATATTATTGAGTTGGATAGTGGCACAAAATAGTTGGGCTTCTAGATCAAAGGCCAACATGTACCAAATATGACAGTAGCAATGATTGATTGCTAAGGTGGAAAAAAAACTCAACTTATGGTGTATGTGTTGGTTATCTAGAGGGGCCATTTAGTATTGGTAAAAGTTGTCTTAGAGGTAATACCAATATATTGGATGCCTTTGGAATTAATCCCAAAAGGTGTTATGGAATTTATTAGAATATGATGTTATAGTTTTATATGGTCAAGTGAGAAATATAAAAAAGGATTTCCTTTTGTTTCTTGGAAGAAATTTACAGTCCCAACGACTCAAGCGGGTTGGGCTCTAAAGTATACTTATTTTTTCAAGGGCCCTAGCAGAATATAATGTTTAGATATTACTACAAGGAAAAGGTCTATGGCACTAAGTGATAAAGGATAAATATATTGTCCCTCAATCAGTTGAGGAATGGATAATAAGTCTCGAAAAGTGTTTACACAAGATCTTTATCATCTAGAAAGTGGTACTTATTTTGTTTTCATTGGTTGGGAATTGGATAGTTTGGTGTGTAGGAAGGAGGAAAAAAGTTTAAATAGGTTTAGTGTTGGAAAATCAGAAAGGCAGTAAATATTTTCTTGATATTGATAATTAATTGTGATGTTTCTTATTATTACGATTCTTTATATCTTCTTTCTTTAGTTCATCAAGCATTTACCAAAAGCAGCAGTACATAAAACAATGGACAAAAGATGTAGGCACATGCCAGGGAAAAACCCCTTTCGAGGGGAAAACCCAGTCAAAGTAATTATTCCTTTCAATAGTATTCTTTGAGACTCTTCACCCTAGATCAAGACCAGACCTTCCCTCCACACCAAGTCAGCCTCCAGAAGATTGGCCTCTTCCTAGCAACTTCAACTATACAACAACTTGCAGTGGCTAACAACTTTCGATAGCAGTCCAAATTGGAAGACTTCGATATCCCAATCCAGAGCAAAAAAAAAAGAGAAACCACCACAAAAATTTCAATTTTCCTTGACTCCTTAGACTCACCCAAACTCACATTCACTTTGGCTTCTCAGCACTAGACTTTCCCAGCGACCCACTTCGCACTTCTGCCCAACAACAGGACTTTCGCACTTCTTCCCAATAGAGAGAATTTGAACTTGATGAGAAGTGATGCTCCAAATGCATTCGATGTCCTTCCTTTTATAGGCTTCTTGTGGGGTCAAATAGGGTCTTACGCCAACTTGATATTCCCTTAGGCTGACATGGTGTGGAGGTTCCATAATTCATATTTGACTCAATACTAAACCTTTTTACATTATTCAAAAGCCCATGAAGGGTCTCTTTAAATATACAATAATTCTATAGACTCAGAATAAATCCTAGAAGTCCTCAATGGGGACTTTGACCTAAAACATGGTGACCCAAGCATGAAACCCATGCTTTAATAAGTCACAATAATGATAATAAAAATTATTTTCCTTATTCTTTTGACAAGTAAATTATTGAAGACCGAACATAGTCACTTTTCCAACACTCCCTCTTAACTAGGGAGGTATTCATAATGTACATATATAATGGAAGATCTCAAACTATATGAACCATGAAGAACTTTAGGCACCGCAATACCATGGACTAGATTCCTAACCAGGGAAATCTATCTAACCAGCCACTCAATAGTTTAGGAACCTGTTGTAGCAGCTGCAACACCCTCCAAAATTTTGGCCTGCATCCAAACTTCAAAGCCTTCCTTGCTTTTTCCCCTGATGGTTGCAAACACTCAAGCTCATTCCATGAGCTCTTAGCTAATCTTTACACCCTTTTTGCTTGATCGACCATCGGTTGTATTTTTGCATGTTGATTTCTATGTCATGCTTGTGGTCTCATTCTAACAATTATGAAGGTTTGTCTTTGTGTGCATGAGTTGTTTTTTCTCTATGAACATCGGTCGTCCTCACACACAAAGTTGCACACATTGTCACACAAGTGTCGTCACGGTCTTTCGAAGATCTATCTCAAGTGTTGCACTTGTCGCTCTTAACCTTTAAGCACATGTTTGTCTTGTTGGTTTAGGTGTCTTGTCATCGAGTCATGTTAAGTGTGTGTTGGGCAGTGAATCGCCCGCATAATGGTTTTGGGGCCTGAAGCCCACAATTTTGGGTAATGGTATTGTAAAAGCTTCACGAAGTGCACAGAGCTCGGATGGTAATGAGTCAAGTCAAAGGGTTGTCCGCCCTCAAATAATGTAATGTAATAAAGAAGGTGTCGACCTACCCATGTTCTGCGGACCATGGGAATGTATAAATAGAGCGAGGCTCTAAGTGTAAAAGGCAGTTTTTGGGGTGTGATCTAAGTATTATGGTTTTCTAAATGCGGTTTTGGATATGAGTCTGTAAGTCCAAGTTGAGGGTTGTAGAAGTAGGAGAGGCTCTACAGCTATGTGCGCAGAGGCCTGGTAGAATCTGAAATTGTGTGCGCAGACCCCTGCAGCTGTGTGAGCAGGGTAGGAAGTGGATTGTAACTAGAAAAAGCATTAATAAAGATAAGTTGGTTTTGGAATATCGCATATCTATTGCTCTGTTTCTATTTATACATCTGTTTACAGTTTATGATTGCGTGCATGTCTGTTTATGTTAAATGGTAACTGAAAGTATTGTGCCTACTTAAATTAATTCAAGATCTATAATAATACTAAGCACAGTAAAGAGCATTCATGCTCGTCCTCCAAGTCGCGTGAAGGTAGTTGCTCTGAACAGATGGCTGCGCGGAAGTAGCGCAGTGCAAGGGATCAATTTGTGAACCTTCCAGACCTCATCAAGACATCCCTAGGGTGTGGAAACATGGTTCCAGCACCCTCCCATACTACCTCGGGTGAGACCTCAATCCGCGCTCCGCGGACTGTTGTCGAAAGGGCCGGTAGTTTTGGGATTTGTTTGGCTAAACATTTCTGAACCTGGGTCAGGCCCTAATAAGCCAACAAATGGTTCCGTTGCTGGGACTGAGATCTGCCTAAGGGATGTCTAATGTCGGAACATTGGAACCCTACGAATAAGGAAATTGAAGATTGGTTGGATCACAAGCTTCAAGAGTTTGTATTACAGGAAAACAAAAACCCACAGATATCCGAGAGGAGGTGGTTGGATCGCTTCACATGTACAAAAATCCATGAGATCTTCTTCGCGACCTTCTCTTCAAAGCTATATGATTGGATCGCGAGGCTAGCAGATAGCCAGGGAAGGTGCAAGCTCGATCAACTGATAGTGTGGACTCCAGAGTTGGTGTGCAGGCTAGAAGCATCTGAAGATAAGATCACGCGGGCCATAAACCATTGGCTGGATCGGATAATAGGAGGGTTTATCACTGAATTTGCAATAGACACTACTGTAAGCTACAGTGAAGCAGAAAAACGTTTTCTTAAGGGACTGCGAGGTAAGCACATCAAATCTTTGAATACCTGGATTAATATGTTGTTATGTGAAAAATGGGTGATGCGAATACATTAATAAGTGGAACCACACGGAGTGAAAAGGTCTACAAAAGTATCGAAGGGTTAGGAAACAGTCCTTTAATTTCACCTCCACGAGCAAGCGAGGAAGAGCGCGCTTAGGTTTCGCCAAGGAGTGCGGTCAGTTTGATAAGGCAACACCTTCCACAGTGATCACCTCCATTTACGCTATCCCCCACTTCACCTACTTCACCTCCGTCTTCAACCACCCCACCTCCACCAAACCAACATTTTAGCATGGTGAGCGTGATCAAGCTGCCTTTATTCAAAGGAGTAGGGAACGAAGATCCAAATTAGTTTTGGTTCGTAGTAAGAGAAATGTGGGAAGCACACGGGGTTACAGATGATAACATTAAGAAGGCCACATTGGTAAGCACGTTGTAGGACCACACGCTGACTTGGTATATCAAGAACTCGAATGATCACCCAAATGCAGGAATAGCGGAGATCCAGATTGCGTTAAACAAAGAGTTTAGCCAGCCGAAGTCAGAGACGCAGTCAATCATCATATTTAAGGAGATCGCGCTGCTTCCAGGCAAAACCACCTGGGATCTGGATCAGAGGCTGAAAAGTACAATCTGTGAGGCTAATATGACTCTGACAAATGCGCAGCACCGTGTGTGGTTTGTGGCATCTTTGACACCACACCTGAGGACAGTGTTGTCACAGCAGAATCTCTCTACCCAGGAAAAATCTTTGGAAATAACGATGAGGTTGCATGAAACAGTGATCCAGGATCCGGAGTTGGGAGTCCAACAAATCCATGCGCAGCTACAGAACCTATACTTGGAGATGAAGAGTTTGAAGCAGGATAGGACACCTCAGACGAAAGCGCGCGAAGAAATGCGGTGCATAAAATGTAAAGGCCAGGGCCACTATAAGGATTATTGTCCAGTATTCGCAAACTATTTGGCAGGAGGAGGACCAATTCCATTGAGGCCAGAGGCACAAGCAGGCCCAAGTGTGGTGCCCACGCTATGGTGTGCGATCTTCCAAGTGGGAGGAAAGCACACGACAGACAACTATCACCTATTTCAGAAGTATACATAGACTCCGTAGCAACTATTTTGTAACTTCTGTAGATCAGTGGGGCATGATGAGTGAAACTGTCGAAGTTATGAGTTGTTGATGGATCAAACACCTGCCTACAGGATGCAGATCGAGGCGCGAGGTCAGGATCCAGCTGCAGCCATAACGCGCAGTGGATTCCAAGGATGTGGATGAGGACGAGGAGGAATGGGACACAGACTAGGATGCAGACAGTTAATCTGCTACAATTGTGGAGGCCTTGGGCACAATGCACGTGACTGTACAAATTTGAATAGAATATGTTGTCCGTATTACTATCAGTTTGACCATGAAGTGCTAAATTGTCCAACGTTGATCGCACAGATGCGCGAGAAAGGGGTGCTACAGCCTACTCTGACGCAGAATATTTAAATGATGAGGTCTAAACCACGCGAAAAAGACCTAAACGTAAACATGGTGCTCAGAAGCGGCGCGACCACATGGGAAGATAAGAGAAAGCAACCTGAGGAAGATACGTGGGTTTGCAAGGCTCCTACGAAGGAACCTGAGTTTGACTTGGAGCACGCAAGGGAAACGTTTATGGAAGCTAAGAAGAGCTTCACGAAGACCTCTACTTCAGGTAGTAAGGACCAACCAGAGCCGGGAATGGATCCTTCTATGCTTACTACCTTTTTAGAGACATGCATGAAGCTGTTACATGACAATAAGGCAGTTAAAGGACTACAAGAGTTGATTGCTAGGTGCGCAGGACCGAGTGAACTGTGCGTAGTCTAGAAACTGGGAAGGCATGCACTGCATACTAGGAGGGAAATGAGATTGAGGGTGCAGATTGGTGAGTATGAAATGGATCAGGTGATCTTAGACTTGGGTTTGGACGCGAATGTGTTACCAAAACAGACATGGGAATGCATGGGCAGGCCCACATTGTAGTGGTTTCCTTTCAATTATGAATGGCAAACCAACAAAAAATTTGCTCGTGGGAAGACTGCAAGGGGTAACAGTGGATATCGAACGTGTGAGCACGCAGACTGATTTTGAAGTAACGGAGATTGTGGATGACAGTAACCCTTACCCCACGTTGTTAGGGATAGACTGGGCCACGGACATGAATGGAGTCATCAACCTGAAGAAGCGGAAAATGATTTTTGAGAAAAAAGCCTTATGCATAGTAGTTCCACTAGATCCAGCCGAAGGCATATGCTACACTAAACCTGTGCGCGATGATGACAGCGACGATGAGCTAGATTTCATTTACCAAATAACGGCACAAGACCAGGATCGGGTGAACCCGACCGAAGATGGGTGAATCTTATGGGAACGTGACAGTTCCTGTACTTCAAATTCAGATGAAGAAATAGAACACTGGCAGAACCAGTTGCACGAAGTTACAACGCTGAATTGCAACATGATGATTCGATCACTACGGCACGTGACGACCGAAGCAAGGGAATTGCCAACAGATGATACTGTAACAAGAATGGATGGATCCTTAGACACAGTTGAAAGTACCACGTCGGAATGGTAGTAGTGGGGTTCACTCGAATGGGTGTTGTGCGTGACACCCGCACGACGGGGGCATATACATCAAAAGAATATCGGAAATTGGCACGAATTCTGGAAGATTGGTGGAAAAAGGCAGAACGGCTTGCAAGCATACCTTCGCCGATGGGTACAGACAGAGAAACCTCTTCCAGCATGCAGCAGTATTACAATACTAGGCCTAAACAGGACGCATCGGAGGAAGAGAAGGATCACACTACCAAGTGCGAGGGGGGGAGCACCCACCAAGATACACGAAGTCATGAATAAGGGTCAGCAGATACAGTGTAAGAAAGGGGACATGTGTGCCCCAGTGGATAGTCGGGAATATATGGCGATATGCAAAAACCTGGTCATGAAGTCGAGTCTGAGGCTGCAGAGTGGTATAAGAACTGAGGTCCTTGAAGAACCCCCATAGATGGCCATGAACATAGCAATTCCGGTGCTGAGAACAGTGCGTGAAGTCTGGACAGAAGAACTCGTAAAACAGTGTGACGAGGAGCATGTAGGGATTCAGGAAGCTATTCGGCAAGGGAATGTGCAACTTCGCGAACTGGAAAGAAACAGGGTACTACTCTGAATGAAGAATATGATGCTAGACGCAGAGATTAAGTAGCTGGAAAAGGAACTAAAGAAGGACTTTCTGAACGAAAAACCTGGAAAGTTGCAGCTGGATGCGCGCAAACCCAAGGATGAATTGCAGGAATATGACCGCAAGGTAATCGGTCGAATGTCATGGTTAATGCAGTGCCTGGGCCTCGAGGGAATTCAAGATAGTGTGTCGCATCCAGCAACGCGCATAGCAGCAACAATAGAGATCGTGTCCCGAAGTGCTCGCCAAGATGTGATAGTAGTGCGCCAAGGGGGTGCGACCACCTGACTAGCCGAAAAGGAGACAATCTCAGTGCTCCAGACAATTGAAAGAGAGCATGGGACTACAAACAGTTTGTTAGGAGTTTGCGCGACCACAAGGGTGCGCGCAGGGGCAGTATATCACAAGGGTCGCAGACGCGCAGGAGGGGCTATGCTACTACACGGATAAACAAGGAAGTGACCATTGGCATCACTGTTCATGACAAGACATCTGAGTTAAGGCAAAAAGGAGTGGGCGGTGCGCATTTAAGACATAAAGTTAGAATTAGATTTAAAATGATCTACCGACCCTATAGCATTAATGAGCCAGAATATGGAGGGACGATCGAATTTGAAATTCAACGGGCCTATAAATCACAGATGGCCCTCCCCCGAGCAACCCTTGGCATTTTGTGAAAAAAGTTGTTGCATTATCAAGCGGACGGGTACCCGATGAATGAGGAGGTCGTAAGAGCAAGTCCATGGTTTGAAGCGTTGCCAAAGGATACACAGGAAGCCCTAATCAGAATCATGTCAACAACCAAGGGAGTCGCGCAGATTCCTACACCACCGGTAGGGGATGCACCAGAAATCCCTAAATCGCCCTGCACACCAAGGCCCAAGAAGGACCCACAGGTAGCAGGACCGGTCCGTATGTCTCTGCGAAATCTGTGGTTCGGAAAACTATCAATGGAAGAAAAGGGAAAAACAGTTAATATTGAGAGCGATGATGAGGAAGAGGATCATCCGACCTTTGTCAAAGAAATGGAACTAGAGGAAGAAATGGAAGAAGACATCCAGCCAATACGTGTCGCGAAAAAAATGCCCAAGTATGTCCCTCCGTGGAAAGGTAGGGTAAAGGTACCTAAAGATTTGGATGTTGTTAAAAGCACACTTAACACCCCGTCCCTCCCCGAGGGGGTTCTATTCGAAGGAGCGGCTGTGGGCCGCATTCCCACTATGAAGTTTGAAGACTGGGACCTTGCGGATAGCGAGAAGTTTCCTCATTTGGAAACTAGCGAGCTGATGGAACAAAGCATGGAGGGGGCTGTTACAACATTGCAGCCATGGACATGGCTGCATGGGGTGGAGGAGGCTGGGCTACTCCACCTCCTATCAATTCCACATTTTCATCGGGCCCCAATCACGATATTTGTCATCAGGCAATTGTTTTCCTGGTGCACAATGGGTACTTATGGCTGGAAGAGCCCATTCCTATCACGACAGAGCTCATTCATAAGATTTCTCGGCTTCCCTGTGAAGGACGGGACCCCGTGGAAATATTTGGCATAGGTGGAGACTAGACGATTGTGGAGGCCATGAAAAAGAAATATAAGTTGGAGAAAAATTAGAGACAATACATTATCACTAGTATTCTAGACAAAGGGGTCCGCATTGCTACCCAATTGTTGGCAGGAAAGGTGATGAGAAAATTTCGGGGCAATGAGGTACCAACAATGGTCATCGCACTCATCGAGCAATGCGCAGAAGGGGTACGATTCAATTGGGCGCAGTTCCTCTGTGACAAGTTCCTAACGAACTGCAAGGAGTCCCAAGAGTAGGGTAAGACCTTCCACTACACGTGGTTGCTCTTATCCATCCTGTTGGTTACAGGTGAATTTCCTGAGGACAGTCAGTTTCCTCCCCTTGACCAGGATTGGCCAGAGGTAGCAAAATACACATCGCTATGGGTGACAAAAGATGTTACAAGAATTCGAGAAACCAAGATCTTCTGGATACTGATGGAGGCGAGCATACGACTGTGGATCAACGACCAAATGCGCCTATCCACCTCGGTATACGACAGTGTTAAGAGTTTTGCAGACTTTAAAGCGGATATGCACCATGTGTATATCAGGGCACGGAAGGATCCAGAACAGAAGTGGACCACGCTCCCCTTCATCGTAATAGATGACGTTGTCTTCACGGTGCTCGACACATGGCCACCAGAATGGCATGCACTAGATGCGGTGGTGCGCAATGAAATGGAGATTCAAAAATAGAAGGCTGCCGCCAAATTTCTAGCACAACAGAGGTGGAACAAACAACTAGCTGAAGAGGTACGGGCGTCCCGGGAGGCAGCGAAGGCCACTACCGAAAAAGCAGCAGCAGGAGGGACCGCTACGACAGAAAAAGAAAGAGGCCCAAATGTGACTACAGGGCAGGGGATAGATGATACGATAGAAGGTGCAAACCCAAGCACCACCTCTACACACTTAAAACATCCACGCGCAACAAAACGAACAGGGCCATGAAAGAAGACCAAGGCATCCAAGTTGGATGGGGAGCCTATCACACTGACCGAGGGTGACCTATGCGACATCGGTGATACAGTTCACAAAGTCACCAGGGAGGCACTCCAAGAGGCAATGACGGAGTAGCAGATTGTGTTGGGGGCACTCAGGATGCAACTTCAGGAACTTCAGGTGTGGTCTCCATAGCAAGGAATGGTAGCTGCCTACGGGGCTACGGGTACATCAACAACCGAGCAGTTGCTGCAGGCCAAAATGGCTAATATTGTCACGCTACCGGAAGGAGCACTGATAGCAGACAACGCGGAGGATAGAGCCACGGTAGGACAACTCAAGGGACTCGGCTTAAACTTGGCTGCCCTCCCACGAGAAATTTTATACCAGCTACAGGATGGCGCAATGGCAGAGCTCCGCGCTAGGGAAGGGCGCGCAGTACAGATGCTCAGTGAACAGCGAATCAACATCGAGTAGCTAAGCCTCCAACGCGATGAAGTAGTAGCACAGACTCGGCAGTTGGAGCAAATCGTCGAGGAAGCATGTCATCGTGTCCCTGAGCTCGAGATTGCAACAGACTTACTAGTAGGCATACGGATCCACAAATTGGCTAGTGGGTTCTACGAGGTAAAGGAGGAAGCAACAAGGATCTAGTTGGACCTCAACTTGTAGATCACAGAGCTGAGGCTGAAGGCATAGCCTGCTACACCGCCGAAGGTCAGAGAACAGTGGCACCATGCCATTCAAGCAGGGTTGGAAGCAATAGAGTGTGCCATCCAAGATTGCACTGGCTTGCTAGATCAGTCACTCGTCACCCTCACTTCACTACAAGAAGACCCAACGCTCCAACAGTTAGAGACAGAAGTGCAAGAGCTGCAGCAAGCTTACAACAATGTCTAGGGGACCGCGCAGACGGTCGCCCTTACTCAACGGCTGACCAAGATGAGGGAGGCCTAGGCTCTAAAGGCCCAGGTGGATGTTGCACATAAAAAAGAAGCAATGCTTAAAGAATGTATTCAACCTTGGCTCGAGGAAGCATTCACGGTCACCGCCAAGATTGAGGCAAAGTTGGCACACATGCAAGGCGTATATGAAATCAGGCAAGGACTTGCACCTAACAATGAAACATCGGAGCTACTCTCACAACAGGTACAGCAGACAACAGAAGAATGTGTTGCGGATGTAAGCAAAGCGCAGAGATTACTAGATGACCTTCGCGCGAAAATCACTACACCGACCAAGTGATGCGGGATGGGTCACAATGTTTGTGTCGGGGCCTGTTGGGCAGCGGATCCCCCGCGTAACGGTTTTGGGGAATAAAGCCCACAATTTTGGGTGATGGTATTGTAAAAACTTCGCGAAGTGCGCGGAGTGCAGATGGTAATGAGTCAAGTCAAAGGGTTGTCCACCCTCGAATAATGTAATGTAATAAGGAAGGTGTCAGCCTACCCATGGTCCGCGGACCATGGGAATGTATAAATAGAGCGAGGCTCTAAGTGTAAAAGGCAGTTTTTGGGGTGTGATTTAAGTATTATGGTTTTCTGAATGCGGTTTTGGATCTGAGTCTGTAAGTCTGAGTCGAGGATTGTAGAAGTAGGAGAGGCTCTACAGCTGTGTGCGTAGAGGCCTGTTAGAATCCGCAGTTGTGTGTGCGGACCCCTGCAGCTGTATGCGCAGGGTAGGAAGTGGATTGTAACTGGAAAAAGCAGTAATAAAGATAAGTTGGTTTTGGAATATCGCATATTTGTTGCTTTGTTTCTATCTATACATCTGTTTACAGTTTATGATTGCGTGCATGTCTGTTTATGTTAAATGGTAACTGAAAGTATAGTGCCTACTTAAAATAGTTCAAGATCTATAATAATACTAAGCACAGTAAAGAGCATTCATGCTCATCCTCCCAGCCGCGCAGCGATAGTTGCTCTGAATAGATGGTTGCGTGAAAGTAGCGTAGTGCGAGGGATCAATTTGTGAACCTTACAGACCTCATCAAGACATCCCTAGGGTGCAGAAACCTGGTTCCAGCACCCTCCCATACTACCTTGGGTGAGACCTTAGTCTGTGCTCCACGGACTGTTGCCGAAAGGGCCAGTAGTTTCGGGATTTGTTTGGCTAAACATTTCTGAACCTGGGTCAAGCCCCAATAAGCCAACAGCGTGTGATCACAATGTCATGTATGCACAAGTTCACTTTCTCTAACACTTAGCCATTTTTCTTGAAAATATGTCGACCGAACAACCCTCCTTCAAGCAGACCCCAACTGAGATGCACTATGCAAATATTATCTCTCAGAGACCCTACTTTGCTGCCCAAAACTGCACATAGATTGAATTTTTCCTCCGGGGTAGCCTACACTGTGCAACCCTGGAAGTGAGCAGGCCAACTGTCTCCCGAACTACGTAGAAGTTGTCCCCAAGTCTAATCCAATATATGCTTCCCACAGAATCACTCATTATGCCTTCCTCTTGTCTACTGGAACACCTGAACTGCATTATGACTTGAGGTTGCACTACTCCCCAAAACTGCGCAGAAGTTGCCCAGTTGCCTGCCCTACACTGTCTGCAGAAAATGTGCAGTCATGTGAGTTGTGCCTCTGCTTCCTATCACTTCACTGTTCCAAGGAATTTCATAGATTTTACTAGCATACCCCCCTACTGGCTTGCCCTTCTCTCCCTCTGAAATTTGCATATTTTTGACTGGCACTCTCCTTGTTTCCCCTCTCTGCACTCATCCCAGAAACTGCACAAAAATGCATGTCTGACATTGTCTCTCAAAAATGCGTAGTTATGACCAACAGCTACCCATAGCCCGATCTATCCTTGCTCTGGAAAATTGCACAGAAATGCCTTCTAGTCCTTCAGGTTTCCCACTATGTCCTCCTCAGAGTAACTGCACAAATTCTCGACTAAACCCTGAGATGACCTGCCCAGTCATCCTGAAAACTGCACAGAATTTCCCAACGGTTCCTCTCGACACCCTGCCTTATTCTCCTCCCCAAAATTGCACATTTCTACCCAACTGGGTTCTACCTTGCAATTGGCATTATTTTCCCATATTTCACAAATTTGCCTTCCAGTGACATCTGCGTAGTTTTTCCCGATAGTGCTCTGAAGCCTCTCATCCCAACCTGAGTTGTGCTCTACACAATTTTAGTGCCTTGTCCTCTCTCCTGATCACTTATGCTCGAAATGGAAATCAATGCATCATGCTAGACTAGGATATGTTTGGATTTTATGTTGCCTCATCATGAGTGATTGCAGGAATAATTCCATTGATGAAACAAGGCATGATGATAAACGGGATGAAGAAGGAGCACATGTTAGAAGACTTTCTTGCAATTGAACGAGCGTACGAAGCACATTGAGTAGCAAGTGAAAGGGACACATACACGTGCACAATCAAGAAAAGACAAAGACCATTGAATACCCCACACACTTTTCCATGCATAGGATAAGACATGTTACACCAAGAGCACATCCATCACTCAGTAGCATAGCAGCTCGACACGGACACCACAGTCATCAAGTACATGTCAGAAGTGTCATGTCGAGTTGTGTCATTAGTTGTCTCGGCCACATCACTACTATGGGCCAAAATGTTTGTGATCAAATGTAATGTAATGTGAAAGTCCAAGAGACACACATATGAAGTTGAAGAGTCGTGTAAGTCAAAAATTCATGGGAAGTCAAACAGTAACGAGGGAAGTCGAAGAGACACAAGGGTTAGTTATTCCCCTTGGCTATATATACCCCCTCATTGTATGAGCAAAAGACTTTTCACCTTGGCTCCTCCCACATAGCCTTGAGATTCTATAGTTTATTCTTTGAGGAGTGAGGAGTGGCTCTAATGTCCCACTATTGGGGCTGGTGATGTATGGTGTACAGATGTGTCTTGGAACTTTTGCTTAATTCAAAAGCTTTTCTGCTTAACGGTTTTTCCAGATATAACCAAGTTCTGGTAGCAAAACCTGGTAGGATTAAAACTACATTTTGTACCAAGTGGGGTACATTTTCTTATCGAAGAATTCCATTTGGACTGGTAAATGCAGGCACAACTTTTCAACGTGCTATGGGCATCTCCTTCTGTGGGCTAATCGTACAGAGCATGGTGGTTTACCTTGATGATGTGATTGTCTTTTCCAGAAAACGGTCAAACCACTTGCGCCATCTCAAGAATATCTTTGAGTGATGTCGAAAGTACAGGATATTGTTAAATCCCAAGAAGAGAATCTTTGCAGTATCTGAGGGGAACCTCCTTGGGCATATCATCACCAAGAGTTGGATCAAGGCTAATCCGAACCGAGTTCGGACTATCACATAGATTCCTCACCCTGTCAACAAGAAAGCTATTAAGTCCTTCTTTGGGACGATCAACTTCCTCCGGAAGTTCATTTCAAATTATGCGCATATTGTTAAACCTATCGAAGATATAGTCAAGAAGGATGTAGTATACAAATAGGGGAAGAAGGAAAAGGACATGTTTTCCCGTATCAAGTAGGAAATATCAGATTCACCCACACTATACAGCCCATATTTCAACAAATATTTCTTGTTTTACACATTATCTTCTAACAATTCACTCACTGCAATACTCACTCAAAAGGATGAGCTAAACAACAAATGTCCCATCTCCTTCATGAGTGCGAGCATGCAGGGACTCGAGATCAACTATCCCTTAATAGTGTGAACAGGATGACAGGACTACAAGAGTATGATCTCGATATCGAGCCAATTCACACTATCAAGGGTCACTGTCTCTGCAGACTTGCAACGGAATCAATACACGCACAACAGGAAGAAGAAGAGTTCGCTGGATGGGAGCAAGAAATTGATATGTATAATGTAGAGCGAGCACCACCCACTTCGCATGACAACTCTTGGTATGAAGAAGTGCGCCAGTACCTTGAGCATGGCACCATGCCCTCTCACTTTTCCATGTGGCAGAAGAGGGCACTCCAAGTCAAAGCCTTATCTTACCCATTGGTGCATGGATTGCTTTACAGAAAACACAACAATGGAATTTTTCTCAGGTGCCTAGAGGCACAAGACTCAGAGAGAGTGTTACGTGATCTACATGACAGATCAGTCGAAGGACACTTCACGGGTAACACAACTATGCATAAATTCATGAGAGCTAGCTTCTATTGGCTCAAATTGTTTAAAGATGCACATGCTTGTGCCTACAAGTGCCCAGTCTGTCAGTGATGGGCCGAAAAAACTCGAAGGTCAGCAGCCCCACTGTAGCCTATTGTAGTGGAAGAACCATTCCAGCAGTGGGGCTTAGACATCATTGGGGAAATTTTCCCACATTCATCAAAGCAACACCACTACATCATAATTTCTACGGATTACTTCATGTAGTGGACAAAAGCAGTTCCGCTCAAACAATTTAATGACCAAGAATTCATCAGCTTCCTTCAACAAAACATCATTTTGAGGTTTGGCATTCCTGTATCACTTATTTTTTACAATGCAACTTACTTCTCTTCATTGAAACTTTATGATTTTTCATTGCAATATGGTATTGTGCTTAAACATTCAGCTAACTACTACCCATAGGGAAATGGTCTTGCCAAATCTACAAACAAGAATCTCATTCGCATCATAAAAAAGACCATTTACTCTGAACAATGAAACTGGCATTCCGCTTTGGTGAATGCTCTTTGGGTTGACCAAGTTACACCCAAGCCCTCTCTGAACACATCTCCATACTTCCTTGTATACAGAAAATAAGCCATCCTCCCACCAAATATCTACTTGTCTGCTCTTTATCCTAGGAATCCCAAGGCAAGTCATGCCTATTGGTTCAACGTAGGATGGACACATTACACAAGTTACAAGAAGAATGGATGAAAGCAAAAGAAAAAATTTCACTCCACCAGAACCATATCAAGAGATGGTTCGATCGAAATTCTGCAGGGAACACTAGCTTCGTTATGGGTGACTTAGTCTTGAAGTGGGATAAACCCCATGAAGACAAAGGCAAACACATGAAGTTCCAGTCCCTGTGGATTGGTCCTTTCATAGTTCACAAAAAACTTGGCCAACACACGTATCGTCTACAATCACTTGATGGGAGGATTGACAACCTTCTTGTCAATGGCCAAGATTTAAAATGTTATTTTCAATGATCTGGGGCCGCACCCCGCCCTATGTACATAGTCTTTTCATTGCTTGTTATGTTGCTTTACTTTGTTGTTTTCACTTCGCTTTTCTTTGCTTTTATGTCTTGTCAATTTTTTTTGTAAATAAGTTTTGTCTTATACTGTGTTCTAGATTTTGCATAAGTATGTGGCTGAAGTACAGGAGTCGTGTGACACTGCAGCGCTTGGACAGTCTTGTGTCCGTCTTCTCTATGCTTGGTTGTAACTTTTGGCCAATGAAGTCTTCATGGAAAATATGATCTGTCTGTAAGGGAAGATTTGGTCAAACCATGAACCTGTGTCCAAACTAGGAAACCCCATGCCTGTACTTAGTCTTATGCTCTGTGTGTTCAAGCTTATCCAACTAGTAGAAATGGAGAAGGGGAAAAATCTAAACGAGCAAACCTAAATCAGAGGTCTTACATGCTTCTCTGAAGGAACAAACTCTTATTCTCTCAATAAGTCAGGATCCCTCTTCCGCCCAAAAATAAATAAGTGCCTATGCACAGTTCCCTTTCAAAAAAAATATAAAGGTGAAAGAAGAGAAAGGCTTCCTATGTAGAGAGGTGAAGCAGGAAACTCCATCGAGGTACTGACTAGGATCTCTAGCAGTGGAACAATGTTCATGTTCCTGCGTGACTCCATCAGGGTATTGTCCAAGCCTTCTTATACTCTGAAAATCCAAGCTGGCGAGCCAAATTACCCTTCCCAATTTTGAAACAATGTGATCTAGCTGAAAATTTTGATGTGTTTAACTAGGTTTGTACAAGGTGAACCATGTCTATCCATGGGGTAAGTGGGGAAGCCAAAGTAACCTGCACAATGATCAATACTCCCTGAAAGGACAAGGCCATGTGATGAAAAAAAATCGAAACAAAGAATTTGGTATTCAAAAAGTGCATCGCCAAGTGTTATAGTGGCTGCAACACCTCCAAAATTTTGGCTTGCATCCAAATTTTGAAGCCTTCCTTGGTTTTTCCCCTGATGATTGCAAACACTCGGGCTCATTCGATGAGATCTTGTCAAGTATTTACAACCTTTTTTCTTGATCTACCATCAGTCGTCTTTCGGGATGTTGATTTCTATGTCACGCTTGCAGTCTTGTTCTAGCAATTTTGAAGGTTTGTCTTTGTGTGCATGAGTTGTTTTTACTCTGTGAACATCGGTTGTACTCACACACAAATTTTCATGCACTGTCGCGCAAGCGTCATCACGGTCATTCGAAGAACTGTACCAAGCGTTGCACTCGTCTCTCTTAACCTTTAATTCAGTCTCACTTAGCACGTGTGTTTCTTGTTGGTTTGAGGTGTCATGTCATCGAGTCATGCTAAGTATGTGATCACAATGTCATGTATGCACAAGTTCGCTTGCTCTCACACTTAGCCCTTTTTATTCAAAATATATTGACCAAACAACCCTCCTTCAACCAAACCCTGACTGATATGCACTACATAGTCTCAGCTCTCAGTGACCCTACTCTTCTACCCAGAACTGCGCAGAGCTTGAGGTTGCCCTTCGGGGCAGCCTGCACTACGCAATCCTAGAAGTGAGTAGGTCAACTCTCTCCAAGAACTACGGATAAGTTGTCCCCAAGTCCCATTCAATATGCACTTCCCGCAAGATCACTCATTAAGCCTCCCTCTGGTCTACCGGAAAACCTGAACTGCACTATGACCCAGGGCTGCACTGCTCCCCAAAATTGCACAGAAGTTTCCCAGTTACCTGCACTACACTGTCTGCAGATATTGTGCAGTCATGTGAGTCGTGCCTCTACTACCTATCACTGCATTGTTCTAAGGAATTGTGCAGATCTAACGGGCAAGCCCCCTTGTTGGATTGCCCTGCTCTCCCTCTAAAATTTGTGCAGTTTTGACTAGAACTGTCCCTGCTTCCCCACTCTGCACTCATCCAGGAAACTACGCAGCAACTTCCTATCTGACATTGTCTCTCATAAATGTGCAGTTATGACCAGCATCTCCCCACATCCCGATCCAGCCTTGCTCTGGAAAGCTATACAGAAATGTTTACTAGTGCCACCTACTTCCCACTCTATCCTCCTCGGAGAAACTGTGCATACTCCCAGCTAGACCCCCAGATGACCTGCCCAGTCCTCATCCTGAAAACTGCACAGAATTGCCCAACAGTTCCTCCCAGCACCCTAAGTATTTTTGTACAGCTCGGTTCTAACTTGTAGCTGTCATTACTGTCCCAGATTGCGCAAATTTGCCTCCCAGTGACATCTGCGCAGTTTTTCCTGATAGTGCTCCAGAGCCTCTCATCCCAGCCTGAGTTGTGCTCTCCACAGCTTCAGTTCCTTGTCCTCTCTCCCAGCCACTTGCACCCGAAATGGAAAACAATGCATCATGCTAGACTAGGATATTTTTAGATTTGATGTCATCTCGTCATGATTTATTACAAGAATAGGTACATTGATTAAACATGCCGTGACAACGAACGGGATGAAGAAGGAGCGCATGCTATAAGACTTGCTCGTAGTTGAACGAATGTATGAAGCAAATCGAGTAGCAAGTGAAAGGGACACATACATGTGCAAAATCGATCAAATACCAAGAACATCGAAGACCCCTAACACTTTTCCATGCGGACGTGAATACATGTTACACTAAGAGCACACCTATCACTCTGTAGCATAGCAGCTTGTCACGGACACCACAGTCAACTAGTACATGTCCGCAGTGTCATGTCGAGTTGTGACATGAGTTGTCTCAGCCACATCACTACCATGGGCCATACTTTTTTTAATCAAATGTAATGTAATGTGAAAGTCCAAGAGACGCACATATGAAGTTGAAGAGTCGTGTAAGTCAAAAATTCATAGGAAGTCAAATAGTCATGAGGGAAGTTGAAGAGTCACAAGGGTCAGTTATCCCCCTTGGCTATATATACCCCCTCATTGTATGAGAAAAAATTTCACCTTGGTTCCTCCCACATAGTTTGTAGTATGTTCTTTGAGGAGCGAGCAGTGGCTTAGATGTCCCACTATTGGGGCTAGTGATGTATGGTATACAAATGTGTCTTGGAACTTTTAATTAATTCATAAGCATGTCGCAAGCCAGCACGTTTTCACACATGTTTGGTATCTGTTTTTAAGACTATTCTTTAAATTTTTGTATTGCATGTTTTCTTAACCTGTACTAAGATAGTTGAACTACTCTGGTTATTTTAGTACTTACATTGTTAGAGATGTGTTGTATTTTTTATCACTCTTGTCTTGTCCATGTGGAATGCTCCGCCAGAAATTGGATAGACCATTCTTTTTTATCTTGGTTATAATGGTCGTCACCCCCGTGTGGACTACTCCATTGGACGAGGTACATGTTTTCCCTTGTAATTTGGTTTTAACGACTACCTCATCCATTGTGGACTATTTCGATGGATGTTGGACAGACCCTTGTTGTTTTTGCGCGTGTCTCTCCCTGGGTGGTACTACTACCTCTCATCTAGAGGCTCACTTTTACCCTCTCCCTTACAGTAAGAGAACTCGGACACAAAGTTACATTACACACTCACCAGGCATACTCACCTCTCTTTCTTAAAGTTACAAGCATAACACTTTCATGTGTTAAACAGCAAGAGCTAAGGAAAATCTCTAAGATAAATGGCAACCGGGCCATAGTACTAGATGGGAATCCTACACCAAACAGTGTGAGGTCTAGTTGGGAATTTAGACCGGGGAGATCCCATGAATGTTGACAGGTCCAGCACCGTCAACATTTCTGGTGCTAGAAAGAGGGCCACCAGTAGTTTATGGTTGAATGTCCTCTCAACCCCACGTATCCATCATTTGGTCAAGGTAGTAACACAAACTCCCTCTCTCCCACGTGCAACTTTGAAGTTGGTTACTCCTCACCTCCTAGACCTGAACAAGAAATTTCATATCATCACATTCGCATTGTTCGTCCCATCACCTGTTAGTTTGCCAAAGTTGTTGGACTGATTCTAGGAGTACACACTCTTCCCTCTTCGCAGAGGAAGCAAAAGAATACACTCATAGGAGTGGTAGTCTCGTATGTTGTAGAAGTAATCCTCGCCACCCTTGAAGAGCTGGATGTTGGAAAATACTGAGAGGGGGGTGAATTAGTATTCCTTAGAAATTAGCACTTTTAAATGTTTTCAGAGCTTTAGTTAATCTTCAATTATTATTAATGTTTATGCAATAATAAAAGTAAATAAAAGAACACAGGAGGCACAAAAATTTTAGGTGGAAAACCCCCTCCGAGTCAAAAAACACTGAATGCTTTTCTAATAAATTCTTTAATCTTCAGCCCCAACTGAAATGAAAGCAACAACTTCCTAGAATTCTAGAAAAGCATTCTTCTCCAGCTCCTACTCGAAGGACACCCCAACGCCCTAGTTTCTTAAGTAATCAACTGAATGGATGCCCCAACACCCTAGACCAATCTACCACACTGAAGTGTTCACAGGCTCCAACTTGTAGGCGACTTCATGCACCTACCTAGCACCTTCCTGCCACCCTATAATGACTTAAATGAGACAAGAGTGTGGATTCCCATACCAGGGACAATGATCCACAATACAATATGATTTACAATGATTTTGACTGAACACTCAATCACACTATGACCTGCAACCCAGCCATGACATCATCCTGACAAAGACTCCTATACCTCCCAACAATGTCTTTTCGACTCTAGGCAGATTGACTCTTTTACAATAATGACTCTTCCAATGATGACAGTTTTAAAAATGACTCTTTTACAACTTTACAATGATGACTCTTGGCCTTGACACTTCTTCACAATATACGGATGGTTCTCATGTCTTTAAAGGATGTCCCACTACAATGCTTCCTTTGATTTGATACTTTAGTGCTTGAATGCTCGCTTGATGTTGTCCTTGAATCTTCTTCTACCTACAAGCAAATTTTCCCAGCGAAACCCAATCTCAAAAGGAAAAACAAAATACCCTTCAACTTACCTCTGCTTGCAAAACCCATCATAATAATGAATAAACACAAATTAAAATTACAATGCGTACCTGAAATGTTCTTTTCACTTTTGTGGTTGACTTGTTGCAGCAGTAGACAAAGACTCCCATTCTTGATATAGGCCTGGACTCTATGCAAGACTATATCCAAACTAACTTAAAGACATATACAATAGAAACTGATGATAGACCCTGGACTTGTGATGAACCAAGTTCTATGTATAACAACAAAGACCATTCTATCAACTATGACAAGACAAGTAACATGAACTTACAACATCATATAGATTTAGCAGACTTGGTGTAGCCTCAAATGTGTAGTATCAAGAATAGGACATCCAAAATTTGGTATCAAAACTAACTGTGACATATAGAGACATAGAGATATAACCGAGACCTTGTATATACTTACGTTGTCCTACAAAACATATGTCAGAGATGATACTCAAAATTCAAATGTAAACACTTAATCATACACACCTTTCTGTAGGAGACTGACCCTTGACTGTTGATGTGTGGTCCTTACTGCAGTGATCCTTGAATGCATGCTTTTTCTTGCCTTCTAGGAGCTCGATATTAAATCTGTTGTATCTATGTAATTTGAGATCTCAAGGGGTCTGAAATTCCATCCTGTGGTATCCCTCTGAGTCCTTATTGTAACTCCATAGGTATAATCAAGATTGGATTTTTCAAGAAAGATTTATGCCCAATCTCCCACAATGACCTGATTATAGCCTGGTTCAGTAGAGCAAACTTGTACGAAGTTGCATGTGTCATTGTTGCTACCTTCGGCCCTGAAAATACTACTCAACAAACTAAAGTCTGTCCTCTTTCTGTAACTATTTACAAAATTTGAATCCAATTCTTAGAGAGAAATTTATGATGATTTTCCCAACGTCACCTATTTGACATGGAATTTTGGAACCTGCAAAAACCCTAACTTAGATCATATCTACACAAATATAGTGAACCAAGATCTGCAATTTGGTCCCAAAGTTCATCAAGAGTTCAGGTCAAATGGGTTTTAATTTCAGGTTCTTAAGCTTCGCAGAAAAAAATGTTATAGCAACAATTCCACAATGACCTGTTTGAAGCCACAAAATCCCTACAAGAGGAGGATATGAGGGTCATTATTTATATGAATTTCTTGAGTTGAGAGGGTCCTCAACAAGTGAACATTGGAGGGATTTTAGGAGAGAAACAATATTATTAATTATTGACTATTCAATGACCACAACCAATTATGAGTGCCATGCCACAACCCTATAGGGTTTTAGCCCACTAACTGGGGTTACTAACTTCAAACGCAAATAAATCTCAAACTGTGAAGAACTGGGAAGCGTACCATATATCAACGAAACCATCTCGACGAGTAGAATCCATCGAGATGATCTTTGATGCAAACTAATATGAGTTGTCATGTCAAAATTCCCTTTCAAGATCGGGGTAGCCCCTTGTGTTGCTTGGGTTGCCATCAATGACAACCACTGATCAACAAGTTCCCCCTTTGGCATTTATGTCAACACAAGTACTCCCCCTGTGATCATGACAACTCTTCCTACTACCTTCTATCCCCCTTTGTCATCAATGGTAAAGGGTAACTCCCCCTGACAAACAACCATCTTGCGGACCTATACACACCTCCACTCCCCCTTTCTACTCGAGTAAATAAGAGAAAGAGTCTAACGAAAACTTGGGAGAATCCCAAGCTTTTGGTGAAGATACTCAAATTCTTCACGAGGTAATGGTTTGGTAAATATGTCAGCAATTTTCTCCTTTGTGCCAACATATTCAAGCTTGATATTCCTTTCAGCAACCTGCTCTCTAACGAAATGATATTTAATCGGAATGTGCTTTGTTTTGGAATGCATCACATGATTCTTGGAGATACTGATGGTGTTGGTGCTATCACAAAATATGGGAATAGGCTCATCAAACTTGACTTGAAGATCTTGCAAAGTTTGCTTCATCCAGAGAACTTATGTACAATAAGCTATCGTCACGATATATTATGCTTCTGTTGTGGATAACAAGATTGAAGACTTATTTTTACTTAACCATGAAACAAGACAACCACCTAGATAGAATGCTTCTCCATTGGTGCTATTACAATCATCAACACTTCATGCCCAATCTACATCTATATAAGCTTGTATAACCAAATCATTGCCTTTGGGATACCATAAACTAGATTTCGGTGTGCCCTTAAGATATCGAAGAATTCTTTTGACGACAATAATATGAGATTCTTTTGGTGCTGCTTATAATCTTGCTACTTGTCCAAATACCTACATCACACTAGGCCTGGAAGCTATCACATATAGGAGACTACTAATCATGGATCTATACAACCTTTGGTCTACATCCTTTGACAAATCTTCTAACCTTAACTTGCAACCTATTTTCATGGGGGTAAGGACTGGCTTGCAATCTTCCATCTGGAACTTTTTGAGAATTTCCTTGATGTACTTGGTTTGATATATGAATATTCCTTTATCCTGATGAGAAATCTGAAGCCCCAAAAAGTATGCCAGCTCACCAAGCATAGACATTTCAAACTCACTTTTCATTTTTGTGGCAAATGCTTTACTTAATTTGTCATCATTGCTTCCAAAGATTATATCATCCACATATACCTTGATAATCGTTAGATTATCTTGATCCACTTTCACATAGAGATTGTTAATAGATTTGAGACTTCTGTGATCTGCATTTTGTGTGGTTATGTCTTCCGAATCCATCGCATTTTACTATTTTATGTATCGACGTTTCGAACCATCCTCCGTTATTAGCACTTCCTTTCTTGAATCCTTGTTGATGTATATACCTATCAAGATGGCCATACCAAGCCCTAGGAGCTTGCTTGAGACAATATAGTGCCTTCTTTAATATGCAAACGTAGTTTTCTTTGTCATTGAGAAGAAAACCGTTGTGTTGTTCAATGTAAACTTCTTCTTCCAATTCACCATTTAGAAAGTCTGACTTAACATCCATTTGGTAGACCTTGATTTTTCTCAAGCATGCATAAGAAAGAAACATCCTGATAGCTTCAATTCTGGCAATGGGAGCAAATGTTTCTTCAAAATCGATTCCTTCAACTTGTGCATATCCTTTGCAAACTAATCTTGCTTTATTCATGGTAACCTGTCTGTCCTCATTCAATTTGTTTCTAAAGACCCATTTAGTTCCAATAATATTTTTATCCTTTGGTCGTGGAACCAATTCCCAAGTGTCTTTCTTCTCAATTTGATCCAGTTCTTCATTCATAGCTTCTACCCAGTGTTCATTTTTACTAGATTCCTCAAAATTGCTAGGCTCAAAAGTCACTAAAAGGGCAAGATGGGCTTGTTGTGATGAACGAAGCTACCGACTTCTTCTAGTTCCAATTCCTTCATTTATGTTTCCGATGATCTGATTTGATGGATGATTCTTTTGATATCATTATTTTGAACCTTTTGGAGAAACTTCTTGTACATTCTGCTAATCATTTCTTATTTCTTCTTGGTTGACTAGTGTTTCCTTATTTGAATGGTCTTGTTTTGGATCTTCTTCTTCATACTTCACAGATTCTACCCCAAGCCCCTCAGATTTGCATGAAGAGACGATCTCATTGTTATCCTTTAGAACACATTCTTCGTCAATAGTAAAATTTATACTTTCAACTATTTTTTTTGCTTTAGATTGTAGCATCTATAAGCCTTTCTTTTGCACGAATAACCAACGAAAATACCTTCGTCAACACGGGAATCGAACTTGCCCAATTTTTGGTCTTCTCTTTTGATGTAGCATTTACTTCCAAATATTTTGAAGTATTTGACGTTAGCTGGTCTTCCTTTCCATAGTTCATACAGAGTCATGTTACAATTGTTCCTAAGCAGACCTCTGTTTATAATGAATACAGAAGTATCAATTGCTTGAACCCAGAATTTATCGTCTAAGTTTGAGTCTTTTAACATGGTTCTAGCCATTTCCTATACGATTCTATTTTTTCTTTCAGCTACTACATTCTGCTGTGGTGTTTTAGTTATTGAGAATTTCCTTTTTATTCCATGTTCGTCATAGTATTGTTGAAATGGTTGGATGTGAATTCTTCGCCATTATATTATCTTAGACATTTGATCTTCAAATCGGTTTCATTTTTGACCAATTCCTTGTAGATTTTGAAACATTCGAATGCCTCAGACTTTTTCTTCAGAAAACTGACAGTTGTCATTCTGGCATAATCATCTATCATTAACATAAAGTATAATTCACCGTCTAAACATTTTTCTCTCATAAGACCACATAGATAAATATGTATTAATTTCAATGGACATGATGAAAAATTTTCCTTTGTCTTGAACTCGACTTTTGTCTGTTTTCCGTGCTGACAAGATTCACATATCATATTGGTAGGTTTTGATATTTTAAGCATTTCTCTAACTCCTTCCTTTTTGTTGATCTTGACCAAATTTTCGGAATTTATATGTCCCATTCATTTGTGCCACAACCATCTCTCGTCTTCTTTTTTCAAGAAACACCCTTTAGGTGTCTCATCCAAAATATATATGTCATTTGGTGCTCTTCTTTCTATAGCCACAATTTTATCAAACTTGCCTTTCCTGATTTCACATTTCTTCAAGTTGAATAACATTGTGTGTCCTTGATCGCACATGTGTCCAACACTGAGCAGATTGTGATTCATATTTTCAACTAGCAACACATCCTTTGCTAATACATCCTTGCTTCCAAGAGTGACCGTACCTACTCCTATTACATTTGAAGACCCGTTATTTCCAAAAGAGATTGTTCCATCCTTCTTTTCTTTCAAGGATATGAACTTATTTCTATCTCCAGTCATATGCATTGAGCAACCACTATCAATATACCATATGTTTCTGTTTCTTTGAGCCTTGAGAATGAGAGCACACCTTTCAGTGTTCCAATTCCATACTTGTTCATTCTGATTTTGCGAGAATTCCTTTGAAGAACTTCCAAGTCTACAATATTTGTTCAAGTGTCCAAAATTGTTACATTTGTAACATTTGACATCATCTCTAAAATGATCAAATCTGTTGATATTATGTTGAGTTCTGGAATATCCATTTCTGAGAGATATCCTAGAATTATATTCATTCCAAACATACATGTGACATTCTGAAGTTCTCTGTCCAAACCTTACACATGAATAACAATGACCATAAAAGATAGGTTGATACCTGGGAGGAAATATTCTTCGAGGAATTGTCTTCCAAGGTTCTTCCTATGAGTCTTGATCTCTCGATCTAGCTGGGAGATCTACCTGCTTGGTAGATTTTTCATATCCATCTTCTTTAGTTTTCATAGAAGGACTTGACTCCTTTTCAAATTTTTCTTTGTAACCAAGACCAGTCTTGTCATTGCATGATCGCTGGTTGTTGTTGATGATGAATTCGTCCAAAGTCTTTGATTTGTTGGTGTAGTTTTGAAGAGTTTTTCCATTTTTTACTTCCTTTTGTAAAGAAACGATTTCAACTTCCAATGCTTCTCTTTCCTTGTTTCTTTCCTTTAATTCTTTCCTGAGTGATTCTTCATTTCGTTTGTATTCTTCAAACTTGATTTTAAGATTTAGTACATGTTCCATTTCTGTCTTTAATTCGTCTTCAAGAGTGTTGACATGCTTCTTCTCAACCTTGAGCTCTTTGATAATCCTGATCACTTCATTTTGAAATTCAACCTCATCCATTTCTTCTTCATCATCTCCTTCTTCGTCAGGTTCCTCTTGCTTATTGTGCTTGGCCATAAACAATACTCTTCCATTGAATTATTATTTGTTATCACTATCTTCTTTGGATAAGGAGCTATCTTCTTTGGAGAAGAAACTTTTCTTAAACCATTTCCTCTTGCCTTGCTTTTTGAACTTCCTGGGACTTTTATTTCCTTTCATAACAACCTCATTTTTGTGAGGACATTTGGCTACAAAATGCCCAACCTCACCACAATCAAAACATATTAATAGAATTTTACCTTTAAATTTTCTTGTACATGTTCTCATTTTCCGTGAGAAATAGGTAAACTCTTTATCTAAGAATTCTTCTTCATCTTCTTCCCTTTCCTCATCCTTACAATTGCAAGTTTTTTCTTTCGGAGTCTGCTTGTCCTTACTATTCCTATTGGATGTGGAAAAGGTTGTTTCTAAGTGAGATGTGTCATCCTCTTCTTCAATACTAATTTCATATGCCGTAAGAATTCCATGCAATTCATCTATGTTGAGATTGGTCATATTCGATCTATCTTCCAAGACAGATACCTTAGGGTTAAATCTTGCTGGCAAGGTTCGGACGATCTTTCGGAAAACAATTTATGTTTCAACAGGTTATCCCAAACCTTCCAATGTATTTGTTGTTTCATAAACACGCTAAAAGCATGTAGCAATATCTTCATCTTCCCTCATTTTGAGTTGCTCAAATTTTTCCCTGAAAAATTTAAGTTTTTCTTCTTTCACTTTTGAGTCGCCTGCATATATATTTCCAAGCTTGCCCCATACCTCTTTAGCAGTATTTTAACTCAATACCTTAAGATAAATAGATTCGATAAGCCCACTAATAATAAGATCTTTAGACTTTGCATCGTATACAATAGTTTTCTTACCTTGTTCATCCTGGGTCGGTGTGAATCCTTTGTCAACGATTTCCCATACTTCGTATCCTTGTGCCAGCAAATGAACCTGTATTCTTCCACTCCAAAGTGCATAGTTATTTCCATTGAACAAAGGATCTATATTCTTAGTATACTCCATGATCTCCTTCCAGTTGTTAGCCTACTATTGAAGCAACCAAGATCTGATACCAATTGTTGGAAAATACTGGGGGGGGGTGAATCAGTATTCCTTAGCAATTAGCACTTTTAAATATTTTCAGAGAATTAGTTAATATTCAATTATTATTAAATTTTATGCATTAATAACAGTAAATAAAAGAACACAGGAGGCACAAAAATTTTAGGTGAAAACCCCCTCTGGGTCAAAAACCACTGAATGCTTTTCTAATAAATTCTTTAATCTTCAACCCCAACTGAAATGAAAGCAACAACTTCCTAGAATTCTAGAAAAGCATTCTTCTCCAACTCCCACTGGAAGGATGCCCCAATGCCCTGGTTTCTTCAGTAATCAACTAAATGGATGCCCCAACACCTTAGACCAACCTACCACCCTGAAGTGTTCACAGGATCCAACCTGTAGGCGACTTCATGCACCTACCTAGCACCTCCCTACCACCCTATAATGACTGAAATGAGACAAGAGTGTGGATTCCCGTACCAGGGACAATGATCCATGATACAATATGATTTACAATGATTTTGACCGAACACCCAATCACACTATGACCTACAACCCAACCATGACATCATCCCAACAAAGACTCCTATACCTCCCAACAATGCCTTTTCGACTCTAGGTAGATTGATTCTTTTACAATAATGACTCTTCCAATGATGACACTTTTACAAATTTACAATGATGACTCTTGGCCTTGACACTTCTTCACAATATACGGATGGTTGTCATGTCTTTAAAGGATGTACTGCTACAATGCTTCCTTTGATTTGATACTTCAACTCTTGAATGCTCACTTGATGTTGTCCTTGAATCTTCTTCTACCTACATGAAATTTTCCCAGCGAAACCCAATCTCAAAAGGAAAAACAAAATACCATTCAAATTACCTCTGCCTGCAAAAGACATGTAAGTGCATAATAATGAATAAATACAAATTAAAATTACAATGCATACCTGAAATGTTCTTGTCACTTTTATCGTTAACATGTTGCAGCAGTAGAAAAAGACTCCCACTCTTGATATAGGCCTGGACTCTATGCAAGACTATATCCAAAACTAACCTAAAGATATATACAATATAAACTCATGACATACCCTAGACTTGTGATGAAACAAGTTCTAAGTACAACAACAAAGACCATTCTATCAACTATGACAAGACAAGTAACATGAACATACAACATCATGTAGATTTAGCAAACTTGGTGTAACATCAAGAATATGTAGCATAAAATGTGCAGTATCAAGAATAGGACATAGGAAAAAACTAATTGTGACATATAGAGACATAGAGATATAACCGACACACTGTATGTACTTACGTTGTCCCGCAAAAACATATGTCAGAGATGATACTCAAAATTCAAATGTAAACACTAATCATACATACCTTGTTGTAGGAGACTTACCTTTGATTATTGATGTGTGGTCCTTACTGCAGTGATCCTTGAATGCATGTATTTTCTTGCCTTCTAGGAGCTCGATATTGAATTTGTTGTATCATATAGATTTAGCAGACTTGGTGTAGCCTCAAATGTGTAGTATCAAGAATAGGACATCCAAAATGTGGTATCAAAACTAACTATGACATATAGAGACATAGAGATATAACCAAGACCTTGTATATACTTACGTTGTCCTGCAAAAACATATGTTAGAGATGATACTCAAAATTCAAATATAAACACTTAATCATACATACCTTGTTTTAGGAGACTTACCCTTTATTGTTGATGTGTGGTCCTTACTGCAGTGATCCTTGAATGCATGCTTTTTCTTGCCTTCTAGGAGCTCAATATTGAATCTATTGTATCTATGTAATTTGAGATATTTAGGGTCTAAAATTTCATCCTGTGGTAGACCTCTGAGTCCTCTTTACAACCCCCATAGTTCATATCAATATTGGATTCTTCAAGAAATATTTATGCCCAATCTCCCACGATGACCTGATTATATGCTGGTTCAATAGAGTGAACTTGTACGAAATTCCACATGTCACTGTTGTGACCTTCGGCCCTGAAAATACTACTCAGAAAACTACAATCCATTCTCTTTCTGTGACTATTTACGAAATTTGAATCCAATTCTTAGATAAAATTTTATGACGAGTTTCCCAATGTCACCTGTTTGACATGGAATTCGGGAACCTGCAAAAACCCTAACTTCCTCAGATCATATCTCCGCAAATATAGTGAACCAAGATCTGAAATTTAGTCATGAGGTTCCTCAAGATTTCATCTCAAAGGGGTTTTACGTTCAGCTTCTGAAGCTTCGCAAAAAAAAAGTTATAGCGAAAATTCCATGATGACCTGTTTGAAGCCACAAAATCCCTACAAGAGGAGGATATGAGGGTCATTATTTATATGAATGTCTTGAGTTGAGAGGGTCCTCAATAAGTGAACATTGGAGGGATTTTAGGAGCAAAAAAATATTATTAATTATTAACTATTCAATGACCACAACCAATTATGAGTTCCATGCCACAACCCCATAGGGTTTTAGCCCACTAACTGGGGTTACTAATTTCAAACGCAAATAACTCTCAAACCGTGAAGAACTAGGAGGCATACCATATATCAACAAAAACATCTCGACAAGTAGAATCCATCGAGAAGATATTTGACACAAAATAATATGATTTGGGAAGTCAAAATTCCCTTGCAAGATCGGGGTAGCCCCTGGTGCTACTTGGGTTGACATCAATGACAACCACTAATCAACACTAGCAGAAGTTGTTGAGAATGAAGAGGAACCTCATGTTTTCCTAGAAGGATAAGAAGTTAACAACTTACTCTTGGGCTCAAGTTTCAGCGAAGGTGGAGACGAACCAACAGATTCAGAGGTTGAACCGTTAGATTCAGAAGAAGATGATGAGGATGAAAAAGAGGACAATATGGCTGATCAAAATATGGAATGGATGGCATAGGGCCCATTGGCACTCCAGGGTGTCTTGCACAAGATGTTGAGACACACAAAGAAGTTGTTAATGGAGTATGACCCTAATGGAATACTGAAGGGAAAAGACCATCTAGACATGTTCTACCTACATCTGCAGACACTCAAGGTACGTTATGATGATGTTGCATGTATATTGTTTCCATGTACCTTGGATGGCAGAGTAGTTGTATGGTACCATAACCTTCCTATCAACTCCATTCAGAACTAGGGGATGTTCAAGAGAATTTTCCTTGAGAAATTTGTTGAGGAAAAAACCCTTGCCATGTTGTTAAAAGAGTTGGGTAGTCTCAAGATGGAGCAAAAAGAAAAAGTGAAGGATTTTAACCAGAGGTTTAACCGTATCCTGAACAAGTTCACTACAGACACTAAACCTCATGAATCCATCACAGTTAACTATTACATGTCTCCACTACCAACCAGTATTGTACAGTTCGTCAAGCAAGCTGCGAAACCAATACTTTTAGAAAATTGCCAAGAAGCAATTGATCTGGAGAAAGACCTATGCATGATTGGAGTCATTGTAGATGACGAACCAACTTAGTACCTCAAACACACGAGCAAGAGGTCTCAAACTGCTGTGAGTAAGGTAAAGGAAAAGGAAACAAGTGAAATTGAGACCCTTACTCGTCTCCTCAAGTCCTTGACAACCAAAGTAGTTGAACTTAAGCAACGGACGACTGAGACAGCAGTGAGAAGCAGACCTCCTAAATTTACACAGAGGAAGAATGTGACATCATGTAGCAGCAGTAGCCACCCGGCTAAATCTATGTAAATCTCCAATATTGTGTTCCAAGTGGACCAAATTGCGAAGGATAACTTCTACGTGATCCATGAAGAACGACATTCAGAGAAGTCTTGTCCAGAATGGAACCGAGTTATGAGCACTATGGCTTCAAGGTTGAATGATCATTTTAAAGCCAATGAGAAGGTTCAGTTGAAGGATGAAGATGAAGAAGATGATGTTGCATCTAATGAAGCTCCAAGTTTTGGGCACGTAATTAACATGTATTAATGTCTTAAGGCTTCCCAGAAGAAAACAACCACCGAGAAGGAGTCCCCAAAGCAGAATAGTTGATACAACTTGAGAAGTCAAGGGGATCCCACTGTGTTTGAGATACAGAAAGAAAAATTTAAGAAATTGCTTAGAACAGTTGATCCACCGACATCCTCGACACAAAAAACATAAAGAAAGTCTGGGAAGACATCTACAACGAAAGATACATCCATGAGAAGCAAACTCCAAAACACTCCACTGGATAATACAAACACAAGTCTTCCCCTAGACAACTCGGGGAGTCTTCCTCTTTGGACTAAAATATTGTTGAAGATATGAAGAAGACTCGTGAAAAAATTTCTCTATACGAGTTAACTAAGCTCATGGGTCAGCAGGATATTATTTTGCGCGCACTGGGAAAACCTCCACAGACAATGTTGCCTCTTCCAGCAAAGGACCAAGAAAGTCACCCAAATCACTCGCATCTATGCTCAACGCACTTCGCATGGAAAAAGTGAACTCAATCTGACCACCATTTTTTTTATCATTCAAAATATTCAACTTCAATGTCTGCAACTATTTGGTTGATTCTAGCGCATTAGTCAACATCATGCCACTCTCCATCGCTAAACATATCAATGCACAATGGAGTGGTACAATTGTGCAGATCATCCAACTTGACCGAACATGTGTACCAACCATTGGTGAACTATGGGATGTGATCATTTGGTTATCGTCTGGCCACCGAGTTCACCAATGCATTAACATTGTGATTGTGGACATCCCGAAAGCATATGGCTTATTACTCAGCAAAAACTGGTCCAGCAAGTTGCAAGGATATTTTGTGAAAGACTGGTCAAACTTATGGCTTATGTACTAGGGTAGAAACAACTAGATCTAGGTGTTATCAGAGAGATATACGAACCATAACATTACTCCCTTGGATGGTCAGAATGAACTGTTGGCTTTTGCAGAACCTCTGTTCGGAAATTACTTTCTAGAAATGTGGTTGGGGTGTTATATTGCACAGCCAAGCCCCACCCCACCAAATACACAGTTGGGTCCCCTACCTTGCCCAACTGGTGGAAATGAAACTTGTACAATACATTGTAATAGTAGTAGTACTAGCGCGGAAAGCGGTCCTTGTACAAATCACTTGTGCACCTTGTATTTCAACAGATCCAAAACACGGGATGGCTCTGGAGCCGGGTGTGTTTTGATAGACCCAAGGAAACTGAAACACTTAGTCTCAATTCGTTTGGAGTTCGAGTGCACGAACAATATTTCTGAATATGAAGCACTCATTTTGGGTTTATAGAAAGCCCTCAGCCTCAATGTTGTTATGCTAAAAGTTATAGGTGATTCAGAGATTATGGTATGTCAAGTACGTAACACCATACACTATGTCTCACCTCATATTAAGAGTTACCAACAAGAGGTATGGTGGCTTATCTCTAATTTCCAAGCTTCTAATATCATCTCTATACCAAGAATTCGCAATGCAACTGCAGATGCTCTAGAAAATGTAGCTGTAAGGATGACAACGCTTAGGGATAGATTTATTATTAAAATTTTGTATAAGCCATATATCCCTAACAACATAACTAATTTGTTTGTTTTTTATGATGATGAACAAATACTGATTTTCATGGCCAACGTTGATGTCTTCAAGGACAAGGTGATAGACAAAGACGTGCACGAGCAGTCTCTGCAAGACACAGCTGATGACAGTAAAGGAAACCTCATCCCCAAGGGTGTGGTTTCACTTGAGAAGCTATATGACTTGCATAACCGCTTCAAGGGACCCAGGAACACTAAAACCCACAGTTCCACACTGATGCACGAACAAATTAATCTAGGAATAGACAGAGATCGAAAGTTCACGAATCTCATTACATGTTGCACACCAAAAAAGCGGAAAGCCTTTGTCCACCTATTTAAACAGTACTGTGATGTATTCACGTGGACATACAATGACTTGAAAACATATGACACACAAATAATCCAACACATCATTCCAATCAAAGAAAGGGTCAAGCCATTTCAGCAGAAGCTCAAAAAATTCCATCTGTCACTTGAACCCCTCGTACAAAGATAATTGACTAAGTTGTTGGATGCTTGGATCATTTACAAGTTCCGTCATTCTAATTGGGTTTCAAACTTAGTTCCTATGAGGAAGAAGCCTGGGGAGATCCTCCTGTGCATTGATTTCCAAAATATAAATCGTGCCTCGAACAAAAATAATTACCTTGTGTCGTTTATGGAGCACATCTTGCAGACAGTATCTGGAACAGAAATGTTTTCTTTTCTTGATGGTTTTTTCTAGATATAACCAGGTTCTGGTAGCAGAACCTGACAGGATTAAAACTACATTTTGTACTAAGTGGGGTATGTTCGCTTATCGAAGAATTCCATTTGGGCTGGTAAACACAAGTGCAACTTTTCAGTGCGCTATGGACATCGCCATCCATGGCCTCATCTAACAGAGCATGGTAGTTTACCTTGATGATGTGACAGTCTTTTCTAGAAAACGGTCAGACCACCTGTGCCATCTCAAGAAGATCTTTGAGTGATGTCGAAAGTATGGGATATTCTTAAATCCCAAGAAGAGCATCTTTGTAGTATTCGAGAGGAACCTCCTTGGACATATCATCGCTAAGAGTGGGATCAAGGTTGACCTAGATCGATTTCAAACTATCACGCAGATTCCTCACCCAACCAACAAGAAATCTATGCAGTCCTTCTTGGGGAATATCAACTTCTTCTGGAAGTTCATCTCATATTATGCAGAGATTGTTAAACCTATCCAAGATATGATCAAGAAGGATGCAGTCTACAATTGGGGGAATAATGAAAAGGATGCATTTTCCCATATCAATCAGGAAATAGTAGATGCACCCACGCTATACATCCTAGATTTCAACAAATATTTCTTTCTTTAAACATTAGCTTCTGACAATTCACTTAATGCAGTACTCGATCAGAAGGATGAGTTGAACAAAAAACGTCCCATCTCCTTCATGAGCGTGAGCATGGAGGGACCCGAGCTCAACTATATCTTCGTGGACAAGCAAGCATACACACTATAAAATGTGGTGAAACACCTCAGACCCTACCTGCTGAAAAACCATTGCATAGTCTTTGTGCCACATCCAGCAGTCAGATCATTTCTTGTTTAGCAAGAGTTTGGTGAAAGACGTGTGAACATGATGACAGGACTACAAGAGTATGATCTTGATATCAATTCAATTCACACTATCAAGGGTCACAATCTCTATAGACTTATAGTGGAAGTAGCACACACACAAGAGGAAGAAGAAGAGCTCGCTAGATAGGAGCGAGAAATCGATATGTATAATGTAGAGCGAGCACCACCCACTTCGCATGATAACTCTTGGTACGAAGAAGTGTGCCAATACCTTGAGCACGACACCATGCCCTCTCACTTTTCCATGCAGTAGAAGAGGGCACTCTGACTCAAAGCCTTATCTTACTAGTTGGTGCATGGAGTGCTTTACAGAAAGCACAACAACGGAATTTTGCTCAAGTGCCTAGAGGCACAAGACTTAGAGAGAGTGTTACGTGATCTACATGAAGGACCATCCGGAGGTCACTTCGCGGGTAACACAATTGTGCATGAAGTCATGAGATCTAGTTTCTAATGGACCATACTATTTAAATATGCACACGCTTATGCCCACAACTGCCCAGTCTATCACCAATGCACCAACAAAACTTGAAGGTCAGCAGCCCCGTTGCAGCCTGTTGCAGTGGATGAACCATTCCAACAGTGGGGCTTAGACATCATTGGGGAAATTTTCCCACATTCATCAAAGCAGCACCACTACATCCTAACTGCTACAGATTACTTCACGCGGTGGACAGAAGCAGTTCCACTCAAACAAGTGAATGACCAGGAAGTCATCAGCTTCCTTCAGCAAAACATCATTTCAAGGTTTGGTGTTCCTATATCACTTTTTTTTACAATGAAACTTACTTCTCTTGGTTGAAACTTTATGATTTTTCATTTTAATATGGTATTGTGCTTAAACACTCAGCTAAATACTGCCCGCAAGGAAATGGTCATGTTCAATATACAAACAAGAATCTCATTCGCATCATAAAAAAGACCATTTACTTTGAACAAGGAAACTGGCATTCTTCTTTGGTGAATTCTCTTTGGTTTGACCGAGTTACACCCAAGCCCTCTCTAAACACACCTCCATACTTCCTTGTATACGGAAAAGAAGCCATCCTCCCACCAAATATCTACTTTCATGCTCTTTATTTATCCTAAGAATCCCATGGAAAACCGTGCATATTGCTTCAGCGTAGGATGGACACATTACACAACTTACAGGAAGAATGAATGAAAGAAAATGAAAAAATTTCACTCCACCAGAATTGTATCAAGAGATGGTTCGATCGAAAGTCTGCAGGGAACATCGGCTTCGTTGTGGGTGACTTAGTCTTGAAGTGAGATAAACCCCATGAAGACAAAGGAAAACACACAAAGTTCCAGTCCATGTGGATTGATCCTTTCACAGTTCACAAAAAGCTTTTCCAACACACGTATCATCTACAATCACTTGAAGGGAGGATTGAAAACCTTCCTGTCAATGGCCAAGATTTAAAATGTTATTTTTAGTTATCTGGGGTCGCGCCCCACCCTATGTACACAGTCTTTTAATTTCTTGCTCTGTTGCTTTACTTTGTTATTTTCACTTCGCTTTGCTTTGCTTTTATGTCTTGCCATTTTTGTTTTTTAAATAAGTGTTGTCCTATACTATGTTCTGGATTTTGAATAAGTATGTGGTTGAAGTACAAGAGTCTTGTGACACTGTAGCGCTTGGACGGTCCTGTGTCCGTCTTCTCTATGCTTGGTTGTAACTTTTGGCTGATGAAAAAATATGATCTGTCTGTAAGGAAAGCTCTAGTCAAAACATGAACCTGTGTCCAAATTGGGAAGCCCCATGCCTATACTCAGTATTCTGCTCTATGTGTTCAAGCTTATCTAACTATTACAAATGGAGAAGGGGAAAATCTAAACGAGAAAACCTAAATCAGAGGTCTTGCATGCTTCTCTGAAGGAACAACATCTTCTTCTCTCAATAAGTCGAGATCCCTCTTCCACCCAAAAATAAATAAGTCCCTATCCATAGTTCTCTTTCAAAAAAAATACAAAGGTGAAAGAAGAGAAAGGCTTTATGCGTAGAGAGGTGAAGTTGGAAACTCCACCGAGGTACTGACCAGGATCACTGGCAATGGAGAAATGTTTGTGTTCCTGCATGACTCCATCTAGGTACTGTCCAAACCTATTGGCAATGGAGCAACACCAAAGATGAAAACTTATACTTTGAAAATCTCAAGCTCGCGAGCCAAACTACCCTTCCTGATTTTGAAATATTCTAATCTAGTTGAAAATTTGATGTGTTTAACTAGGTTGGTACAAGATGAACCATGTTTGTCCATGGGGTAAGTGAGGAAGCCAAATTAACCTGCACAATGAATCATAACTCCCCGAAAGGCCAAGGCCATGTGCTGAAAATGAACCGAAATAGAGAAGTTGGTATTCAACCAGTGTGTCGCCGACTATTGTAGTGCTGCAACACCCTCCAAAATTTTGGCCTGCATCCAAATTTCAAATCCTTCCTTGGATTTTCCCCTGATGGTTACAAACACTCGGACTCATTCCATGAGCTCTTTTCGAGTCTTTACACCCTTTTTTCTTGATCGACCACTGGTCATCTTTTGGCTCGTTGATTTCTATGTCATGCTTGAGGTCTTGTTCTGGCAATTTTGAAGGTTTGTCTTTGTGTGCATGGGTTTTTTCTCTCTTTAAACATCGGTCGTACTCACACACAAATTTGAATGCGCTGTATAGAAAGTGTCGGGGCATTCGAAGAACTCTCTCAAGTGTCGCACTTGTCGCACTTGTCACTCTTAACCTTTAAGTCAATCTCACTGAGCACATGTTTGTCTTGTTGGTTTGAGTTGTCTTGTCATCAAGTCATGCTAAGTGTGTGATCACAATGTCATGTATGCACAAGTTCACTTGCTCTCACACTTATGCATTTTTCTTGAAAATCTATCGACCAGACAACCCTCCTTCAACCAGACCCCGACTTAGTTGCATTGCACAGTCTCAGCTCTTAGTGACCCTACTCTGTTACCCAGAACTACGCAGAGATTGAGGTTGTCCTTCGAGGTAGCCTACACTGCACAATCCTAGAAGTGAGCAGGTCTACTGTCTCCCAGAACTGCATAGAAGTTGTCCCAAAGTCCTATCCAATCTGCACTTCCCGCAAGATCACTCATCAAGCCTCCCTCTAGTCTACCAGAAAACCTGAACTACACTATCACCCGAGGTTGCACTACTCCCCAAAATTATGCAGAAGTTTCCCATCTTCATACCCTGCACTGCCTGCAGAAGCTGTGTAGACATGTTAGTTAGGCCTTTAACAAAACAAGAATCAACTTCTTTTTATTAATCTTCAATCCCAATTATAGACTCAACACTTCCCTACGCACTCAGCTGCGGACTCTACTAGGCCTCTGCGCACTCAGCTGCAGAGCCTCTTCCTACCACTACGACCAAAGACACTTAGAACCCTACTCTAAACTCAGACCATTCCTTCGTTATTCACTCTTATCCTTTACTATCTTTACAACTTAGAGCCTCGCTCTATTTATACAATCCCAATTACATTACTTTAGGGCAGATAGCCCTATGACTTAACCTCTACTTCGCGCTCTGCGCCCGCAATTCGCAGAGTCTTACAAAATCCTTTGACCAAAACTTGGGCTTTGAGCCCCAAAACATGTTGTGGGGGGATTCCATGCCTAACAGGCCCCCAACATAATCATCATGACTCATCCCAAGTCACTCAGCTGGTGCGGAAATCTTGGCACGGAGCCTCTCCAACTATTCCCATACTACCCGGAGGTCCGCGGCGCACTGTTCTACGATTTGTTGGACTTGTTGCATTCCTACTTCTGAATCCTCCACGTTTGACTCGTGTCCTTTACTTGGTACCGGCTTCTGGTGCTTTTGTTTATAGTCCCGCGTCGTTGTTTGGCTCCTCGGGCAGCGAAGACTGTGCTTCAGCCGGTTAGTCAGAGAGTTGGCCCACCCGTGTAGGGTTTCAATCAGCTGTCATTGAATTCGCTTGGGAAGGGTTCTCCATTGAGTTTGACTAGTTGGACCGCACCTCTGTCTGTAACCTCTTTTACCACATATGGTCCCAGCCAGTGCATTCTGAATTTTCCCAGAAATTTTTCAAACTTGTTGTCATACAGTAGCACTAAGTCGTTTACCTTGAAGGTGCGCAACTTGATATGGCAGTCGTGCCAGGCCTTTTCATGCTGCTTTTGTACCTACTGGTGAAATCCGGCTAGAAATCGTTCTTCCTCAAGTTCTTCTAATTGTGCGAGCCTTTCTTCCAGAGCTTCGCGGTCTGTCATGCCTGTGAGCGCTGTTATTCGCAGACTAGGTACGATGTATTCCATTGGCATGACTACTTCTATACCATAGACCAATCGGAATGGTGTTTGTCCCGTAAATTTCTTACACATTGTCTTGTACGCCCATAACACAGTGGGTACGCGCAGGTCCCAGTCATTTCATTGCGCATTACATACTTTGGTCAGCGCAGTCTCCAGTATTTTATTGAATGCCTCTACTGTTCCATTGGCCTGTGGGTGGTACGGTGTACTTTTTTTATGATACACCTAGAACTCTTCTGTGAGCGCGCTGATGGTTTCATTCAAGAAATGTGTTCCGCGATAGCTCATTAAGATTTTAAGATTTTTAGACAGCCAAATCGTGTCAACACGTTTTCAAACAAAAAATTTGCAGTCGTAGCGGCCGTGCAATCCTTGACCGGTTGTGCTTCTACCCATCATGTTAGGTATTCTGTTGAGCTGATGATGTAGTGTGCACCCATATTTCCCTGAGGTTTGATCGGGTGCATGAAGTCGATCACCCATTTCTCAAATGGTTGCAGTATCATTTGGGGATTTAGTGGTATCTCATCCCTCCATGATGGTTTTCACGTCCTTTGACATATATCGCAGGCCTTACAGTGCACTTTCAAATCCTAGTGCAGGGTCGACCACCATAATATTGCGAAAAGAATCTTTTGTGTGGTCACGCATCCTACATAGTGTCCTCCTATAGCGCCCCCATGTGCTTCCGTGAGGATCTGACCTCGTTCAAATTCAGGTACGTATCTTCGCAATATCTCATTGTTGCCCATCTTGTAGAGGTGCCCTGTGATGACAGAAAAGTCTGTCGCGTGCACCACCAATTCCTTCTTCTGTTGGATTGAGTACTCCTTTGGCACAGTCCCTGTTGTTAGAAAATGGATTATATCTTCGAAGTGTCCATCCACGACGCGCACTGCAAAGAGTTGTGCATCAGGTAGTCCCTCCTCCAAATTTGTTGGTTCCTCGCCCATCTCAATTTGTGACAAGTGGTCTGGTCCTGCATTTAAGCATCCCAGCTTGACTATGACCTCAAAATCATATTCTTGAAACAGTAAAATCCATCTGCATATGCGCCCCCCCAACACAGGCTTTTTCACCAGGTATTTCAATGTGGAATGGTCGATATACATCTTGAAATTTCCTCCCAGTAAATAGTGTCGGTATTTTTGGAGTGCGTACACCATTGCCAACCCCTCCCGCTCGGTGGTAGAGTAGTTCTTTTCTACTTTGGACAATCTTCGACTTGCAAACGTGATCGGGTGATCTACACCCTCCGCACCTTCCTGTGTGAGTATGGCTCCCAACGCGATACATGACGCATCAACATGTACATGGAATTCCACGTCCCATTTCGGGAAGACCAGGATTGGCGCGGAGGCTAGTTTCCCCTTCAGGACATCCAAACTCTTCATGCAATCATCATTCCAGCAATATGTAACATCTTTTTTCAATAGCTTTTCCATCAGCGCGGTTATTTGGGCATAACTTTTGATGAACTTCCTATAGTATCCAGTGTGTCCCAAGGTAGCATGCAGTTGTTTAACACTTTGTAGTGCTTCCAAATTGAGGATAATGACAATCTTCACAGGGTCCACCATCAGTGCTTGTTTGCAAACCACATGTCCTAGCAGGTTTCCAAAGGGAACGAGGAATGTGCACTTCTTCAGGTTCAGCACAATCTGGTGTCGGCAGAAAGTATCCAGCATCAAACGTAAGCTCACTACATGGTGCTTAACTAATCCAAAAATAGTCAACTCATCCAGGTAGACCTCCAAAAACTTGTGGATGTATTCTTTGAACATGGCTACCATGATGCGCGAAAATATAGCTGGCGCGTTCTTCAGTTCAAATGAAATTATAGTGCAATCTGGTTTCGGCAGAAAGTATCCAGCAACAAACGTAAGCTCGCTACATGGTGCTTAACTAATCCAAAAATAGTCAACTCATCCAGATAGACCTCCAAAAACTTGTGGATGTATTCTTTGAACATGGCTACCATGATGCGCGAAAATATAGCTGGCGCGTTCTTCAGTTCAAATGAAATTATAGTGTATTGAAAGCATCCCCATTCTATTGCGAAGGTCGTCTTGCTCCTATCTTATGCCGCGATCTTAATCTGATGGTACCTTGAGAACCCATTTTTGAACAAGTATGCTTCCTCACCGCCAACATTCTCTAGTACTTCATCTATTGGAAATGGATCGTGTACACAGGCATCGTTCAACTTCCTAAGGTCTACGCATATTCTTATTTCACCCTTCTATTTTTTTATCTTGTACTACCATAGGACTCACCCAGTCGGATTCTTTCACTGGTTCAATAATTCTGACTGCGAGCATTTTTTCTAATTCGTCATGGACCTTTTCTTTATACTTTGGATTCAAGCGGTAAAACCATTGTTTAACTAGCTTCGCGTCGGGTTTCAGGGTGATCTTCATCATCCCTAAATTGCCAATGATCCCTTTTAAGTCCGTAATTTTGATCGGGAACAAATCTTGGTATTCACGGAGTAACTCAACGACCTTATCGACCGTGGCATCGTCCCAATAGCCCCCAAGCGATGCGTATTTTGGTTCTGCCTCCATTCCAATGTTGACCTGCTTCGTCTTTAGTGGCGTGGTGATGTCGAGGTCTTCAAGTGATGGTCTGCAAATCTCATGAGAGACTTCTGTTTTTGAAATGTTAATGTTTCATGGGTCCTGATCATCCTCCTCAACATTCACATTATAACACTCCAATGCGTTGCTTAACTGTGTTGCCCATTTTGGCTTAAGCACTCCCATTAGCTCCTGTGGCATTTTAAAGATAGCGGCTTTTACTACTTGTAGCGCATTGTCAACAGTATCTAACCAACGATCTTCAAATGTGAATGTTAGCAAGAATCCCTCACGCAATACATCCCATTCGCCTGTACCATGACGGAGCTCCATCTCCGTATACCAATTCATGGGTATGACGTCCAGGGTATGGTAAAATAAATGCACCCATTCAGGCTGGGGCTCTTCCCCATAGACCTTGGTCCATTTCGCGAGGTGCGTGCATGGATCATCTCATCCGTCATATTTGTCTACTAGTCGTATTTGTGGTTTTCCAAAATGTAGGCGCATCATCCTTCTACATCTACGCCAGTCCTCAAAATTTCCTTGATGGGTACCCCACCATCGTGCGGGTGTTGCGTGCATTACCCACTTCAGCGCCTCGAACCGCTGCTGTTCTAGTACTAAACTTTCGAATTTGCTCAGAAATTCATCCACCGCTGACAATCCATCATATGTCGGAAACTCCCTTGCCTCTGTTGTTATGCAATGCAATGACCTGATCATCATGTTGCAGTTTAGTGTTGTTACTTCATGCAACTGATTCTGCCATCACTCTATTTCTTCATTTGAATC
Source organism: Pinus tabuliformis (assembly GCA_031772625.1). Classification (NCBI taxonomy): domain Eukaryota; kingdom Viridiplantae; phylum Streptophyta; class Pinopsida; order Pinales; family Pinaceae; genus Pinus; species Pinus tabuliformis. The sequence continues at coordinate 988,805,526 of CM062811.1, read as the reverse complement.
CGAAGTGCTGGAGCTTTCACACTCGCACGAAATCCTTCCATATGCAATCGGATTCACCCGATCCTCTCCTTATGCATTTATCTTGTAGATACAGTCGAGATCATCATCACCATCGTCGTCGTGCACCGGTTTAGTGTATTGTACTCCTTTGGTTGGATCCAGCAGTAGTACTACGCGTAGTGACTTTTTCTCAAAGGTCATTTTGTGTTTCTTCATATTTATGACTCCGTTCATATCAGTAGCCTAGACTATTCCTAGTAGTGCGGGATAGGGATTGTTGTCATCGACAATCTCTATCACTTCAAAATCCACCTCGTGCTCGCGCCTTCAATATCGACTGTCACCCCTTGCAATATTCCGATGGGAAAAATATTCTGTTGGTTCGCCATTCGTAACTGAATAGGGGACCATTGTAACGCAGATCTGCCCATGTGTTCCCATGTTTACTTTGCTATTACATTCACGTCCACACCCAAATCCAGGATTACCTTATCCATTTCGTACTCGCCTATTTGTGTAGTCAACCTCATCTCCCTTCCGGTGCGCAATGCATGCTTTCCAAGTTTTCGGACCACGCGCGGTTCTCCTGACCCTGTGCACCTAGTGATAAGTTCCTGTAGCCCTTTCACTGCCTTGCTGTCGCACGGCAGTTTCATGCATGTCTCCAGAAAGGTAGTGAGCACTGAGGGATCCATCCCTGGTTCTAGTTGATCCTTACTACCTGAAGTGGAGGCCTTCGTGAAGCTCTTCTTAGCTTCCATGAATGTCTCCTCCGCACATTCTAAGTCAAAATCGGGTTCCTTTGTAGGAGCCTTTTGAACCCATGCGCTTTCTTCTGGCTACTTCCCTTTATCATCTCCCATGGTCATACCACTCCTGAGCATCATGTTTACATTTGGGTCTTCTTCGCGCAGTTCAGACCTCATCATTTGTAAATTATAGGTCAGAAGGGGCTAGAGTACCCCCTTTTCGTGCATCTTCACTATCAGCGAAGGGCAATATTCTGCCTCATGATCAAACTGATTATAGTACCAACCTGATATCCTAGTTGGGTTCATACAATCGTGGGCATAATGCACTGGCCCTCTGCAATTGTAACAAATTATCTAGTCGCGACCCCTTCTTGGTCTCATTCCACTTCGACCCCGACCACACCACTGAAACCTAGTGCGCATCGTTCCTGTATTTGGGTCAAGGGCTCGTGTTTCGGCCTGCACCTTGTAGGCAGGAGTCTGATCCATCATTAGTTCATATCTTCAGCAGGTGTGTTCGTCATGGCCTACCGACCTACAGAAATTACAAAACAATTTCTGGGACGTCTGCGTATACTTCTGCAACAGATGACAATTATCTGTGGTGTGCTTTCCTCCTATCTGGCAAATCGTGCACCATAATGCAAATGTCATGCTTGGCCTTGTCTGCGCCTCTGGTCTTACCAGCATTGGCCCTCCCCCTGCTAAGTAGTTTGCGAACACTGGACAGTGATCCTTGTCATGCCCTTGGCCTTTGCATTTTATGCACCATACTTCTTCATGCACCTCCGGCCGAGTTGTCCTGTCCTATTTCAAACTTTGCATCTCCAGACACAGATTCTACAGTTGTGCATGGATTTGTTGGACTCCCAACCCAGGTCTTTTATAGGGGTCTCATGCAATCTTATTGCCATCTCCAATGCTTCAGCTTGGGTGGAAAGTTTTTGTTGTGACAGCGTCGTCCTTAAGTGTGGTGTAAGTGAGGCCACAAACCATGCGCGATGTTGTGCATCTGTTAATGTCATATTGGCTTCGTGGATCATACTCTTCATCCTTTGGTCCAGATCCCAGGGGGTCTCGCCCGAGAGCATCACGATCTCCTTAAACCCGATGATTGATTGTGTCTCTAATTTTGGCCTGCTAAATTCCCTGTTCAGCGCGGTCTGGATCTCTGCAATTCTTGCGTTCGGGTGGTCATTAGAATGCTTGATATACCATGTTAATGTGTGATCCTGCAGCGTGCTCACCAGTGTAGCCTTTTTAATATTATCATCCATGACACCCTGCGCTTTCTATACTGCTCTTACCACGAACTAGAATTGGTCTGGATCTTCATTTCCTACTCCTCTGAACATCGGCAGTTTGATCGCACTTGCCATACTGAACTGCGGTGCTAGCGGAGGTGGAGTGGGTGGAGATGGAGGTGAGGGGGGTGAAATGGGTGGCGGTGTGGGGGTGGTAATCATGGAATTCTCTGTCTTATCAAACTCACCGCGCTTCTCGGATAAACTTTTGCGAGTTCCTCCTCACTTTCCCGTGAGAGAGAAATTAAGGTACTATTTTCACTACTTCCGCTTCTGTAGATATTCCCACTTCGCATAGTCCCAAACATTAATTTACTCGCATAACCCACTTTTCACACAATAGCATCTTAATCCAAGTGTTCAAATATTTAATATACTTACCTCGCGGTCCCTTGAGAAAATGTCACTCTACCTCACTGTAGCTAACGGTCATGTCTACCGCGAACTTAGTGATAAATCCTCCTATTATTCGGTCAAGCCAATGGTCCACAGCTCATGCTATCTTATCTTTTGATGCTTCTAGTCTGCGCACTAATTCCGGAGTCCACACTATTGGTTTGTCGAGCCTACACCTTCCCTGGATGTCTGCTAACTTCACAATCCACTCATACAGCTCAGAAGGAAAGGATGCAAAGAAAATTTCGTCGATTTATGTGTACAAGTAGCACTCTGACCACTGTTCCTTAGATACTCACGAATTTTTGTTTTCTTGCGCCGCGAACTCATGAATCTTCTTGTCCAACCACTCTTCAATTTCTTTCTTCATAGGATTCTAGTGGCACGACATCAGACATCCTTTATGCAGATCTCGTTCTCCGCAATAGAACCATTTGTTGGCTTGTATGGGCCTGACCCAGGTTCAGAGGTGATTTAGCCAAGCAAATCCCGATACTACTGGCCCTTTTAGCAACGGTCCACGGAGGGCGGACTGAGATCTCACCTGAAGTAGTATGGGAGGGTGCTAGAACCAGGTTTCTGCACCCTGGAGATGTCTGATGGGCTTCTGGAGGTTCGCGGTCCAACCCGTCGCTACGTGCACTTGCTATTCCTTCGCAACCTATGTTGTTGTTTTCACGCAGCCCTACTCGGGGTGCGACCTATATAATACCCAAGTTCCTTGATAATTAACCGATTACTTAACTTGTGTGTGTAAGATTTATGGTTATTACAACATATTTAACAATCATATCAGTGCGCATGATACATAAACTAATATAAACATAAAGAAGATAATGCACAGAAAATACACAGAACAAGAATCAACTTTTCTTTATTAATCTTCAATCTCGATTACAGACTCGACACCACCCTGTGCACTCAACTGCAGGGGTCCGCGCACTTAGCTGCGGACTCTACTATGCCTCTGCGCACTCAGCTGCAGAGCCTCTTCCTACCACTATGACCCAAGACACTTAGAACCCTACTCTAAGCTCAGACCATTCCTTCGCTATTCACTCTTATCCTCTACTGTCTTTACAACTTAGAGCCTCGCTCTATTTATACAATCCCATGGTCCACGAACCATGGGTAGGCCAACATGACTTTACATTACATTACATTACTTTAGGGCAGATAGCCCTATGACTTAACCTCTACTTCGCACTCCGCGCCTACAATTCGCGGAGTCTTACAAAATCCTTTGACCAAAACTTGGGCTTTGAGCACCAAAACATGTTGTGGGGGGATTACATGCCCAACAGGCACACACAAAGTTGAATGCACTATAGAGCAAGTGTCGGGTCGTTAGAAGAACTCTCTGAAGTGTCGCACTTATCGCTCTTAACATTTAAGTCAATCTCACTGAGCACATGTTTGTCTTGTTGGTTTGAGTTGTCTTATCATCGAGTCATGCTAAGTGTGTGATCACAATGTCATGTATGCACAAATTCACTTGCTCTCACACTTATCCATTTTTCTTGAAAATCTATCGACCGAATAACCCTCCTTCAACCAGACCCCGACTTAGCTGCATTACGCAGTCTCAGCTCTCAGTGACCCTGCTCTACTGCCCAGAACTATGTAGAGATTGAGGTTGTCCTTTAGGGTAGCCTACACTGCGCAATCCTAGAAGTGAGCAGGTCGACTGTCTCCCAGAATTGTGCAAAAGTTGTCCCAAAGTCCTATCCATTTTGCACTTCCCGCAAGATCACTCATCAAGCCTCCCTCTAGTCTACCAGAAGACCTGAACTACACTATGACCCAAGGTTGCACTACTCCCCAAAACTATGCAGAAGTTTCCCATCTTCATACCCTGCACTGTCTGCAGAAGTTGTGCAGTCATGTGAGTCAGGCCTTTGTTGCCTGTCACTGCATTGTTCCAAGGAATTGCATAGATCTAACTGGAAGGCCCCCATACTAGCTTGCCCTACTCTCTCTCTAAAATTGGCATAGTTTTAACTAGCACTCTCCCTGTTGCCCCACTTTCCACTCATCCCAGAAATTTCGCAGCAACTGCCTATCTCACACTGTCTCTCATAAATGTGCAGTTATGACCAGTAGCTCCTTGTAGCCCGATCCAACCTTACTCTATAAAACTGTGCAGAAATGTATGCCAGTGCCTCTTGCTGCCCACTTTTTCTTCCTCGGAGAAACTGTGCAGATTTCCAGCTAGACCCCCAGATGACCTGCCCATTTCTCATCCTGAAAACTGTGTAGAATTTCCCAGCAGTTCCTCTCGACACCCTGTGCAGTTCTACCCAATAGGGTTATACCTTGTAGCTATCATTGTTGTCCCAGATTGCACAAATCTGCCTCTCAGTGACATCTGCACAATTTTTCCCAACAGTGCTCTGAAGCCTCTCATCCAAGCCTAAGTTGTGCTCTACGCAATTTCAGTGCCTTGTCCTCTCCTGGTCACTTGCACCCGAAATGGAAAACAATGCATCATGTTTGAAGGTTTGTCTTTGTGTGCATGGGTATTTTCTCTCTTTGAACATCAGTTGTACTCACACACAAAGTCGAATGCACTGTAGAGCAAGTGTCGGGTCATTCGAAGAACTCTCTCAAGTGTCGCACTTGTCGCACTTATCGCTCTTAACCTTTAAGTAGATCTCACTAAGCATATTTTTTCCTTTTTGATTTGAGTTGTCTTGTCGTCAAGTCACGCTAAGTGTGTGATCACAATATCATGTATGCACAAGTTCACTTGGTCTCACACTTATCCATTTTTCTTGAAAATCTATCGACCAGACAACCCTCCTTCAACCAGATCTCGACTTAGCTGCGGTGTGTAGTCTAAGCTCTCAATGGCCCTACTCTGCTGCCCAAAACTACGCAGAAATTGAGGTTTTCCTTCGGGGTAGCCTACACTACACAATCTTGGAAGTGAGCAGGTCGACTGTCTCCCGGAACTATGCAGAAGTTGTGCCAAAGTCCTATGCAATCTACACTTCTCGCAAGATCACTCATCAAGCCTCCCTCTAGTCTACCAGAAAACTTGAAATACACTATCGACCGAGGTTGTACTACTCCCCAAAACTATGCAGAAGTTTCCCATATTCATACCCTGCACTGTTTGCAGAATTTGTGCAGTCATGTGAGTCGGGCCTTTGTTGCCTGTCACTGCATTGTTCCAAGGAATTGCATAGATCTAACTGGAAGGCCCACCCTACTAGCTTTCCTTGCTTTCCCTCTAAAATTGGCGCAGTTTTGACTAGCACTCTCCCTGTTACCCCACTTTGCACTCATCCCGGAAACTGTGCAGCAACTGCCTATCTGACACTATCTCTCAGAAATGCGCAGTTATGACCAGTAGCTCCACGTAGCCTGATCCAACCTTGCTTTGTAAAACTGCGCAAAAATGTATGCCAATGCCTCTTGCTACCCACTTTGTCCTCCTCGGAGAAACTGTGCAGATTCCCAGCTAGACCCCCAAATGACCTGCCTAGTGCTCATCTTGAAAACTGTGTAGAATTTCCCAGGAGTTCCTCTCGATACCCTGTGCAGTTCTGCCCTGCTGGGTTCTACCTTGTAGTTATCATTGTTGTCCCAGATTTCGCAAATCTGCCTCCCAGTGACATCTGCGCAATTTTTCCCAACAGTGCTCTGAAGCCTCTCATCAAGGCCTGAGTTGTGCTCTATGCAATTTCAGTGCCTTATCCTCTCCTGGTCACCTGCACCCGAAATGGAAAACAATGCATCATGTTAGACTAGGATATTTTTGGATTTGATGTCATCACATCATGAGTGATTTCAGGTTCAGGTACATTGATGAAACATGACGTGATGACGAACAGGATGAAGAAGAAGTGCATGCTAGAAGACTTTCTTGTAGTTGAACGAATGTACGAAGCACATCGAGCAGCAAGTGAAAGGGACACATACACGTGCACAATCAAGAAAAAACCAAGAACATCAAAGACCCTACACACTTTGCCATGCAGAGGTGAATACATGTTACACCGAGAGCACACCCATCACTAAGTAGCATAGCAGCTCAACACGAACACCACAGTCAGCCAGTACATGTCAGAAGTGTCACGGCGAGTTGTGTCATGAGTTGTCTTGGCCACATCACTACTATGGGCCATATTTTTTGTAATAAAATATAATGTAATGTGAAATTCCAAGAGACTCACATATGAAGTCAAAGAGTCATGTAAGTTGAAAATTCACAGGAAGTCAAATAGTGATGAGGGATGTCGAAGAGTCACAAGGGTCAATTATCCCCCTTGGCTATATATACCCCCTCGTTGTATGAGCAAAAGAATTTTCACCTTAGCTCCTCCCACATAATCTACAGTCTATTCTTTGAGCGAGGAGTGGCTCCAATGTCCCATTGCTAGGGATAGTGATGTATGGTGTACAGATGTGTCTTGGAACTTTTGCTTAATTCAAAAGCTTGTCTCAGGCAAACACATTTTCACGCATGCTTCGTATCCATTTGTACAACTATTCTTTAAACATTTATAATGCATGTTTGCTTAACCTGTGCTAAGATAGTTGAACTACTTCGGTTATTTTAGTACTTAAATTGTTGAAGATGTTTTGTATTGTTTATCGCTATTGTCTCACCCATGTGGACTACTCCACTAGACATTAGACAGACCATCCTTGTGTTTTCTTGATTATAATGACCATCACCCCCGTGTGGACTAATCCATTAGACGGTGTACATGTTTTCCCTTGTACTTTGGTTTTAACGACTGCCACATCCACTATGAACTATTTTGTTGGATGTTGGATAGACCCTTGTTGTTTTGGCATGTGTCTCTTCCTAGGTGGTACTACTACCTCTCATATAGAGGCTCACTTTTACCCTCCCCCTTACAGTAAGAGAACTCGGACACAAATTTACATTACGCACTCACCAGGCATATTCACCTTGCTTTATTGAAGTTACAAGCATAACATTCTCATGTGTTGAACATCAAGAGCTAAGGCAAACCTCTAAGATAAATGGCAACCAGGCCATCGTACTGGATGGGACTCCTACACCAAACGATGTGAAGTATAGTTGGGACTTCTTACCATGGAGATCCCTTGAATGTTAGCGGGTCCAGCACCGCAATGCCATGGAATAGATTCTTGACCAAGGTAATCTATCCATGTGGGACTAAGGTGGACTCAAGCTTTCAACCCCTCTAGGTACCATCAGGCTTACTTTCTAACCACCAACCCAAAATCCAGGTGTGTGTCAGAGCTCAATGAACAACGCCAGCTTTCCAACTTCGAGACCCAGACATCAACACAAAGTATTAGACATATGTCTACCCAGACAATGCCTCACTCGTAGAGCCTCAATACCCCTTGATCCAGCAGATCAATAATTTCCAATCTCTCCCAATCAAACTTATTGGTAACTAGCATGTTATCAAATCCTTCGAGAGATTCATCTGTACAAACACAATCCCAATCAATAATATACTTTCACATGTACATAATCAAATACAAACCGTCGGGGTCTTACAGACAACAAATGTTGCTTCTCGAATTTCCATAGTAGGACTATCAAATGAATCTTTGACACATGATTCCTCAATCATACATTTTCTTCCTACTTCATATGTAGTAACATATTCTTCAATCAGATCCTACTTTTCTTCTTTCATCAGCACTTCAAAATGCATTCTCCAATTTCCTTTTTCTCATTTATGGCCTTCACTTAGACTTATGGTTGTTAGTCCTGGTCTAGTGCATGACACATGAAGAAGAGAACAATATCTGTCACTCCCTCTCAAACAAGAAGCACCTCTTTATCCAGACTCCCTCTTACTCTTAGGGAGATCTCTTCCATTCATACTTCTTCCGAGAGATCAGCTTCTTATTTTCGACATCGGAGAATCTTTCATCTTCCAACCATTTTATTAAAGTTATCGTCATCCCCATCATGCTTATCACATTAATGAGCATGTTCACCATGTTGAAGATTGTGTACCTGCAAAACTTCAATAGCAAGTAGAACCAAATCTACAGAAGCATGATGTTAGCCATATTAAAATCACGAAAGCATTTCAACTTTATTCATATCATATTCCCAGACTTAAAAACAAGAGACATACTCTTCAACATATTTCTAGGGACTTTATACACCCTAAACTTCATAAAAATATTCATTCCATCTAGTGTTTCAATGTGTCTTCCAAAGGTATGACATACCTTACTACAACATATAGAAAACCCTAGAAACAATTCACACAACCTTTCAAAATACATATGTTATACTTCTCACTAGGGATTCATACAAATCCTAGATTTCATACAAAATAATCAATCAAAGTCAATCACAACTTAGTCATTAACCTAAACAGCTTCCACTAAGGTTAGTTCCAAACCCCTATATTTTCAATCAACCATAAATCAGTCACTATCATGACCAACTACCACTGGGGTTTGTTTGCAGAACCTAGATTTCTGAGCAATCATCAAACTTAACCAAAATTTCAAATTTCAATGATCTCTTCACAAATATCAAATTATCACATTTCAGAGATTTTACTTTGACTAAGGTTTAACTCAAAAACCCTAGAATTCCATAATCTCAACAATCATACATAGATCTCAAATCGTTAAATTTCACACTAGACAATGTCACTACTAGGATTTAACTGCAAAACCCTAGATTTTCATTTCCAACAATCACTTAATAAATTTCATATTGTTATGTCACATGTACTAGACAATTTTAATTCACTAGGATTTAGCTACAACACCCTAGATTTCCAGATATCATCATCCTAGAATCTCAGACAAGGACTTCCATTAAATCCTAAAACAAGGATTTCCATTAAATCCTAAAGCTTATGACCATTAAAAACTAGGTAAACACACATATCTAGGAATTCATAATCATTCATATATAAGCATACCATATGTCCAACAACATTAATACATCTGACCTAGATCAAGCTAGGATTTCCAACCAAAAGGACATATCTATACATGCCTAAATTTCATCATCATGTAAATATATTTCATATCAAGTGTTAGTCAAACCCTACTTCACAAATATCAATAAGAGTTAGGCACACAATCATCTTGATTACACTTAAGATTTTATCAGACAAACATACACATACCAAAGGAAACATTTCTAAGACAATATAAGGGTCTTGCTCACACATTCCACCAAATTCTAATGGGCTAGGGTTCCAATGTAGAATACATATTCCACCAAACCCAAATGAGCTAGGGTTCCAATGCGGAAATATATTTCACCAAACCCTAATGTGCTAGGGTTCCAATGTAGAAATATAGAAAACCATATATTACCAGAATTTCAAAGGTTTCGGGATTTCAGACCTTATCACTCAATCCTAACAAGTTAGAATTTCCTGATCACACCAAAATCCCAAACATGACATCATCAATAAAACTTTAACTAAAATTTTACAATATCCCTAATCAACTTAGGATTTCAGACATTCACATTAGCATACCCTTCGGTTACGGTTTTCTAGAACATATCTAGGGTTCTACATAGTCAATCAAGAATATGAGTGGGGTGGGTAGATTTATCAAGAGATGAATCACCCAAACAAGAATCACTAAGATTCAATATAGCTAGTAATAAAAAATTTAGTAATATATCATCAAATGAATAATCATTTTAATCAATGTGTTCAAAGCATACCTTTGTTTCTTGACTAACCTTGTCTTGAGAGATCCTCCTTAAGCAGATGTTTTTCCTATTCAAGACAACAGAGGAAGAAAGGTGACTAGTATTTAATATAATCAAAACTAAATGAGTACATGAACCCAAAACTAAAAATACATGAGATACTTATCTTTGTTGGGAAATCCCTCCAAAGCTTGACGGAAACCTACAAACTTAAAGCAATACAAAAAATGCCTTTTTCCAAAGATATGTTAAAACCCTACAAATTTTAAAACATATCAAACAAGATATGTAAAGCCATTAGCAAAAGACTTAGTAGTGTAAGTCCCTAATGTTGAGTTCGCCAAGCTTGAATTTCTTTGAGTCTCCTTCTTCAACAAAGTTGGCTTGATCTCTTCTTCTGTTCTTATTCTTTGGCTTCTCGGGACAGCGACTTTTGTAGTGACCCTTCTTGCGGCATTGATAGCACTCTATATTAGACATGTCAACTTTCTTCCTCAATCCCTTCGATCTCTTGAGAATGATCAAGGTTAGATATGAATGGGACAATATTTTCTTTTATCCCTTCTACCATCAGAGTCATACCCACTAATTCTAGATCCCTGAATTTTGCTTTGTTGGCATCATTGGCTTCTTCTGTAGGCTTCTTTACATTTCCTTTAACCAAGTCTAGCACCTTGTTCTTCTCTATTCTTAGGTCAATCCTCTTCTTCCAGGATCTAAAGTTAGATGCTCCTTCAATTTTTTTCTCACCCTTGACTGAGTTAGACATCTTCCTTGAATATAATAGATTATTTCCCTGAGATAGTGCATATGAATGGATCTGCGTTTTTATTCTTTCTTCACCAAAGCTCTGATACCATGTTGGAAAATTAGAAAGGCAGTAAATATTTTCTTGATCTTTATAATTACTTGTGATGTTTTTATTATTATGATTCTTTATATCTTCCTTCTTTAGTTCATCAAGCAATTACCAAAAGTAGCAATACAGAAAACAATGGACACAAGATGTAGGCACATGCTAGGGAAAAACCCCTTTCAAGAGGAAAACCCAGTCAAAGTAATTATTCCTTTCAATAGTATTCTTTGAGACTCTTCACCCTAGATCGAGACCAGACCTTCCCTTCACACCAAGCAAACCTCAAGAAGATTGGCCTCTTCCCAACAACCTCGACTATGCAACAACTTGCAACAGCGAACAGCTTTCGATAGCAATCAACTTGGAAGACTGCGATCTCCCAATCCAAAGCATGAAACAGAGAGAGACCACCACCAAAATTTGATTTTCCTTGACTCCTTAGACTCATCCAAACTCGCATTCACTTCGGCTTCCCAGCAACAGACTTTCCCAGCTACCCACTTCTGCCAAGCAACAGGATTTTCGCACTTATGCCTAGTAGAGAGAATTCGAACTTGATGAGAAGTGACGCTCCAAATGAATTTGATGCCCTTCCTTTTATAGGATTCTCCTTTTTACATGATTCAAAATCCCAAGAAGGGTCTCTTTAAATGTACAATAATTATATAGACTCAAAATAAATCCTAGAAGTCCTTAATGGGGACTTTGACCTAAAACATGGTGACCCAAGCATGAAACCCATGCTTTAATAAGTCACAATAATAATAATAATTATTATTATTTTCTTTATTCTTTTGACAAGTACATTATTGAAAACCAAACATAGTTTACTTTTTCCAACATTTAGATACATAGATTGAAAGTTTTGAATAGTTCAAGTTACCACTTCAAATAATTTCTTAACTAATACCAAGAGCACATTGTACATTAGCTCAGTAACTAAGTGGAATATGACTACATTTTTGGTGACATGAATAGCTTAGCTAGAGGGAGGTTGGTCTAAATGAGGAGAATGTAGACACATGTCAAAGATAAATTGGAAATATCTAGCTTGATTTTAAGGTTAAGTGATGAAGAGGATCAAGTTGTTTGGCCATTGAACCCTAATTTGAATACTACATTCATAGAAATGGATACAAAGCTCACGTAGTAAACAATAGAGAGGAAAAATAAATTTGATACTAGAAATTTTTATGGACATTTTAGTTCCGTCAAAGTCCAAAATTTTCATGTGGCTATTGTTAAAGAATAAAGATCCTATACGTGACATATTATAGAGGGGATATTTTAGGTTCAATTCAATGTAGGTTATGTAGACAAAGTGAGGAATCAAACTTTCATCACATTATGTCATATTATTTTGTTAATTATGTTTGAAGGGAGGTAGAGAGTCTAATATTTTAAAAAATGTTTGGGTTGGAAACTCCATTGAGGAGGCTCTAAGGAATTGGTGTTTGAAAACTACCATAATAAAATTTATAGCTCTTCCCCTAAATATAGCATGGGGACTGTGGTTGGCCACAAATGAAAAGTTGTTTGAGGATAAATATACACTTCACTTAAATTTTGTTGTTCAAGGTCTTAACATTACATATGATTGTCGTTAAAGACATAAAAAATAAAAATATCAGGTAGCTTGTTGAAGAATATATTGATAGTGACATCCCCTAAGCTTCCTTTGATGGAGTCTTGCAAGGGATTATGCCAAGTGACAAGGGAAGGGAGGATCCTCACTTCTCAGTTTATATGAGTATATATTTCAAAATTGGTGTGAGATACGACACAAACTTCTTCAAACTTATGGTGCTAAAATTGGTTTTGGTTATTGCTTAGGAAAAGAAAGCGTCACATATCGAAATTCTTGGTAACTCATTATTTGTAATAAATTGGATGAGGTAGTAATTTGCTTTGATGGACTTTACATTCCAACCATTGTTCAATGCTGTTTGAGATCTATATTCAATCCTTTCTCATATAAAATTTGTTCATGTTTATAGGGATAGAGATGTTGTAATAGATGGGTTATCTAATTAAGAAATGTATTTGGACATAGGAGTTTGGTTAGTGATAGCGAACAAAATGACCATCGTCCAAATTACATCCATGATTCTTGGTTTTGATGATTTTCGTTGTTACTAATGTTAAGATTTTTGTACCACATGTTTTGTTTCTTTTTTTCTATGGGATTATACACAACTCTCTTTTTCAAAGATTTGTTTATAATGATTAATGTTTTGGGCTCTAGGAAAAACATTTTATGATCATTTTGAGCAAAAATTGGACTTTTGTAATGAAACTTGATAAAGTCATCAACTTTTGAGCCTTAAAGACTAGACTTGAATGCTTATAGCCTCTGTCATATGTAATTTGTTTATTATGAAATAAATTTACAAGACATCTTTCCCTAGAGAGAAAAAACATATGGCTCTACAACTCAACCTATGATTCACCAAGTCTACTTGACCTACAATTCAAACAAGATATTTTTCCCACGACATGGGTTGTATAACTCCAACCTAGGTTTAACCCCCTAGATTAGATAAAAAATAAATAAACTCACAAAGTATACCCAAAAAATTGAGAAAGCCTTCAAGTCAAAAAGATGAACAATAAAGTGAATCAAAGAGTCTATAGAATCAATTTATTTTGTCATTTTCACCATTATTATGGTTTTCCCTCAATGTTTTATAAGGGGGTTCTTTCATTGCAAGTGTTCTTATAAGATAAGAATGAATATATTTAGTAGCATAGTTATATGAATTAAATGGTTAGTAAACATCGATAAGGATCAAAACAATTATTTCATGATACATCTCACATTGCGAAAATTAAAAAACTCATCAAAAATAATTAAATTATAACTTTATCATTAATATTATTATTAATAGCACTATGCTCTGCAGAAACCCTAATTCCTCCCTATTTTCTTTCCCATCCATTGATGGCATCCCCAGAGGGGGCTCCTCCCCCTCCTCCACTTGATGAAGCTACATCCTTTCAAGTGTTGGTGGTTACCATTTCAAATAGGCCAAGAAGCAAAGAAGTGCAATCCAGGTTCATTATGAAGTCTGACTCAATGCCCTCAGTGGCCCTTCCTGCAACGGTGAAAAGAACAACGTTGGCCTTCGTGGAGCGTTCCCTTGTTGAAAACATCATGGGGATGTGGCCATCTCCCCATTCAATGGAAGCTTGGATTGGACAAACTTGGAGATCAAGGATGAAAGGAAAAATCAGGCTTTATGCATGTGGTAATGGATTCTTTGATTTTGTTTTTGAGCTCAAGGAAGAAAAGGATGTAATATTCATAAATGGTCCTTACTTATTTGGTTCTAGATGTATGTAATTGAATCAATGGTCTTTGGATTTTAATGTAGATGAAGATATCCCAATGGCGATTCTAGTATGGGTTAAACTTCCTTGACTTCCATTCTCTTGTTGGAGTGACGATTGATTGATTGAGAGCCATAGGAAATGGAGTAGCCCGATATTTAGATAGAGCTGAGCCCAAGGGATCTCAGTTTTCATGTGCCAAGATCTATGTGGAAGTAGATCTTGAAAATCATTTGCCATCAAAAATCAACCTCACTTTGGGGGGTTGGACCCACTGTCAAACTTTAGATGACGAGAAAATCCCCTTTAAATGTCACTTTTGTCAAAATTACGTCCACTTTGCAAGGGACTACAAGAAAGCCCCACCTGGAAAGGGGCCAAATCTGCAAACAAATCAAGGAGAACAATGGTAAAATTAAAAAAGAGGAGGAAACAAAGGCAGATCCAATGGGAATAGGCAACAACCTGTGCAAAATAAAAATGGTGATTCTACCTCAAAAGACTCGTTTAATGCTCTACAAGGTCTTCCAGAAAGTGATCAAGAGAATCCTAATCTTGATCAAAATAAGGGACCCCAAATTGGGAATCGATTCCTGTGTTAGGGTCCTATAAATTATAGGATCTCAAGGTGATTGAGTATTTTGTATTTGCAATTTCATATTGTACATAGTTTCAATATTCAAATGATTTCCAAAAATATATGAAAAAAAGAATGAAAAGAGGGTATGTTAAAAAAATAAATAAGAAAAATGGAAATAAGAAGCCCACAAAAGAAAAAATACAAAATAATATGGAAAGTGCTGCAAGTCTAAATGTCACTACTGATAAGTTAGTTCTTTTAGTTTATTTTAAAATAAGGTTGTGTGAAAATTGTTTTTGAATGCCACGATGACTAAAGTTTTGTTCAAATCATGCAGTTTAATCATGATTGTGCACATTTAAATTTCTATTGAATAGGTCAGTGAATAAAGATTTACTAAACAGCTTAATCTTGGTAAATCAGTAGCTAGGTAGAAATAAAATTGATTCAACAGTTTAATCTGAATCAATGGTGAGATAAGTGATAGGATAAGGTAGATTTTCATAAAAAAGTGATTTGGGTTTGCTAGTCTAAATGCACCCTGCAAAGCATGAAGAAAAAATGTTAGCTTAGAAAAAGAATTGAAATGAGAAAGGGTAGGTAGAAGCACAATGATGATTTTAGGATAAGCATGAAAGTTTTATCCTAAGTTGAATTTTAAATATATTTTCATGCGCAGAAGAAAGGCAAAGGGATAAAAAATTTATCCTAAGGTTCGGTATATCAAATGAGGTTTGGTACATTATTTTACTATTCCTAAAGTTTCACTACCTGAAAATCCCTCCTCCGCTCATATTTTCATTTATTCGCCTCCCTCACCACACATCCAATCATATTCCATTAAAATCATTTCCCTACCCCACCATACACCCATCACATCATGATAAAGTACTGCCACCTCTCACATCATCTGAGCCCACCTTTTTACATCTGACGGCCTATATGATGTTTCATCCCCCCCCTCACCATCTGAACTTTACCATCGAGGGGGGTCTGAAATGGGCGGTATTCAAACCTGCGCCCACTGCAATGTGTCACCATCTCATGTTTTCACACCCCCCTGGCTGAAACCATTAACCACCTTCCCCCCCCTCTGAAAAATGGTTTCTCCACCATGCGATACCACTGCCCTATCCATTACGCTCCCGCCAATCCCCCTTCACCACCTCATCTATCCATTGATCCCGCCAATCACATCCACTCCCTCTGAAATCAATCTGTTAAGTAATTTAATTACTTAACCGTTAATATAACAGACCCGTGCCACCATCAATGGGAAGCCAGAAAATTATAAATTCCACTCCCTTCACCCATTCACAGGTTACCATTTCGCACTCTGCCAATACCATTTTTATGTGACCAGTTTTCCAATTCAAACTGCAACTGTTTCACTTGGCCGAGCATCACACCTGCTAACTTCCGTTCAAGCCAGCGCCTCTGTTTCATGTTGTCTTGAACCCAAGCCCCTCTATGTACCCTACAAACCTGCATAATTAAGATTCCGTCAGTGCTATTTCCCTTATCCAATCATGCCTCCAAAAGACAAGGCACATGAAGAACTTGTAAGTCCTCTGATCCACCCTCCCATCACCATATACCTCTAGCGAACAGGGACTACAAAATCCATGAAACCTTGTCTGA
This sequence comes from Pinus tabuliformis, assembly GCA_031772625.1. Classification (NCBI taxonomy): domain Eukaryota; kingdom Viridiplantae; phylum Streptophyta; class Pinopsida; order Pinales; family Pinaceae; genus Pinus; species Pinus tabuliformis. The sequence goes on along the minus strand of CM062811.1, from coordinate 988,789,004 downwards.
ATTTGATATATTTGAAATGTATTGTTGGCTTGAAGACAAGTTCATTGACAAGTCTAATGATATTGGACTGTGGGAATCCAATTTACCCCATTATATCTTTCCTTGCACCCATAGTGCCCCTAAATTCATCAGAAAATGTCATGCTTGTTATCTACCCAATCAAAGAGCAGTTATTGCCCCTACAGGAGAAATTCTATTTACCATAACTTCCCAATCAATAGATCAAATGATGCAAGCTCCTATTGCAGAGAATGCCACTCCTTTCTCTCATGAATCCCTCATTGAATTGTACCAGAAATTGGACTTTGCAAAAAGAGCCAAAACCCTTGAGCTTTTCTTAACTGAAGATGCCCCTTTACCCAAGAAAAATCCTCCCTATCCATCCTCCATTTTCCCTGAGAGAGCCAAGCAGATCATCATTGTCACTTCCTACCTCCTTGGTTATTACTCATATCAATGGGTAGATGAGGCTATTGTAGGTTTCCTTTCTATTTTCTCCATAGATTCCAAGCCTTCCATCTTTTTCAATTTCAGCCAATTCCATCCATGAACAGTTTGTCAAATTCAAAACTAAGGAAGTATTCCAATATGCTTATGTGCTAGTTTACATATTTTTGTATTTTCAGGAAGACAACCTCAAGCTTGCATTACAAAAGTTGGATGAAGAGGGAAATCAACAATCATTGATCTTATGGACTACGTTGGTAATGAAGGAGCAAAAAGAGTATTCATACAAACAATTCATAGAAATGTTTGTACATCCAGCACTTAGTCTCCTAAGAAGCACTCTAGAGCCAAGAATCAGTGAAGAAATCAGGAAAATTTTGTAGTTATCAGACCAAGTCAAAATAGGAGATTGGTATCTTTACCAAAATTACACAGAGCTAAGGATATATGGCTGTGAACTTGCTCCTTACAAGTTGCCAAAATTCCTCCCAATGAGGATTTTTGCCTTAGAATACATCAAGAAAATGCTCAATGTTGATGAGATTCATTTTGTATTTGCCAAGAAGAAATCTCAATTCAAAATCAAAACTCAAATAGGACCTTTCATTTGCAACAGCAGGGCAGCAGGGGAAGAAGCAGACAAATTGCTGAAAGAAATGCAATTCAGCGTTAGTTTCACATGGTCATATGATCCATTAGAGGTCATCTCGAAGTTAAGGGTAGAGAACAAATCTACTGCTTATTTTCATACATCCAGACCAGAGATTGAGAAATACAAGAACTAGCTAGAATGGATTGAAAACACTCTACAAGAGGTAGAGGAGAAATTGGTGTCAACTTCAACATTACAGACTCCTGTTACAAAGGAGAAAACAGGAAAAAGGAACAGAGAAGAAGAGTCACCTCCAATGACTGATACTCCTAGTGAAGACTTCAAAATCATGTACAAGAAGAGGACCAAGCTCAATTCCAAACTAAGCCTAAGCAAGGATTTAGATCAAGAGGTTATTATCACCACCAAAGAGACACCTCTTTCCTCACTAGTAGGTGATCAGACTACACTTTCTCCTACCACCTTGACAGCTTCACAGGATCAGTAGCAAGTTATGCAAACCAGTACATCTACCACAGGGGAGAAAGAAAAGAGCATATTTGATATTTTCAAGGAGATTAAAGTAAGAAATGAAGCTCTGAAGATCAATACATATAATCAATTCTAGAAGCAGACTTCTAGTTCTCAAAGTAGACTGTTATCAGCCTTTGACTCTGAGAAAGGAAAAATGCAGATGGCCTTCCTCCAAGCACAGATCCCACAGCCCAATACAGCGTCAGATTGGAAAAATACTTCATTTGAATTGGACATAAAGGACATACATCCCATTGATCAAATGGATATGCACAAACAAACTGGTCAAATGATTTCATCCACACTCACTAACACTGCTATGAGTTTGTCTAAATTGCAGGTTACTTTAGCTAATGTTCAGTCACAATTGAAGATGGAGAAAGTCTCTTCACTTGCCAAAGATACAAGGATCAAGACTTTGGAGGACTTGGTGATCAAGATAGGATATGATCCTTCAAATATCAATGCTACAGAAGAGCTTGTAATAAAAAAGAACACTGACATAATAGTATTGAGAAAATAGTTGAAGTTATCGGCCATAGAAGACCCTTTGGCCAAAGACATTGAAGAGACAGAGTCACAGAAGGTAGACATGATGAAGCTCATCATGGAACAGATTGTACAGTTGAAACAAATAAAAATAGAGATGGAGAAAATAATCAAATAAAAGGGGAAAGCTGCCATAATGTCTGTTGTCCCTTTGGAAGTTGTACCTCTTACAACAGTTCCTACAGCCACATCTTCTACAACAAACACAGGGGATGCTGCAGATCAGTTGGAAAGTGCAGTGGAGAATATGTCTCTCCAAACAGAAGAAATTAAAAGATTGTAGGCTCATGTTAGTATTCTACAAGACGAGAAGGCAAAGACTGAAACTTTAGCAGAGCTACAAAGAGCTCAAAACTAGATAGAAGCATGGCAGAAATCTGCAACTGAATCCTCCATTGTCCACACACTAGCTCAAGTTAAGGAAATCGTATGGAATAATATAATTGAGTCCATGGATAAAATATGGCCATGTATTCAAATTATATTTGAACAGAAAGAGTTGATTGAGAAAGCCAATCATGCCATTTCCACCATTAACAATGAGTTGGGAAATAAGTCTGCCACAGCCAACAACATCATCAGGTTTTTAACAAAAACAGATATGAGTTAGATTATTTGGGAGTAGATGACAGGACAGAGATAATCTTGGAAGTGAATAAAATTCTCACAAAGAAGAATTTGAATGTGCATATTACAAAAAAAAAATTCATAGTCTGGAAATAGCAGTCAACAAATTTTTCACCAGAATAGAGGCATTAACTAAGAGGGGTCTGCCTTCTTTATTTGTAATTAATGACAAACTAATGACCAAGGAAGATTATAAGAAGAAGCTTCAAGATATGGCAAAGGATACAGCTAAATATTCCCACTTTAAAGGTGTTATGACAGGGAGATCTTTTTCGAAGCCATTAGAAACATTATGTTCGTTCAACATGAGATAAAGCATATTTTCGTGGTAAAGCCCACATTTGCTAAATATACCGAGGTAGATGAGATCTACTGCAAAGCAACAAAAATCACCATCCCAGATGAAGAGCAGTGGGATAAACTGTGTGAATTCCAGGATTAAAGAAAATATCAGCTACATCTAGCACAACACCCAAATAGTGGCAACTCAGCAACTGTTCTCCGTGAAAATAGTGCCAAACCTCCAAATCACTTTACCAAATTCGCCTCTTTTGATCACATTACTCAATTCTGTTAGTTTCAAATTAATAATAAATTTCCATGTCAATACAGCATTCATTGTAATCTCTTTGGAAATTTTTGTTTAAATACTTCATTCATTCGAAGTATTGAGGGTCGGTTCCTGATCATTGTAAGACTTCTTTTGAGTATTGTACTTTTTCCACGTTGTTGGAGCGTTAATAATACAAATAATTTCACAGGATTCTCGTGTTACAATTTACTGGTGATGTTTTTCCTATTGTAACAGTTGTTCCTATTGTTTTTCTTTGCGTTATAATCATCTGAAAATCTAATTGTAAAATAGGAAATGTGAAAAATAAAATTTGTTAATTGAACGCCTTATTTGGACTGTTTTTACAATCTGTATGTTTTTCTTCTGAAGTCTGATTGAAAATTTCTTAAATTCTTTTCAATCATTACTGAAATCACCTCTTCTCCATTTCATAATTCACTTTAAGGATCCAGTAAATGTAACTAGCTTGCTCTTTGATTACTCTTTTAAACATTTGAGGCAATATCCAGCTTTATCTGACTCCGTAGCCCAATGGAAAGTAAATAATTTTATTAGGTCAACCAACCAAACCAATCAACCAAATTCAAACAAACAATCAAGCATAATCATAACTAGCCTAAAATCAACTTTAAAAACCAAGTTAAATCATAAAGAGAGATCCCTCTCTGAAAGTTGGCAGCGCTAGATCCCAGCTTCAAAAGTGATTTGATGTTGTCCAATGTATTTACTCCAACAACATGAAGAGCATGAAGAAGTGGAATTAAATGAGGAAAAGGAAGATCAAATATAGATGAGCATGGAGATGCTCATCAATCAAAGCCGACTTAGGAAGTATCTGATCCGAAATTGGATCCTTAAACTCTCTTAAAGCTACCTGAACTCTGTAAAAGCTCATACCGAAGTTTAAAGTCTTATGGATGTCGAAGCCTATCAAAAATAACCTCTGAACAACGACAATTTGCAGCCAACACAGAGCAACGAGGACCTTCGGTCAAAGCGCATTGACCGGTGGCCCATGGGGACTGTGCATGGCGCAAAAATGGCAGTTAGGAGGCTCAGACCAGAAAACAGAGGTTGTTTCTGATGCACGATTAGCGCGTCGCTGGGCAAAACCCCTCGAGAAGGAAAAGCCCCGAGCGCTCAGTCACAAGGGAAGCCAGAGAACCGTGGGGAAAGTGCTAAAGCGACAAGTGGGTCCCACGCTGCAAAACTGGCGGAATATCGGAAGCGTTTTGGGCGGTAAGTGGAATTGTCAGAGGACCCAACGATTCCATACAGTGATTGACGCGTGTCTGGTGGATGAGAGAGAAAACCACTCTCATCACGAGCTAACGTCCGAGCAAGTCAACCGCGTGATAAGAGCGATAACCGTAGGATCTGGAGGCCCTAGATCTAACGGCGGAGATTGCGCCCGATGGGAAACCGGATTCGACAGAGAAAATAAGCTTCAACACATAAAGGTTGAAGTCCAATTGGACCACTAAGTTGGCGGATGAATCATTTCACAGAGTAACCGAAGTAACGAACCGTTTGAGGAAGAGCTGGCTCAGCTCGTGAGGAGACAAGTGGCCACCTCTCTGTGAAGCGTTACAGTGATGATGACGCAGAGCAGGGAATTCCAGCACAGAGGTAGGCGATCCGAAGAGCCGGGAGAGGAAACGAACAGTCGGGGAATGGAATGGTTCTAAGAGCCACGAATAGACAGAGAGAAAAGGAGAAAAAAAAAAAGCGAATAGCGAGAAGACGTTGAATGCGCAGAGAGTCTGGGGAGTCACTCGGAGGTCGAGTGGAAAAGCCAGAGAGCTCAATTGACAGCAGCATATTGCTGTTGGAGTTGCTTGGAAGTCGAGCGACTCATAGAGGCATGTAAAAGGCCGAGAGAAAGAGCTTAGAGAAGCCAGAGCGAGTGCTAGAAGCGAGAGCTAAGAGCCAGAACCAGAGCCGGAGCCACAGAGCCAGAGCTAGAGTCAAAGCCACAGCCAGAGCAAGAGCCAGAGCCAGAGCCAAGAGCCAGAGCTAGAAAGCCGAAGAGCTCCAAGAGCCAAGGGATAGGATGGTGTTCTGAGCCCAATGTTCCTGTATAAAACATTGGAGTTAAGTGTAGGCACTTGTAAAAGAACTATTGCCATAATCCCAGAGAGCCTAATCGAGTTGATTAGAGCTCAAGGAGATGTAGCCCAAGATATCAGGGTGAACTCCATATTATCTTGTCGTCTAATGTGTTTGTTTTTATAGCTACTTTGACTACTGTTATATGCATTTATATATCAATTTAAGTACCTTCCCATATCAGCACAAACAACAAATTTTAAAGTAAATAATCAGCTGAAAACAAATACAAGCATACACCCATATTGTCAAGCATTTCTTATTTCCGCATTGGTTGATCAAATAGACTTGGGAAAATTTAAAGCTTTGGAAGTGGGAGAGGTTCTTATAAGTTAGACAAGAATCCTAAGAGCCCCATTTTCAGATTAGTATCTCATACGGCTTCTCCTATAAACATGAGTAATTGTTATAAATATGGTGCATACCCTAGTTTGGGTTGATGACGGAAGTAGTCATGAGATGGAAAGCAATAAAAAGAAGCAAGGAAGACAGCTCAAGAACACAATTCGGGAAAGAGAAGAGGAGAAAAACAATAAAATGGGCAATTAGTCGATAATATCATATTTTCTCAAAATAAAAGGTCCCAAAGGATCCAAATTCCAAAACAAGCAAGAGGTTCCTCTCAAAACCCTCCTAAAAAATGATAATTTTGTATGGAATATAAGGGGTTTGGGAAGCCCCATAAAATCCCAAGTGATTCGAGATCTGGTGAAACAAGAGGAACCTTGGATACTCCTTCAGGAGACCAAGCTGGAGGAAAAGGATGTTAATATGGAAACTCAATGTTTTAGGAGAGACAATGGTTGAATAGCTCAGGATTTGTGAGGAGCATCTGGAGGACTAGGTATGTACTGGTTTGATTTACATTTCAAATTAATTGACAGTATGAAATCATAGTATTGATTAGCAGTCATCCTAGAAAGAAAAGATACGAAGGATAAAATCCTTGTCATCAATATATATGTTCCTATGCAATATGGTGACAAATCGAAGTTTTAGGACTCTTAAAATTGTATCATAGCAAAACCATGGCATATCAACTATATAATCAGGGGAAATTTTAATACAATCCTCAGATATAAGGAAAAATGAGGTGGATGTCTTGTTCAAGACCCTTTCAGAGAGAAAATGGAAGACCTAATTAGTGATTGGAATCTAGTGGACATTCCTCCTACATTTGGAAAATACACTTGGACAAATCGAAGAAGTTGCGATAATCATAATGTTGCTCATATTGACAAGTTTCTCACTCATAAAAATTGGTTATTGAGATGATTAGATTGTGTTTCTTCAATAAGGACCCAAGGCAAATCGGATCATCATATGATCTCTTTGACTTTAGAGAACATGGAGAATTTGGGTCCAATTCTGTTTAGATATAATCTGGCATGGTTAAGTGAAGGAGTTATACAACTGATAAAGAAAGCTTAGAGAAACCTTGTGACTAGGTCATTGGCTTATGTATGGGAGTCCAAATTAAACCTTGTAAAGCAAGAGTTAAGAAAATGGCTTACAGAAAATTATCAGCATCTTGGATAGAAACGTAAGGAATTGGTAAAGTAGTTTGAGCATCATCAAAGCCTGATTGAAGAAAGTAAGGTAGAACCATGGCATTTTGACAAAGAGAGGGAACTAACAAAACAATTTTGAAGCAAGAAGACAAGAGGAAGATTTATGGTGCTTAAAATCCCGAAGTTTATGGCTTCATACATGAGACCAAAATACCTCCTCCTTCCACAAGCAAGAGAAAAGCTTGTGAATTATGGAAAAAGGTTAAAGATATAGTCCCTGAAGGAAGGACGAAGATAACCTCCTTTGAAGAGATTAAGCAGGAAGCTTATTAGCATTTTCAATCTCTATATCTTGAAGATCGAATGGTTGACATGGTCCAAGCTCAGGAGTTTATTCAATGCATCCCGACTCTAGTGTCAGATTTTGAAAGTTTGTCTCTTGTCAAAGAAATAGATGAAGTAGAGGCTTTGGACGCAATTTAAAATTTTGATCTAGATAAGGCCTCTGGCCCTAATGGCTTCATTGTAAGTTTTTTCAAGACTTTCTGGATCATGATCAAAAAGGATTTGCTGCAAATGATGAATAGCACGAGGATAAAAGAGAAGCTTGGTGGTTCCACAAACTCATATTTCCTTGCACTTATCGCAAAAGAGTCGAATCCAATGAACTTCTCTAGATTTCGTCCTATATCTGTTTGTAACTCTACTTATAAAATATTAACAAAAATCATAGCATACAGATTAAAGAAGTTGTTTCCAGAGTTTATATCAAAGAACCAGGGGAGCTTTATGCAATAGAGGCAAATTTTGGATAATATCATTCTCATTGAGGAAGTGATTCATTCAAGAAAGGAAGTTGTTGAATCTAAAATGGAGATAAAATTAGACATGGAAAATGCCTTTGATTGGGTAAGACACTCTTTCCTTTTTCTAATGCTTGAGAAATTGGGATTAGCAAGGATTTCATTCGATGGATCTAAGAATCCATAGGTTCCCCATGGATAACATCGTTGGTAAACAGCCAACCCACTCCTTTTTTCATAGCTTCCATAGGATTAAGGCATGGATGCCCTCTATCTCCTCTTCTCTATATCAGTATGGATGAAATTTTGAGTAGGAACGTGGAGAAAGCTAGGCAGGATGGTATATTGGTGGAACTAAGTATAACGCAGAATATAAAGGGGATGAATCATTCCCAGTTTGCAAATGACGCGCTTTTACTTGGAGGTGCCTCGAATATCATTGTAGCTTGTTTTAAGAAGATTTTGGATTCATACTTCACTTTGTTAGGAGGGATGGTTAATAAAAATAAATGTCCAAGTATATGGATGTAATTATTTTGAATCAACAATACTTGAGATAAGGATTCTCGAATTGATCCAGATTGGAGGTCCTTTAAATATCTAGGAATACCAAATTCTCTGGGTGCATCTAGTGTGGATGACTGAGAGAAAGTAATGCAAAAATTAAGGAAGCGAATTCGTTCTTGAGGTGCTCAATGGCTAAATGTCGCAGGTAAGGTAGTTCTAATAAAAGCAGTGTCGTCTTCTGTTCCAGTATATATGGGAACGAGTTCGCTAGTGCTAAAGAGTATAATACACCAAATTAACAGTCTTCGTAGGAAGTTCCTTTGGGAAGGAGGGAAGAATAATGAAAATTGATCTCATCTTGTGAATTGGAATATTGTTTGGTTACCCAAAGCACTTAGAGGTTTATCAATTAAGGATCCTAAGTTGATGAACCTAAAATTGGGTGCAAAAATCATATGGTGTCTCTTATCAGAATCCAAGGAATGGTGGAAGGTGGCTTTTATTCGAAAATATTTTCACAACAATAGAATTCTTGGACCAGAACATGAGACATGGCCACAACAGGGATCAAAGATATGGAAGTTGTGCAAAGAGGTTTCTCTTATTATTATTGATAATTTGGGATGGAAAACCGGAAATGGAGCATGTAATCACCTGTGTAAGGATCGAACTCCATTTGCAGAATTAGCAAATGAAAATGAAGGATTTAAAGATTTGGAAAGTTAAATGGGTGTTAAGGGCTACAAAAATCTTATTCACATCTCTCAATGGGATCAAAAAAGTCATTGGATTGGTTGGCATTGTTTTAATGCTCCTCCCAACCTTCAAAAATATTTGGGAACTATTGGTCAAAGCCTTAAAGGGATTCGCACCAGTCGTAACTTCAAGGTTGGATCACCAAATTTGGATGGGTAGCAAAACTACCTCCTACACAGTAAGAGAGGGATATAACTTTTTGATTCAAAATCCTCCACACCCTCTTGTAGACCAGTTGTGGGGAAGAATATGGAATAAAGAGGGAATGCCAAAAATAAACCTCTTTTGTTGGGAGGTCATTCATGGGAAAGTGCAAGCAGTAGAAAATCTATAAAAAAAACATATTCACAGACCCTCTCGTTGTATTCTCTGTGAAAAAACAGAAGATATTCCACATCTTTTTCATTGGTGTCCTTTTGCTTTGGAGGTTTGGAAATTGGCCCTGGAAAAGGTATTAACTCTCTCAAACATTCCAAGGAATTGGGAAGAAATGCTCGACACGTGAAAGAAAAAGATACCATGCAAGAGGAATTCAAATTCGGTTGTCATGAGAAGTTGGATGGCCCTTTCGAAGTATCTTTGTTGGGCAATGTGGATAACACGTATTCATGCAATCTTTAAGGATGTTTGTCCTAACGCAATTTCAACTGCCTCTAAAGCTTTAATGATGCTTGTTGTAAAAATCTCTGCTCGGGGGTATAATTTGAAGGAGCTCAACGATCTGTCCCCAATTGAAAAGGATTGGCTTAAATTAGATCAAACCTCTCATTACATTGGAAGCTTCATTTCCAAAAACTTTGTTCCCAATTCGCTCTCCGTTCGAATGGAACTTGATGAATTCCATACCTAGAGGAAAAATAAGGGGCATTTCTCATTATTCTTTGATGTAGCATCGAAAGGCAACCCTAGGGACGCAGGAGCGAGAGGGGTTATCTTTTGCCCCGATAAAAAAAAGGAGATTCAATTTGCCTGGGAACTAGGGGTTTCATCTAACAAGCAAGCTAAATATTTAGCTTTGTGGCAAGGTTTGAAGTTGCTAGTCTCTGAGGGAATTCGTCATTTGATGGTTTTTGGCAATTCAATGATTGTTATTCAGCGAGTAAATAAATCCAAAGGAAACTTTGAGCAGATCTTAACCCCTATTTTGCATCGAATAAGTCTTCATTTGGAAAAATTTGAAACAATTGAATTATTCCATGTCAAGAGACATCTCAACAGGGTGGCAAACTCTCTAGCCAAACAGGGACCCACATTGGAACAAGGAGTTTTGAAAATGGGTGATGGAGACCTATTATTAAACCAATTCCATGAAGGGTATAAATCAATTTCAATTGATGAAGTTATTAATTGAATTTAATTTCAGAGAAATGGGATGGGACGTATCTCTTTTCCCTGTCAGATCTTATCTTGAAATTATATTAATTGTTATGGTTCCCTCCATGCATGGTCAGATTCTTCCTTACATTGAAGGACGGGATCGTATGGCCACTTGGATTGCACTTGTCATGCATCATCGGCCAACAGACAGATTGAGGGTGGCGTTAGAGGTTAATAAATTTGATAGAATGTGCGGAGGCAGTGCTTCCTTATCCGAGGTGCAGAATACATTCGTGAGATGTTTGCCTTAAATGGAATTTGATCCAGATAGCAGTCCATAATGGTAATGGATTTCCCAGCCTGATTAGTGCCCGCGGTTAAATGTGGCATTAATGGTGCAAAAAGGAGTGTCGAATCACAGAGAATCTGCCCGAAGGATTATAAAGAGAGTTGGAGTAAACATGTTAGTTCATAATTGTTTGTGAGCTACATAATTTGCTAGGGTAGAAAGAAGGCTTCAGGTTGGGCACTTTCAATGGTTCGAAACCTCAGTGTAGGAGAGGAGGATATTAGTCTCTATTTAGTGTAAATGGCGGGCGTTATGGAGTTTGTGATTTCACTGATATTGAAGGATGCAGAGATGATATTTGCCGAATCGCGGGCTCATTTCAAGTTCTTGAACCAAAAATTGGGCATAATGGAAGTCAAATTGGATAGATTGCAGCGGGTAGCAAAAATGCTAAAATTTTGTATGGACAATTTGTTCCCCGCAATGGAGGATCAAGCATTTGAGGCACGTAGTGACAAGCTTGAGGAACTTCTGATGCAACGACAAGCGACCACAGACCTACAAGAGATTGGTTTTGAATCTCTCGCAGGCCAGGCCTCCCCTTCGTCCAGGCCTAAGCCAGAAGCAAATGAAAACTAGCTTCTTGTTGTTTATTGTTGTTTATGAGGAGAATGTAGTAGGATAGTTATCTCTTAGTGTCATGTTATGTAAATATATATAGTTATTTTAGGATTTTTTTTGGAAGTTGTATGAAGAAGTCAATTCAAGCTAGTAGTATGCAGACAAGCTGTTAAATGTCTCAATCTTTTTATGGAGTTTTTAGACCTCAGCCAAAGAAATTTTGGTCCAAGATGTACAATGTTTTGGCTTTCAAACCAGAATATTTTAATGCAAAACTATAATTGTTTATATATGTGTCTGAGATAAAAAGAATTAGCATGTGCTAAACATATATATACATTTAAAAATATATCTAAAATATTTTTAATCATGGAAATTTAGCCCCATTTTAGCATGGAGATTTTTAATCTATAAATAGATTTGGTTACAATACCATGGTCCAATATCATGACTTACTAACATCACATGTCCAAAAAAATCATAACTCATGTTCATATGACAGATGTTCATATCACATTTTTTTAATTAATCAATTTAATTAAAAAGACAAAAAGAACATAAATACTTTTGAAATCAATCTCAACCTGAGACATATGACTACTAAAAATATTCTAAAATATTTTATAGAAGTTAAATCCCTACTATCTATCTAGTAATTATTAATAATTAAATTGAAATTTTGAAAATTATATTTCGAAATAAACTCGTAATTATTATTTTAATACTTGCTCTATTATTTTAATCATATACAATATTTAAACCCTATCTTAATACTTCCCATATAATTTCAAAGATATACGATTTTAGTGTTGACTCTTAAATCTAGACAATTGACAATCACAATCGTGAATCATAAGCAGTCACAATCCATGGCAATTTTCAATCGTGATACATGAATGATAATATCGATATGACTGTTGATAATGATAATATTATATACATTGTACGATATATGACTGTTGATAATGATAATATTATATACATTGTACGATATACTTGTTATATTTGGTTATGTTATTTTCACATTGCAATGTGTATGTGCATTATAGTCACCAGAATCTATATAATATTTTTAAAATGTTTTTCCTTATCATAAAAAAAAATCTAGTTTAACACCGCCCAAAATCTAGTTTAACACCACCCAAATTGACTCATGTCCTTGGCAAAATCTGGTGAGTGTCATATACGTATGAAGTTGCTAGATGATAGTAAAATAAAATAATTAATTTTTAATCTTTTCATTATTTTACATATATTGGACATCATATAGACAACACCCTATGCAAAAAAACCCTCCATTTTGATGAGAAATCTCTGTTCTCTACAATATTTCAGAAACAAAAAAATAGCAAATGAAAAGGAGTATTAAAATCATCTTGCCATAAGCTTAAACAAAATTTTCATAATATTGTTAAGAATAGTCATCATATCCATCCAAATTCAAATCTTACTTGTGACATGCTTTTACTTGTGACATGCTTTCCCTTGTGGTACTAAAATCTCACTCTTGCTCAAGAGCTTGGAGGGTGGGGACAAGATGTTTCCAAACTCAATTAGTTCAATCTAGTTTGAGTGGTTAGGAAGCAGAAATGGCATCCTCCATACCTAAGTTCAAATGTCACTTTTGTGACTAGTCAGGGTTCAGATCACAATTCTAACATGTTTCATGCTTTGTGACCCAATTGTTATTAACACTATCAGTCGTCAGAAATATTTCTCTTTCTTATAGACACAAGGTTGGGGTGAATAGTGACAAGTAAAAAAAAAACATGTACGAGAGTTTCTTTTGAAAAGATATGTTGACAAAGTCAAAATGTTCATAAGTTCATTATTCGTCATGATTTATATGTTAGACATAAAAGATCAAAGGAAACGTTGACAATTTTGTTTTCTATCTTGTCAAGAGTTGAATTAAAAAATAAAAATAAAAATAAAAAAATCTCTTGCTTATAGGCACAAGGTTGGGGTGAATAGTGACAAGTAATAAAAAACATGTACAAGAGTTCTTTTGAAAAGATAGGTTGACAATGTCAAAATGTTCGTAAGTTCATTATTAGTCATGATTTATATGTTATACATAAAAGATCAAAGGAAATATTGACAATTTTGTTTGACAAATAGTGACAAGTAAAAAAAAACATGTACAAGAGTTCTTTTGAAAAGATAGGTTGACAATGTCAAAATGTTCATAAGTTCATTATTCGTCATGATTTATATGTTAGACATAAAAGATCCAAGGAAACGTTGACAATTTTGTTTTCTATCTTGTGAAGAGTTGAATAAAAAAAATTCTATCTTGTCGAGATAGCTGAATTTTTATTTTAGAATGTCTTAAAATGTATATAATATATTAAAACAAGATTTAGATAGAGTTCCAAAGTTTACACTATAAATCTCAAAATGAAGTTTCAATCAAAAACAATTACTTCCAAATTTCTTGAAACACAACCATATACCTAATTCTTTTATATATATATATATAATTTAAATTCTAGTTCCACAATCCATACTAACCAGAATATAGTATCGTGAACTACTACATTACAGCCCAATTATGTGAAGTATTCCTTTGCTTAACAACCAGAATATAGTATCCTGAACTACTACATTACAGCCCAATTATGTGAAGTATTCCTTTGCTTAACATGCAGCAAGCCACTGAGCCCGTACATAATAGAAACAGATTTTCTTAATAGCCATTTTATTGATGGAAACAGATTTTCTTAATGCCCATTTTATTGATGGCACTAAACATTTATAATCCACATATAAATGATGAAGGATTGAATTAATGGTCATCTTATTGATGGCATTAAACATGTAAAATCCACACACAAATCATGCAGGACTGAATATACGAATGGATACCATGATTATAGCCTTACCAACAACCATAATAAACACATTTACTCAATTATATCCTTCCCAACAATATAGTTGTTCATGTTTTCATGAGTTGCACTAGCATAACATGGATGTTCAATGGTCATTGTTCAAATGTTTGATTAGGTCCCATTAATGTATTCATACAACAAAACTTTAACCAAACACTCTTTTGTGGAGATCTTACGAGACACAGCTTGTGGAATGTTAAAGTGCCATGTAATAGGTATAGCTAATGCATCATAAGATGTTTAGAGTACTATAACCAGGCCCATTATATCCATTGTGTATTCGTTGGAAGCCTATAACCAGGCCCATTACTGTTGAAAGCTCATGCTTGAAGATCGTCGTCAAATCCAAGCTAGTTAGCATTTGAATTTGATGCCTGAGCTTTCGACTATCAACTATGTGCTCTGTCGTTTCTGAACCAAGACGTGCCCTTGGTAAATAACTCAATATGTTCATATTGTAGTTTCACCAAGCAGGGGTTCAATGTGCGATGTAAGGAAATAATTTTTAGAAAGAACCAGTCAGGGCATCTTAAACTCAAACTCATTTACGCAACTAATTTTGCAGATATCATTCGAAAAAAAAAAAGATACTGTAACTCCATAGATTGCAAAACTCGGAGAAAGATATTCCATGGCTCTTAGTACTTACCTAGCCAAGAAAATACCATTTTATTCAACAATTAACAACAGAGAGAGCTTTCACTTCCAAAGTGCTGAAATTGCTTCACTAAAACATGACCACAATACCATGAAATCCGCAAATTATCCCTTCAAACTTATTAGACTATCTAATTCACGACTTGGCCAAGGTTTGGTTAAATGGCTTAAAATTCAATTTCTGTGACAAAAAGATACAATAGTGATATCCCTGATTGGTGAAGCCCATCACCTTCACAAACACTCGTTAAATGAAGAATTGAAGGCCTACATAGCTCGTGCAAATGGCTTTGTATCATTGTAACATATATCCCAAACCGCATCCATCGCCTGTTTTGCTGCTTCTTCGGAACAATGTGGATTTGCATAGACAGACTTTAGAACTCTCCTTTTCACGCATTCCTATAGTTTAAATGCAATTCATGCAAAACCAATGATTAGACCCAGGGCAACTTTAGCATATTAAAAGATTCACACTGATGTGCATATTGCAGAGAAAGATTATGGCATCACAAAAAATTCAATACATGACAAAGCTAATCCACTTATTATATCAACTATACTAACATCAAACTTGATAATCTGAAGTAAATGATACCACTTAATCCAGTATAAAATCAACGACTGCTAATCACAAACATGATATTAATGCATTACATAACCTTAAAGATGACCTATAGAATATGAATGCCCATTTCAAGGCGATGAAACAAATTGTCAATAAAGGCAGTAAGAAAGTAATCTCATAGTAAAACATACTATGTATATATTATGTTGCTATTGTTGATTTTTCAAAGAGAATTATTAATTCTTTCCCATGATTTTTTAATCAAGATGTCTTATGTCACATAAATTATTAAGCATTTATACATAAAAAAAAAATATCAACAGTAATGTAATAATGACAGTAGGATCATAAAAAAACAACCAAGCGTACAAAGGGACACAAATTTTCACCTACGAAACCCAAACTTAGAGGAAAACCCAGCAAAATTTTCTAGGAGAAATTCTTCAGTTCAACAAAGTTACAATTTGATATTCACAAGTCAAATCAGTTCAAACAGAGCACGAAAATCCCACAGGTCAAACCTGGTCAGCACCATAACTTGGTCAAACTGCCCATAATAGAGCTCGATTAATTGCCTCATAAATGCCATCAAACTACCCATTACAGACTCAGTCTAAACCTCAGAAAACTCGGTCAAACTGACCACAGAACAGCTCAATCAAAGCCTCATAAAACAAACTTCCTCGGGAAACGCAGACTCTTCCTTAGTCCTCTTCGCACATATGAGAGAGAGAAAATGTTTTGTTGTGAGTGAATCCAAAATGAGGAGGTCAAGTGTCTTTATATAGTATTTGTAGGTCAACCTATGCTTTGGGGCCGACTTGAACAATTTAATTCAAATTTTAATTTTAATTTCCCTCCTTTCATATTTCTTTCATGAGCCGACTTGAGTAGCTGGGGAATACCAACCACAGCAACCCAAAAGATCAACACTTTCTCTTAGCTAGAGAGGTATTCACATTGACTTCCTCAGATGTCTTCTTTGCTGAAAAAATTCTCCAGCCAAAGAAAAGATTGAATGAACTCGCTATGTTAATGTATCCATCCACTTCATCTTCTATCCTATAACCACGCGGAAAGCATCCTGCATCAGCATCATGCAAAGGATCTAGTTACCCATTAATTAAATATCATTTGCAAATGGATCTAGTCACCCACAAACCAAATACCTTTTGGCGATATGGTCAGGTACCCTCTGACCAGAGTGAACACAAGACTAGTCCTAGGTCACCAGTTATCCAAGTCATCACCCTAGGTCAGTATCCCTGACCAATGGTGAAACCTAGGACCAATTTTGTTGAAGAATGTAACTAGCGTTAGTCTTCATAATTGAATTCTAGTCATGTATCTATCTTGTTGACCACTCCGTGTCAACGACCCCATAGCAGTGCACCCCCTTTTTGGCAAAATAGATATCGCTTGATTGATGTGTCTATGTCGTCCAGCTATCATCATCATCATAATCATCATGCCATAATGTAAAACCCATTTTGCATGTATATGATGTAACTAATCTCAACAAATCGTGTCGTGTATGTAACAACCTAGGTAAACCTACTTTTCTAGTGACGATCTCCATTCTGGGAGGTTTTTATCTCAAACTAACCATTTTCGGATGGCCACCAGAGTTTCTCCCTCTAGTCTTACTCCAAAGCTCGAATGGATTTTTCCGCTAAGATCTTAGGCGAGTCTTAGTGTTCTAGATCGAGTCTATGTAAAAGTAATTTGGGAATAATCTTAACTATTTGGTTAGATTGTTTTATTACAAATTGTTTGGTTTGTTGGATTATACTTGTGTCGCAAAAATGGGTAGTCTGTGAGGGTTTGTAACAAATGGATTTTCCCCCTTTATGGTATAAAAATGTGTAAATATTGATGTAAAATGTCTAGCGCATGGTCCCTCATAATTAGAACAACATGGCTAAACATTTGAGGGTTGGAAAAATAATTTATCTCCTCATAGATTAATTAATTAAATTTTCTTGCCCAAAAATAATTAAAATTCTAAGCCATAAATTTAATTAATTCTAAGTCTTAGGTAAATTTAAATTCTCCAAAAGAAAAATCCGTTGGTCCTAAAAAATTAGATTTTAAGAAGTCTCGAGACTAAGGTAAATTAATTATTTTGATGAAATTTAAACCTTCGATCCCTAGGGGTTAAGTCAAAGTCAAATTTATGGGGAAATTAACTCAAAAGTTCTATTTTTGAGTTAATTAAAGTGCATTTAAATGAAAATTCTGAATTTCTTCAAAAATTAAATATTTCGACGAATGAGATTAAAAGATATTTTGATATTTATCTACAGTTGAAATTACTTTGACGGGGATCACTCAAACTAGCTGTTGGAGGATTTATCTTTAAATAGGAAGACATTTGTCAGTCAATCTATCCGATCTCTGAGTCGTGTGTTAAGCAAGAAATTATTGTGTAATCTCTTATCGTAGACCAATGTTGGTCATTCAAAAGTTGTATTCTTCAAATAGATCTTTCTAATGAAGTATTTTGCATGTCAAATGGAGATCGTATGACAAAGTTATGACCCGAGAAAGTTAATGTACCAATTTACCCAAATGGGGCCCATAGTTTGGCGCTTCATCTCCTAGGGTTAGGTTTTTGGATGTTTAGGGTTTTCCATTATTTCTCAATAATAAATTGGCCTTTGAGCCTCATTGTAACACAGAGTAAAAGCATGTAGCCGCCACATCTCTTCTCAAAGATAAGCTACCATCATCGAGCTCATCTTATTTCCATTATGTTTGTAAGCATATTTTAGTATTTGATATTAATGAAATGAAGTGTTATTTCTACTACGTCTTTGTATTTATGGTTATATCTGTAATTTGTTGTGTTCCTGTTTAAATCCGAATCGTTTGTGGAAGACTAGGAGCAGCAACACTTCCATCTTTATAGTTGTGAGTGGTAGACTTCTTTGTTGTCATAATTTTTAACTTTTCTTTCCACCCTGAATGCCTTCTTCTCCAAGGAATCAAGTTCCCAAAGGCGAACCTCATGTTGGATGTTATCTTTTAAAGTCCCTATGAAGACATCAATCCTATGCTCCTTTGGAATATCAGTTACCATAATATTCAATTTTTGGAAGTCTTCAATGTGCTCCTCCATTGAACCCTTTTGAAGAGATTTATCAATTGGTTGAAGAATGTGTTTATCTTTGCATCTTCATAATGTGTTATCATTTCCTCCGTAAAAATTGACCAGGTGACAAGTGGTTTACGAGAACAAATCCATCTATACCATACAAACTGATTGGGTTCTAAATATAAAGATGCAATATGTACCTTTTGTGAGTATTGCACATCATGTAAATCAAAATATTGTTCCATCTGTAGTATCCAAGTTATCGAATCCTTGTCATCGAACTTCCTCGTATCTATATTTTTAATGTGGTGGTTATTAAACCCTACATTGGAGTCTCTAAAATCGTAATTCATATTTATTTTGTCTTCATCATGATTTTGATGGATTTCCTTGTCACCACTAGGATGCGTTTCTTCTGGCAACTTTGCCAAACCTTCCTTCAACCCCTCTATCTTAACATTCAACATTTCTTCCATGTTTGCTTTTAAACCATCACTCAAAACTCTCACGTCCCTTTTTATGCCATCTATCTTAACATTCATCATGACTTCCAATTCATTTTTTGTTACTTTTTGCGAGAGCAAAAGTTTTTGTACTTGGTCTCGTAAATTTGATATATCATGTTGCATTTCTTCCTCTTCTTCATGTGCCATAGAAGAGCTTTCTAACTTCTTACTAGGTGTGTCCATTTTTTTGTTTCGAGGCATTTTGGAATCACACAATGATATTTATGCTTCAATATGCCCCTTGAATCACTTTAAACTGATTTTTCAAACAAAAGTTATGCCAAAAAAAAATTTAAAATACACACATTTTTCTTGTTTTTAGGAGCTCGATCTTGAAATGATTGTAACTCTGCAATTTTGGATCTCCAAGTTCTAAAATTTCTTTATGTGGTAGCTCTCTAAGTCCTCTTTCAAAACACACAAATCTGATTAAGATTGGATTCTTCAAGAAAGAGTTATGTCAAATCTCCCATGATGTCCTGATTATGCACTGATTCAGTAGAGTGAAGTTGTATGGGATGCGATGTGTCGCTGTTTCAACTTTCGGCCCTAAAATTGCTACATGAAAAACTAAAGTCTGTGCACTTTTAGCTATGTTTTACAAAATTCAAATATGATGCCTGAAACGAAATTTAGGATGATTTTCCCTAGGTCACATGTTTGAGATAAAATTCTGGATCCCGAAAACACTCTAACTTCCTTGGAACATATATCTGAAAATATAGCCAACCAAGATCTGAAATTTTTACACAAAGTTATATGAGATTTCGGCTCCACGTGGTAAAAATTTCACCTTCTGAAGCCTCGTAGAAAAAAAAAATTAATTAATTAATTATAGTTAAAATTCCAAGATGACATGTTTGAGAATTGAAACCCTAGAATCCAAAGTTCTAATACCAAATGTTATGCAACCAGCTCACAAATAGATAGATCAACGACTTAAAAATTATCATCTTCAAGGGTGAAACCTCCTTTACATTGCATAAATGAACAATTCTTTGATGATACAAATGACAAGACATCTTTTGTATATATAGGGCTCTAAATGGTTACAATATAATCAGAGCCTACATAACAATAATAATGTAAGGGCACAACAATAACAATAAGGGGGGTACACTAGTAATATAAGGAACTAACAATAATTATGTCATGAAAATACCACACAATGAACATGACATTATTGGCATGTAATGAATTGATCAATGAGTGTAATGAAACATTTTTTAAAAAGTGAGTGATAATTGTTTTAATTATCACTTTTGTTCTAATTTACAATGTATTATATTAGAATAGATGTAGAGTGATCCAGATTGGATCATTATATCATTTGCTGTTTATCTCAATTCTTTTTAAATGGAAATTTTGGACAAGTCAACTTCCAAGGTCATTTTTACTAATGGGTCCCAATATAAAGTAATGAGGTTTGAAACCTTTCGGGGCCATTTTGAGGCTAAATGATGTTTTTTGTAGTCAAAACTTTTTCGCTTTAAGGCCAGACCTCGTGATGTTTTTCTACACACATGCATTTCCAATAATGGAAGAAAAACATCAATCTCAGTTTGTATGCAAAATTTATGCCTCCTGGAAGTTGACCTTTCGATTTAACCACCATGGTTTAAGAATATGCCATGTTAGCCCATGTTACTCATGTAAAATGGATCAGCCACATGTGGACTATGAAAAAGATTCTAGAAGGGTCAAAGATTTAACTCTAGTTGAGAGTTGGATGAGTCAAACGTGACCCCTATTTTCCCATCGTGCTATGTTAAAATTGAGCCACTAAGAGTAGAGGTTCCATTCTATGCTATTCTATTTTGTTACATAGTAGAATAGAGTAACTAGGAATGGGACTTGGAGAACATAATAAAGGGCCACATGTCTTAGGTAACTTCATAGAGAGTGTCTTCTCCTTTGTACTTTCATTATTTCTGTACCAGAGAAAAGATAATAGACCAACCTCACCTTATAGCTAGTTTTCTCCCATAAGGGTTTCCCAAAGAAAATATGTATTCATTGTAGATGCGATTGTATTTTATATTCTCTATTATTCGCATTTTATCTATTTCATGCATAAGCATAAAATTAATAATTAACGAATTTGGAATATAAAGAAATTTAACCTTTATAGTATAGATTTAAATTTATTGTATCATATCTATTGTAATGAATTGTCTAATGGAATATCCACAATAGTTTATAGATTATTAAGTTCCAAGGCCTGAAAGGAAAAGGAAGTTCAATATGATTCTATTATGTCATTTGAGTGGTTAAATCATGTTTCACTATTTTTTATAATAACATATTACCAAATGTGTTTTTATAGGCTAGAGAGGAGACCTAGACATGGAAGCCCCCTCGCCCCACTTTGATTTATCTTAATAGCATAAGGGTTGAGTAGATCATTGAAGGAATCAATTAGGAATGGTAGCTTTAAGGGGATTAAGGTATCTAATTACTGTTGTGTCTCAAACATGTTTGTATATGAAATATTGATTTTTTTTTAAGGAATGAGGGTGGTTGAGAAACTCAAATAAATCAAATAATTATTTTGTTTAGCCACTAAAATGATAACAAATGTTGCAAAACAAACAATTTCTTTATGTGTTATCTTTGAGCTGGATATAAATTTTATCACATTTTTGTTTCCAATTAATATCACTGAGTTGGATAGTGGCACGAAATATTTGGGCTTCTAGCTCAAGGCCAACATGTACCAAATATGACAATAGCAATGGTTGATTACTAAGGTGGAAGAAAATATCAACTTATGGTGTATGTGTTGGTTATCTAGAGGGGCAATTTGGTATTGATAAAAGTTGTCTTAGAGGCAATACCAATATATTGGATATCTTTGGCATGGATCCTAAAAGGTGTTATGGAATTTATCAAAATATGATGTTATAGCTTTATATGGTCAATTGATCAATATAAAAAAGGCTTTCCTTTGGTTTCTAGAAAGAAATTTGCAGTCCCAAAGGCTCAAGCAGGTTGGGCTCTAAAGTATTTTCCTTTTTTGAAAGGCCCTAACAACAAATAATGTTTAGATATTACTACAAAGAAAAGTTCTATGGAACTAAGTGATCAAAGATAAACATATTTCCCCTCATTCAGTTGAAGAATGGATCAAAATTCCTGCAAAGAGTTCACACAACATCTCTATCATCTAGAAAGTGGTACTTATTGTGTTTTCGTTGGTTGGGAATTGGCTAGTTTGGCATGTAGGAAGGGGAAACAAGGTTCAAATAGGTTTAGATACATAGATTGAAAGTCGTGAATAGTTCAAGTTACCACTTCAAATGATTTCTTAACTAATACCAAGAGCACATTGTACATTAGTTCAGTAACTAAGAGGAATAGCACTGTTAACACCCCAAGAAACTCACCTAGGTTGTATATCAGTGATGCTCGGGAACATTATAAACTCAACAAAATGTTGGATAGGATGATGGATGAATGAAAGAAATGTTGTATATTCAAGCCAGATAACCACTCCCACTATGGTTGGCCCCAAGCATGGGTGAACACCCCCAAACTACAAGGCTTTTAACCACCTCACAGTTTAAACAAAATGTGATGATGGAGAAAACTGACTGCACCAACAGATACACAAGACCCTGTGATGGCCGGTTGCAACCAGAAAGGAGGTCTGTAAAACTATTATCTAATACACAAACAGGGTGACAGCTCTCTATGCATTTAAACAACAGAAGCCTGCAAGCAATTTCAATGAACAGCTAAATTCTAACACAAGGGTGGGATGATAGCCCCTCTGATGCTAAACATTCACAGCTCATGAATTAATGCAAGACAGGCACAGCCTGGAACAAGAAGAATTGAAAAGTGAGCAAATGACAGCAAAAGAAGCTTGTATTAGTTGGAAATGAAGACCAGAAGCTGCAGGTCTCAAAGTAGTTACAGTCTCCAGAAGTTGAAGCTTTACAACACACTAACACTCACCTCACACTCATCAAACTGATTACATCATTTTTCTGAGTATATATAGAATCAGTTTACAAAAATCTCTGCTAGGCTATGCGTGGAGGGGTCATAATGGATCACCAACCGCTTTAACTATCTAACATGGGTCTCTGCTGCAATCTGACTGTGTCTGCAAATGAATTTGACCTTCTCGGATGTTCTGCTGTCCTTCTTGAGCCGGTAGAGTGTAATATGAAACAAGCTCCATAACTGATAAATGCTGTGACCGGCTCGAGGCATGTCCTTTTCCTTCTCGGCCATCCTGCTTGTTGAATGCGGTGGTTGAGGATTAATTGCGCAGAGTGGTGAATACTGGCCACCTTCTTCCTTGGGATGCACGGGACCGGCTATGGACGCGGACAGTATGGCGGGGGCATGAGCAAGACGGGGAAAATACATTAGTCGTTGGATCGCGCAGATGGACGGAGGATATGACTCGGCGGGAGCACGAAGGCAGGAAGACTGAGTATAGGCAAATACACTATCGGAGGCGGAAAAGCGGACATGAGACTTTATACAAAGGAATGGTGAGTCATATCGGGTCCGGCACCTGATATCGCATCGGTGGAAATGGAGTGGTCTACATTAACATCAAGCCCTGACCCTGCGACTTGTGATCGCCGATGAACATCGCATCGGTACTTCAGAAGCGGGCGCAAACAAACGTGGGCCGTTGGATCGTTGGGACTGATCGGACGGCGGCGGAGCGATCGCGATATCGCATCGGCAGAAGACAAAGGGCGGAGCCTTAACACACATGGGTGCGATTTGCGATAGCGATCAGATCACATCGTAGCGGCAGAAGACAAAGGGCGATAGGAGGCAGCGGGGTAAATGTGCGATTGCGATCCGCCGATTAGATCTAGACCGTTGACCGGCCAGATCTAACGGCTGTTGTGCCACCATCATTTAAGCCTGCGCCTGTGGGTTTTTTCATGGTTTTGTAGTGTTTCCGCCTCCCGATAGTGCATTGTCGACCCTCCAAGGCCTCTCCTCTTGCAACTATTTCGATCAGTGGATGACCTTTGACCAAAATTGGAGATTTCAACAACATGCATGGATCCCTTGACATGATTTTAAGCAGATTTGCAGACTTTGGGAGTGTTTTTGGATCCATTTTTATCCTTTTGTATAGCAGCGCTAACACTGGCTCCTTCTGGGGATGAGACCCTCCCTGTGAGGTCTCAAGAACCTGCAGATCAATGCCTTCCTGACGAAAAACAAATTAGCAAAATTCCTAGTGTTCCATTGGGCATGGAGTTTGACTGATCCTACACTACAACTGATAAAACAAAATATTTACAATTTTTTAAGGCCAAAGGACCTCAAACAACATACACTTTTAAAAACTGCCCATTAACTGGGCCATCAAAAACTGTCTCCCCTCCCATACTTTTCAGTATGAAGGTGTTGTTCCCTTGAACCTGTGAGATGATGAAAGGCCCTGTCCAGAAAGCATCAAATTTCCCATGATTGCCTTTCTTTTCCTTCAGTGCATCCCATTTCAGGACCAAGTCTCCAACCTGAAAATTACTTCTTTTTGCCTTCTTGTCAAAGGCTTCCTTGATGCTTCTCTGATGTGTTGCAGCCTTTTCAACCAGCTGTTCTCTAATCTGATGTAACTCTGTCAAATCAGTGATCCTTCTTGCCACGTCTTCTTCCTCATCCTGCTCTTCTTGAAGGAATTTTGCCATAGGGAGGGTAAGTTGAATCGGAAATACTGCCTCTGTGCCATACACCAGCTTGAATGGAGAATTCCCTGTGGATCTTTTGATGGTCACTCTGTCAGCCCAAAGTGCATATTTGAGCTTGGAATCCCAATTCTTCTTGTTATCCTCCAACAGCTTCTTAATTATCCTTATTAGACTCTTGTTGGAAGATTCTGCTAGACCATTGCCTTGAGGGTAATATGAGGTGGAATGAACCAGTTTAATGCCCATTGAATTACACATTTCCACCAACTCTTTTGCCCTGAAGGCTGCTGCATTATCTGTTATTAGCTTATGTGGACAACCAAATCTGCTAAAAATATTTTCTGTTAAAAACTTTATGACCACATTATGGTCAGCCTTCCTTGTAGGCACTGCTTCAATCCATTTTGTGAAATAATCAGTGGCAACTAATATCCACCTATGCTGGCCACTGGAATGTGGATTAATTTCACCAATGAAATCCAGACCCCACTGCTGAAAAGGTCCTTTTGCAACTATTGGTTTTAGGGGCAAGGATTTTAACTGTTGTTTTCCTTCAAATCTCTGGCACCTGTCACAAGATTTAACAAAAACAAAAACATCAGAAAATAAAGTGGGCCAATAGTACCCAGCTCTGAGAATCTTGTGGGTTGTGGTTTTCCAATAATGGTGCCCTCCACACATGTTGTTATGAAACTGCTGCATCACTTCTCTTGACTATTCTCTGTCCAGGCACCTCAGGAATATTCCAGATGGATCCCTCCAGTAGAGCAGATTATCATTGATGCAATATTTTGCTACCCTGAGTTTTAAAGTTCTTGCTTGACTTTGAGTAAATTCTGAAGGGATCTCTAGCTTCTGCAAGAAATTAATTATTGCAGCATACCAATTACATGAAGCTAGATTCTCGGCCACTGACTGTTTTCTCTCTGTTTCAGCTATTTTTTCCTCTTCTTCTGCCTGACCATTTTCTGCCATCATGCATAGGAGAGCAATGTCCAAAGACCTGCAATTTTCTTCAGCTAATAGCTTGGCAAGACCTTGACCTCTGACCAGCTTTGTGGGCTTCAGCTCTATGTTAAATTCAATCATTTTAGCAATCCACTTCGCCCTTCTTCCATCAGCATCAGGTTGAGTTAAGACATCTTTTATTGCAGCAGAGGGAACATATGCAATTATTTTTGAGTGCAAGATATATACTCTGAAAGCCTTTAGGGATTTAATAAGAGCATATGCATGTTTTTCTATAATATCATACCTCAGTTCAGCATCCCTTAAATTCTTGCTGAAAAATGCCACCGGATGTTCTGAACCTTCTTCGTCTTGCTGCAACAAAACAACTGCAATGGTATCCTCAGAGGCAAATGAAAACAGATGAAACTCCTTACTGTAATCAGGACTTATTAATGTGGGAGCTTCCATTATAGCCTTCTTGATGGAATCAAATGATTTTCTTGTTGTTTTGGTCCATCTTACCTCCGCTCCTTTTTTCAACATGGAGGTTACGTGCTTTACCAGCTCTGCAAAATTTGGAATAAACCTCCTGACAAAATTAATTTTGCCCAGAAAAGATTGTATATCTTTCTTTGATCTGGGGACAGTCAAAGCCTGAATTGCTTTGACTCTTTCTGGGTCAATCTGAACACCTGCAGCAGACACAATATGTCCTAACAACTTGCCCTCATGTAAAGCAAATTGTGATTTTTTTGGATTGACTGATATTCCAAACCTCCTGCACTTCAAGAACACTTTTTTCAAATGCTGCAAATGATTTTGATGGCTGCTGGAATAAACAGTTATATCATCAAGGTAGATAAGGACAAATTTGTCCTTCTCTCCCACAAATGCTATATCCATAGCTCTCTGAAAAGTGGCTCCAGCATTCATCAATCCGAATGGCATTTTGGCATACATAAAAGTGCCCCACGAAGTGGTAATGCAGTCTTTTCTTGGTCATTTGGGTGCACAGCAATCTGATTGAAGCCTGAAAATCCATCCAAAAATGACATTACTTTAGCTCTTGATACTTTTTGCAACAAGTGCTCCATCTTTGGCAGTGGATAGTTATCTTTCTTTGAACACTTGTTCAAATTTCTGAAATCGACACACAGTCTGATTTCACCACTCTTCGTCCTCACCACTACCAAATTGGCTACCCATTTTGAATATCTGAGAGGCACTATGATCTTAGCAGCCAACAATTTTTTAATTTCTTTTTCAATCAATGGAAGAAGCATCAGATTTATTTGTCTCAACTTCTGGTTGAAAAGAACAGCGTCTTTTTCCAGAGGAATTCTATGATGAATAATATTCTTATCATACGTTTTCAGGTCACTGTATTCCCAGGCAAACACATCTGCAAATTGCCTCATTAAATTGCAGTATTCAGCACTTTGATCAGCTGACAAATGAGTAGACAGACTTATAAATTTGGGCTGACCTGGACTTCCTATATTATGCTTACAGACTGTTGATTGATCTTCTTTTTGGGCAGCTTTGTAAGGCACATCATTTTGGTCAAACAATCTTTTAAGAGGAATTAGGCCTTTAGGAATATAGTTACTAGGAAGCTGGACAATGTTGTTTTTGCCAATTTTATTTCTAAGCTGGGACTTGGGGTTTTCTTCCAAGGCATCATTCTCTTGGTCAATTTGCATCTCTAAAAAGCCATCAATGACTTGAAGAAATCTATTAATCTCATCATCATCATTAAAAACTTTCCAATGCAGGACATTATCAAGCAAGGAAGGTCTATATTTCATTTGGACTTCATATGCTAGTCGGGGAGGCGTGGGAGGTATAAATAGACTAGCAGAAATAGCAAGGGAATCAGCAAGCTGATTTTGGGCTCTAGGAATATATGAAATATAGAAAGAATCAAAAGAGTCTCTGATTCTCCATACCTCATCTCTGTACGCTTTCAACCTTGGGTGCTTTGCCTGAAAGGTTTTATTAACTTGCTGAATTATCAAATCAGCATCTCCAAACACCTTTATGCTCTTGATTCCTCTATCTTTTGCCACATTAAGGCCCAACAGCAAAGCCTCATACTCTGCTATATTTTTAGTCACTTGGAAGGCTAGCTTAAAAGATAGCTCTGTGCTTTCTTGTTGTGGAGATACTAGCACCACCCCTGCTCCTGCAGTCTCCCTGGAACACACTCCATCAAAGAACATCTCCCAAACCTAACCTTCTCACTGTTTCTTGGCCTGAACAATTGGTTTCCTGAGCTGCATTACGGCCTTCTGAGATTCTTCAATTTGGAGAATGCATGCTCCAAAATCAGTGTCCACTGCATATATAGGATGATTTGTAGGATTCCTCTCATCACTGATAATATATGCCAGCTGTGCTTCTCTATATAACCTCTTGCTTTCTTCTCCAAATACTGGTACAGTTTCATAAGAGAGATCATTCTGTAATGTCCCACCAAGTCTCTTAATACACCCTCTAGACAGCAGCATGCCAAACTTGGGAGGCACATCTGCTACCACAATATCCATCATCATGCTCTTCATAGGCAGCTGAGTTAAGGTAATGGCCAGATATTTAATCAGTCCAAGACATTTCACCTTCCTAGAATCAAAAGAAAACAAATAATGATAGGGTCTAGTGATATCAAGGCCCAACTCTTCCATGACAGCTTTAGGCATCAAATTGTGGCTAGCCCCTGTGTCTAGCAGGCAGTTATGGAGGATTTTATCATGAATGGTCAAAGAGACATAAAAAGATGGAGAATTATTATTAGCAAGTTCAACCATGGGACTAAGCACAATGGCAGGCTTGTCATCTTGTAAATTGACAGAGTCAGTGGAGGTTTGTTTGGTTTCTAACTCAAGGGCTTCAAGAATATGCTTCCTAAATAGTTCACTCTTCACCAACTCAACCAGAGGCACATATATTTTCAATTTTTGGACCTCTAACTCAAAGTTGAAAGAAGAAGGTGACTTATTTGAACTTTTAACATCTTGAACTGGAGCTTTGAGGACGACTGGATCAGCTGCTGGTCTTTTTTGTTTGACCTTCACTGGTTCTGCTTGGACTACAGCCCTTTGGGCAGGATTCTCCTTGGCATTTTTTGCATTGGATCTTAGATTATATCTCTGCTGCTATTCACCAAATTGTAGAATAGCTCCTCTGTCCCAATATTGACTGTTTTTCTCATGCAACAAGGATTCTTCATACTCAGCCAATGTCAAAAATGCAGCATTGCCTTTATCCTCCATGCAGTGAATTTCATCCTCATCTTCTTCACATTGTTCCTCCTCCATAACTACATTTTGGAAGGGAATTTTTACTTTATGATCTTCTTTTGATTCTTCACCCCTTTGCATTATTTGCAACTGCTCATTTACTCTTCTGAAAGAATTCTGATTTCTTGGAGCAAATGCATTTTTTTCCCTTTTTTTTCCAGAATTCTGCTCAACCTTTAGCTTAGAAATTCCAGCTGCCAATGATTCAATCATCTTAGTCATTTTGTCTAATTTAGGTTCTGAAGATGATGCAGAAGAAGTAGATGCCCGATTTCTCTATCTTCTTCTGTCAACTTGACTCTTTAGCTTCTCTGCAGCCATGATATTAGATTCTACTTCCAGGGCTGCATCCTACATGTCTGCCAGAGTGGCACATCTCATTTCTCTCAATAACAGGTAGAAATCGGAGTCGAAAGCATGGGCATAAGTGAGTTTGGCAGAGGTAGGAGTAGGCTTCACCTCAGCTAGAATCTTACTATACAATCGATTGAATCTTTTATTAAAATCAAGTATCGATTCCCCATTTTCCCTCTTCAAATTACCAAACTCTGTGTGATAATACAACAGGTCCTTTTTATCTCCCCATTGCTTCAAAAATGCATCGTCTAATGCTTCAATATCTGTGATAGATCTCTGGGGCAATTCTCTAAACCACTTCCTAGCCTCTCCATCAAGGCTCTGGACAAAAACTCTCATCCACACATCATTTTCACTTATATCCAAATTATCAGCATAACTATAAAAGGCTTCTAGGTGTTCTTCTGTTGTTATTCCCTCTGTACCAGTAAATTTAGGCATATATTTATGATATTCTCCCACAGGCATAGGATTTAGAGGGGCAGGCGAGACCAAAGGTCCATATCTAGCAGCAACAATTCTTTCTATCCTCGTGGGTGCTTGCTGTCCTGCCATGACTGGGATATGTGGGAAAACACTGGCAGATTGACTAGTATGAAACAATGAAATGGATGACAGAGGCAATGGGATGTTATGGACTGTATGGGAAACTTTCTTTGGACTGAGATTCAAAGGGGAACTAACTGAACAAGGGGCTGAACTAATCTCTGAAGGTTTCTCTTTATTAATGGTACTGACTTCCAAATCTTCAAACTGTAAATCTTCAGCTACAACTTTATCTTTCAGAGATGAATTAGATTTCTTAGGCTTACCTGATCCTGATGCCCCTTTCTGTGAAGCTTTCTTCAATTTAACAGTCTTCTCAGGTTCAGGCACTGGTTTAGTAGGAGATTTCTGAGGATTTCGTCGAGTGTGTCTCATAAATTGAGCCAGAACTTCAATGTGGAGTCGCCAAAGGATGGTCTTCCACCAATGGAGTCGCCAGACAGATGATTACAACCAAAATATGTGTTCAAACCTTGTCTGTCATCAAAGCTTGAAGCTGTGTTGTTCTCCCAGGGAAGCTGAACTTCGATTCTCCTTTCCCTGGCAATAGCGCCAATTAATGTTATCACCCCAAGAAACTCACCTAGGTTGTATATCAGTGATGCTCGGGAACATTATAAACTCAACAAAATGTTGGATAAAATGATGGATGAATGAAAGAAATGTTGTATATTCAAGCCAGATAACCACTCCTACTATGATTGGCCCCAGACATGGGTGAACACCCCCAAACTACAAGGCTTTTAACCACCAATTACTCACAGTTTAAACAAAATGTGATGATGGAGAAGACTGACTGCACCAGCAGATACACAGGACCCTGTGATGGCCGGCTGCAACCAGAAAGGAGGTTTGTAAAACTATTATCTAATACACAGACAGGATGACAGCTCTCTATGCATTTAAACAACAGAAACCTGCAAGCAATTTCAATGAACAGCTAAATTCTAACACAGAGGTGGGATGACAGCCCCTCTGATGCTAAACATTCACAGCTCATGAATTAATGCAAGACAGGCACAACCTGGAACAAGAAGAATTGAAAAGTGAGCAAATGACAGCAAAAGAAGCTTGTATTAGTTGGAAATGAAGACCAGAAGCTGCAGGTCTCAAAGTAGTTACAGTCTCCAGAAGTTGAAGCTTTACAACACACTAACACTCACCTCACACTCATCAAACTGATTACATCGTTTTTCTGAGTATATATAGAATCAGTTTACAAAAATCTCTGCTAGGCTATGCATGGAGGGGTCATAATGGATCACCAACTGCTTTAACTATCTAACATGGGTCTCTGCTGCAATCTGACTGTGTCTGCAAATGAATTTGACCTTCTCGGATGTTCTGTTGTCCTTCTTGAGCCAGTAGAGTGTAATATGAAACAAGCTCCATAACTAATAAATGTTGTGACCGGCTCGAGGCATGTCCTTTTCCTTCTCGGCCATCCTGCTTGTTGAATGCGGTGGTTGAGGATTAATTGCGCAGAGTGGTGAATACTGGCCACCTTCTTCCTTGGGATGCACAGGACCGGCTATGGACGCGGAAAGTATGGTGAGGGCATGAGCAAGACGGGGAAAAGACATTAGCCGTTGGATCGCGCAGATGGATGAAGGATATGACTCAGCGGGAGCACGAAGGCAGGAAGACTGAGTATAGGAAAATACACTATCGGAGGTGGAAAAGCAAACATGAGACTTTATACAAAGGAATGGTGAGTCATATCGGGTCCGGCACCTGATATCGCATCGGTGGAAATGGAGTGGTCTACATTAACATCAAGCCCTGACCCTGCGACTTGCGATCGCCGATGAACATCACATCGGTACTTCAGAAGCGGGTGCAAACAAATGTGGGTCGTTGGATCGTCGGGACTGATCGGACGGCGGCGGAGCGATCGCGATATCGCATCGGCGGAAGACAAAGGGCGGAGCCTTAACACACATGGGTGCGATTTGCGATAGCGATCAGATCGCATCGCAATATCGCAGCGGCAGAAGACAAGGGGCGATAGGAGGCAGCGGGGTAAATGTGCGATTGTGATCCGCCGATTAGATCTGGACCGTTGACCGGCCAGATCTAACGGCTGTTGTGCCACCATCATTTAAGCCTGTGCCTATGGGTTTTTTCATGGTTTTGTAGTGTTTCCGCCTCCCGATAGTGCATTTTTGACCCTCCAAGGCCTCTCCTCTTGCAACTATTTCGATCGGTGGATGACCTTTGACCAAAATTGGAGATTTCAACAGCATGCATGGATCCCTTGCCATGATTTTAAGCAGATTTGCAGACTTTGGGAGTGTTTTTGGATCCATTTTTATCCTTTTGTATAGCAGTGCTAACAAGGACTACTTTTTTGGTGACATGGATAGCCTAACTAGAGGGATGTTACTCTAAATGAGGAGGATGTAGACAAATGTCGAAGATAAATTGGAAATTTGTAGGCTTGATTTTAAGGTTAAGTGATGAAGAGGACCAACTTGTTTGGCCATTGAACCCTTTTGAATACTACATTCATAGAAATGGATACAAAGCTCACGTAGTACACAGTAGAGAGGAAAAATCAATTTGATACTAGAAATTGTTATGGACATTTTAGTTTCACCAAAGTCCAAGATTTTCATCTGGCTATTGTTAAATAATAAAGCTCCTATATGTGACATATTATAGAGAGGGAATATTTTAGGTTCAGTTCGATGTTGGTTATGTACACAAAGTGAGGAATCAAACGTTCATCCCATTATGTCATATCTTTTTGCTAATTAGGTTTGAAGGGAGGTAGAGGGTCTAACATGTTTAAAAAATGTTTGGATTGGAAACTCCATTGAGGAGGCTCTAAGGAATTGGAGTTTGAAAACTATCATAAGAAAAATTATATCTCTTCCCCTAAATATAGCATGGGGATTGTGGTTGGCCACAAATGCAAAGTTGTTTGAGGAACTTCACTTCAAATTTGTTATTCAAGGTCTTAAAATTACATATAATTTTCCTCAAAGCCAAAATAAAAATATTAGGTAGCTTTTTGAAGAAGATATTGATAGTGACATCCCATAAGCTTCCTTTGATGGAGCCTTGCAAGGGATTACCACAAGTTACAAGGGAAGGGAGGATCCTCACTTCTCAGTTTCTCACAGTGTATATTTCAAAGTTGGTGTAAGATATGGCACAAACTTCTTCAAACTTATGGTGCTAAAATTGGTTTTGGCTCTTTCTTAGGAACAACGTGCCACATATCGAAATTTTTGGTAACTTGTTATTTGTAATAAATTTGATGAGGTAGTAATTTGCATTGATGGACTTTACATTCCAACCATTTGTTGGCTTATATGGGCTTGACCTAGGTTCGGAAGAATTATTTAGCCAAACAAATCCCGTAGCTACCGGCCCTTTCGGCAATAGCCCGCGAAGCGCGGACTGAGGTCTCACCTGAGGTAGCAGGGGAGGGTGCTAGAACCAGGTTTCCGCACCCTGGGGATGTCTTGGATGTGGTTTGGGGCTCACGCGCTGTTCTGCAGCCTCGCGCTACGCCAGATCCGCGCAGATCGGAATACCCTTATCGCGCTTATTATAGATTGAATCACTTATTACTGGTTTGATCTAGTTAAAACGGTCTTTAAGCAAACATTTATTACTTTTGGTTACTTCATGCATCAATATTAACCCAGTTCACATGTATTCAACTGTAGCAAATGCAGAAATCATAATAGTTCATTTATCATAAAAGAGTAAAGTCGCAATCAACACAGAATTTAGAAGAAACTTATCTTTATTATCAATCTTCCACAATACATCCAGATCCACCCTGCACACTCAGCTGCAGGGGTTCGCGCACACAGCTGCAGACTTTCCAGGCCTCTGTGCACACAGCTGCAGAGCCTCTACCTTCTACCCTACTCCCTTGACTCGGACTTACAGACGCTTTCAAGCTATTGCCTTAAAGGACCCATTACATTCCATGTTTTCAAAGAACTCCTTTCCCTCATAGAGCCCCACTCTATCTATACTTTCCCTTGGCCCGCAATCCCTCCGCAGGTCGACTCTATTACTATTTCTTTACATTATTTTTGGGCAGACTACCCTTTGAATCAACCTACTATAGTTCGCGCTCCGCACTTTCCGCGGAGTCTTTTACCCTAATATTACCCACAATTCCGGGCTTCACACCCCATACTCGTTCCGCGGGGCTTGCGCTACCCAACACCATTGTTCAATGATGTTTGGAATCTATAGGAAATCCTTTCTCATATAAAATTTGTTCATGTTTATAGGGATATAAATGTTGTAGTAGATGGGTTATCTAATTAAGAAATTGATTTGGACAGAGGAGTTTGGTTAGTGATAGTGAACAAAATGACCATTGTCCAAATTACATGCATGATTCTTGGTTTTGATTCGATTTTCGTCGTTACTAATGTTAATATTTTGGTACCACATGTTTTGTTTCTTTTATCTGTGGGATTATATGCAACTCTATTTTTCAAAGACTTGTTTATAATGATTATTGTTTTGGGCTCTAGGAAAAACCTTTTATGATCATTTTGAGCTAAAATTGGACTTTTATAATGAAAATTGATAAAGTCAGCAAATTTTGGGCCTTAAAGACTAGACTTGAATGCTTATAGCCTCTATCATATGTAATTTGTTTATTATCAAAAAAAATTACAGGACATCTTTCCCCATGGAGAAAAAACATATGGCTCTACAACTCAACCTATGATTCACCAAGTCTACTTGACCCACAATTCAAACAAGTTGGTCCACCTACAACATGGGTTGTATAACTCAAACCTAGGTTTAACCCCCTAGATTAGACAAAAAGGAAATAAACTCACAAAGTCTACACAAAAAATGAGAAAGCCTTCAAGTCAAAAAGATGAACAAGAAAGTGAATCAAAGAGTCTATAGAATCACTTTCTTTTGTCATTTTCACCATTATTATGGTTTTCCCTCAATCTTTTATAAGGGGGTTCTTTCATTGCAAGTGTTCTTATAGGCTAAGTAAAATTATATTTACTAGCACAGGGATATGAATAAAATGGTTGGTAAACATCGATAAGCATCAAAACACTTAGTCATGACACATCTCGCATTTCCAAAAAAAAAAAAAATTCTAAACCTCTGCTATTATTATTTATTATTATTAATAGCACTATGCTCTGCAAAAATCATGACTCTCTTCTCCCGATTTTCTTTCCCATCCAGCGATGGCATCCCCAAAGGGGGCTCCTCCACCTAATGAAGTTGCAGCCTTACGGGCATTGGTGGCTACCCTTTCAAACACACCCAGAAGCAAAGAAGTGCATTCTAAGTTCGTTAAGAAGTTTGATTCAACACCCTCAGTGACCCTTCCCACAATGGAGAAAAGAACAGTGTTGGCCTTCGCCGAGCGTTCCCTTGTTGGAAAATTCATGGGGATGTGTTGGCTTGATGGGGCCTGACCCAAGTTCGGAAGTGTTTTAGCCAAACAAATCCCATACTGTCGGCCCTTTCGGAAACTATCCACGGAGCGCGCACTGAAGTCTCACCCGAGGTAGTATGGGAGGGTGCTGGAACCAGGTTTCCACACCCTAGGGATGTCTTGATGAGGACTAGAAGGGTCACAAGCCGATCTGCGCACTCGCGCTACTCTGCACAGCTGTCTGGCCTTCGCATAGCTCGGCGATGAGGCACTTCTTAGATTCTTATTATTAATGTGTTTATTATAGATCATATCTAATTCTTAAGGTCTTTAATCAAGCATTCAACAGTTATAACCAGCGCGCACAACCATAAATCTTATAGATATGCATAAACTCAGAACATAAGCATAAACCTATAGATTTGCGATCAAATGCACGATAATTCAGAAACACTTATCTTTATTAATATTCTGTTCAATACAACCAGTTCCACCCTGCGCACTCAGCTGCAGGGGTCCGTGCACATAGTTGCGGACTCTATCGGGCCTCTGCGCACACAGCTGCAGAGCCTACTCTAACTACTACCAACCACGACTCGGACTTACAGACTCAGAGCGAATATTGCCTTCACAAAACCATAATCCTCAGATCAAAACCCAAAGAAAGATGCCTTCTACCCTTAGAGCCTCGCTCTATTTATACATTCCATGGTCCGCGGACCATGGGCAGGCTGACTCGCTTTCTATTATTTTACATTATTTTTGGGCAGACAACCCTTTGACTTGACCTATTACAGTTCGCGCTCCACGCACTTTGCGGAACTTTTACAATATCGTTACCCTAAATTGTGGGCTTTAAGCCCCAAAACTGTTACGCGGGGGATCCGCTACCCAACAGGCCCCTAACACAATCATCGTGACTTGTCCCGAGTCACTCGTTGGTGCAGCGAGACATGCTGCCAAGGCATCGCGATTTACCATCCTTGCGAGTGACGCACTACGTTCTGTTGCTTCATCCTTGCCTCCCACAAAATTCCTTCAAGCTCCTGCTCCATTGCTTCTACTAATTTTCTCAACTGATGATGCTCATTCTGCTCTGCTCAGTTAACACAAAGCGGCCCCTCATAGGATTTTAGCTCTAGCTGAGGTGCCAAAGGCAGGAATTCTTTGTGCCAAAGCAGCAAGTTTCCAATCTTTGGTCCAGTATACGCACTGTCTGGTGAAGCTTGTGTTGAATTTTTGCAAGAGAGATGTTGTTGTCTGCAAGATCCCAATCTTCAAGGTGCGTCAGAGACAAACTGTTAACTGAAATTCCATCCTTTGTCCCAAGATTCACCATCTTTTCCTTATCTTTCATGGGTCGCCTGCCAGCCCGTGGTTTAGGCAGTGGCATCTGGACCAGTTCTGCTTCGTGGCTGAGAATTTTCGGTACATCCCCTACCGTCGATGCTGAGCTCGACACAACATCCGCAGCTATTGACATCACACTATCCAGAAGGTTCTGCATCTCTGTTGGCCATATTAAAACCCCCGGGCTTACCCCTTGAGCGTCGAAGTTCAACGGTTCCATACTGATAGGAAGGCACAATAGCTTACTTCTCCAGACACCACAGATTGTTCGGTGGATGCCCCCCTATGAGTTATAGGCTTGTTGAAATTCAAATTCAGTCGTTCCCTCCTTTTCTGGCTCATTAATGTTAGGGCTATGGTAGATCGTTCTGAATCTGACTCGTACGTCGTATCTGAATTGCCCGCCGCCCGCTCCATTTCATCGTAACTCGGACATCTTGTCATGAACAGTGACAGCAACGGTCACTTTTGTGTTTATCCACACAGCAGTGTAGCCCCTTCTGCGCATTCGCGACCTTGGTGACAGACCAATCCTGTGTGCACCCCTGATGTCACACAGCTCCTTAACAGACTGTTTTACCGTCCCTCACTCTCTTTCAACTGTCAGGAGCAGTGAGACTGTGCTTCGATCAGTTAGTCAAGTAGCCAGCCCGCCCATGTAGAGCTTCAAGCGACTGCCATTTACTCTTCCTGGGAAGGGCTCTCCATTAAGCTTGCCGAGCTGGACCGCGCCTCCATCTGTGACTTATTTGACTACATATGGTCCCAACCAATGCATTCGGAGCTTTCCAGGGAATTTCTCGAACTTGCTGTCGTACAGCAATACTAGATCGTTTTCTTTGAACGTGCGCAACTTGATATGGCGATCATGTCAAAAATTTTCGCGTTGCTTCTGTACCTGCTGATGGAATCCTACCAAAAACCGTTCCTCCTCAAGTTCTTCCAGTTGCACGAGCATCTATTCCAAAGCCCCGCAGTCTGCCATGCCTGTCATTGCTGCTATTCACAAACTAGGTACAATGTATTCCATTGACATGACAGCTTTCATGCCGTAGACTAACCGAAAAGGTGTCTGACCCATCAACTTCTTGCATGTCGTTCAGTATGCCCATAGCACAGCAGGGATGCACAAATCCCAATCGTTTCACTGCGCATTACATACTTTGGTTAATGTTGTCTCCAAAATCT
Source organism: Pinus tabuliformis (assembly GCA_031772625.1). NCBI lineage: Eukaryota > Viridiplantae > Streptophyta > Pinopsida > Pinales > Pinaceae > Pinus > Pinus tabuliformis. The sequence continues at coordinate 988,751,288 of CM062811.1, read as the reverse complement.
TGTTGAAAGCTTCGACGATCCCATTCGCTTGCGGATGGTACAGCATACTTTGCTGATGATATATCTGGAATTACTCAGTGAGTGCGATGATAGTTTCATTTAGGAAGTGCGTTCCTCGGTCACTCATTAGAATTTTTGGGCATCCAAACCGTGTCAACACGTGATTGAACAAAAATCTCGCAGTTGTAACGGCTGTGTAGTCCTTAACTGGTTGTGGTTCCGCCCATCGAGCCAAGTATTCTGTCGCAGTGATGATATAGCGCGCACCCGCCTTTCCTTGAGGTGTGATAGGCCCTACAAAGTTGATTGCCCATTTTTCGAACGGTTGTAGCGTCATCTGTGGATTAAGTGGCATTTCATCCCGCCACGACGGTTTCCCAGTCCGTTGACATACGTCACAGGCCCAACAGTACGCTTTCAAGTCTTGATGTAAAGTTGGCCACCATAGTCTAGCACGAAGAATCTTATGTGTTTTTGCGTGTCCCGCATAATGTCCTCCGACAGCCCCCCCATGTGCTTCCGCAAGGATCTATCCTCGCTCAAATTCAAGTACATATCTTCGTAATATTTTATCGTTTCCAATTTTGTAGAGGTACCCTGCGATAACAGTAAAATCCGCCGTGCGTATCACCAGTTCTTTCCTCTGTTGAACTGAATATCCCTACGGCACAGTCCCTGTGGTTAAGAAGTGGATTATATCCTCGAAGTGGCCATCCGCGACACGCACTGCATAGAGTTGTGCATCAAGTAGTCCTTCCTCCAAATTTGTTGGCTCCTCACCGTTCTCAATTTGCGATAGGTGATCTAGACCTGCATTTGGGCGTCCCAACGTCACAATGACCTCGAAGTCATATTCTTGAAACAGTAACAACCATATACAAATGCGCCCCCCCAAAACAAGCTTATTCACTAAGTATTTCAACGCGGAATGATCGGTATACATCTTAAAGTTCCCGCCCAGCAGATAGTGGCGGTATTTCTGGAGTGCATATACCATCGCCAATCCTTCACGCTTGGTAGTAGAATAGTTCTTTTCGGCTTTGGACAACCATCGACTTGCGAATGCAATGGGGTGATCAATGCCTTCCGTGCCTTCCTGTGTGAGTACAGCGCCCAGCGCGATACACGACACATCGACATGTACATGAAATTCGATGTCCCACTTTGGAAAAACCAAAATGGGAGCAGACGCCATTTTTTCCTTGAGAATCTCCAAACTTTTCTTACAATCATCATTCCAACAATATGTAGCATCTTTTTTCAACAATTGTTCCATTGGTGTCATGATTTGCACATAGCCCTTAATAAACTTGCGATAGTAGCCAGTGTGTCCCAACATGGTGCAGAGTTGTTTGACACTTTGCAGCACTTGCAGATTGAGGATGACAGCAATCTTCGTAGGGTCCACCATCAGGCCTTGTCTGCAGACCACATGGCCGAGCAAGTTTCCGAAGGGGACGAGGAAAGTGCATTTCTTAAGGTTCAACGTAATCTGGTGTTGTCAGCACGTATCCAACATCAACTGTAAGCTCGCAATGTGTTTCTTAACTAGCCCAAATACAGTCCAATTGTCAAAATAAACTTCCAAAACTTATGGATGAATTCCTTGAACGCAGCCACTACTACGCGTGAAAATATCGTTGGGGCGTTATTTAACCCAAAGGGCATAACAGTGTACTGAAAACATCCCCATTCGGTCGCGAAGGTGTTCTTGCTTCTATCCTCCGGTGTGATCTTGATCTGATGGTACCCTGATAACCCATCCGTGAATGAGTATGCTTCTTGTCCACCCACATTCTCTAGAACTTCATTTGTGAATGGGGTCGAGAATGGGTCATGAACGCAGGCGTCATTCAGTTTTCGGAGGTCCACACAAATTCGAATTTCGCCCTTCTGTTTTTTCTCCTGCACTATCATGGGACTCACCCAGTCAGACTCTTCCACAGGTTCAATAATTCCTGCTGCAAGCATTTTATCCAATTCTTCGCAGACCTTCTCTTTATACTTTGGATTCAACCAGTAAGGCCGCTGCTTAACTGGCTTCGCGTCTGGTTTCAGAGTTATCTTCATTATTCCTAGGTCGCAGAGGATCCCTTTTAACTCTGTTATTTTGGTCACGAATAAGTCTTGATATTCGCAAAGTAACTCGACGACCTTGTTCACTGTGGCATCGTCCCAATAGTCCCCAAGCGTTGCGTACTTCGGCTCCGCATCCGTACCAATGTTCACTTGTTTCGTTTTCAGTGGCGTGGTGATGTCAGGGTTCTCGATCGATGGTCCACGAACCTCGCGACTCCCCTCTATTTCCAGAATATTGATGTTTCTGGGGTCATCATCATCATCCTCTACTTGCACATTGTAACATTCTAGGGCTTGGCTTAACTGATGTGACCATACTAGTTGCACTATTTCTTCTGGTTCCTGTGGTATTTTGAAAATGGTAGCTTTCACAACTTGTAGCGCATCGTCAACAGTATCCATCCATTGGTCCTCAAATAAGAATGTTAATAAAAATCCTTCACGCAAGATATCCCATTCACCTATACCATGTCAGAGTTTTGTCTCAGTATACCAGTTCCTTGGGATGACATCCAGGGTATGATAAAATAAGTGTACCCACTTCGGCTGGGGTTCTTCTCCATAGGCTTTGGTCCATTTTGTGAGGTGCACGCACGGGTCATCACATCCATCGTATTTCTCGGTTATTCGTAGTTCCGGCTTCCCAAACCTTATCTGCATCATCCTCCTACAGCCGTACCAGTCTTCAAAGGTTCCTTCATGTGTTCCCCACCAACACGCAGGCATCGCGCGCAGCGCCCATTTTAATGCATCGAACCTCTGGTGCTTTGGTACTGCGCTCTCAAACTTGTTCAAGAATTCATCCACCGCTGTCAACCCATCATATGTCGATAGTTCTCGATCATGGGCTGTTACGCAACACAATGACCTAGTCATCATGTTGCAGTTTAACGTTGTTACTTCGTTCAGCCGATTATGCCAACGTTCGTCTTCTTCATCTGAATCCAAGGTGCAGGAATCTGCGCTCCCACGACATTCGCCCCTTCGCAGTCGGATTTACCCAATCCTGATCTCGCGTAGTTATTTTGTAGATATAATCCAAGTCATCATCACTTCCATCGTCACGTACGGGTTTAGTGTAGCGCGCTCCTTCGATTGGATCTAGCAGAATCACTACGCGTAGGGACTTTTTCTCAAATATCATCTTCTGCTTCTTTAAGTTGATGACTCCATTCATATCTGTGGCCCAATCTATTCCTAGCAACGTGAGGTAAGGGTTGTTGTCATCCACAATTTCTATTACCTCAAAATCCATTTGTGTGCTCGCGCCTTCTATATCCACTGTTACTCCTTGCAATCTCCCCATGGGCAAGATCTTTTGTTGGTTTGCCATCCATAATTGAATAGGAGACCATTGTAATGCGAGCATGCCCATGCATTCCCATGTCTGTTTAGGTAGCACATTCGCATCCGAACCCAAGTCCAAGATGACCTAATCCATTTCAAAGTCGCCAATCTACGCCGTCAATCGCATTTCCCGCCCAGTGCGCAAAGCATGCCTTCCGAGTTTGCGGACCACGCGTGGTTCACTTGACCCTGCACACCTGGTTATCAGCTCTTGTAATCCCTTAACTGCCTTATTGTTGCGTAGAAGCTTTATGCATGTCTCTAAAAAGGTAGTTAGCATAGAGGGATCCATTTCCGACTCGGTTTGATCCTTGCTACCTCAAGTAGAGACCTCCATGAATCTCTTCTTAGCTTCCATAAACGTCTCCTTTGCACATTCCAAGTCGAACTCAGGTTGCTTTGTAGGAGCCTTGCGAACCCATGTAGTTTCTTCAAGTTGTTTCCCTTTATCTTCCCCTATGGTTGCGCCACTTTTGAGCATCATGTTCACGTTGGGGTCTTCTTCGCGCAGTTCGGACCTCATTATTTGGACATTCTGCGTCGGCGTAGGCTGTGCTACCCTTTTCTCACGTATCTATGCTATCAGCATGGGACAATCTATCATTTCGTGATTGAACTGCTCACAGTATGAACACGATATCCTAGTTGGGTTGGTACAGTCACGCGCGTAGTGCCCAGGTCCTCCACAATTGTAGCAAATTAACTGTCCACGGCCTCGTCTAGGTCCCATTCCTCCTCGTCCTCGTCCTCACCCCTGGAACCCACCGCGCGCTATTGTTGCGGCTGGATCCTGACCTCGCGCCTTGGTCTGCATCCTATAGGCAGGTGTTCGATCCATCAACAATTCATAACTCTGACAGTCTCATTCATCGTGGCCCACCGATCTACAAAAATTGCAAAACAACTGCTGAGGGGTTTGTTTAAACTTCTGTAATAGATGATAGTTGTATGTCATGTGCTTTCCTTCCACCTGACAGATTGCGCACCAGAGCGCAGGCATCGCGCTTGATCCTGCCTGCGCCTCTGGTCTCAACAGCATTGCCCCCCCCCCCGCCAAATAGTTCGCGAATACTGAACAATGATCCTTATCGTGGCCCTGGCTTCTACATTTTATGCACCACACTTCTTCTCGTGCTTCTGGCCGGGGTGCCCTATCCTGTTTCAAATTCTGCATCTCCAAGCATAGGTTTTGTAGTTGCGCATGGATTTGCTGAACTCCCAGCCCAGGATCTTGTATTGGAGTTTCATGCAACCACATCGCTATCTAATGCTTCAGCCTGGGTTGAGATCTTCTGCTGTGACAGCGTTGTCCTCAGATGTGGTGTCAAAGACGCCACAAACCATGCACGGTGTTGCGCATCTGTCAGCGTCATGTTAGCTTCGTGGATCGTGCTCTTCAATCTCTGGTCCAAATCCCAGGGGTTTCGCCTGGAAGCATTGCAATCTCCTTGAATCTGATGATCGACTGTGCCTCTGATTTCGGCCGGCTAAATTCTATATTTAGTGCAATCTGGATTTCTGTTATCCCAGCATTCGGATGATCATTCGAGTGCTTGATATACCAAGTCAGCACGCGATCCTGCAGCGCACTTACCAGGGTGGCTTTCTTAATGTTATCATCCGTAACTCCGTGCGCTTCCCATACTGCTCTTACTACAAACCAAAATTGATCTGGATCTTCGCTTCCTACTCCTCTGAATACAGGAAACTTAATCGCGCTTGCCATGTTAAACTTCTGGGTGGTGGAGGTGGTGTGGGCGAAGATGGGGGTGAAGGAGGTGACGTGAGTGGTGGTGTTAATGGAGATGATAGTTGTGGAATGTATTGCCTTATCAAACTGACCGCACTCCCTGGAGAAGCCCAAGCGCGCTCTTCCTCGTCCTCTCGCGGAGGCGAAATTAACGAATTGTTTCCTAACCCTTCGATACCCTTGTAGGCCCTCCCACTCCATGTCGTTCCACTCATTAATGGATTCGCATCACCCGTTTTTCACATAACAGCATCTTAATCCAGGTATTCAGGGATTTGATGTACCTACCTCGCGGTCCCTTGAGAAAACGCCGCTCCACTTCATTGTAGCTCACGGTTGTGTCTATTGCGAACTCAGTGATAAACCCTCCTATTATCCAATCCAGCCAATGATCTACTACTCGTGCGATTTTATCTTCAGATGCCTCTAGCCTGCACACCAACTCTGGAGTCCACACGATGGGTTGTTCAAGTCTGCACCTTCCCTGACTGTCAGCTAGCCTCGTGATCCACTCATACAGTTCTGTCGAGAAGGACGCGAAGAAGATCTCGTGGATTTCCGTGTATATGTAGCGATCCAGCCACCTCTTCTCAGATATCTGCAGAGTTCTATTTTCCTGTACCACAAACTCGTGAAGCTTCTGATCCAACCAATCTTCAATCTCTTTCTTCATAGGGTTCCAGTGTTCTGACATCAGACATCCCTTAGGCAGATCCTGGTCCCGGCAACAAAACCATTTGTTGGCTTGATGGGGCCTGACCCAGGTTCGGAAGTGTTTTAGCCAAACAAATCCCACACTACCAGCCCTTTCGGCAACAATCCGCGAAGCGCGGACTGAAGTCTCACCCAAGGTAGTATGGGAGGGTGTTGGAACCAGGTTTCTGCACCCTAGGGATGTCTTGATGAGGACTGGAAGGGTTGCGAACCAATCTGCGCACTTGCGCTACTCTGCACAGTTGTCTGGCCTTCGCGTAGCTCGGTGACGAGGCACTTCTTAGATTCTTATTATTAATGTGTTTATTATAGATCAGATCTAATTCTTAAGGTCTTTAATCAAGCATTCAACAATTATAACTAGCACGCGCAACCATAAATCTTACAGATATGCATAAACTCAGAAAATAAGCATAAACACACAGATCTACGATCAAATGCACAATAATTCAAAAACACTTATCTTTATTAATCTTCTTTTCAGTACAATCAGTTCCACCCTGGGCACTCAACTGCAGGGGTCCATGCACACAGATGCAGACTCTACCAAGCCTCTGCGCACACAGCTACAGAGCCTACTCTAACTACTACCAACCACGACTCGAACTTATAGACTCGGAGCGAATATTACCTTCACAAAACCATAATCCTCAAATCAGAACCCAAAGAAAGATGCCTTCTACCCTCAGAGCCTCGCTCTATTTATACATTCCCATGGTCCGCGAACCATGGGTAGGCCGACTCGCTTTCTATTATTTTACATTATTTTTGGGCGGACAACCCTTTGACTTGACCTATTACAGTTTGCGCTCCGTGCACTTCACGAAACTTTTACAATATCATTACCCTAAATTGTGGGCTTTAAGCCCCAAAACTGTTACGCGGGGGATCCGCTACCCAACAAGATGTGGTCATCTCCACGTTCAATGGAAGCTTGGATTGAACAAACTTGGAGATCAATGATGAAAGGAAAAACCAGGCTTTATGCATGTGGTAATTCCTTCTTTTCTTTTCTTTTTTAGCTCAAGGAAGACAGGGATGTAATATTCAAAAATGGTCCTTACTTCTTTGGTTCTAGAGGTAGATACTTGAAACAATGGTCACTGGATTTTAACCTAGATGAATATATCCCAATGGTAATTCCAGTATAGGTTAAGCTTCCTCAATTTCCATTCTCTTTCTAGAACGACAATTTCTTGAGAGCCACAAGAAATGGAGTAGGTTGATATCTGGACAGAGTTGAGCCCAAGGGCTCTCAGTTTTCATGTGCCAAGATCTATGTGGAAGTAGATCTTGAAAAGGGTTTGCCATCAAAAATCAACCTCACTTTGGGGGGTTGGACCCATTGTCAAATTTTCGATTACAAGCAAATCCACTTTAAATGTCGTTTTTGTCACAATAACAGCCACTTTGCAAGGGACTGCAAGAAAGCCCCACCTAGCAAGGGACCAAATCCGCCAGCAGAACAAGGAGAACAATGGAAAACTCAAAAAAGAGGAGAAAGCAAAGGCAAATCCAAAGGGAACTGGAAAAATCTAGAGTAAAATAAAAATGGGGCTTCCACCTCAACTAACTTGTTTAATGCTCTACAAGGTTTTCTAAAAAGTGATCGAGTGAATCCTAATCTTGATCGGATTAAGGGGCCCCAAATGGGGAATCGATTCCTAAACAGCACGAAGAAGTGGAATTAAATGAGGAAGATGAAGATCCAAATATACATGAGCATGCAAATCCTCCCCAATCAAAGCCGACTTATGCAATATCTCATCCGGCTCCTCCTCCTATAAACATGAGTAATTACCAGAAATATGGTGCATAGCCTAGTTTGGGTTGATGACGAAAGTAGTCATGAGACGAATTTACATTTCAAACTCAATTTGAATTGACAGTATGAAATCGCAATATTGGTTAGCATTTGTCCTAGAAAGAAAAGATACGAAGGAGCGAATCCATGTCATCAATATATATGGTCCTGTGCAATATGGTGACAAATCATAGTTTTGGGACTGTTTAAATCGTATCAAAGAAAAATCCTGGCATATCAACTATATAATCGAGGGTGATTTTAATATAATCCTCAAATATATGGAAAAATGAGGTGGATGTCCTGTTCAAGACTCGTTTAGAGAGAAAATGGAAGACCTAATTAGTGATTGGGATCTAGTGGAAATTCCTCCTAATGTTGGAAAATGCACTTGAACAAATCGAAGAAGTGGTGATAATCATATTGTTGCTAGTATTGACAAGATTCTCACTCATTACAATTCGTTATTGAGGGGATTAGATTGTGTTTCTTCAATAACGACCCAAGGCGAATCAGATCATCATCTAATCTCTTTGACTTTAGAGAACATGCATAATTTGGGTCCAATTCTGTTTAGATATAACCCGGCACAGTTAGGTGAAGGAGTTATAGCACTGATCAAGCAAGCTTGGAGAACCCCTGTGACTGGGTCGTTGGCTTATGTATGGGATTCCAAATTAAAACTTGTAAAGCAAGCGTTAAGAAAATGGCTTGAAGAAAAATATTAGCCTCCTGGACAGAAACGTAAGGAATTGGTAAAGTAGTTAGAGCATCATCAAAGTCTGGTTGAAGAAAGTAAGGTAGAACCGTGGCATTTTGACAGAGAGAGGGAACTAACAAAACAATTTTGAAGAAAGTAGACAAGGGGAAGAGTTATGATGCTTAAAATCCTGAAGTTTATGGCTTCAAGCAGGAGACCAAAATACCTCCTCCTTCCACGAGCAGCAACTGATCTGAAAATGGAATGTACTTGTTTAAGGGTGCAAGGTATCCATTCTCAATAATTTCAATTGTGAGCTAGACACTCCAAATGACCTCTAAAAATGTAGAAACTTCTTATTTCTTATACAGAGATAGACTGTAGGGGCATTCACCGGACATGTCACCTCTAAAAAGAGGATGAGTTCCAGAGGCTACCTGGCCCTCTACAGGCTCTGCCTAAAGAAATAACAAAGTAAACACTTAGAAGTCTCTGACATACACCTACTTGAAGTTTAAGGTCTTGCGGAATAAGACAAGTAACTTTCTGCAGCTGAACAGGTGATTATGTGTGTATGCAAGTTATATTTATTTGTTGTTTAAAACTTTATATCAGTTTGGTTTAGCATCTCATCTTCAACAAATAAAGACATCAAAATGATAAAGCAGTTCACCCCCTCCTGGGCTACATCTGCTGGACCAAGCCTCTCCAACTAGGCTTGTCCTCTTGTATTAAAATTGCTACAAAGGCTAATACAATAATATGGGTGTCTCAAAGGACAGATCTGACTGTAAATACAGAATCAAAATATAGGAATTAGCTAAACATGTTCTTTCCCTTTCACTAAACAGTGAATTGTGTACCTTATACAGTACTTTCCCCAATTGGCCCTGGTGGCCCTTTAAACTTGCATGGAGAATTTCGAGGTGAAGATGACCTCAATTGGTTCTGAAACCTCTTCCATTAGACTCAGGAGGTCGAAAATAGCAGACATAGGCTTTTGAATCACCAAAAACGGATGAACAGAGCCCCCAAACAGCTCAATCCCTGAAATGGCCCTAGTGGCCCTGAAAGCTTCCCTGAAGCTAAACAGTGAGAAGAATGCCTCAGAAGGCAAAACGAGCTGTAGAAATGGATTCATAAGGCTGGAAAACTTCAGGAATGACCTTCGTTCCACTTCCAATGGCTACACAATTCCCAATGCAGCTCCCAAACTGATTTGGCCCTAGTGGCTCCTGGAACTTCCACGAAGCTAAAACACCTGCAAATGACCTCAGATGGCTGTGAAACCTATGCCAATGGCTTCAGAAGGTCGAAAATACCCAAAATCAAAAAAAAAATTCATCCAAAACCGACTTTCCTAGCCAAAGTTATGGCCATTTAAAGTTTCTCCAGTTTTTCCCTAGAAAAACTCCAGCTAACTTTAGTTAACTCTAGATAGCTCCGCCAATTATGGCGGGTCCGCCAAATTTGGCGCTCCTGCCAAAATTCCGCCAACTTAACTACAGTTACATTTAATGTTTGGTGGTTGCCTCGGATTTCGTGCCAGGCGGAATATTCCTTTTTTAATTTTTTTTTGAAAAATTAAAATTTCTAATGTTATGGACAAATTCTTCTTTTTGCCATAACTTCCTCATACGGCGACCATTTTTCGAACCGTTTGCGGCGCCGGAATCGGGAAGACGAGAACTTTCCAGTCATTTAACTTTGAACCAGTTCTAAGAACTTTAAATTTTGAGCATTTTACGACACTTAGGACATGAGCACCTGATCACACCTCCCAAATGAGAAGGCTTTTGGTCCCCAAAAGCTCACTGAATCTCTGAACTGAACTGTACAGCACTTGAGGAACAGAAATATCCTCTTCCGTTCAGCCAAAAGAGCATACTGATGCCAAAATGTCATGCCTTATCAACTGTCGTCATGGCGAATGTTGCTGCATAAACCAAGTATTCGTCGAATCCCGACCAAGCTTGTTCGCCAGACAAACTGAAAGTTTGCAGAAACCAGCAATGAAACTTTCTGATATATGAGCTGAAATATTCTCCTGAACATGTGGGCTTGCCAGCTATCACGATGCCCATCCATGGCACCTCCGCTCCAGAAGAAGAGTTGCCTCCCAAATGAGAAGGCTCTTATAAAGATGAAACACTTCATCCTTTCTCCTCTTTACAATCTTGGAGATCAAATTAACTTTTTCCAAGTCAATATTACATTACATGCCTGGTTAAAAACAAAGTAATCAACCCTTCAAGTTAATCACACATACATGTTTAAAATACAAGGAAATCATCATGATCCATGTGCTCATGCATATCATTCTCATGCATGCAGTTTATCCTTCAACTTTCTCTTAAGTACAATCATAAGTACAAGATCCTCAATCACATGTACATGTACTTTCAAAGCTGAAATGAATATAACTTCCGCTGCAATAGAGTGAGTCTCATACTCAGCTTTTCCTTCCTGCAACTTGCATTCCCTTAACAAAGAAATGCATTCAATCAAAAGACATGCCACTTTAATTGGATAAGAATTCTAACCATTTCTTACCAATCCATTTCAAAGGCGCTTCCTTTAACTGCACATCAATATTAACATGCGTATCATCCTGACACATATCAATGATGGAAACTTCCTTCCCATTCTTGCCATACTCTTTCTCCCATTTCTTCAATTTTCGTGGAAGCATTGTTGGCTTCAGAGTCCAACACCTTTCAACAGAATGTCCTTGCTTATGGCAATAAGTGCAACACAGGTTCATCTTCTTGATAGCATGATTTGCATTGTTCAATGGAACTTTGGCTTCTTGCCTCCTTTCCTTCAAAAGTTTCTTGTATGTTGCCATTCTTTTCCAACATCTAGAAACACTATGGTTAAACAAACCACAAAAAGAACATGCAATTCTTTTCCAATGCTTATGTGGAAATTTTCCATGCTTTACATGATCAAAGGAAATATGATTGAAATCAGATTTATACCTTTCCCTTTCACCTTCATTACCTTCATGAGGAGGTGAATCAAACGAAGAAGAAGCTCCTTTTGGAACACCATGAATCCTTGCAATGGCTTTAGAGCTTTCACCACTTCCTTGTTCAAGTGCATGCTTATGCACACCTTCTTCCTGCAAGGTCTGTTTCAAACTATTGCATTCCTTAAGGATACAACCTTTACAACCTTGAGATAAAGAACCTGAAATGAAACTCCTTCTAGGAACTGTTTCAATTGCCTTCATGGCTGCTTTGGAACTTTCTCCACAAGATTGTCCATAGCCAAGACCCAAATTCTTAGGCCTTACCTCAACCATTATTGGCTCAACTATACCCTGTGCATGTTTGCCCAATCCTTTTCCTTCATATCCCATTTTGGACATCAACTTGGACCCTATGCCTCTGGTATGTTTCTCAAAAGAACCAACATAAACATTCTTATCAGAGTTTGAAGACAAACTAGAATTGTTTACCTCTTCTTCCAGCTGATACTTGGCTAAGGCTTCTTTGGCAACAAGGAGTTGTGTCTCCAACTCATGCATCCTTTCCAGCTTCATGTTTGCAATATGAAGTTGGCCTTCCATTTCCTGCAATTGGTTAGAAAGCAACTGATTCTCTTCCCTCATGGAATTCAACTGCTCTTGAAGTCTAGAGCTCTTTCTTTCATCCTCATACATTTCTCTCACCATATTCATCATGATGAAAAATTCTTGCTTCAAGCCTTCATCAAAGAATCTTGTGAAGGAGGACGATTTTGAGAACTCACTTATGGAAGTTGTCATTGTAAAAATGAACAAAAGAGCTTCAGCAACTCAAACAACAAGTACTTTGCGGAATAATAAAGCAGTCAATCTCCAACACTGCTTAAGACACCTTTCAAGCTACACAATCAAGCTAGTGATGTCAGTCAAGCAACCTAGGGCTCTGATACCATCTGATCTGAAAATGGAATGTACGTGTTTAAGGGTGCAAGGTATCCATTCTCAATAATTTCAATTGTGAGCTAGACACTCCAAATGACCTCTAAAAATGTATAAACTTCTTATTTCTTATACAGAGATAGACTGTAGGGGCATTCACCGGACATGTCACCTCTAAAAAGAGGATGAGTTCCAGAGGCTACCTGGCCCTCTACAGGCTCTGCCTAAAGAAATAACAAAGTAAACACTTAGAAGTCTCTGACATACACATACTTGAAGTTTAAGGTCTTGCGGAATAAGACAAGTAACTTTCTGCAGCTGAACAGGTGATTATGTGTGTATGCAAGTTATATTTATTTGTTGTTTAAAACTTTATATCAGTTTGGTTTAGCATCTCATCTTCAGCAAATAAAGACATCAAAATGATAAAGCAGTTCACCCCCTCCTGGGCTACATCTGCTGGACCAAGCCTCTCCAACTAGGCTTGTCCTCTTGTATTAAAATTGCTACAAAGGCTAATACAAGAATATGGGTGTCTCAAAGGACAGATCTGACTGTAAATACAGAATCAGAAGATAGGAATTAGCTAAACATGCTCTTTCCCTTTCACTAAACAGTGAATTTTGTACCTTATACAGTACTTTCCCCAATTGGCCCTAGTGGCCCTTTAAACTTGCATGGAGAATTTCGAGGTGAAGATGACCTCAATTGGTTCTAAAACATCTGCCATTAGACTCAGGAGGTCGAAAATAGTAGACATATGCTTTTGAATCACCAAAAACAGATGAACAGAGCCCCCAAACAGCTCAATCCCTGAAATGGCCCTAGTGGCCCTGAAAGCTTCCTTGAAGCTAAACAGTGAGAAGAATGCCTCAGAAGGAAAAACAAGCTATAGAAATGGATTTATAAGGCTGGAAAACTTCAGGAATGACCTTCATTCCACTTCCAATGGCTGCACAATTCCCAATGCAGCTCCCAAACTGATTTGGCCCTAGTGGCTCCTGGAACTTCCACGAAGCTAAAACACCTGCAAGTGACCTCAGATGGCTGTGAAACCTGTGCCAATGGCTTCATAAGGTCGAAAATACCCAAAATAAAAAAAAAATCGTCCAAAACCGACTTTCCTAGCCAAAGTTATGGCCATTTAAAGTTTCTCCAGTTTTTCCCTAGAAAAACTCCAGCTAACTTTAGTTAACTCCATATAGCTCCGCCAATTATGGCGGGTCCGCCAAATTTGGCGCTCCTGCCAAAATTTTGCCAACTTCACTGCAGTTACATTTAATGTTTGGTGGTTGCCTCGGATTTTGTGCCAGGCGGAATATTCATTTTTTAATTTTTTTTTGAAAAATTAAAATTTCTAATGTTATGGACAAATTCTTCTTTTTGCCATAACTTCCTCATACGGCGACCGTTTTTCGAACCGTTTGCGGCGCCGGAATCGGGAAGACGAGAACTTTCCAGTCATTCAACCTTGAACCAGTTCTAAGCACTTTAAATTTTGAGCATTTTACGACACTTAGGACATGAGCACCTGATCAGCAACAAAGCTCATGAATTAAGGAACAAGGTTAAATAGATAGTCCTTAAAGGACGGACGAAGTTAACCTCCTTTGAAGAGATTAAGCAAGAAGCTTATCACCATTTTCAAGCTTTATACCTCGAAGATCAAATGATTGACATGGTTCAAGCCCAGGAGTTTCTTCAATGCATCCCTACTATAGTGTCAGATTCTGCAAATTTGTCTCTTGTCAAAGAAATAGATGAAGCAGAGGCTTTGGACACAATTTGGAATTTGAATCCAGACAAGGCACCTAGCCCTCATGGCTTCATTATAAGTTTTTTCAAGACTTTCTGGATCATGATCAAAAAGGATTTGTTGCGGATGTTGAATAACACGAGGATAAAAGAGAAGCTTGGTGGTTCCACAAACTCATCTTTCCTTTCACTTATCCCAAAAGAGTCGAATCCAGTGAGCTTCTCTATATTTCCTCATGTATCTCTTTGTAACTCTACTTATAAAATCTTAACAAAAATCATAGCATCCAGATTAACGAAGTTGCTTCCATAGGTTATATCAGAGAACCAGGGGGCTTTATACAACAGAGGCAAATTTTGGATAATACCATTCTTGTTCAGGAAGTGATTCATTCAAGCAAGGAAGCTAGTGAACCTAAAATGGTGATCAAATTAGACATGGAAAATGCCTTGGATCGACCAAGACACTCTTTCATTTTTCTAATGCTTGAGAATTTGGGATTTAGTAAATTCGAAGGATCAAAGCATGCATAGGTTCCCCATGGATAGCATCATTGGTAAACAGCCATCCAACTCCTTTTTTCATAGCTTCCAGAGGATTAAGGTAGGGATTCCCTATGTCTCCTCTTCTCTATATCATTATCATTGAAAGTTTAAGTAGGAACTTGGAGAAATATAGGCATGATGGTAAATTGGTGGGACTAATTATAGCACGGAATATAAATGGGGTTAATCATTCCCTATTTGCAAATGACATGCTTCTACTTGGGGGTGCCTCGAATATCATTGTGGCTCGTTTTAAGAATATTTTGGATTCATACTTCACTCTATTAGGAGGGATGGTTAATAAAAAAAACCTAAGTATATGGATGTAACTCTTTTGAATCAACAAATTCCCTATTGATCCAGATTAGAGGTCCTTTAAATATCTACGAATACCAATTTCTCTCGGTGCATCTTGCATGGATAACTAGGAGGAAGTTATGCAAAAATTAAGGAAGTGAATTCATTCTTGGGGTGCTCAATGGCTAAATGCGGCAGGTAGGGTAGTTCTAATAAAATCAATGTTGTCTTTTCTTCCAGTCTATATGGGATCGAGTTTGCTAGCACCAAAGATAATACAACAAATTAGTGGTCTTCTTTGGAATTTATTCTGGGAAAGAAGAAAGAACAATGAAAATTGATTTCATTTTGTGAATTGGAATATTGCCCGGATACCCAAAGCACATGGAGGCTTAGCGATTAAGGATCCTAGCTTGATGAACCTAGCATTGGGTGCAAAAATTGTATGTGTTTCCTATCGGAATCAAAGGAATGGTGGAAGTTGGCTTTTATTTGAAAATATTTTCACAAGGATATAATTCTTAGACCAAAACATGAGACATGGCTAGAATGATATGGAAGTTGTCCAAAGAGGTTGCTCCTATTATTATTGATAATTTGGTATGGCAAACCAGAAATGGGGCATGTAATCACTTGTGGAAGGATCGAACTCCATTTGCAGAATTAGCAAATGAAATTGAAGGATTTAAGGATCTTGCACAAGGCTACAAAAAGCTTGTTGACATCTCTCAATGGGATCAAAAAGGTCATTGGATTGGTTTGCATTGTTCTGACACTCCTCTCGACCTTCAGCATCTTTGAGAACTATTAGTGAAATCCTTAAAGGGATTCACACTAGTCGTAACTTCAAAGTTGGATCGTCAGATTTGGATGGGTAGTAAAACTAGCTCCTACACAGTAAGAGAGGGATATAACTTGTTGATTCAAAGGCCTCCACGCCCTCCTGTACACCAGTTGTGGGGAAGAATATGGAATGCCAAAAATAAACATTTTTTGTTGGGAGCTCGTTCATGGGAAAGTGTTGACCATAGAAAATATTTTAAAAAAGGATATTCATGGGCCCTCCCATTGTATTCTCTGTGAGAAAACTGAAGATGTTCCACATTTTTTTCGTTGATGTCCTTTTGCTTTGGAGGTTTGGCATTTGGCCCTGGCAAAGGTATTAACTCTCTCAAACATTTCGTGGAATTGGGAAGAAATGTTTGACACATGGAAGCAAAAAACACCATGGCAGAGGAAGTCAAATTCAGTTGTTATGAGAAGTTGGATGGCCCTTCCAAAGTATCTTTGTTGGGAAATATGGATAGCACGTAATCATGCAATCTTCAAGGATATTTATCCTAACGCAATTTCAACTACTTATAAATCTTTAACTATGCTTTTTGAGACAATCTCTGCTCAAGGGTACAATTTGAAGGAGCTCAATGATCTATCCCCGATTGAAAGGCATTGGCTTAAATTAGATCAAACCTCTCATCATGTTGGCAAGTTCATTTCCAAAATCTTTGTTCCCAATTCGCTCTCCATTTGAATGGAACCTGATGAATTCCATAACTAGAAGAAAAAAAGGGGACATTTCTCATTATTCTTTGATGAAGCATCGAAAGGCAACCTAAGGGAGGCAAGAGCGAAAGGGTTTATCTTTCACCCTGATGAAAAAAGGGAGATTAAATTTGCCTAGGAACTAGGGGTTTCATCTAACAACCAACCTAAACATTTAGCTTTGTGGCAAGGTTTGGATTTGGCACTCTCTAAGGGAACTCATCATCTAATGATTTTTGGCGATTCAATGATTGTTATTCAACAGGTGAATAAAGCCAAAGGAAACTTTGAGCAGATTTTAGCCCCTATTTTGCATCGAATAAGTCTTCATTTGGAAAAATTTGAAACAATTGAATTATTCCATGTCAAGAGACATCTCAACAGAATGGCAGACTCTCTAGCCAATTAGGGAGCCACATTGGAACAAGGAGTTTTGAAAATGGGTGATGGAGAACCTATTATTAAACCAATTCCATGAAGGGTATAAATCAATTTCAATTGATGAAGTTATTAATTGAATTTAATTTTAGAGAAATGGGACGGGATTATCTCTCTTCCCTATCAGATCTTATCTTCAAAAACTATTAATTGTTATAATTCTCTTTGTGCCTTGGAAGTTGCTTCCTTACTTTGAGAGATGGGATCATGTGGCCACTTGGATTGCACTCGTCATGCATCATCGGCCAACAAACAGATTGAGGGCGGCATTAGAGGTTAATAAATTTGATAGAATGTGCGGAGGTGGTATTTCCTTATCCAAGGTGTAGAATACATGCATGAGATCTTTGCCTTCAATGGAATTTGATCCAGATAACGATCCATAATGGTAATGGATTTCTCAGTCCAGTTAGTGCCTATGGTTCAATGCCACATTAATGGTGTAGAAAGGAGTGTTGAATCATAGAGAATCGGCCCTAAGGATTATAAAGAGAGTTGGAGCGAACATGTTAATTCAGAGTTGTTAGTGAGCTACATAATTTGTCAAGGTAGAAATAAGGCCTTGATTGAAGCCTCAGTGTAGGAGAGGAGGATATTAGTCTCTATTTAGTGCAAATGGTGGTCGCTATGGAGTTTGTCATTTCCCTGATATCGAAGCGTGTAGAGATGATATTCACTAAAACGCGGTCTCAATTCAAGCTCTTAAACCAAAAATTGGGCATAATGGAAGTCAAATTGGATACATTGCAATTGGCAACAAAAATGCTAACATTTTATATAGACAATTTGTTCCCTGCAATGGAGGATCAAGCATTTGAGGCACGTAGTGAGAAGCTTGAGGAAATTCTAATGCAACGACAAGCAACCACAGCCCTGTAAGAGGAGATTGGTTTTGAAACTCCTGTAGGCCAAGCCTCCTCTCCATCTTACCCTGAGCCCAAAGCAAATGAAAATTAGGTTATTGTTGTTTCTGAGGAGAATGTAGTATGATAGTTATCTCTTAGTTTTGTCATGTTATGCAAATATATATCTATTTTAAGAGTTTTTGGGCATCAATAAAAGAAATTTTGGTCCAAGATGTACAATGCTCTGGCTTTCAAACCAAAATATTTTAATGCAAAACTATAATTGTTTATATATATCTATATATATATATATAGATATATATATATATATATTACCACGAGCTAAACATATATTTACATTTTTTTAAAAAATGTAAAAGATTCTTAACCATAGAAATTCAGCCCCATTTTAGCATGGAGATTCTTAATCTATAAATAGATTTTGTTACAATATCATGGCTTACTAATACTACATGTCCAAAAAAAACATAACTCATATTCATATCACATTTTTTTTTAATTAATTTAATTAAAGAGGACAAAAATTGCATAAATACTTTTGAAATCAATGTCAATCTTAAACATGTGACTACTACTAAAAATATTTTAAAATATTATGTAGAAGTTAAATCCCTACCATCTATCTACTAATTATTGATAGTTAAATTAAAATTTTGGAAACCATAATTCAAAATAGGCTCTACATAATTATTTACATGGTATCTTAATACTTGACCTATAATTTTAATCACATACAATATTTAAATAGTATCTTAACACTTACTATATAATTTCAAACCAGAATATTTTAATGCAAAACAATAATCGTATATATATATATATATATATATATATATATATATATATATATATATATAGTATGAACTAAACATATATATACATTTAAAAAAAATATGTAAAAATTCTTAACCATAGAAATTCAGCCCCATTTTAGCATGGATATTCTTAATCCATAAATAGATTTTGTTACAATATCATGGCTTACTAATACCACATGTCCAAAAAAAACATAGCTCATATTCATATCACATTTTTTAATTAATCAATTTAATTAAAAAAAGACAAAAAGTGCATAAATACTTTTGAAATCAATATCAATCTTAAACATGTGACTACTAAAAATATTCTAAAATATTATGTAGAAGTTAAATCCCTATCATCTATCTAATAATTATTGGTAATTAAATTAAAATTTTAGAAACCATATTTCAAAATAAACTCTACATAATTATTTACACGGTATCTTAATACTTGACCTGTAATTTTAATCAAGTAGAAATATTTACATACATAGTTGATCCGAATTGGATCCTAGAACACTCTCTAAGTTTTCATGACTGTTTCAAATTATGCTAAAAGATTCAAGTCCTAGAAAAATCAAAGCTATCAGAAGGAATCCTCGTAACAGTTGCAGTTGTGGCCAGAGCGGAGCAACGAGGACCCTCGGTCGAGCGCGCAGACCGTTGGCCCATGGTAACGCGCACTGGCGCAAACTGGCAAAACCAAAGGCCAAATCAAGAAACGGGGGTGGTTTCTGATACGCGATTAGCGCTAATCACGTATCACAGGGCATCCCCCTCAGTGAAGGAAAGCCCTGAAGCGCTCGGACCCGAAATCACTATAAAATTCGGAAAAGTAACGCATTCGGTTCCGTAGCGCGGGATTCCACAAACCAGCAGGATATCGGAAGGCCTCGAGGCAGTAAGCAGTTTTGACTGAGTCTCGCTCGATGCCACACATCAAGCAACACGCATCCAACGGATGAGAGAGAAAACCGCCCGCATCGGACAGGTAAACATCGTGCGACTTGTCTGCCCGATATGAAGGACGACCGTAGGATCTGGGGGGCCCAGATCAACGGCGGAGATACGTCCCGATGATTGACCGGATTTGACAGGTCAAAAAGCAAGATGACAAGGGATTTGAAGTCCGACGTGGATGATGAGTTGGCAAACAATTCATGATTCACGGGCGATCTTGAAGCAAACGGAATTGATGGCCAGTGAAAAATGATTCAAGGAATCTGACACCTAGTTCGTTGGGAAACAGGTGGCCACCTCCCTGCGAGGCATTACCCAGTGATGATGACGCAGAGCAGAGGAATTTGAATGGACAGAGGTAAGGAAACCAGAAGGTCGAGAAGCGGAAACGAACAGTCAAAAGAACAGACTGGCTTTAAAGTCGTGACCTGACAGAAGCAGAGAGAACAACATAGAGAGGCAGACAAGAGTTAGCTAGATGCAGGAAGCTAATAGCAGAGAACAGAGAGTAGAAGCCGAGCTGACCTGAAGGCAGCATCAAGCCAGACAGAGCCAGAGAGAGTCAGAGAGTCTGTGTACTCCATTAAAGGCTTGAGAGGTTCAAGCAAACTCCTCGGCATAGGCCTATCATACTACTGTGACCCTCAGAGGTCGAGTTTCAGTAAGGAGAGTCTGTGCACTCCATTCCTATTAACTTCATTCTGTTTAGTGAGTCTCAAATCGAGCTCACTGTTGTAAAAACTCTGCTTGAAAACATAATAGAGAGGCCACCACTGAAAGGCTGGACTAGGAGACGTAGCCCAGGAGCATTGGGCGAACTCCTTATTAAACTTGTTTTGTTTACATGTTTGACTGTTATGTTTTCTCTGATTCTCTCAGTGTCTATGTATTCTAGCAATCTTATCGACCCGTTGCATAAGTAACATAGGCACATCCATGCACGTAAGTCTGTAATACCTTTAATTCTTTGTCCTGGATAAATTCCAGATCAATAGTATCTTAAGACTTACTATATAATTTCAAAGATACACGATTTCAATGTTGACTCTTGAATCTAGACAATTGACAATCACAATCGTGAATCACAAGCAGCCACAATCCATGGCAATTTTGAATCGTGATACATGAATGATAATATTGATATGATGGTTGATAATGATTATATTATATACATTTTAGGATACTCTTCTTATATTTTCACATGTTATTAGTCCCTGCCGTTAGGCACGGACTATAGTGATCGAAATGGTCGAGTTAACATTAGTCCCTACTAAAAGTATCCAAGTATTTCATCGTCTTATCTAAGTTTTTGCGCAGTCTTTTTTTTGAAGACCAATAAAATTCCAATAAAAATTTTGGCCATCTTATTTGGCCTCTTCCCGAGGCGAGGAGGCCATAAGCATGGATATTATCTCGTATGTATTATTCATATTTCGCAATAGAAAACTAATGCTAGCATTAGTTCATGGTATTAAATTTTATTTAGTTATTTAAATTATAAAGCAAAATAAGCCTGTATTATCTATAGTTCAGCAGCGATATGAATCAGAGCTATTAGTCGTTCACCGCTTCAATCGTTCATTGAGACTAGCAAGATTACCAAGTAACTCCTTGCCTTTCATGACATCTGGATGTTGGCTTTCGTGACATCTGGCTATTGACGTGACATCTGGCTGTTGGTGACTAGTGATAGTTGCTCACCAGTGACATTTGGCTCTGGGACTAATGACATCTGCCTCTGCGCATATTTCTGGAGAGCTCTTAAGCAACATTGGCACCTCTTCTATTCTCTTCTATGAACCTCTTTTATGCATGTTCTCTTCTCTAACATAGAAGGCTATTGAGCAAGCTACTGAGTTTCGCTATTGTTTATCATATCAAACCTACATGACAAGCCCTGCATCACAAGTGTGCTTGAAAGTCAGACCTACAAGATAACATGTTTCCTGCATACATGAAAACTGAAACTCAAACTCAAACTCGATAACGAACTACCTCTTTCATTAATACCTCTCCTACCTTTACCTGTTATATGTTGTTAGCATGTGAGAGACCTCTTCTTGTGCATGTGATCTATTTCTTCCCGTATATGTGTAGTTGTTTTTAGTCTTTCCCGTATATACTCGATTGTTGTAGACCTGGAAAGATTATGGCCAACATCTAGTAATGGATTTGCTATTGTTGAGCTCAAATAAATTGATGAGTCTAATGTATCTGATTATGAACTATTAATTACACTGGTTTGAATCTCTCATTGTGTAGTAACCAGTGATATTGCTTCCTATTAATTCCATAACATTCCATGTTTTGAAGAGCATTTAGCTTGATTATGGTTGAAATGTCACTGTTTACAAGCTAATAGTATAAGATGAAAGAGTAATGGTAGTCAGACTGATAAGAAATGTCATTGTTTACAAGCTAATAGGATAAGATGAAAGAGTAATGGTAGTCAGACTGATAAGCTAACTATCACCTTTGTAAATTTTTGTAAAGCTTTGTTCAATACTGTAATCATATTGATATTTACGATATTGATATTCTATGGTGTCACTATTAGATATATTCAGGCTTATAACTCCATGGATATATCTAGGAAATTCGACATATTCAGGCTTATAACTCCATGGATATATCTAGGAAAGACTTTATATAAAATATCTTGAATACAAAAACCCTGAGAGATGATGAGGCATTTAAGCTTGAATTTCTATGAAATCATTGCTTTTAAAAACTTTGAGATGCTTAAATTCTTAAAAAAAAAAATTATTAAATCTTTATTAATTCAACAACTTGAAAAAATAAAATAAATAAATATTGAATCATATATTTCTAAACCTTGAGAAAACAAATATTGAATCTACAATAGATTCAGTACCTGAAAAGGAAAATATATTTCTATAAGTTTAGTATCGTGAAAAAATACTTGAATTAAACCATTAATTTCATTTCATTTCATTTTTAGGATGTTTAACAACATTCGAAGTTGTTTCAAGTCAAAAAAATGTGCATTCGAATCCCCAAAACCATTCAAGTTGTACCTTCGAGGTGGAATTCTGCAAATTGGATACGTTGAGTTTCAGTGATGCCCGTGCAAAGCTTGAAATAGGTCCAGCCAGAATGGCTAGGGAGCTGAGAAAAGGATGGCTTTCCTCTGTTGTCCAAATTTTGTTCAAGAGCTTGTCCATGTTCATGCTGCTAAACAGCTTGTTGGTGTCCCCGAGTATTGTCCATGTTCATGTTGCTAAACAACTTGCTGGTGTCCCCGAGTTGGTTCTAGACCTCCTCAAGTGTTAAAATGTATAAAGAATTCTAACGAACAAGTGTTGAGTGTCCATCCGCCATTAGAGGACATCATTGTGCGGGAACCCATTCCCTGAGAGCTTAGTTTTTTCCCAAACTTTAGTTCAACATTGATAGCTTTCAATTTTGTGACTGGAACCTACAGGCCCAATTCATGAAACCTCTGTGAGCCCAAACTGAGGCTTGCATTTTATTTTGAAATTCTTCCTCTGCTGGGTATCGAACCTGAGGCCTACCAATGTTGTTGTGCTTTCTTTTCTCGGATGAGGGTCTCACAAGGATCGACCCTAGTATCGAAATTTATAGTTATAGATGCCCTGAAAATGGGCTTTAGTCATTCAGCTTAAGGAAAACTGTGATTTAGCCGTCTGGGCCTCATCATTTCGAGCCAGAAAAGCTCCGCAAAACATCATTTGATACAAAGGCCGAAACCCTGATTAAGTTATGTCGCAGAAAACTTAGACAATGAATCAGTTGATGCTGTAAACTGCCCTTGGTATCTCTGTCGACTTGAATGCTGCATGCGCTACTACCCTACTATGCCTCTATCTTAGCTTCCGAGGCTACGCTCTGGAACTGGAGGTTGTAAGAAATAATGCTAGAGTGGTGGAAGTTGAATTTGAAAACCACACCCTGAAAAAATTAGCGACTCAAATGAAAACGAAAGAAAACATTTCTCTGAAAACCCAATTCGAGCACCTCCATACTATATAAGTGTCGTGCTTGACACCTGCAATGCAGAAGACAATTGTGTTGATTCGGGTTTTTGTGTGTGCTTCTGACATAAAACTGCTCCCCATCCTTCATAACTGGCATCTGTCATAATGATTTTCTCCCATTCTTCTCTGATAGGGGAGAGTGGCTGAATATTTCTGACTTTTTCTTTTATTGCCTTGACTGCTTGTGTGCAATCATTATTCCATGGAATTGGATCCTTTTGAAGCCTTTTGTTCAATAATTTTCTTTCTTGTGCACAATGCTTTAGAAATTTAGAAATGTAATTCAAACTTCCTAAAAACCTTTGCAGTTGAGTTTTGTCCTTGATTTCATCAGGGAAGTGATCAACAAAATTTAAACTTCTTTGGATTACAGTATAGGATCCGTACTGTATATTGTAACCCAAAAAGTCTATCATTGGCCGGAATAATTTCATCTTGGATTCTGATAATACTATACCCATTTCTTTGACCTTGCTAAGAAAGATTTTCAAATGCTTGACATGGTCAGCAATATTATCAGAATGAATCAATAAATCATCAATATATTTTTTCAGGAATTCTTCCATTCCTTCAAAAGTTTCATCCATTATTCTCTGAAAAGCTGAAGGAGCATTGATCAAACCGAATGGCATGATATTCCACTCATAATGCCCCTCAGGTACAGAGAATGCAGTCTTCCATTTGTCTTCTTCCTTGATCCCTACTTGCCAAAAACCAGATTTGAGATCAAATTTAGAGAATATCTTGGATCTTGATATTTGGGCGAGTATGGAGGATGGTTTTGGCAAAGGATATGCATCATAATCCAGAATATTATTCAGAGGTTTATAATTTACAACCAACCTTGGTTTTCCTCTGGCTATTTCAGCATGTTTATTAACATAAAATGCAAAACATGCTATGGGGCTCTTACTCTTCCTGATAAGCCCTTTCTTCAAAAGATCTTTAATTTCTTCTCTGCAGAGTTTCATCTGTTCTTCATTCATTGCCACTGCTTTAGACCTTCTTAATTTTCCACTGAAGTCTTTTTTGAGAGGAAATTCTACCTCTTGTTTCTTAATATGCCAAAAGGCATTTGGATCATCTGAACAACATTCTTTGAACTGGGAAGTGAGTTTTGCTATCTCAGAAGCATACTTTCCATTATCCAAATGTTCTTCTGTTTTCAATACTTCCCTTTTCACTTCCATCTTTGCCAAAAGATTTTCCATTCTTTCAACTCTCTTAATCCTCATTGGAGAATTTGAATTGATAAATGGGAAAAAGACTTCCTTATCATCAAAATTAATAAAATATCCATATCTCTGGGTTTTTGCATCAAATTTTGCTCCATGCATGCTAAAATTATGAAAAAATGGTGTCCCGAGGTACATTGCACAATCCAATCCTAGAACAACAGGACAAACTAGATGAACTCCAATTTTTTCTGTAAGCAGAACATCAATTTCTGCTTCATGCTTTGTAAGGATGTCACCACTTGCAGTGATTACCCTTGGACATGTTGTTGGTCTTCTATGATGCATGCCAACCACTGTATCACTTACAATATTTAGCCTGGAACCAGTATCCATAAGAACTTTCCAAAACTCATACTGGTGTCCAACCTTTACCTTCATTTTGACACAATACATGACATATCTATTCATGCTATTGCATCCAAAATCTGTTCTTGCTACCTCTTCTTCTTCTTCTTCTTCTTCTTTGTTATACTGCTGTTGAACTGGCCCTATATGATAGGTCCAGTTTTCTGTCTTTCCTGAAATAGGATCTTGTGATGAAGAAGCAAAAGGAGCTTGTGCATTTAACATCTTTAGGCTTAACTCATTGTGCCTTTCAACACACAATTTTCTATTCTCTTTGATTGTTTTTCTTAATTCTTTTATTGCCTGATGCACTGCAGGTAAAGTCTGTGGCAAGTCTTCTCCAAAATCTTCATTCTTAAATTGTCTGGTTAAAGCTTCAACAGAGAAAAGAGTAGCAGGAGGCACATACCCTTTATTTGGAGAATTTTTTGAAGTAGAGGGTGCTTTCTTCAAATGTTCTGTCAGCAAAGATCTGTACATTTCTTTCATTTGCGGGTCTGTAGCAGCCATCATTTGTGCAAAAATATTCTTACTGATTTCATCATAATCAGTCTTCATCATCCTGACTGCATTGCATGTACAAATATCAGGATCAAAGATATTCTCTAAATTTGATCTCAAATCTGGTTTTTGGCAAGTAGGGATCAAGGAAGAAGACAAATGGAAGACTGCATTCTCTGTACCTGAGGGGCATTATGAGTGGAATATCATGCCATTCGGTTTGATCAATGCTCCTTCAGCTTTTCAGAGAATAATGGATGAAACTTTTGAAGGAATGGAAGAATTCCTGAAAAAATATATTGATGATTTATTGATTCATTCTGATAATATTGCTGACCATGTCAAGCATTTGAAAATCTTTCTTAGCAGGGTCAAAGAAATGGGTATAGTATTATCAGAATCCAAGATGAAATTATTCCGGCCAATGATAGACTTTTTGGGTTACAATATACAGTACGGATCCTATACTGTAATCCAAAGAAGTTTAAATTTTGTTGATCACTTCCCTGATGAAATCAAGGACAAAACTCAACTGCAAAGGTTTTTAGGAAGTTTGAATTACATTTCTAAATTTCTAAAGCATTGTGCACAAGAAAGAAAATTATTGAACAAAAGGCTTCAAAAGGATCCAATTCCATGGAATAATGATTGCACACAAGCAGTCAAGGAAATAAAAGAAAAAGTCAGAAATATTCAGCCACTCTCCCCTATCAGAGAAGAATGGGAGAAAATCATTATGACAGATGCCAGTTATGAAGGATGGGGAGCAGTTTTATGTCAGAAGAATCCTAGCAGCAAAAGTGAAATTGAAATCTGCCAATATGCATCTGGATTATGGGCCAAAAATCAATTGAATTGGTCAAGCTTGAAGAAAGAACTCAGAGCAGTTTTTTTAGGAATAGAAAAATTCAGGGATTTTGTTATCTACACCAAATTTACTGTTAAAACAGACTGCCAGGCATTGAAATTTGCAATTCATAAATGTGATTTTGAGGATGCTGCTATGGTCAGGTGGATCATGCAGTTAAGCCAGTACAATTTTGATGTTGAATTTGTTAAAGGTGATAAGAACAATTTTGCAGATATGCTGAGTAGAGAATTTCTGTCAGAACATTCAATTTTAAGTCTACATTGCAATTATATCAGGAGAAGGGAAAGTACTGTTGAAATAGAAACACCAAATCGATGGGTAAGCTATATGCTTGAAACTCTAGTACTTATCCATGATGTGGATTGGTACCCAATCAAAGAAATTCGACATCGAGAAGATATTCCTTATCTATGGACAGAAACAATGCAAGATGAAATGAATCAAGAAGTAGTGGATGCTCTGGAATACCTGGAATACATTGACAGCATACACTATACTCTTGAGAGAGATGATGAGGATGACGATCGGATGACGAGCTACCACATCACACTGAGAAGGTTTGATAACCCTCTTCACAGAGAAAATTATGACCCTGACAGGCAAAAGGAATGTTTCTATACAACTATGAATCTCCAAAATTGCTCAGCTAATTTATTTTATTCTATACAGTCCTCATTTTTATTTGAAGGTATGTCTGCCGAAGCTTTAGAACAAGAAGATCCTACACCAGAATGGTTCATTGAGTGGTGGCAGATATATGCTCTTTCAGCTCTAATCATCAAGCCTTATACACTCCATATGCTTAAAATCCCTGGTTTCAGTTAACCATTTTCCCATATGAATGGAATTGTATACAAAGATGTTGAAAATGTTGCCGACATCAGTGATCTATCTTTTCTACAAGCAATCCGACGCTGTGGTCATATCAGATGGTTTGTCACAAACCAGTACAAGGCAAGGATGATATCCCATAGTACTAATTATGAATATTTTCACCATCAGGTTGATATCACATCAAATCCTTTCCAACCCATCAACTTTTTGGAACCACCCAACCAAAATATTTCACAAATGTGGGAATCAGAGAAAGAAATAAGAGTGCAATACTTTAATAATTCTCTGATCGAAAGATTCAGATATCAGCATTA
The DNA here is from genome assembly GCA_031772625.1 of Pinus tabuliformis. Taxonomy (NCBI): domain Eukaryota; kingdom Viridiplantae; phylum Streptophyta; class Pinopsida; order Pinales; family Pinaceae; genus Pinus; species Pinus tabuliformis. Next base: position 988,723,658 of record CM062811.1, on the reverse strand, counting down.
TACACATCCGCAGATAGAGTACTATACTATGGATTGAGTGACGTCTTTCTGGCCGACTATGGTGCCGGACGAGCTTTCGTGGATTCCCTCGCTCTGGAATCTCCACTTTGTACAAACCTTGAGATTTGCAAATCTCATCTTTTTTGTCATTTTAGTCTTTCGAGGGTTCACTTATGAATTTCCTCTGTGTAAATAGTTTGTTGGTACTAAGATTCGGTCCCCACATGCCTCGGGCTCTCTGATAAAAAGTAGGGATGAGATAACATAGGACGATATTGTCCTATGCCCGAATCTTGCTTTCGGCAATCTATTCAGATCTGTCTGAGTACTTGTGCTTTTGAGTCATCAGTCTGTACATAGCACACTCATGAATGTTTGTTCCCTTCCAGCTTATAAATAAGAGCTAGCTGCGAAGTAAGGCTCATTCTGGTTGAGAGAGTTCAGAGTCATAAACTTTTCCTGCTCTGCATCTGCGGACATTTGTGTCTGATCTACTTGCATCACGAAGAGTTTGGTAAGCCTTAGAGTTTGGTTTGGAAGCCTGCGCATCAGTGGGCTCGGCACTGGTGAGAACCTAAAGTGGCTGAACCATTAGGGAAGTCTGAGAGTTTGTCTGTAATCTCTGAGGCAGAGTCTGTCTATTGCCAGGTAGCCTCCGGTGACACTTGTTCCTTGGGAACGGTATAAAGTCCGGTAAACGCGTAGACAGTGAATCTCTGTAAAGAGATTTTTCATATGTAATATCTGCATCCATATAATAAAAATTTCCAGTTCAAAATTCCGCAATCTTGCTGTGTTCAGTTACTTGTTAAAGGTCCTGTCTGAGATGGTATCAGAGCCAAGTATTGTTTGAGTTGATATTTTGCTGTGAGATATTGTTTGAGTGAAAAAATTCGCTTGAGTCCTAAATAGCGTTCGAGCTCGTTGTTGCCGGTGTTGGCGTTGGAGAGCGTTGAAGACGTTGGACGAGAATTTGCCGCAATTTCTCCTTCAGAAGAAGACCGCAATTCTTCTCAACATTTTCTGCAAGACTTTTAATCGGGTATTTATCTATTCTGAAATGGATGCTCCTAGACATTCTTCAGCTGAATCTTCTGATTCTATTTTTGGAACTAAGCACTTTAGAACTATGAAAGATGAAGAAAAATCTAAATCTGCATTAGAAGGGTTATGTAGATCTGAATCTACTTCTGATAATTCTGCTATCATAGAACAGGAAGAAACAGATCCCTCTGTTAACTGGAAACTTCCACCAGTTTCTCCGCATGATGTATACAGAAATTTATCCTCTTTCAATTTCCGTGCCCTTAGTCAAATCAAAATCAAAGAAAAATCCATCAAAGCAGATTTAACTTTGAATGCCATGTTAACTATATCTCTCCTCGAAGCCAAACATATTAAATCAGCTCTCAAAGCTGGTTACCAGTATGTCCATCTGGGGATGGTAAGGATAGGACTGAATGCATTACACAGAAAAGGACAAAAGGCTTATGTGTTCTCAGCCCTATTTGATAATCGATGGACAACATTCACACAGGCCATGATAGGTGGTATTGAAACAAGCCTCGCTGAAGGCCCTGTACAGTATGATGTATTTCCAGATTTCTCTGTTGCACTTGATGACCCAAATGTCCTGCAATGTCTAACCTTAGGTATTCAGACTGCTGGGTACCAAAATTTCAAAGCAAAATCAAAAAAATTGGCCATATTTTATATTACTTGTGTTAGGTTCTATAACACAACAATCCCTGCTGTCTTGCACACCCCTGATAAAGATGAAGGTCGAGTCACTCTTATCCAGTATGATTCATCTTGTAATCCAGTAGCACCAGTCTATGTCTCCAGAAATGATTTATGTCCGCCTGATGATTGGGTAACAAATTGGGGAAAACCCACGAAGAAACCTGTTGCTGCTGCACAATCAATAATAACAGAGATAGATGGGAAAGTTACCACAAGATTTCCCATTGTTAACACATTTCAGAATGAAGGACCCTCTACTTCTATCTCTGCAATTCCTACTACAATCAGTCAGTTACATCCTGGTCAGTCTCCTGCACCTCCACAGTTTGTAATAGACCAAGCAGTGTATGATTCTATCAGAAGAATGTTTTCACAGCCAAGCTCATCTCAGTCTTTTAGCTCAGTCTGTGACCATCCGCACTGCTCCAAGACCTTCTGTCAATTTTCTTCAGAACCACCAACTCCACATGGTGAGTCATCAGACCGTCATAGAATAAATATGATCAGATTCACTCCTTCATCTGACTCATCTGAAGAAAATTACAAAAAGGTTGTATTTTTAATCCACAAGAAGAACTACTTGTACATACTGTATCCAGTTCTTCTACCTATGGTTTAGGTTATGTTGATTCTTCACCTATTCCTGAATACAGAAGAAATCCCATTGATAAGATTCCAAGACATGTAGAAATTCCTTCTGATTCAGAGATAATTGCCTTTTTAAAGATTTTTAAAGGAATCAGTCCATATGATCCTGATGATCAATGGAAAAAGAAAATGTTCAATTGGGATATGTTTACACATGAAAAAGAACATCTGTATTTTGAAGAAATAATGCTTATTCCAAAGAATGATCGTCCTGCCTTCAACAGACAGAATGTTGAAAAATGGAAAGAATGGATGAAGGCAGAAAATCAATGGATATCATTCTATGAATGGTATTATCCTTCTGCAAATATAATAGAACAATCCTTGATGAAGCAATTCAGGAACCAGGCTAAGCAGAAAAAAATCAAAGATCTAGAAAAATTTGTAGAAGATAAGTTGAAAGAGAATCCAGTAGTAATTCCTCCTCCTTTGAAAGCACATGTTTTTCAGCCAAAAATTCAGAGCATGCTAAATAAGCCAAACATTCCCAGATCTCTGATTGCTGTTCAAATTGAAGGAGAAAAACTACTAAGAAAAATTTGTTCTCAATTCCAAGTAAACATGATGCGGAATGGAACCCCAAATAAGCACAAGTGGGAACTCCTTGATGGAAATCTTTTAGAAACAGACACAGAGTTTCCCCCTTGGAAAAATTTTGTGATTAGAAGCCAAGATGGGAAGTTGTATAAATTACTTCCATCCCATGTTGATGATCCTAGTTTAGTAGCAAGAGATGCTGTTGCTGCTACAAATTGGACAAATTTAGCTCTATCCAGTCTGGAGAAATTTGTCAGTTCTAAGTTTGAAAATATTGAAACTGCCAATTCTGAAATGAAGATCATGCTTGAAAGTATCTTGAGAAAACAAGATTATAATACAGTCTGCTTGAATAACAGTGTTAATACTTTGGCAGAAAATGATAAGGCTCTTGCTAAGAGTCTTGACAGATTATCTTTACAAACAGGGCAGATAGATAAAAAAACCCATGATGCTACCAATGCTCATGGAAAGGAAATTGTAAAGATCAGTAATTCCTTAGATATTGTAAAGAAACAAGTCTGGGAAGTCACTCAAGGGATAGAATCCTTGAAGAAGAAGCCTAAGGTTGAAACCTATAAATCTGCAACTATATTTTCAGAACCTAAGACTTCTGTCCCATATTCTATTACTCCTTCTGTGGAAAGCCTTATTAGAACACCCAACTCTATAACTTTTCCACCACCTACTTCTTCTCATCCATATTCTCTGTTTGCAAATCCCAGTTTCTTTAGTCCACATCCTGTCATAAAACATTCCAAAGAAACTAGTGAATCCAGCAAACCAGAATCTTCTAATCTGATGACTGAAGATTCCTATACTAGAGAAGAAGAAGAAAGTTTTGATACAAGTTTTCACAAAACTGAGACATCCTTTGGTGATATGACTCTTCACAAGATAGAAGCAGAACCACAGATTGAAGAGCTTGAAACCTGTATCAATAACTTATCCTTGACAGATCAAGAACAGGATCAACCTGATAATGAAAATCAAGTCAATGCTACATCATCCAGGTCAAGATGGGAAACTACTTGGAATCCTGCTCCTGATAGAAGAGATCTTATGAAATCTGAATACCATAAGGATTGGTCTGCAAATGCTACTTACTCATGGAATATTGATAATTGCACAGAAGCTGAAATCATGTCTGTTTTACATTCCATGCTTGTATGCTATAGGACTTATCTTGCAGATGACATAGGACCTATCAATGCTACAAGGAGAATAATCGGAGGATTTGAAGGAACATTGGATTCTTGGCTAAAAGCTGAGACAGTAAAAGATCCCCATCTCCTTGCAGGATGGGAACAAGCAGTTGTTGAAAATGGAGATGGATCTACTCACATAGATCCTGTCACTAGTTTGCCTGTAAACAATATGATCGGAAAACTTCTTTATGCTATTACTGTTAATTTCATTGGTTTCCCCCAGATAACCAATGATATTACAACCATTACTTTGTTGGCCATGAAATTGCATAATATGCAACACTTTGATGAATACTTTAATGAATTCCTTCACAGATTGCATACTTTGACTCCAGATCTCATTCTTGAGCCAAAATGGAAGGAAATTTTTGTTGCATCTCTTCCCCAATGGGTCTCTTCAGCCATTGTCAATAAATTACCAGGAAAGATTGGGGACTATAAATTTGGCATAATCAGACAAGCAGCAAAAGCAATCATTGTTGAATTATGTTCACAAATGAAGATTGCAAGAGCTGCTACAAATCCTAAAAAGCCACATGGATATCAACAGCTTTGCAAGCAATGGCATCTTGGTAAAGCTGGCAATTCTGAGGGGCATAAGAGGAGAAAAAGACATTTCAAGAAGAATTCCCAGATCTCCCAAGATAAGCCAAAAAGAAAACATTACAAAGAAAAACCTTACAAGCATACAAAAATGTTTTCTAAGGATAGAGAAATAATTTGTTACAACTGTAACAAAAAAGGTCACACAGCTCCAAATTGTCCAAATAAAAAGAAAGACTCTTCTAAAAAGAAAGTCCAGTATAGAAATAAGAAAGGAAAGATAAATTCATTTGATCTTCCTAGTAGCTGTGATGCACTGGTATCTTCTGATTCAAGATCTGAAAATGAATTTAATTTTGTTGATTCAGAAGAATCATCTGATGAAGAATTTTGTAATGATCCCCATTGTACAGAATGTAAATACTGTGATTGTGATGATCCTGATATTTGTACATGCAATGCAGTCAGGATGATGAAGACTGATTATGATGAAATCAGTAAGAATATTTTTGCACAAATGATGGCTGCTACAAACCCGCAAATGAAAGAAATGTACAGATCTTTGCTGACAGAACATTTGAAGAAAGCACCCTCTACTTCAAAAAATTCTCCAAATAAAGGGTATGTGCCTCCTGCTACTCTTTTCTCTGTTGAAGCTTTAACCAGACAATTTAAGAATGAAGATTTTGGAGAAGACTTGCCACAGACTTTACCTGCAGTGCATCAGGCAATAAAAGAATTAAGAAAAACAATCAAAGAGAATAGAAAATTGTGTGTTGAAAGGCACAATGAGTTAAGCCTAAAGATGTTAAATGCACAAGCTCCTTTTGCTTCTTCATCACAAGATCCTATTTCAGGAAAGACAGAAAACTGGACCTATCATACAGGGCCAGTTCAACAGCAGTATAACAAAGAAGAAGAAGAAGAGGTAGCAAGAACAGATTTTCGATGCAATAGCATGAATAGAGATGTCATGTATTGTGTCAAAATGAAGGTAAAGGTTGGACATTGCAGGACATTTGGGTCATCAAGTGCAATAGAGAAATCTGGAAATACATCATACTGTACAGGGCCTTGAACTGGAAATTTTTATTATATGGATGCAGATATTACATATGAAAAATCTCTTTACAGAGATTGACTGTCTACGCGTTTACCGGACTTTATACCGTTCCCAAGGAACAAGTGTCACCGGAGGCTACCTGGCAATAGACAGACTCTGCCTCAGAGATTACAGACAAACTCTCAGACTTTCCTAATGGTTCAGCCACTTTAGGTTCTCACCAGTGCCGAGCACACTGATGCGCAGGCTTCCAAACCAGACTCTAAGACTTACCAAACTCTTCGTGATGCAAGCAGATCAGACACAAATGTCCGCAGATGCAGAGCAGGAAAAGTTTATGACTCTAAACTCTCTCGACCCGAATGAGTCTTACTTCGCAGCTAGCTCTTATTTATAAGCTGGAAGGGAACAAACATTCATGAGTGTGCTATGTACAGACTGATGACTCAAAAGCACAAGTACTCAGACAGATCTGAATAGATTGCCGAAAGCAAGATTCGGGCATAGGACAATATCGTCCTATGTTATCTCATCCCTACTCTTTATCAGAGAGCCCGAGGCATGTGGGGACCGAATCTTAGTACCAACAAACTATTTACACAAAGGAAATTCATAAGTGAACCCTCGAAAGACTAAAATGACATAAATATGAGATTTGCAAATCTCAAAGGTTTGTACAAAGTGGAGATTCCAGAGCGAGGGAATCCACGAAAGCTCGTCTGGCACCATAGTCGGCCAGAAAGACGTCACTCAATCCATAGTATAGTACTCTATCTACGGGTGTGTATAATGTTGATATCTGAATCTTTCGATCAGAGAATTATTAAAGTATTGCACTCTTATTTCTTTCTCTGATTCCCACATTTGTGAAATATTTTGGTTGGGTGGTTCCAAATTGTTGATGGGTTGGAAAGGATTTGATGTGATATCAACCTGATGGTGAAAATCTTCATAATTAGTACTATGGGATATCATCCTTGCCTTGTACTGGTTTGTGATAAACCATCTGATATGACCACAGCGTCGGATTGCTTGTAGAAAAGATAGATCACTGATGTCGGCAACATTTTCAACATCTTTGTATACAATTCCATTCATATGGGAAAATGGTTCACTGAAACCAGGGATTTTAAGCATATGGAGTGTATAAGGCTTGATGATTAGAGCTGAAAGACCATATATCTGCCACCACTCAATGAACCATTCTGGTGTAGGATCTTCTTGTTCTAAGGCTTCGGCAGACATACCTTCAAATAAAAATGAGGACTGTATAGAATAAAATAAATTAGCTGAGCAATTTTGGAGATTCATAGCTGTATAGAAACATTCCTTTTGCCTGTCAGGGTCATAATTTTCTCTGTGAAGAGGGTTATCAAACCTTCTCAGTGTGATGTGGCAGCTCGTCATCCGATCATCATCCTCATCATCTCTCTCAAGAGTATAGTGTATGCTGTCAATGTATTCCAGATATTCCAGAGCATCCACTACTTCTTGATTCATTTCATCTTGCATTGTTTCTGTCCATAGATAAGGAATATCTTCTCGATGTCGAATTTCTTTGATTGGGTACCAATCCACATCATGGATAAGTACTGGAGTTTCAAGCATATAGCTTACCCATCGATTTGGTGTTTCTATTTCAACAGTACTTTCCCTTCTCCTAATATAATTGCAATGTAGACTTAAAATTGAATGTTCTGACAGAAATTCTCTACTCAGCATATCTGCAAAATTGTTCTTATCACCTTTAACAAATTCAACATCAAAATTGTACTGGCTTAACTGCATGATCCACCTGACCATAGCAGCATCCTCAAAATCACATTTATGAATTGCAAATTTCAATGCCTGGCAGTCTGTTTTAACAGTAAATTTGGTGTAGATAACAAAATCCCTGAATTTTTCTATTCCTAAACAAACTGCTCTGAGTTCTTTCTTCAAGCTTGACCAATTCAATTGATTTTTGGCCCATAATCCAGATGCATATTGGCAGATTTCAATTTCACTTTTGCTGCTAGGATTCTTCTGACATAAAACTGCTCCCCATCCTTCATAACTGGCATCTGTCATAATGATTTTCTCCCATTCTTCTCTGATAGGGGAGAGTGGCTGAATATTTCTGACTTTTTCTTTTATTGCCTTGACTGCTTGTGTGCAATCATTATTCCATGGAATTGGATCCTTTTGAAGCCTTTTGTTCAATAATTTTCTTTCTTGTGCACAATGCTTTAGAAATTTAGAAATGTAATTCAAACTTCCTAAAAACCTTTGCAGTTGAGTTTTGTCATTGATTTCATCAGGGAAGTGATCAACAAAATTTAAACTTCTTTGGATTACAGTATAGGATCCGTACTGTATATTGTAACCCAAAAAGTCTATCATTGGCCGGAATAATTTCATCTTGGATTCTGATAATACTATACCCATTTCTTTGACCCTGCTAAGAAAGATTTTCAAATGCTTGACATGGTCAGCAATATTATCAGAATGAATCAATAAATCATCAATATATTTTTTCAGGAATTCTTCCATTCCTTCAAAAGTTTCATCCATTATTCTCTGAAAAGCTGAAGGAGCATTGATCAAACCGAATGGCATGATATTCCACTCATAATGCCCCTCAGGTACAGAGAATGCAGTCTTCCATTTGTCTTCTTCCTTGATCCCTACTTGCCAAAAACCAGATTTGAGATCAAATTTAGAGAATATCTTGGATCTTGATATTTGGGCGAGTATGGAGGATGGTTTTGGCAAAGGATATGCATCATAATCCAGAATATTATTCAGAGGTTTATAATTTACAACCAACCTTGGTTTTCCTCTGGCTATTTCAGCATGTTTATTAACATAAAATGCAAAACATGCTATGGGGCTCTTACTCTTCCTGATAAGCCCTTTCTTCAAAAGATCTTTAATTTCTTCTCTGCAGAGTTTCATCTGTTCTTCATTCATTGCCACTGCTTTAGACCTTCTTAATTTTCCACTGAAGTCTTTTTTGAGAGGAAGTTCTACCTCTTGTTTCTTAATATGCCAAAAGGCATTTGGATCATCTGAACAACATTCTTTGAACTGGGAAGTGAGTTTTGCTATCTCAGAAGCATACTTTCCATTATCCAAATGTTCTTCTGTTTTCAATACTTCCCTTTTCACTTCCATCTTTGCCAAAAGATTTTCCATTCTTTCAACTCTCTTAGTCCTCATTGGAGAATTTGAATTGATAAATGGGAAAAAGACTTCCTTATCATCAAAATTAATAAAATATCCATATCTCTGGGTTTTTGCATCAAATTTTGCTCCATGCATGCTAAAATTCTGAAAAAATGGTGTCCCGAGGTACATTGCACAATCCAATCCTGGAACAACAGGACAAACTAGATGAACTCCAATTTTTTCTGTAAGCAGAACATCAATTTCTGCTTCATGCTTTGTAGGGATGTCACCACTTGCAGTGATTACCCTTGGACATGTTGTTGGTCTTCTATGATGCATGCCAACCACTGTATCACTTACAATATTTAGCCTGGAACCAGTATCCATAAGAAGTTTCCAAAACTCATACTGGTGTCCAACCTTTACCTTCATTTTGACACAATACATGACATCTCTATTCATGCTATTGCATCCAAAATCTGTTCTTGCTACCTCTTCTTCTTCTTCTTCTTCTTCTTTGTTATACTGCTGTTGAACTGGCCCTGTATGATAGGTCCAATTTTCTGTCTTTCCTGAAATAGGATCTTGTGATGAAGAAGCAAAAGGAGCTTGTGCATTTAACATCTTTAGGCTTAACTCATTGTGCCTTTCAACACACAATTTTCTATTCTCTTTGATTGTTTTTCTTAATTCTTTTATTGCCTGATGCACTGCAGGTAAAGTCTGTGGCAAGTCTTCTCCAAAATCTTCATTCTTAAATTGTCTGGTTAAAGCTTCAAAAGAGAAAAGAGTAGCAGGAGGCACATACCCTTTATTTGGAGAATTTTTTGAAGTAGAGGGTGCTTTCTTTGTAGGAATTTACAAGGTAAGTTCCACAGAAAGAATACCAAAAGGACACCGCTCACAACCAGATCTCAAATCAATACACCAGTATTTTTGACGTGGTTAAAACCCTCAGAGTGCAAGGAGGGAAACAGTCCACGGCCTGTCCCAACGTGGGTACTACAGGCAATTTATTAATCAAAGAATGAAAATTTACATAAGCTTCTCTCATGCACGGATTACCCGAACAATGACCCTCCATGCGCTTTAAATAGAACTCATGGACCAATCGGGTGTCAAGCCACGGATCAAGTGTCGGTAATACCGAGGTGAGAGTGAACCGTCGGATCACTACATATCGTGACCGTCGGATTGTAAGTTACAAAATGTACAACGGTAAAGAAACACACTTTACCTAACTCTAACCTAACTCTATACTAGACCAAGTTGAACTTAACTATATCCTATGTGTCGGAATATCCTAACATCCCCCCTTAAGAACAACTTGGGATAGGATTGAAGGATTTACAAATATGACACAATAGGAGAAGGAAGGAGGCACTAGAGCCTATCCCCCCTTAGTGACAACTTCCTGAACTCCAAGCATATATCGAAGTTTAGTGAACTTCGCCTCTGTGAGAGCCTTTGTGAAGATGTCTGCAACCTGATCATCTGTTGGACAATATTGCACTTCAAGAACATGGTCATGAATGAGCTTTCTGATGAAGTGCATGTGTAGTTCAATGTGTTTGCTGCGCTGATGCTGGACTGGATCTTTGCATAGCTGAATGGCACTTTGATTATCACACCAAAGTGTGGTTGGATGCTGCTGCTCAAAGCCAAACTCTGATAGGATCTGACGAAGCCACAAGGCTTCCTTACTAGCTTCCACGGCACCACGATACTCTGCTTCTGCTGACGAAAGAGAAATGGCAGCCTGTTTCTTACAAGCCCATGTAATAGGTCCTGAACCAAGAGTGAAGACATAACCGGCAGTAGACTTCCGATCATCAGGGTCACCAGCCCAATCAGAATCAGTGAAACCAACTAACAGAGGAGCTGCTTTGGCACTGTAATGAATCCCAAACTGTACTGTACCTCGAACATAACGAAGTATTCTTTTAGCTGCTTTCCAATGACTTTCACGGGGGTTTTGCATAAAACGAGCAACAAGGCCAACAGCAAAGGAAAGATCAGGACGAGTATGGGTTAAATACAAGAGTTTTCCGACAAGTTGACGGTATAAGGTAGCATCAACTTCAGGAGAAGTACAAGAGACTGAAAGTTTGACTCCAGACTGAAAGGGAGAAGGGGCTGGCTTACAGTCTTCCATGTGAAAATGACGAAGAATATCACAAGCATACTTGGACTGGGAAAGGAAAATACCCTCTTGGGATTGCAAGACTTGAAGACCGAGAAAATAGTGTAAGTGTCCTAAGTCTGTCATTTCAAATTTCTTTTTAAGGCTTGACTTCACATGGTTTATAAGGTTGGGATCACTACCAGTAAGAATAAGATCATCAACATAAAGAACAAGGATGATAAGAGAGTTGCCCACTTTCTTGGTGTAGACAGTATTGTCAGAATGACACCTAGAAAAGCCAGATTCTAAAAGAAAGCTATCCATTTTGGCATACCAAGCCCGAGGAGCTTGCTTGAGGCCATAAAGGGATTTCTTAAGTCGACAAACAAGGCTGGAGTCTGTTTGTATGAAGCCAATGGGTTGTTCCATATAGATTTCTTCCTGCAAGTCCCCATGCAAGAAGGCAGATTTAACATCCATCTGATGGACTTCCCATTTTAAAGAGGCAGCAAGGGAAAGAACAAGGCGGATAGAGTTCATTTTGGCAACAGGGGAGAAGGTTTCAGTGTAGTCAATGCCTTCAACCTGTGAAAAGCCCTTAGCAACGAGACGAGCTTTATGTTTATCAACTTTCCCATCTGGTCCATACTTGGTTCTGTAAACCCATTTACATCTAACAAGTTTGCGTCCCTTTGGTAGAGGAACAAGATCCCATGTATCATTTGTCATCAATGAATGATATTCTTCATTCATAGCTGCTTCCCAATGTGGATGGCCTGAAGCTTCTGCAAAAGTGTCAGGATCATGATTTACTGGAGCTTGAGCCAGTAAAGAAGAGGCTCTTTCAAACTGAGAACGTGTACGTCGCTGATCTGTAGGATCACCGGCAAGATCACCTGCTGCATCCCGAGTAGCACGGACCCATCTTGGAAGTTGAGGATCCTGAGAAGGTGGGGGAGGATTATCATCCTCGCTTTCATCATCTGAAGAAGAAATGTTTTCAAAAGTAGAAGAGATAGGAAGAGGTGGCACATCCGCCGGACTAGGCTCGCAGGCCGATTTATTTTCATCAAATTTTACATCTCTTCTAATGATAACATTTTTGGACTTAAATGGAATAAGTCTATAACCTTTTACATCTTCAGAATATCCAACAAAAGTACATTTCTCACTCTTAGGTTCTAAAGCTTTATGCTTTTCATCTGGAATATGGGCCCATGCTTCACTTCCAAACACACGAAAGTGACTTACATCTGGTTTAATGGAACTCCAAGCTTCTTCTGGAGTGATATTCTCTAGAACCTTAGTAGGAGTGCGATTGATTATATAATTTGCACAATTAATTGCTTCGGCCCAAAAACTAAGACTGAGTCCTTTAGATTGCAGCATACAATTAGCCATTTCCTTTAAGGTGCGATTTTTCCTTTCAGCTACACCATTTTGTTGTGGAGTGTATGGAACAGTATGTTGCATTTGAATTCCATTTTCGGTGCAAAAGTTGATGAATGTGTTTTTAACATATTCTCCACCATTATCAGTTCTTAGCTTAAGAATTTGATGTCCAGATTGTTTTTCAACAAAGGCTTTGAAGGCCAAAAAAGTGTTAAATACTTCGCTCTTGAGTTTTAAGAAGTATACCCAAGTGCGTCTGGAGAAATCATCAATGAAAGTTAAGAAGTACTTGCAGCCAGAGAATGAAGCAACAGGAAGAGGACCACATAAATCACTGTGCACAAGCTGTAAAGGGGCTGAGGCGTGCCAAGAGGCACGTTTGTCAAAACTGTCCCGATGATGTTTTCCGAGTACACATCCGGAACAAACACCATCTCTGCAAGATACCATAGGAAGACCTGTCACCATATTTTCTTTACATAGATGCTGAAGGGAGCGATAGTTTAAGTGACCAAATCGCTCATGCCAAAGTTTGCTCACTTCATCATTATGAGCAACAAATACTGAGGGAAGATTGGATGACCCAAAGTTGTGAAACTTATACAACCTTTTGGAATCATCAGCAAGACCAGTAGCTAGAATCTGTTTAGGATCTTTTAGATCCTTGATTACAACATCATGAGGTGAAAATTCAACAATTTTACCTTCACCTGAATGAGTTATCTGATAGACAGATAGAAGGTTGCAGGATAAGGTTGGAACACATAATACATCATTAAACTGACCATTGTCTAGATGAACAGTTCCAGTCCCTACAACATTAAGAGATCTATCATCACCAATATATATATTTTTGGTGTTACAATCATTTAAAGAAGAAAACATGGCTTGGTTTTTGGCCATGTGACAAGAGGCTCCAGAATCAATGAGCCACTCATGAGAATGAGAAGAAGAAGAAGATACATTTAATGCATAACCAGACTGAGATGATTGATAATGACATGCAGAAAGTGCCATTCCGGAAGTTGAAGTTGAAGTAGGCTCCACATGGATGTTATGTTTCTTCATTGCGGCTTCCAAGGCTTCCATCTTCTTAAAGCATTTAGATTCTAAGTGGCCATCTCGATTACAAAAGTTACAATGTCTATCAGTCTTCTTCCATTTGTTTTTATTGGTCTTATCATTTTGCTGAAATGATCTTTCATTTTGAGGCTGAGATGGTTTAGGACCATTCTTTTGAGGATATGACTTCTTAGGATTCTTTGAATTTGGTTGCTGCTGGGCGGCTAACGCTTTCGTGGAAGAGTTTCCAAGATTAAGAAGACCAAGGTGTAAGAGTTTTTCTTGTTCTCTTATTAAGGAATCACAAAAGGAGTCAAAGGAAGGGGCCTTGTATTCTTGTCCTTGACAAATGAAAGCTTCCCTTGTAGAATGGAAAGTGGAAACAAATACAGAGTAGGCTGGTCCCAACTTAGTAAGGATGGAATAAATAAGGTTACCATCTTCTTTCTTAACTTTAACACCTTCCAAGAGATATCTAAGGGTCTTGAATTTGGACAAGAAATCTTCAATGCAAGAAAAATTATTAGGATCCAAAGTAAGCAGCTCATTTTCAAGTTGATGGGCTCTAATTTCATTTTTAATTCCAAAAACTTTAGCAAGTTTTTCTAATGCTTCATGAGGAGTCTCAAGTTCTGCAATGTGGAATCTAAGATCAGGAGAAACAGACATCCCTATCAAACCACGTGCTTGATCTTGTCTATTTTCCCATTTTGCCGCCTTGTCTTCATCTTTTGGTTTCTTCTCTTGGTCTGTGGCTATTCTGTAGAGACCTTTACTTCTAAGTAAATCTCCCATGTAGGCTACCCATTGGAAGTAGTTAGTGCTGTCAAGAATGACTTGGCATGGACTTTCCATTTTAAAAAAAACTGAAGCTGAAGATGCTGAAAGTAAGTGTTCCAATGGATAGATCTCGAAAAAATAGGCGGTTTTAAAAAAAACGGCTCTGAAAAAGGCTTCCGGATGAAGAAGTTATGGCTTTTTGAAAAAAAAAATGTTGACGTTGCCGGCAAAGTGCGCGAATGTGCGGGAATGAAAAAATCCGCCCCCACAAAATGGAGACTTGAACCCAAGACCTCTACTCTCTTAAAATAGCTTTGAACCAATTGATCTATACAAAAAATTTGAGAGAGAGAGAGAGAGAGAGAGAGAGAGAGGGGGGGGGGGGGGCCCTTGGTTTGCGTGCTTGCCTTGAGAAAGCTCTTTTTCCCTACAAAACACAAAACACAAAACCCAACACGAATATGCAAAGAAAAACGAACCTTACGGCTCGAAGTTAGCTTTAGCCAAAAAAACTAGAAATTTTAAAAAAAAATCTCAAAGTTAGCTTTAGCCGAAAAACTAAATATTTTTCTCAATGTTTCTGATTTTCCGAGATCACACTAAGGTGCAGGGAAAAGAGCATACGCATGAGAAAAATCCTTCCTTTCTGTTTCTGATTTGCCCAGATCGCACAGAGTCGCAGGGCAAAGAGCATACGCAGAAATGAAAGGTATAGATCCGGTTAAAAAACAGGCTAAATAAACTGAGACCGAAATAAGCAGAGAGAAAATAACAGTGAACTGCAAAAAAACACTGTATACCTCCCGATCTGAAAAATGACGCAGCTAGGGCTACCGGAAACCTTTTCGCGTGAAACGAAAGGGGTTCCTCACTGGAACAGATGCTCCGAACGCAACAGAGCAGTCCTCTCGGCCCGAAAGCAGTCAGAAACAGCAGATCTAGGAAACGACAGCCGCATGCAGTTCTACCGGCTTCAGATTTGGATCACCAACGGACGCGGCCCTCAAATAGCTCTGATACCATGTAGGAATTTACAGGGTAAGTTCCACAGAAAGAATACCAAAAGGACACCGCTCACAACCAGATCTCAAATCAATACACCAGTATTTTTGACGTGGTTAAAACCCTCAGAGTGCAAGGAGGGAAACAGTCCACGGCCTGTCCCAACGTGGGTACTAAGGCAATTTATTAATCAAAGAATGAAAATTTACATAAGCTTCTCTCATGCACGGATTACCCGAACAATGACCCTCCATGCGCTTTAAATAGAACTCATGGACCAATCGGGTGTCAAGCCACGGATCAAGTGTCGGTAATACCGAGGTGAGAGTGAACCGTCGGATCACTACATATCGTGACCGTCGGATTGTAAGTTACAAAATGTACAACGGTAAAGAAACACACTTTACCTAACTCTAACCTAACTCTATACTAGACCAAGTTGAACTTAACTATATCCTATGTGTCGGAATATCCTAACATTCTTCAAATGTTCTGTCAGCAAAGATCTGTACATTTCTTTCATTTGCGGGTCTGTAGCAGCCATCATTTGTGCAAAAATATTCTTACTGATTTCATCATAATCAGTCTTCATCATCCTGACTGCATTGCATGTACAAATATCAGGATCATCACAATCACAGTATTTACATTCTGTACAATGGGGATCATTACAGAATTCTTCATCAGATGATTCTTCTGAATCAACAAAATTAAATTCATTTTCAGATCCTGAATCAGAAGATACCAGTGCATCATAGCTACTAGGAAGATCAAATGAATTTATCTTTCCTTTCTTATTTCTATACTGGACTTTCTTTTTAGAAGAGTCTTTCTTTTTATTTGGACAATTTGGAGTTGTGTGACCTTTTTTGTTACAGTTGTAACAAATTATTTCTCTATCCTTAGAAAACATTTTTGTATGCTTGTAAGGTTTTGCTTTGTAATGTTTTCTTTTTGGCTTATCTTGGGAGATCTGGGAATTCTTCTTGAAATGTCTTTTTCTCCTCTTATGCCCCTCAGAATTGCCAGCTTTACCAAGATGCCATTGCTTGCAAAGCTGTTGATATCCATGTGGCTTTTTAGGATTTGTAGCAGCTCTTGCAATCTTCATTTGTGAACATAATTCAACAATGATTGCTTTTACTGCTTGTCTGATTATGCCAAATTTATAGTCCTCAATCTTTCCTGGTAATTTATTGACAATGGCTGAAGAGACCCATTGGGGAAGAGATGCAACAAAAATTTCCTTCCATTTTGGCTCAAGAATGAGATCTGGAGTCAAAGTATGCAATCTGTGAAGGAATTCATTAAAGTATTCATCAAAGTGTTGCATATTATGCAATTTCATGGCCAACAAAGTAATGGTTGTAATATCATTGGTTATCTGGGGGAAACCAATGAAATTAACAGTAATAGCATAAAGAAGTTTTCCGATCATATTGTTTACAGGCAAACTAGTGACAGGATCTATGTGAGTAGATCCATCTCCATTTTCAACAACTGCTTGTTCCCATCCTGCAAGGAGATGGGGATCTTTTACTGTCTCAGCTTTTAGCCAAGAATCCAATGTTCCTTCAAATCCTCCGATTATTCTCCTTGTAGCATTGATAGGTCCTATGTCATCTGCAAGATAAGTCCTATAGCATACAAGCATGGAATGTAAAACAGACATGATTTCAGCTTCTGTGCAATTATCAATATTCCATGAGTAAGTAGCATTTGCAGACCAATCCTTATGGTATTCAGATTTCATAAGATCTCTTCTATCAGGAGCAGGATTCCAAGTAGTTTCCCATCTTGACCTGGATGATGTAGCATTGACTTGATTTTCATTATCAGGTTGATCCTGTTCTTGATCTGTCAAGGATAAGTTATTGATACAAGTTTCAAGCTCTTCAATCTGTGGTTCTGCTTCTATCTTGTGAAGAGTCATATCACCAAAGGATGTCTCAGTTTTGTGAAAACTTGTATCAAAACTTTCTTCTTCTTCTCTAGTATAGGAATCTTCAGTCATCAGATTAGAAGATTCTGGTTTGCTGGATTCACTAGTTTCTTTGGAATGTTTTATGACAGGATGTGGACTAAAGAAACTGGGATTTGCAAACAGAGAATATGGATGAGAAGAAGTAGGTGGTGGAAAAGTTATAGAGTTGGGTGTTCTAATAAGGCTTTCCACAGAAGGAGTAATAGAATATGGGACAGAAGTCTTAGGTTCTGAAAATATAGTTGCAGATTTATAGGTTTCAACCTTAGGCTTCTTCTTCAAGGATTCTATCCCTTGAGTGACTTCCCAGACTTGTTTCTTTACAATATCTAAGGAATTACTGATCTTTACAATTTCCTTTCCATGAGCATTGGTAGCATCATGGGTTTTTTTATCTATCTGTCCTGTTTGTAAAGATAATCTGTCAAGACTCTTAGCAAGAGCCTTATCATTTTCTGCCAAAGTATTAACACTGTTATTCAAGCAGACTGTATTATAATCTTGTTTTCTCAAGATACTTTCAAGCATGATCTTCATTTCAGAATTGGCAGTTTCAATATTTTCAAACTTAGAACTGACAAATTTCTCCAGACTGGATAGAGCTAAATTTGTCCAATTTGTAGCAGCAACAGCATCTCTTGCTACTAAACTAGGATCATCAACATGGGATGGAAGTAATTTATACAACTTCCCATCTTGGCTTCTAATCACAAAATTTTTCCAAGGGGGAAACTCTGTGTCTGTTTCTAAAAGATTTCCATCAAGGAGTTCCCACTTGTGCTTATTTGGGGTTCCATTCCGCATCATGTTTACTTGGAATTGAGAACAAATTTTTCTTAGTAGTTTTTCTCCTTCAATTTGAACAGCAATCAGAGATCTGGGAATGTTTGGCTTATTTAGCATGCTCTGAATTTTTGGCTGAAAAACATGTGCTTTCAAAGGAGGAGGAATTACTACTGGATTCTCTTTCAACTTATCTTCTACAAATTTTTCTAGATCCTTGATTTTTTTCTGCTTAGCCTGGTTCCTGAATTGCTTCATCAAGTATTGTTTGAGTTGATATTTTGCTGTGAGATATTGTTTGAGTGAAAAAGTTCGCTTGAGTCCTGAATAGCGTTCGAGCTCGTTGTTGCCGGTGTTGGCGTTGGAGAGCGTTGAAGACGTTGGACGAGAATTTGCCACAATTTCTCCTTCAGAAGAAGACCGCAATTCTTCTCAACATTTTCTGCAAGACTTTTAATCGGGTATTTATCTATTCTGAAATGGATGCTCCTAGACATTCTTCAGCTAAATCTTCTGATTCTATTTTTGGAACTAAGCACTTTAGAACTATGAAAGATGAAGAAAAATCTAATTCTGCATTAGAAGGGTTATGTAGATCTGAATCTACTTCTGGGAATTCTGCTATCATAGAACAGGAAGAAACAGATCCCTCTGTTAACTGGAAACTTCCACCAGTTTCTCCGCATGATGTATACAGAAATTTATCCTCTTTCAATTTCCACCAGGGCCTTTAAAAGATATAAGAATGCCATAATCATAACATTGGTCATAATCATAATCTAAACTTTTACTATATTTATAAGGTGCTCCATCTGTTATGTTTATTATTTATAAACAGAACAATACACATTTGAATAACATATGGGTGGTGTTCACACCGTTTATCGAGCATTTGAACATTTTAATAATATGCAACTTGTTTGTAATTTTTCTTTGACAACTGCATCATGCGTGATGAAATTTGATGATATAGAATTTTCCTTCCCCCTTAAAATATCTATTAAAAAATGCAAAAGGTTTCTTAGTCTTGAGGATTTCCATGAAATATGTTGATATAAAATTTTCATTACACCTTCAAATATATTCTGAAAAACCCAAAAGGTTTCTTATTCCTCAGAATTTCCATTTGTAGCTTGACCCATTATAACGCAAAAAATTAATAAGAAAATGATATATTACATATGTATGAAGTCAAATTTCTCTCTTTCATCAAAAAGTCCTTTTGTAGTTTGACCCATAGTAACATATAAATTAATGAAAGTCCACGCTGCATTTTACTAATAGGCTTCCATGCTCAGTTGCATTGATACATTTATATTTCGTTTATACATTTATATTTCATTTATAGTATGTGCCTATATTATTTTATTTAGAACCTGCTACTACAATCACTGAAAGCACAAGGTCTTCTCACATCATATCTCAACAGGCTCGGGCACCAATTACTAACACCATTTTGTTCCGATTACTAACACTATTTTGTTCCGATTGTTGGAGCTTGGATGCGTTACACTTAAATCTTTTGACAATTCTCTATTCCAGACAGTCTGTCTCTCCAAGCACAAAATCTGAGAGATTTTGGATGTTAAGCCCTAACACCATGTTAAACTTCTAACCCTACAAGAATAACTCTTAATTATTGGTTCTTTGTTAAATTGTGAAACTTTTAACCCTACAGGGAAAAACTCTAAATTACTACTTCTAAGAACTATGTTACATTTATCCATAACCCGTTGAAAAACTCTAAATTACTACTTCTAAGAACTATGTTACATTTATCCATAATCCACTGAAAAACTCTAAATTACTACTTTTAAAAACTATGTTACTAATCTCATCTGGTCTCACGGCCAAGAGGAGTTAGATCTCTTCTTCAATCATCTCAACAGTGAATCCTCGGCCATTATGTTCACCAAGGAACAAGAAGTCAAGGGTTGCCTCCCTTTCCTTGATATTCTTATTTCTAAGAATAGTGATGGTTACCTCTCCCACCAAGTGTTTCGTAAGAAAACACATACGGAGCAGTGTCTTCATGCCAGTTCCCACCATTTCTCGACTCAGAAGTTGGGGGTTCTCAACACCCTTGCTACTCGTGCCATAAGGATCTCTGATGAAAAGAGCTTCGAGAAGGAGAAATCCCATCTCCTTAATGTCTTTGTTGAGAACGATTATAGTAGATACATGGGACAGAAAGCTTTCCTCAAAGCGACCAAGAATTTGTTAACTAAAAGAGAACCAAAAGAGCGGATTCCAGGTATCCATCTTTCGTTTGTTCAGGGGACCACTGATAAAATTGCGAGGATTCTTAAGAAGCATAATATCCCCTCGACCTTTAGACCCCTTAACACCATTCGTAAGTCCCTCAGATCAATGAAGGATCCTATTGACCCTAAGGACATGAAAGGGGTATATATTATTCCTTGTTCCTGTGGGACCCCCTATATTGGTGAGACTGGTCGCTCTATTAATCAAAG
The DNA here is from genome assembly GCA_031772625.1 of Pinus tabuliformis. NCBI lineage: Eukaryota > Viridiplantae > Streptophyta > Pinopsida > Pinales > Pinaceae > Pinus > Pinus tabuliformis. Next base: position 988,703,164 of record CM062811.1, on the reverse strand, counting down.
GATTAGTGAGCACCCAACTGACCTTAAACATAGGAGAACCAAGTCTTCCACTTTAACAGAGCATGCGGAGAAAACCAATCATCATGTCTATATTGAAGAAGCTAGTGTTATTGCTAGAGTTTCGCAATTCCATCACCGGAAATTTAGGGAAGCCCTTGAGATTGAAAAAAGGTCGAGCAATTTCAATAGAAACTCTGGTTAGAAGATCAGTAGTTGTTGGGTCTCAGCCCTCTCTTCCTAGTCGTTTTCTTCCTTCCTCCCCCCCCTAGGTTATAGCTTGTTCTTGTTTTCTTTTTAGTAAATTTCCCCTTGTTATCTCGTATCCTGTGGCCTTTGTTCTTTGATGAGTGGTTGATATAGTTTGAGATATTTTAATAGCATTTAGTTTATGCTATTAGTTATATACTAATAATTTTAACTTAATAAAAGAAAAATAATCTTGAAATTGATCTATGATAATATGCTAATTTAACAATTAAACAAACAATTAATTAAATCTAAATATTTAAAATATTCTTTCTAACCCTTAAATTATTATAGTATTTATATATTTATATTTAGTTAATAACTTTTATAACTAACTATTAATTTAAAATTAATTTATTTTAATATATATTTATAATTAAAAGTTTATAAAATAGTTAAAACTTCTATATTCATATGTCCCTTTAACTTTTAATTTAATAAGAATATAACTAACTATCAATTTAATAATCAATTAAATTAACTTATTTAATTAAATAAAGGTTATGCCCCTAGTCCAGTCCAACTAACTGTTTCCCGGTCAAATTTAGCCGTTAGTCAATATAGCCGTTACCTGGTCAAGAATTATAGCCATTGGATGTTCTGCTCTGACTATTTAATATGCAAAGCTAGATCTGATTCTTCAACTTGTCCTGACGATGAACCACACTGGTTGGTTCGAAATGCGTCGACAAATGAAATATCATGTGATTTACGCCAAAAAAATCTCTCATAAACTTGATATGGATCACAAAAGCTCAATTCAACAACTATATTACATTTATCCATAACCCGCTAAGAACTGTGTTACATTTATCCATAACTCGCTGAAGGAGCATTCACAGTTCTAGAATAATTAGTCGCAAAAAAAAGTCCACTACCTCTTGTTCTATTGGCAGGGACTTGCTGCTCCACAGCCAGCCATTCTTGTTTTCACATTGCATAGTGTATGTGCATTATAATCCCCAAAATCTATATGATATTTAAAAAAAAAACCCTGGTCATGTCAAATCTAGTTTGACACCACCCAAATTGGGTCATGTCCTTGGCAAAATCTGGTGTGTCATATACGTATAAAGTTGTGATACATGAATGATAATATCGATATGATGGTTGATAATGATTATAGTTTATACATTTTATGATACTCCTGTTATATTTTCACATGTTATTTTCACATTAAATTGTGTATGTGCATTATAATCACCAGAATCTATATGATATTTTTAAAAAGTTTTCCCTGGTCATGTCAAATCTAGTTTGACACCACCCAAATTGGGTCATGTCCTTTATCCGGTAAGTGTCATATTCGTATAAAGTTGTTTAATGATAATAAAATAAAATAATTATTTTTTAATCTTTTCATTATTCTACATATATTGGACATCATATAAACAACACCCATGCAAATAACCCTGGACTTTGAAGAGAAATCTTTGTTTTTTACGATATTTCAAACAAACAAACAAAAACCCCAAATGAAAACAAGTATTAAAATGATCTTGTCAAAAGTAGTTATTATATCCATCCAAATTCAAATCTTATTTTTGACATGTTTTCCCTGTGTGGTACTAGAATCTCACTCTTGCTCAACTGCTTGAGTAGTTATTATATCCATCCAAATTCAAATCTTATTTTTGACATGTTTTCCCTTTGTGGTACTAGAATCTCACTCTTGCTCAGCTGCTTGAGGGTGGGACAAAATGTTTCCGAAACTCAATTAGTTCAATCTAATTTGAATGGTCAGGGAGGAGAAACGTCATCCTCCATACCTAGGTTCAAATGTCATATGTCATTTTTGAGACTAGTCGGGGTTCAGATCACGCTTCTAACATGTTTCATGCTCTGTGATCCAGTTGTTATTAGCGCTATCAGTCGTCAGAAATATTTCTCTTGCTTATAGACACCAGGGTGGGGTGAATAGTGAAAGTACAAAAAAACATGTACAAGAGTCTCATTTGTAAAGATATGTTGACAAGGTCAAAATGTTCACAAGTTATTATTCATCATGATTTATATGTTATACATAAAAGCTCAAAGGAAACTTTGACAATTTTGTTTTCTATCTTGTCAAGAGCTGAATTTTATAAGCTTAAATAAAACTTTAACAAAAAAAAAAATCTATCTTGTCGAAATAGCTGAATTATTATTTTAGAATGTCTTAGAATGTATATAAGATAATAAAACAAGATTTGGACAGAGTTCCAAAGAGTAGACTATAAATCTCAAAATGAAGTTTCAATCAAAAACAATTAGTTTCAAATTTCTTGAAACACAACCATATATATAATTCAAAAATCACAGTTTCAATATATATATTTAGCAGAAAATTTATCGATGCAAATTTAAATTCTAGTTCCACAATCCATACTAACCAGAATATAGTATGGTGAACTACTACTACATTACAGCCCAATTATGTGAAGTATTCCGTTGCTTAACATGCAGTGAGCCCGTGCATAATAAAAACAGGTTTTCTTAATGCCCATTTTATTGATGGCACTAAACATGTAGGATCCACATATAAATGATGCAGGATTGAATTAATGGTCATCTTATTGATGGCATTAAACATGTAAAATCCACATACAAAGGATGCAGGACTGAATATACGAATGGATACAAAGATTATAGCCTTACCAACAACCATAATAAACACATTTACTCAATTATATCCTTCCCAACAATATAGTTGTTCATGTTTTCATGAGTTGCACTAGCATATCATTGAATGTTCAATGGTCATTGTTCAAATGTTTGATTAGGTCCCATTAATGTATTCATACAACAAAACTTTAACCAAACACTCTTTTGTGGAGATCTTAGAAGAGACATCTTGTGGAATGTTAAAGTGCCATGTAATAGGTATAGCTAATGCATCATAACATGTTTAGAGTACTATAACCAGGCCCATTATATCCATTGTGTATTCGTTGGAAGCCTATAACCAGGCCCATTACTGTTGGAAGCTCATGCTTGAAGATCATAGTCAAATCCAAGCTAGTTAGCATTTGAATTCGATGCCTGAGCTTTCTACTATCAACTATGTGCTCTATCGTTTCTGAACCAAGCCGTGCCCTTGGTAAATAACTCAATATGTTCATGTTGTAGTTGCACCAGGCAGGTGTTCAATGTGCGATGTAAGGAAATAATTTTCAGAAAGCACCAGTCAGGGCATCTTAAACTCAAACTCACATTTACACAACTAATTTTGCAGACATCATTTGAAAAAAAAAGATACTATACCTCCATAGATTGCAAAACTCGGAGTAAGATATTCCATGACTCTTACCTAGCCAAGAAAATACCATTTTATTCAATTAACAACGTATCTTAGAAGAGAGCTTTCACTTCAAAAGTGTTGAAATTGCTTAACTAAAACATGACCACAATACCATGAAATCCGCAATTATCCCTTCAAACTTATTAGACTATCTAACTCCAGGCTTGGCCAACGTTGGTTAAATGGCTTAAAATTCAATTTCCGTGACACAAAAATTGAATGGTGATATCCGTGATTGGTGAAGCCCGTCACTTTCACCAAAACTCGTTAAATGAATTGAAAGCCTACATAGCTCGTGCAAATGGCTTTGTATCATTGTAACATATATCCCAAACAGCATCCATTGCCTGTTTTGCCGCTTCTTCGGAACAATGTGGATTTGCATAGACAGACTTTAGAACTCTCCTTTTCACGCATTCCTATAATTTAAAATGCAATTCATGAAAAAACAATGATTAGACCCAGGGCAGCTTAGGACATTAAAAAATTTAAATGCAATCCATGCAAAACCAATGATTAGACCCAGGGCAACTTTAGGACATTAAAAGATTCACACTGATGTGCATATTGCAGAGAAATATATGGCATCACAAAAAATTCAATACATGACAAAGCTAATACATCAAACTTGATAATCTAGAAGAAAAAGATACCACTTAGTCCAGTATAAAATCAAAGACTGCTCATCACAAACATGATCTTGATGCATTACACAACCTAAAGATGACCTATAGTATATGAATGCCCATTTCAAGGTGACGCAACAATTTGTCAATAAAGGCAGTAAGGAAGTAGTCACATAATAAAACATACTATGCTATTGCTAGCCTGATTGTATATACTATGTTACTACTGTTGACTTTTCAAAGAGAATTCTAATCTTCTATTCTGATAATTACTTTCCAATGATTTCTTAATCTTGTCTTATGTCACATAAATCATTAAGCAGTTATACATGGAAAATTTCAACACTAATGCAATAATGACGGTAGGATCATAAAGAGACAGCCAAGCACACTCACAGAAATTTTCACCTGGGAAACCCAAACTTGGGAAAACCCAGCAAACTTTTCTAGGAGAAATTCTTCAGTCCAGCAAAGTTACAATCTGATATTCACAAGTCAAATCAGGTCAAACAGACCACAGAATTCCCACAGGTCAAACGTGGTCAGCACCACAACTTGGTCAAACTGCCCATAACAGAGCTCAGTTAATTGCCTCAGAAATGCCATCAAACTGCCCATTACAGACTCGGACAAACTGACCGCATAACAGCTCGGTCAAAGCCTCGTAAAATTGTCTTCCTCGGGAAACTCGGTCTCTTCCTCAGTCCTCTTCGCAGGTGTGATAGAGAGAAAACGTTTTGCTGTGAGTGAATCCAAAATGAGGAGATCGAGTGTCTTTATATAGTATTTGTAGGTCAACCTATACTTTGGGGCTGACTTGAACTGTTTAATTCAAATTTTAATTTTAATTCCCCTCCTATTATATGTTGTTCATGGGCCGACTTGAGTAGCCGGGAAATACCAACCGCAGCTACCCAAAAAATCAACAATCCCTCTTATAGCTAGGGAGGTATTCACCTTGACTTCCTCAAATGTCCTCTTTGCTGAAAATTTTCTCCATCCAAAGAAAAGATTGAATGAACTCGCTATGTTAATGTATACATCCATTTCATGTTCTATCCTAGAACCACGCGGAAATCATCCTGCATTAGCATCACGCAAAGGATCTAGTTACCCATTAGTTAAATATCCTTTGCAAATGAATCTAGCCACCCACAAACCAAATAACTTTTGGCAATATGGTTAGGTACCCCCTGACCGGAGTGAATACAAGACTAGTCATAGGTCACCAGCCATCTAAGTCATCACCTAAACTAGGCCAATATCCTTGACCAATGGTGAAACCCAGGGCCAATTTACCATTCCTTCATGTCGTCACATGATACTTGAATGGTAAAACACTTGCCCGATGTTATGTGGCACTCTACCCACTAGCCAAGTAACCCTTGGCAATATGGTCAGAACCTTTTGACCGAGTGAGCACTCCGAGCCCTGATGCTCTATGGCCAATCTGCCCTTTGATGCTACAACATCAACAGTCCCTCTTACCCAAGGAAGCATTCTCAACCACTCCAAGCTTTTCGCTAAAGTAAACAAACTTCACCCTGGGACTGAGGCTTTGTGAGTGTCAGCACCCTGCTCGTCCATAGAAATGTATTGGAGCCTCACTGCTCCCTTCTGTAGCATATCTTGATACTTGATCTCAATGTGCTTCGACCTATCATCACAATTGTCTCCAGCACCTAGTCAAATAATCTTGCGAACAGCTTCTAAAGCCACACTGCTTCACAACTCGCCAAACTAGCTGCAATATACTCAGCTTCTGCAATGTTGAGTGAGATAAATGTCTGTTTCTTGCTCATCCAAGATATCATCGCAGAACCTAGACTGAAGCATCATACTAATGTGCTCTTCCTGTCTTCTACACTCTCTGCTCAATCTGAATCTATACTTCAACATTTGAGACATATCTCAATCCATATCCAAACATGTTGGTACCTCAACACATGTTGTGTTGCATGCCTCGGCACAACCATAAACGAACTAACTTCCTTCACTGGATCCATCACCACAGCTACTTTCCAGTCACCCTGACTGAGTGCTCCCTCTGAAACAAATCTTTTTTAGAAATCTTGGTTGCTCCCTTTGCCACTGTTGCTTCCTAGTCACTAAAGCATATCGGTTGTCTTGGCATCGTCCACTCATAGAAGGCATACTTCTCTTAAAGACTTCTGTCTTTGAGCATCTAGTCTAACAATCTCAATCCCATGACATCCACTTGGACTTTTGGTCCTTCCACCAAATCTGAATCAAAGCCTCTCAGCTTCTTCAAATTGGTCACCATGGGAGTGTCCATGGACTTGCAGTCCATCATCCCAAATCTCTGAAGGATCTCAATAGTATACTTCCCTTGACCAAGGAAGTAATGCATCAAATCTAGATCCTTCATCTCGAACTCAAAGGTCAACTCCCTCTAAAGTTGAAGCAAGACTTGATTGCTCTCTATCATAGAGGCAAATCCTCCTGCCACTATTGCTCCCTCTGTCATGAGTCCTACTCCCGTCAGAAACAAGTCATATAATAAGATCAACCAAAACTCATCAGATATCCATTAATCCGAGCATACCATGCCCGAGGTCTATATAAAGCTTTCCTCAGTCTATAGACATGAGATTCCTTCTCATGTACCTCAAATCCCTGAGGTAGCTCTATGTACACTTCTTCCTCAATTACTCTATTGAGGAAAGCGGACTTTACAGCCATCTAATGTAACCTCAAATCCATAACAGAAGCAATAGAAATAATAATTCTAATATAAGTGTACCTCGCAACTAGAGCAAATGTCTCCTCGTAGTTCTTTCCCTCTTTTGGGAGAACCCTCTTGCCATGAATCTCGCTTTGTACTTCTCTATGTTGTCATCCACCATATCCTTGATTTTATAGATCCACTTGGAAGTCACCATTGACTTCCCTTCGGCACAATTTCCCACATGTCATTCTTCATAATGGCATCTTTCCAAACTACCTGGTTGTCTGCTCCCACTTAACTAGGAGTTCTTCCAGTCATCTGGCACAGTTCTAGATGTCAATAAAATTTCTCCCTCATGAACACAAATCACTCTAGTTGAATTTATGCTTGATCCTGGGATAATCATCTTGTCACAAACTTGCTTCGTTCTTCCCAATGCTTCCATCTACTGCCAAAGCCTTGGCAGCCTTCATGATGTATCTGTAAACCTCATTAGGAGGCCATGGAAGAAACAATTATAACCAAGCAAATAAAAAAAAATATAAAGACAAAGGGCTGACCAGAAATAAAGCACGTGTGACATTCTAGGCATATTCTAGTTATATGTGACTTTCTAGGCATATTCTGGGCAGCAGATCAAACTTCTGGACATTAGTTTTTGGGCAGCAGGTCTGAAATTTTGGGCAAAAGAGCAGAGTTTCTGGGCAGTTTCTTGGAGACCAAAATTCGGCCTAGACAGATCACACAAGGCTGAAGTTGTCGGTCTTGAAAAATGGGTTGTTTGACCAGGTTTGACTATTGAATAGATGGTTAGTTTGACCATCATATTGACTAGCAGAATTAGGTGTATCTCTTGTTGAACTAAAGAATTTCTGTAAGGAAAACGTTGTTGGGCTTTTCCCCCAAGTGGGTTTTTCCGAGATAAATCTTGTGTTGTCTTTGTGCATTATGATCTGTACTGTCCTTATGCATTTATGGGTGATTTTCTGAAGTGTAATTATTTAATGATAAATTGGAAGTGCTAAAGGAATATCTACATCATTAGATGTAATTATGAGTTTTCATAAATTAGTGCTTGTATCTATTTCACTTGAAAAATCAATATGGTATTAGAGCTTTGGTAAAGGAAAGGAGATTGAGATCACTCTTGAAGATCTTTGGTAAAGGAAAGAGCATTGAAGAGACTTACATCTACAATTTGATTGTTTATCTATAACTATGGGTTTCTCTCTAAAGTCAGGGAACAAGTTGGAAGGAGCTACAAATTTAAGGGCTTGGAAAACAAGGATTGACCTCATGCTTCCAAAAAATTATGTCTTGGATATTGTAAAAGTCAAGGTTACTAAACCTTCAAATGATGAGTGGAAAGCTAAATATAAGAAGGAAGACATCACAGCCAGAAGTACCATTGTAGATTATGCTAGAGATCAGTTGATTCCATATGTCGCAAATCTTGACACTTCAAAGATGTATCCCTATTTGGATCATACACCATCAACAACATTGGTTAATCCATGAGTTTGAAGAATTAGCTTCGTGATATTAAAATTATTAGCTTTTGGTTATGGTGGTAGCATCAGACAGGTGTTCTAGTCTCAAATGGTGCTAAGAGGCTAAGGAACACAGGATCTCCAATACCCAAAAATGGTTTCGCAAGATATGGCTCTGAAACACCTTAATTAAATTAATTAGCCAATAATTAAATTATTTCTTATGTTTAACTTAAGAAAGTTGATTGATTAAAGTTAATTAATTAAGGATGTTCGAGATTTCTCTCGAGACTTCTATTGATGAAGTCTAATTGATCTTAGTCGTTGATGGAGATTTAATCTTGGTCGTTGAAGTCTCAACAAGAGATTATAAGAGCAGCTCAAAGGGATGGAGAGAGGACACATCAAGCATCAGTTATCTTGGTAGACCAAGCTACCCAGTTCACAACTTTAGTGAGGGTGCAATTTGAACCAAAGGGAGAACGTCGGAGGGAGGGAGCAGCAAAAACTCAGAGAATGGGATTTCAAAGAGTTTTCCAGTGTTTCTCCAGTGTCAAATTGGTAGGAGACATGAGATTGAATTATCTGCATAGAGGGCCACAGAAGCCAGTGCAAATAGCCAAAACCCCATTGCAAGTTGTCGGAAGAGCCACAAATCAGCGGCTAGAGGCTGGATCTATTTCCGAAAGGAGGTGCGCATGGTTTCCAGTGACAGAGGGAGGCAAGACGACTCACTTGAAGCCAATTTCCAGGCAATGCGAGTTACCTAGGGCCAGCAGTGTGAATTCCAAGTTGTGGTGCGAGTAGCTAGTGTGGGGTTTGAGCAGGCCAGAGGAGACCAAGTTGTTTGGCAGAGGAGATTAGGGATCTTCAGATCATTTTCGCCAGTGTATTTGCCAAAGGATTGCCAGTTAGGCATCCAAATTATTATACCTCAAATTTTCTACATAATAATAAAATAAACCCTCAACTGTTGCACCAATTTTCCCTTTGGGGTTTTTCTAGGGACTTTTACTCCAAAATCTTGGTGTCTATTTTTATGTGTGCATCTGTTTCTCAATTCCTGATTTTACTTTTGCAGCGTCTTTTCATTATGAAGAATTGTAGTGTAATTTATTCGGTATTTGCCATAAAACAAAAAAACTACTAATCAATTAGATAAATATATTCCAGCTAATGCAATTGAAGGAAATTTTCATATGGTATCAGAGCATTATTGATCAAATTAGAGGCTCAAAGGTGAAAGATCAAGAGATCATGCAATTTAAAAGGGAGATCTAAGCACACAGTTCATATCTTCACAGGCCAAGCCAAGGGTGCAAATCGCAGAGGCATGGGGTTCAATTTCCAGATCCAGTTCGGAGGAAAAGTTCGAATAGCCTCAGAGCAGAGTTTGCAAGAAATGTGGTTGTTGGGAAGCAATTTTGGTGAGCAGATCAGTTGATTCGCAAAGTAAAAGATTTGCAACAAGGGTTGCAGTTGCATATCTGCGTAGGGCAAGAAGAGAAAAGCACACTAAGGGGATTTCCATAATTTCTCAGAGGGTTTCCATTTTCTAGTTTCAGGGAGGAGACCTGTGATTTCCAGTAGTAGTAGGTCATAGCAGTTTTGCTAGTCATCCAATGCGAGCTTCAAGAGCAGCAATGCTTGTGCCAGATTCCAGAGGACCTCCGAAAGGTAGAGTGAGTTGCCTAGTAGTAGAGTAGCAGGAAGGGCGAGAGCCAGAGAATAACTTTCAGAGGCAAGCAGGCGCAGATCTATGCATCCCTAAGGGAGTGTGAGTAGCAGAAGAAAGGCCAAGCAAGGAAGAGAAGGAGATTTACAGATCTAGTCTCCAGTTTATTTGAGTTTCCAAGAGATGGTCACAGCAGGACTCAAGGATCAAGACAAACTTGATAGAGCCTCTAACTTAGGTGTATGGAAGGCTAAAATGCAATTCTTGTTGGATGAGCATGGTTTGAAGGAGTTCGTGACAAATGTCATGGCAGAGGCAACAAATCCACACAAGAATTGGCTACCTTCGAGAAAGAAATGGCCAAAGCTAAGAGAATGGTCTTGGATGGTGTTCGGGACAATGTCGTCCTGCATATTTTAGAAAAGAATACGGCAAAGGACATGTGGGATGCCATCATAAAGTTGTACCAGGATCTGTCAGAGGATGGCAAAATGCTTCTCAAGGAGAAGCTTAAGTCAACTAGGATGCAAAAGGGTGAAGACGTTACTTCCTATATCTCACCAGAATTCAGAATATCCAAGATGAACTTGCAGTCATTGGAGAGAAACCATCTGATGATGAGCTAGTGCATACAACTCTAAATGGATTTTCCAAGGAGTGGCATACATTCGTCCAAGTTATTTCTGGGCGAGACACACTACCAGGATGGGATTGCCTATGGAGTGACTTCACCTAGGAGGATCTAAGGCTCAACCACGCAGAAGGTACTATCAGCGATAGCAGCAAAGGACCGAAAGAGGAGGAAGAGGAGAACGTAGCCCTTCCAAGTAAAGGTAAGGCAAAGAAGGGTCCTAGTCAAGGACAAAACTCAAAGGAAGGCGAGAAGAAGAAAAAGGACTTGTCCAAGGTCAAATGCTTCAGATGTGGTGAGTTTGGTCACGACATCACTCAGCGTCCAAAGAGAAAAAATGACAAGAAGGGGCAAGAGCATTCAGCCACTTCAGCAGAGATAGATGACTTGACCTCCAGGTTGGAGGAGTTTGCATTGATAGCAGTGGTACCTCTGAATCGAGGAGGAGTGTGATGCTTCAGAGTTGCAAGATCAGGCAAGATTTGAGGGAAGAACATTATTCTTCACATGGATCAATTCCTTTGCTACGGGAGCCCATAGTACAGAGTAGCAGGATCAATGTTCAGCAGACACAATCAAATCTTGAGGGGCAGTGCAGAGCTAGTTGTAGTCAGATACTAGAGATGCGTGGAGACAGTTGGGCGTAGTCAGATGTTCAATAGACAGTACAGAGCTAGTTGCAATAAGTGAATCAAAGGACGGTAGCAAAGCCAGTTGTAGTGGCAATGTAGATCTGTATAGATTGACTTTCTAGTTGCAGCTGCAGGAAATTCATGTGATTAGAGGACACAGTGAGAATTGCTTAGTTGCAGGTTGCAGATGCAGTTCCATCCAACAAGCAAGATTCCATGAGGGAGTCTCCATCCAGGTAGTGTTATAAGCACTAGACCAGAATCAGTGGAACCAGCCAATCCGGTCGTTTTTGGCGCAAAACTGGTCTGAACTGAGCCTATGAACCGTAATAGGTCGATTCAATACCGAATCGGCTAGTTCAAGACTGGCACTGTGCATTTTGTACCTATGCAGTGTTGATTTTTTAGTAGCTTGGGAGGTACTCCAAGCCCTAGGGTTCGAGGATTGGAGGGCAAAGCGCCACAAGAGTCACTTGTGGGCTTGGAACCCAAGCATGGGGTTTTGCACCCATCAAGATTTGGTCCAAAACCATGAGTACATTTCGACATGTGATGGATGAGGATGATAGCTCTCGTCGAGACGAATCTGATGCAATGAAAATCATCCGATTACGAGTTGTAGAAATGGAGATATGAATTTTTGAAGTCTAAGAGTGGGTTTGCAAATGAGGAGTCTAGGTCAGCTTGCTGTTAAGAAGGCATGTGACAATTGTACAAGCCCCATGATGATGTTTCAAGGAGCCCTTGCTATGTGTATATATAGGAGGTGAGATGAGTCATTTTACTCATCCATTGGTGCATCACAAGAGCTCATCAAAGGAGCCCAAGGAACTCGGCTAAGGGAGAGAGGTAACTTTGTGGAAGCCACAACAAGAAGGCTAGGGCAGCGAGGGAGTTAAGGTTTGTTTCAGGGCTAAATTGAGGAAACCAAGCTGTTGTTAGAGGGCCGAGGAGTTGGGCTTGAAGGCCGAGTTGAAGAAGGGTGAACGCAGGTCTATTTGGGGCAACAAAGAGGTAAGGGAAGTTTGTTTTGAGGTGGGTTGTAGGTGCCAGCATGGACTGTGGTAGGCCGCAAGCCTAACCACTTCAAAACAATGGCAGCGTGGGATGTTTTGGGGCTGAAAAGTGCCAAGAATAGCAACACAATTTGGGAGCACCCTTCCTTGATGAGGCCACAATGAATCAAGGGTTGTTCGAGTGGTGGATTGAGAGTTGTTGCAGCGTGCAAGTGCCCTAACCAGGGACGGCAGTGATAACAGACTTGGAGCAGCATTTTTGTCTTGTGTTGGGTCATTGCTTTGACCAGTTTTGGATCAATTTGACTTGCAGCCTGTGGGAGCCAATTGTTGGGGTTGTCTTGGGTGTGAAGAAACCCCAACTAGGAGAAGATATTGCAGTGATTGGATTGGGTGTCATTGGTCTGGTGGAAGGCAACGTGTTGGCTACCCAAAGTAGCCCTAGACTAGCAGTCTTGAAGTGACGAAGGTAATTGAAGATTGGGTGAAGTTTGGAGCCTTAAGAGTAGCTCTTTGTTGGACGAAAGAGGCTACTAGAAGGTAGATTGGAGCTCAGGTATTGGCCAGTCTAGAGAGCAGATTGGATCAACTTGTGTACATGCAGCAAAAGTGACTTGCAGCAGTGTTAGGTGGCAGCCCTCCTAGAGTCTCTATGTGTTGTCCTTTGAAGGACTAAGGGGCATCTAGAGAGCAGTACAGAAGCGAAGGACCGACAGGACAAGATACGACATAGAAGTTGCAGTGAAGATTGTCATTGTATCTTGTATTCCATAGACTGTTGTACTGGTTAAATATAACGAAGATTGGATTGTACATTATTGTACAATATTTTGTTAAAAATTGTGTATTCTTGAGCATATGTGGTTTACTGCTTTATATTTTTTGTTGTGCAAAGTAGTTTTTGTTGAGATTCTTGGTTTGGTAGTGTCAGAGATTCTAATATTCTGACCTAGACCCAAGATCATGGAAATTCAACATGGTATCAGAGCGTGTCTAAGCTACTTTGGAAGTCAATGAATCAGAGTTGTGCACAGTGAAGTACAGCTTAAGAGGGAGTTGGTCACATTGTAGGTGACAATGTCTAAGTTGCAAGCATGTATCTGGTATGAGGACAGGTTGGAGGGGTTGTCCAATTAGAGTCCATGGAAGGAAAGGATCAAGTTGGTGTTACGGGTCAACAGGATCTGGGAGTTCATCGAGAAAGCCATAAAGATGCCAACTGACCCAAAGGATCTGGAAGTGTACGAGGATTTGGATATGAGGGCGAGATTGACCATCCTTGAAGGTGTGAAGGATTCCCCAATACCTCATTTGTCTGGGAAGAACATTGCACATGATATGTGGATGGCTCTTCAAAATTTGTGCCAGAATAAGAACAAGAACCGAGTATTCATATTGGAGGATAAGTTGAAGTCCACCAAAATGATACAGGGTGAAGGAGTGACTTTGTATCTGACGATGTGGTCTCAAGTGAGAGATGAGCTTACTGCCATCGGTGTGACTATTTCAAATTTGGATATGGTAAGGATTGCTTTGAAAGGGTTCACCGAAGAATGGAAGCCCTTCATCAAAGGGATTGTTGCCAGAGAGAAGTTTCCAGACTGGAATAGGCTGTGGGACGACTTCATTCAGGAAGAGTTACGAGACAAGGATCTTCATCCGAAGAAGAGGGCTTCAAAGGATGACATGGCACTTGCAGCGCGAATGAAGGTTAAGCAGAAGGACTTGAGTAAAGTCAAGTGTTTCAACTTTGGCGAGATGGGTCATTTTTCGTTGAGATGTCCGATGAAGAAGAAGGGAGATGACGAGAAAAAGAAAGGAAAGCAAGTTGTCGGTGTTGCCACTTCTGCTGAGACAGATGCTCTCACCAGGAGATTGGAGGAGGAGGACTTTGCCATGATCTCTCATTTCTCGCAGGGTACTATCGATAAGGATGGACGGTACATGGGCAGTGGTGCGATGAAACATATGACGGGTTCACAGGAGGTTTTTGAGACTCTAGCTGAATGGGACTCGAAGTTGCACATGGTGTTGGGCAACAAGAGTCAGAAGGAGATCCGAGGATCAGGAGTTGTGCCATTCAGAATGGAGACAAGACGAGTGATGTGGGTCCAGGATGTATTGTTTGTACCAGGACTCAAATATAGCGTGATTTTTGTCTCGATGATCGAGAAGAAGGGGTTTGAGGTCTTGTTCCAGGATGGGAAGGCAAGACTCAAGCCTAGAGGCTCTAGCTCTAATGGGATTATGCTTGGAGTTAGAGTGCATGGTCTATATAGGCTGATGAGCAAGCCTATGGACCATGTGAAGAAGCAGGTGGAATAAGTACAAGCTCTAGAGAAGCAGTTGCATGTGCAGGCTTCAGAGGAGTAGGTACAGGTTCCCGAGAAGAAGGTCCAGGTTCCAGAGCCTTAGAGGGAGTCAAGTTCTAGCGGGAGCTTGCAGATTCAGAGGGATAAGATTCAGAGGGAGACTTTGTAGCCCAAGAAGAGCACGTGGTCAGTGGGAAGCAAGGATGCTTCCACATCTGGCAAGAAGGAATCATGGAGGGATTGGAAAGTGATATAGGAGAAGAAGAAGGAGGATGCTTTCAGTGACAGTGACACTTCTGAGAGAGGCGTAGTTCACAAAACAGGGATTGCTGCAATTGTGAGCGCCAAGAGTTGGGCATGTGTTGCGAGTAGTGATGATGATGATGAGTTACTTCCTAGTCTTGGAAGTACCTCCCTCACTTAGAGGGGGTTTTGATTTTTTAGTAGCTTGGGAGGTACTCCAAGCCCTAGGGTTCGAGGATTGGAGGAGAAAGCACCACAAGAGTCACTTGTGGGATTGGAACCCAAGCATGGTGTTTTGCACCCATCAGGATTTGGGCCAAAACCATGAGCACATTTCAACATGTGATGGATGAGGATGATAACTCTCGTCGAGACGAATCCAACGCAATGAAAATCATCTGATTCCGAGTTTTAGAAATGGAGATATGAATTTTTGAGGTCTAAGAGTGCGTTTCAACATGAGGAGTCTAGGTCGGCTTGGTGTTAAGAAGGCATGTGACAATTGTACAAGCCCCATGATAACGTTTTAAGGAGCCCTTTCTATGTGTATATATAGGAGGTGAGATGAGTCATTTTACTCATCCATTGGTGCATCACAAGAGCTCATCAAAGGAGCCCAAGGAACTCGGCTAAGGGAGAGAGGTAACTCTGTGGAAGCCACAGCAAGAAGGCTAGGGCAGCAAGGGAGTTAAGGTTTGTTTCAGGGCTAAATTGAGGAAACCGAGTTGATGTTAGAGGACCGAGGAGATGGGCTTGAAGGCCAAGCTGAAGAAGGGTGAACGCAGGTCTGTTTGGGGTAACAAAGAGGTAAGGGAAGTCTGTTTTGAGGTGGGTTGTAGGTGCCAGCAGGGACTGTTGTAGGCCGCTAGCCTAACCACTTCAAAACAAGGGAAGTGTGGGATGTTTTGGGGTTGAAAAGTGCCCAAAACAGTAGCACAAGTTGGGAGGACCCTTCCTTGATGAGGCCGCATTGAATCAAGGGTTGTTCGAGTGATGGATTGAGAGTTGTTGCAGCGTGCAAGTGCCCTAACCAGGGACAGCAGTGATAACAAACTTGGAGCAGCATTTTTGCCTTATCTTGGGTCATTGCTTTGACCGGTTTTGGATCGGTTTGACTTGCAACCTATGGGAGCCAATTGTTGGGGTTGTCTTGGGTGTGAAGAAACCCCAACTAGGAGAAGATCTTGCAGTGATTGGATTGGGTGCCATTGGTCTGGTGGAAGGCAGCGTGTTGGCTACCCAAAGTAGCCCTAGAATAGCAGTCTTGAAGTGACGAAAATAGTTGAAGATTGGGTGAAGTTTGGAGCCTTATGAGGAGCTCTTTGATGGATGAAAGAGGCTACTAGAAGCCAGATTGGAGCTCAGGTATTGGCAAACCAAGAGATCAGCCCGTGTACATGCAGCAGTGTTAGGTGGCAGCCCTCCTGGAGTTTCTATGTGTTGTCCTTTGAAGGACTAAGCGGCAGCGAGAGAGCAATACAGAAGCGAAGGACCGACAGGACAAGATACGACATAGAAGTTGCAGCGAAGATTGTCATTGTATTTTGTATTACATAGACCGTTGTGTTGGTTTAATATAACGAAGATTGGATTTTACATTATTGTACCATATTTTGTTAAAAATTGTGTATACTTGTGCATATGTGATTTAATGCTTCACATTTTCCACTGTGCAAAGTAGTTTTTGTTGAGATTCTTGGTTTGGTAGTGTTAGATATTCTAAGATTCTAACCTAGACCCAAGATCGTGGAAATTCAACATGCAGGCCAATGTAAAAAAATTGTCTTTTTTTTATTTTTTTATTTTTTCAGTTGGTTGGTCCATTCTAATTCTCCCCAAGGCTAGCCTAATATTCAATCCTATGGCTCTTAGCCTAATAATCAAGCCTATGGCCCTAGTATTGCTATGCAATTCACAATAAAGTTAAATTTTTAAAGTAAAAGTGAGATTCTCCTTTATCTTTCATTTTCATCCTTTTACTTAAATTTTTAACAATACCATGAAATGGCTTGCGATGTTTGAGAGTGGTTTTGACCTCGTTGGATTTAATATGGAGAAAATAGAATTTTAGGTTTCACTCAAAATCCAGCAGGGTTAACAGTTTTTCAAGATTTCGGGATTGGGGGATTGCAACATTTCCATTGGATTTTTTCATGTATGAGGGTATGGAACTAATATTCGATAAAGAGCACCAAGCCCGCTATGTACTTTGATGTTAGAGGCATTGGTTGTTGAACTCCTCTATCATGACTACTAAAAATGTACCCATTTGTTAAATTTGGCAACTAGGGCCAAACTCCACCTTGGACAACTCATATGATGGAGATGATATTTTTATTGGATTCCTCTTTCCAAGAGGTGCAGGATTGATCTAAATATCATCTCATTTTGACAAGCAGAAATGGAATTATGAATTTATTTCTTCTATGGACAAATTGTCAAGGTCGGCTCCAGTCAAATGTAGGCTCATGAAGCCCAACAGATGTGTCTCTTCACCCTCAACATTGTGTATAAATAGGAGAGACCTTTTCCTCATTTGGACACACCATCAACACATCTTTCTCTCTCTTCTTCTCATTGGTTTGTACAGCAAAAAGGAGCATCTATTTTCTTCATGTGTTGACTTGGGTTGACTGGAAATTACAGGCAGAAAATCGCAGATATGTTTTGGGCAAATTGCAAGGACGTTGACCGAGGGTCAAATCTCCTCCTTTCACTGTGTTTTTCAGGCAGAAAATCCGATCTCTTGAGACTGCATCTCCTGGCATAGAAATTGAGGAAATTGCAGTAGTTTGACCTGCATTGACAGCAGGATCTTTGACTGCAGCGTTCACTGAATTTGACAAAGAATTTCTGGATTGTTTTGCGTTGATTCTGACTATCTTTGGAAGCCGAGTTGACTGGGTTTGACCGAGCTCATTTGGAGGAGTTTTTCTGTTGGTTTGACCAGCGTTGACTTTCTGGTTAAGACATCATGTTGATTGTTTTTTGAATGGACTGTTTTGACAATGATTGGGCAAGTAAATTTTGTATGATGTACTCTCTCTCTTTTGAACTTTTGAAGAATAATAAAATTTGATCAAAGGGTTTTCCTCACATTGGGGTTTTTCCCTAGCATCGCCAAATATTGTGTCCTCTTGTCTTGGCTTGTCTTCTGCTTATTGTTTATGTTCAATCTGCATTTACTATCAATGTTAATGTGATTGCTAATCTAGAAATTGATATTGGGCTAATAAGAAAAATTAAAGTAAATTGCTCTAAAGCATACATAGAACATACCATTGTTATCTAAAATTAACACCATCACTAAAACAAAATCTTGACATGACATGCTATGTTTTTTCTATCTTCTTTTAATGCCTAAATGGTTATATTTATGACAAAGACCCCAATATAGGCAATGATTTTGATGATATGTAGGCGTTTGTTGTAGCATGATTTTTTTTGGATGCTAGAGGCCATCTAGAGCCTATTTGTTGATGTCTTTTTGTTCAAAGATGGATTGCACTCGATGCTATTTTGGTTATGTGCACCCTCACATGCTATGTAAATGAGAACTTTTGCATATTTGTGTATAAATGGTTTGGATTCATATGGATGCACGTGAATATATATGTTTTTCTTTAAAATATGAATATTTTATGTGCTTTTGGTAAACCGGTTTTTTTCCTGTTTTTTACCGATTCTGGTCAGGTTCCCACCGGTTCCTGGTCCACAAGGTTTTTCAGTTCGATCACCAATTCGGTTCTGATAACATTTCATCCAAGAGAGATTTCCCAATCTTGTTTCAGAGGGAGATCAACTGAGATCAGACTCACTATTACAATAATTGCAACAACAGTGTAGTATTAGCAGCAGCAATGTGAGGTAGATCAGAGCATGCGCATTAGCTAATGGACAGCATTTGCCAGCCTTCATAGTGATTTCCAGTGACAGGGAGTCATATCAGTATGAGATGTGACGAAAGGAGGTGAAAAAGTTGTCAGACATTAGCAACATGAATCAGTTCGACTACAGGATGTAGATGAGAGATGACGGGGAGAGAACACTTTCCTCGCTAAGAGGGAGTGTTAGTTTTTGGTTATGGTGGTAGCATCGAACAGGTGTTCTAGTCACAGATGGTGCTAAAAGGCTAAGGAACATAGGATCTCCAATACCCAAAAATGGTTTCGTGATATATGGCTCTAAAACACCTTAATTAAATTAATTAGCCAATAATTAAATTGTTTCTTAATTTTAACTTAGGAAAGTTGGTTGATTAAAGTTAAGTAATTAAAGATATTTGAGATTTCTCTAGAGACTTCCATTGATGAATTCTAATTGATCTCAGTTGTTGATGGAGATTTAATCCTAGTCATTGAAGTCTCAACGAGAGATTATAAGAGAAGCTCAAAGGGATGGAGAGAGGACACATCCAGCATCAGTTATTTTGGCAAATTGAGCTACCCAGTTCACAGCTTCAGTGAGGGCATAATTCGAGCCAAAGGGAGAGCAACGAAAAGATGGAGCAGCAGAAAATTAGAGATTTCGAGCAGTTTTCCAGTGTTTCTCCAGTGCTAGATTGACAAGAGACGAGAGACCGAATTATCTGCAGAGAGGGCCGCAAAATCCAGTGCAGCCAAAAACCCTAGTGCGAGTTGTCGGAGGAGGTGCAATGGTTTCCAGTGACGGAGGAAGGCAAGGCGGCTCACTTGGAGCCAATTTCCAGGAGTGTGAGGTACCCAGGGCCAGCAATGCAAATTCCAAGCTATAGTGCGAGTAGTCAGTGTAAAGTTCAAGCAAGCCAGAGGAGGCCAAGTTGTTTAGCAGAGGAGATCCATGATCTCCAAATCATTTTGGCCAGTGTATTTGTCGGAGGATTGCCAGTTAAGCGTCCAAATTGTTGTACTTTCAAATTTGCTACACAATAATAAAATAAATCCTCATTTGTTGCACCGATTTTCCCTTTCGGGTTTTTCCGGGGACTCCTAGTCCAAAATATTGGTGTCTATTTTTATGTGTGTGCATCTATTTCTTAGTGCCTGATTTTACTTCTGTAGTGTATTTTTATTGTGAAGAATTACAGTGTCATTTATTAGTTATTTGTCGTACAACAAATAAACTGCTAAGCAATTAGAAGAATAAATTCCAGTTGTTGCAATTTAAGGAAATTTTCAAAAAAATGTCAAGAAAGGATACTATCACTTCATATTTCATGAGGATCTCTCAACTAAGAGATCAACTTCAAGCAACTGATGAAATCATTTATGATAAAAGAATTGTGACTACAACAATTAATGGTTTGCCTAACTCATGGGATTTGTTTGCATGTAGTATTTTTGGTAAGAAGGAGATTCCAAGTTTTGAAGAGCTAAGGATCTCATGTACTCAAGAGGAATCTAGACTTATATCAAACAGAAGGATTCGTAGATCTGAAGAAGGTGACTCTCAAGCATTTGCAGCACGTTCCAAGAAGCGTGGAGGAAGAAATAAATTTGGCTTCCAAAGAAGAAATGAAGGTAGAAGAACTGAAGGAAGAAGACCTACTTCTGAGGGAAAGAAACATATGTCAAAGATTCAATGTTATTGTTGTCACAAATATGGTCATTTCAAAAGTTATTGTCTAGAAGGATCAAATGATAGGAAGAGAAAGAGAAAGCATCGTGCTACAACAACAAACATTGATGAACATCCAAAGAAACCCAAAATTGAAGGCTTAGGTGACAAAGATTCTATTTTTCTGCTCTTACCGGTTTCGTTGCAGATAGCGATGATTTATGGCTAGTAGATAGCGATGTCTCAAGACACATGACTGGAGATCGTGCCAACCTCACAAGTCTAATGGAAAAGAGACTATCTCAAAAGGTAAAGCTTGGAGATAACAATAGTTATGCAGTCAAAGGCATTGGGAAAACATCCATTGCGCTGGAATCAGGAAAAAACTTTCATCTTAGCAACATACTATATCTACCAGGTTTGAAAAAGAATTTGGTTTATATTTTATGTGTGGAAGATAAAGGAGATAGAGTAGCATTTGTTGATGGTAAATTCCTTCTATGGCCCAAGGGCTCAAGTATAGACTATGTTAGAGTAATTGGGGTTTGTGAAGGAAGGTTGTATAGACTCTTGAAACAACCAACTCAAGCATTAGTGCATAATGATATCAATCCATGTGAACTATGGCATAGAAGATATGCTCACCTTCACTATAGAACTTTGCCAGCTTTAAACCAAATGGTTTTAGGTGTTCCAGAATTGTGGATGGGGCATGAAGGAGTATTAAAGGTTGTGCGTTTAGAAAGAATGTCAAAAATCCTTTTCCATGCAGTGAAAGTAGGTCCAAGGAAATCTTGGATCTAGTTCATTCTGATGTATGCGGTCCAATGCTAGTGAAATCTCTTGGAGGCTCTCTGTATTATGTAACCTTTATCGATGACTTCTCTCGCAAGACGTGGATTTACCTCATGAAGACCAAGGATGAGGCCTTCAACAAATTTCAAGAGTTCAAGGCTGAAGTAGAGAATTTGATAGGAAAGAATATCAAGATTATGAGATCAGATAATGGAGGAGAATACACTTTTAAGGAACTCATTGCCTTTTGTAAGGAAGCTGGGATTAAGAGGGAGTTGATAGTCCTTACAATCCACAACAAAATGGAGTTGTTGAAAGAAAGAATAGGTCCATTGAAGAATTTGTTAAACACAATGATGCATGATCACGACTTGTCCATGTTCTTATAGAGTGAAGCATCCATGATAGCGATCTATATTCAAAATAGAAGTTCTCATCGAATCTTGGAAGATAAGACTCCGAAAGCATTCACGGGATAGAAACCAGAGGCTGGCCATCTAAGAATCTTTGATTGTCCAGTTTATATTCATGTACCCAAAGATAAGAGGAAGAAACTAAAGCCTTCAAAAAAGAAAGGAATATTAGTTGGATGCAGCGAGTCATCGAAGGCATATAGAATCTATGTTCCAAGACAACAACAATTTGAAGCTAGTAGATACATTACCTTTGATGAGAATGTTGCCTATTGGAAGTATAAAGAAGTTCCCATGGACTTTGATGATGATGAAGAACATGAGGCCCCCAACGAAGAGGGTTTAGGTCCATCCAATCCTTAAGAACATCTCATAGATCATTAGGAAGAGCTAGAAGGGCCTAGTGAACCAATGGATCCAATTGTTGTTCTTGAAATTAGGAAGAGGCCAACTTGGCTTAGATCTACCTTGTAGGAAGCAGAAGGACATGTAGCACCATGTGGCACCTTCAGGGAAAGCAAGAGACTGAAGAGGTATTCTGGATATGCAACATTGATGACTAATCTCATTGATTCTGAACCTTCCACCTATGAAGAGGCAACTAGCCAACAAGTTTGGAAGGATGCGATGATGGAAGAATACCAATCTATTATGAAGAATGATGTATGGGAAATTGTGCCTAGACCTGAAGGGAATTCAGTGGTGACCTCCAAATGGATATACAAAATTAAGCATGCAGTGGATGGCAGTATTGACAAATACAAGGCAATATTCGTGGCTAAAGGATTCTCCCAGAAAGAGGGAGAGGATTACGATGAGACCTTTGCTCTAGTTGTCGGGTACACTACTATTAGATCTATTATTTCTATTGCTTCTTTATGGGTTGGAATTTAAGTCAGATGCATGTAAAGACTACTTTCCTCAATGGTGTGATTGAGGAAGAAGTGTACATAGAATAACCTCAAGGTTTTGAGGTTCACGGGAAAGAGTTTCACGTATGCAGACTGAAGAGAGCCTTGTATGGACTTAAGCAAGCACCTAGAGACTAGTATTCTCGAATTGATGGTTACTGGACAAGACTTGGTTTCTCCAAAAGTGATATTGATCCAAACCTGTATATCAAGGTTGAGAGGAATAAACCTGTGATCTTATTATTGTATGTCGATGACTTATTTTTGACAAGTGTAGAGCATCTCATTGTTCAGTGTAAGAGGGAGTTGGCCTCTTAATTCGATTTGAAGGATCTTCGGTTGATGCACTACTATTTGGGGCTAGAAGTTTTGGGACCTTCAAAGGCACTCGATGCTAAGTGGAAATAATGTTTTGTTTGTGATTGAAGATGGACCCAAAGGTAAGTTTGTTGTGACTTCTAAATGGTTGTATAAATTAATCATGGTGTGGATGGCAGTGTTGAAAAATATAAAGCTAGATTTGTGGCTAGAGGTTTCTCTCAAAAAGAGGGAATAAACTATGATGATATTTTTGCACATGTTGCCCGATATACTACCATTCGATCTATTATGGCTCTAGCTACTAGCCAGGGATGGACTCTTCAATAAATGGATGTGAAAATTGCTTTTCTGCGTGGCTTCCTCAAGGAATAAGTATTTGTGAAGAAACCACAAGGCTTTGAATTACATGACTGGAAAACTCGTGTGTAGACTAAAGAAATCTCTCTATGGATTGAAGCAAGCCCCAAGAGCTTGGTATGCCCTCATTGATAGCTTCTTGATCAAGCTTGGTTTTACCAAAAGCGATGCTAATCCAAATCTCTACTTCAAAACGGTCCAAGGTATGCCTTTGATTTTGGTAATATATGTTGATGACTTATTCTTGACAGGGGGAGAACCTCTTATCCTACAGTGTAAGATGGAGTTAGCTTCTGAATTTGAAATGAAAGATCTTCATTTGATGGACTACTTTCTGGACCTAAAGGTATGGCAAAGACTTGTGAGATTTTCCTTTCTCAAAGAAAATATGTTGCCAAGTTACTGGAAAGATTTGATATGACAGAATGTAAGTCCATGAATACACCAATGGAAATGAATTTCAAGAAGTTATGTGGTGAAGTTGTAGGTCTTGATTTGACAAATCCTTCTGAGTATCGACAACTTATTGGGGCACTGATGTTCTTAGTGAACACTACACCGAACATGTCTTTTGCGGTCAATAATCTAAGCCAATATATGATTAAGCCATCACACATACATTGGATTGCTACAAAGCATGTGTTGAGATACTTGCATGGGACCATCAATCTTGGATTGAGATATAGAGATGTGAGACTACATGGGTACTCTGATGTTGATTGGGCTGGTAACTTTGCTAACAGAAAGAGCACATATGGATGTTGCTTTAGTTTGGGATTTGCCATGATGTCTTGGATGAGCAGAAAACAAAAGTATGTAGACCTTAGCACGATTGAAGCCGAGTACATTGTTGCTAGTTGTGAGACAATATGGTTGAGGAAGCTCTTTGGAGACCTGTTTGAGCATGTACTAGATACGACAGTAATATACTATGATAATAAAAGTGGGATTCGACTTGCAGAAAATGCCCTATTCCATGACAAGTCCAAGCACATTGAGATTAAATATCACTATATCCAGGATATGGTGCAGAGAGGAGCAACGAGGCTCCATCATATTGCAATTGATGATCAGATAGCTGACATACTTGCAATTGATGATCAGATAGATGACATGACATACTTACCAAGCCTTTGCTGGAAGGGAAGTTCTTGGTATTTAGAGAGCAGCTTGGACTGATGAATGTGACCCTTCCTGGTGGGGTGCGGTCATGGATGATTGAGAACATTGAGCTATGTTCTTCCTTATTGTTTGAGCTCACAAGTTGGGAATGGAGCCAAGAGAGCTCTTGGGGTTAAGGGAACTCTTGACTGTAGGTTGTACGCGATCCTTGTCATGTGTTGACAAGACGTAATCCCCACTACCATCATGTCTGGGAATTGCCAAGAGTATACCCCAGTATGCATCCTACCTAGAAGTTAGTCTTGTTGGGATTGCCACCCATCTAGCCAATGGGTGTGGTAAAGCTTGGTTGTGCACGATCTTTGTCAAGTGTTGACAAGTGGTAACCCCCCCAAGCAGAGATGAGACTTGGTTGTGCACGATCCTTGTCATGTGTTGACAAGTGGTAATCCCCCAAAGTCTGTGGATGCAGGTGTTCTACCACTTGACTCTTATGGTAAAGCTTGGTTGTGCATGATCCTTGTCATGTGTTGACAAGTGGTAATCCCCCCAAGTCTGTGTCAAGGTGGGAAGATCAGTGGATATAGGGTGATAGATGAATCTCCCCTATGACAATTCTTCTTCATTAGATTGAGATATCATTGTTCCAAAGTAGATATGAATAGAGAAAGCATACATCTATGTTGCAGAAAGAAATCTCTCCCTAGCTGAGAGTGAGTGTTGAAAATTTGCAGCGCAGGGATGAATTTCCTTAACCAAAATCTCATTTTTGACAATTTTGGAGTGACTTTCTAAAAATAGAGAGTCATGTCTAGCATCTCAAGTATGACTTTCCAAAAATAGTAAATCACCTTGCATCAATTGGTAATCAAGTATAGTTGAAGGAAAATCACTTAACTTATCATTAACCAATCCCAATATTTCAATCTCGACTTAATCATCAATATTATTAATATTATTATTATTATCCTTTGTGATATTAGGATATTATTATTAGAAGGAATTACAAGTCACCTAACCTTCATTGCCTCAATCACTTCACACCTCTCCTTGATGACTCACATGGCACTTCGCAACTCTCTCTTACGCACTCATTAAAGACATGGCATATTACTCTTACACTCATTTAAGGCATGTCATAAAAGATTCCTCTTAAGCTCTCTTTAATGCATATGTTACAATCTCCTTAACTAAAGCATGCATGCCTCTCTTAATGGCATAAGTTACTAAGGCATGTGTTTCTCTCTTAATGACAAATTACTAAGGCATGCGTTCCTCTCTTAATGGCATAAGTTACTAAGGCATGTGTTCCTCTCCTTAATGACATATGTACTAAAGCATGTGTTTCTCTGCTTAATGGCATGAGTTACACTCCCTAAATGGCATATGTTACTCTTCCTCAAGGCATGTGTATTGCCCCTCCTTTATGACAAGAATTTGTTGCTCCTCATATATATGTGTCTCATGTCTTCTCACCTAATGACTAATACTTGTGCATTGTGAAAGAAGAATTCGACCTTGAGAGAGAGAGAGAGAGAGAGAGAGAGTTGGAAAGACTTGAAGAAAATTGTGAGAGAGGGAGACTTAGAGAGTAAGAGCAGAACTTGGTGAGCCAAGGTTGATTCAGTGTTTCAGTGTTGATTCAATTGAAGGGAAGGTTGATTCATTGTTTGCATCTGCTACTGCTATCAGTGATCTTCATGCTATAGCTTGTTCAGATTTGGGTGAACTTACTCATTCTCTTGATCTCTCATTGTACTATGTATCTTTGTTGAACAATTAATATCTAATAGAAGAAGAATCTGGTTGGGTTTTCCCCTTGTGGGTTTTGCCTTGGTCATTGGACCTAAATTCTCTAACCCATTTTGTTCTTGGTTGTCTTCAATTGTGCATTTGTTTTATGTTCTATATACAATTAATTAACTAATATTGTTGTAGAAAGAAGTTTTTGGAATAAGTACTTGTTATAACATAGAACATCATAATTTCAACATTATTCAACCGAGAAACACATGCAATATTCAATTCAATAATACAAACTACCAAGAAGACAAACAAACAATTGTTTGTCTTCTCCTTTGGACAATTATGTCCCTTTTAAAGCCTAGGATACAAACTCAAAGCAATGAAATTACAATAATACAAGGTTACCTCAAGAAAAGCTCCAAGCAAACCACACAAGTCACAACACCATAAGCCTCTAAAGCCTTCTTTTATTAATCAATGATGGAGCAATTACAAAATAGCAACACTTCCCGAAGCTCTCAATCTTCCATACTAACTTACAATGGAGGAGAAACTCCAATTTATAGAAGAGAAAGGGGTGCAGATCTCAAGAAATTGATGATCCCTAGAGAGGTACAAATCCCCCAAGTGGCAAAAGGAGCATCCCAAGTGTTATAGACATTTTTGTGCCTCGCAGCATGGAGCATGAAATGTCAATAATTACAGGGATCCTCAGTCCCTAAACATGTTGTTCTTACCCCTAGGAGAACAAGGTCAGCAAACCACAGCACTTCCCATCAGTTCTCCACCTGAAAAACACTCAAAACAGGCTATTTTTGGATCATGTCAGCTGCTCCACTGAGCAACTGCGCTGAATGTCAACTGCTCCTCCTTGTACCTGCGCTGAAAGTCAAAACCAATGAAGGCTACCTGCGCTGGGCGAGATTGGCCAAGTGGCACAGTCATTCTGCAAGGTGTCAACTGCCCAGGAAGCTTCCAAACTGACACTTGGTTCAAGGAATTCGCCCTGTGATGAGTAAGAGGTACTTGATCTCCATGTGTAAGCAAGGATCTCCAAGTGGACTCAAGAACTGAAGTTTAACTAAAGTGGGAGAGGACACTAGTCAGCTTTATGCCAGCCTCAAGCTAACTCATCCTTTCTCCAAATCTCCTATATATAGAGCTCTTCTATGAGGTCTAAGGAGGCTGGAATTTTGTGCAAAGCAAGGAAGTGCTGTTGGTTTACAGTTAGAGCTATTGGGCGATTGCTTTTATAGAGGTGAAGAGGAGATTTCTTGCTGCTGGGGAGGTGCTGCTGGATTGGAGCCATTGATGGTTGTAACCTTCTCAGAACCCTTTTACTTCTATCAATAAAGCTTTGAATGTTCTCCTATATACTTGTATTGCATTGATGTATTGTATTTACTTGTATATCTGATTCACTCTAATCCATGCATCAGTTATGAGTACATGTTTCTTGTAGTTTCCCTCTCTTGTTTGTGCAGGATCTGTGTGTAGCTGGGCCGGCAAAGAGAGCAAGGAGCTGGGAACAAGAGACAAAGAGAGAGGACAGGATCGACAAAAGCGAAAGACACCGGTTGGTTAATCTTTTCTTCCTTCTCTGTACTTTCATAAAGGAAAATATCAAAGCTTTACTTTCAGTTGTTGCTAAGGAACTGTCACCCTTAGAGTCGGGATAGGGTCATTCCGAGTCGGATACTTTTCCCCACAACAAACTGGCGACTCCACTGGGGAACCTAGTATCTTGTTGGTGTTTGTAGTATCTTTGCTATTCATTTCCTGAAGAAAAGAGTACCAAATCGAAAAGCTTTTGACTATATCAAAAGCGAAGTAGAGGGGCTGCTACTCTTGCTCATTTTCTGAGCAGATTCATGATTTGAAGAGCTGATCTACAAAAGACTCTTGTACTCTTTGTGATAGCTTTTCATCCTCTTGATCATCCCTTAGCCTGTACTTGACCTATAGCTTTTTATTTCAGCAAAAACAGTGCATTTTTGAGCTTTTTATGACCCGGAAATCCTTGTAAACGCAACTCTCGTGTCTCAGTGCAGGCTGTCCACAGGCAGTCTGCATTTCAGCGCAGGTACTCCCTTCGGGAACTGCGCTGAGAGTCAATTTGACAGACCAGAGCCTGCGCTGACCCAGTTAGGCTATGTCTTCCTGAGGTTTCCCACTGTGTCTTAGCTCTGTTTTCACTAATTTTTGCTGCTGATTGCTGGTCATTGTACTTGCTGTAAACCAACTTTCCTTGACATTATTCTGCCTCAGTTGTGTGATGAAACTGTGAGTGTTCTTTCAGTATTTCTTGCTTCAGTTACAGTTTCCCATTGTGAAAAGCGAACCAGTATAGCTGTGACCTCTTAGATCCTGAACTGTAAAAGTGTCTTTGTGATCTTAAGAGCTAGTTTTATTACTGTTCATGGCTGTTTGAGTTTGTTTGTTTTTCATTTTATGGTTTGAATCTATACATTTCCAGTGTCTAAACAAGTCGATCTTAAGGTGTCTTTTGATTTTGGACAAGCTTGTTTATTTTTCGCTTGAAATTAGATTCAAAAGTCATACAACAGTTTTCCTTTCTGTCTTACATCAACATTAAGGATAACGAAAAGAAATACATGCATTGTGCATATTTGCATTTGACTGTGTGCTTGACGATTTAGGAAAATTTGCATTTTAGTGTGTGTTCTATGATCTGTGCGAAAAGTTGTGTCTTTCTTTTCCCTCAGTAGATTAAGGTTTTCAAAGTTGAAAGATTGAAAAGTTTTGCTTCTCATCTTAGATTGCATTTAGGAAGTTGTATATATACATCTTGTGGTGATCCTTAAAGGCAAACTGCTAAGCAAGATCAACATTAAAATAAATCCAATTTACATAACAACGCTTTGTAACATAACGCAAACATCTAGAGGTCTAGGTAGAGACGTGTTCCGGCGTCGTTAAACGTAGTGACTGTCGATCTCTACGAAGGTGGGTGATTCCTCCTGAGAGTCGGTGGCACTAATACGGACTTGTGCTCCCGCGTACCGTCGCGTATATTGGGAGACCCCTATAGGCATTTATCCTTTATCCTTAGGAAGCCGTGTCGACCGCCCTACTGATTGCGATGCAGTGAACACAGCATTCACGAAGATCGACCACCCGTACCGTAAAATGTATTCTGTGGTTTCGCGAAAGGTTTGGCACACCCTCTGCCTAGATCTCCAGAGCAGTTTCTTTTGGCCTTTTTCAAACTCTATAACTGAAAAAGTCCAACCGAGCATTTGTCACTTCGGGCTCGTTAATACATCGAAGTCGACTAGAGTCATCTTTAGCTTTTTCTTGACTCTTAAAACATGAAAAAGCAAGTTTGTGTCTAAAAGCGTCGTTAATAAAATTTATTTTAAGCGGAACATAATCACCTGTTATTCCCACGTTGATCTTTCAGTTGAAAAGTATGGAGCCCACCAACCAAGGAAGTAACCTTGGCGGAAGTCCAAATCCCTTCTCCTCTTGGGGAGATGTTGGTGCGCCTCATATGGCAACATTGTCACTTCCAGGATTGACAATCGGCCTACCTGTATGGCTCTTTTCAACTAATGTAGTCCAGATCGCCACTAATCCTGAGCAGTCGAATCAACAGTCAGAACAATCTAGAACTACCCACCAGCCTTCCACTTCTTACGATACTTCCTCTGATCCTTCATCTTCGCAAGGTAGAGCTGGCAAGAGTCAGCCTCCCAAGGAGAAGAAGGAAAAGAAGAAGAGAGAAAAGAAGCAGAAGGAGCCTCTGGCGAAGGCGACTGGGGGCAAGCAGAAGAAAGCTGGCAAAAACCCACACACTGCACCGACCGGGCCTAAATCGCCATGTGTCATTTGCAAAGGGATCCACTTCCATCGTGATTGTCCTTGTATTCCCCGGATACTAAGGGACTGGTCCCCAAGGTTGCACAATCCGGTAGCATCAACCTCTGGTTGTCATGTTGATTGCAGTCCGTCAACTAACGAGAGTGAAGGACGAAGAAGGGGACCAAGATCACCCTGTCTATTGTGTGAAGGCAATCATGCCATCCACAAATGTCCATTCTTAGATGAGGTAAAGAGAGTTTTGGAAGATCGCCCGGTTTCACCGTTGCGACTTCCTCCTGGATACCAAAAACTCGCGCCTAATCCCTCGATAGTTGAAAATCCAGTTGACCCGCTCAAGTGGTCAGCTGAAGTGTCGGTCATTGAGAATGAACCTACTGAATCCAGACCAGACGAAAGTCTAAAGGTCGAAACGGCAGTTGACCCGGTTCTTCCTTCAGAGGTTTCATCATCCAATGACTCCGTCATTGAAGACCCGTCTTCAAATGACACCGTCGCCGAAGAGTCAGCTTCATGCGACACCCTCACTGAAGAGAATAAGGATGACACCATCCAGGTTCTTTTCATCAGCACCGACTCTGATGAGCGTCAGGGCAATGCGCCCATTCCTTTATCGCAGGAAGGAACATCATCAGGGTCATACCCGGCCGTATATTCGGTCCCACCACCAAGCAACCTGGTTGTATCCTTTGATTGGAATCAACTAGGCAGACCCCGGTTACCAGCCAGTATACCATTCAGAATCATTGTCCAGATCTATAGAATGATTATGGCTAGTACTATCATTGATGAAGGGGCGTCTGTGAGTATCCTTTCCTCTATTGCTTGGAAAGCACTGGGTTCCCCAGCGCTTTTACCTGAGTAAAGAAATCTCTCAGGTTTTGATAAAGGAACCAGTCGACCATTAGGAATCCTCCCCAATGTACCTGTTACATTGAAAGGGAAGACCGTCAATTTAAACGTGATGGTCGTCCAGGGACCCTTGGATTATAACCTACTCCTTGGACGTGACTATATTTATTGCATGGGAGCGATAGTCTCCTCACTCTTTAGAGTAATGTGTTTTCCACATGAAGGAAGGATGGTCAAGCTCGTAGACCAACTTTCATTTCCGGGATCTCGCATCGCAAATAGTCAAATACCAATCCTAAATGGTCTGTTCACTCAAGATTCGCCTCCACCCCCAGTCCTCCTTCCCGATGAGTGCGAGTGATTCGGAAAGAAAGACTGGAACCCAGGGGGCATGCACCCTGGTCTGCTTCGGGCAGAAGAAACCCTGGGTATAAGGTAGAATTTCCGCAGAAGAATGGACTAGTCCGTACCCCGTCCGGCGGTGGAAGAGGGGTTGTTCTAGAATAATATTCTTTTGTCAAAGTTATGCGAGTGAGATAATCAGCTTCTCGCTCCCCTTGTCTAGATAATCGGGATACCAAGGAAGGGGACCATTTGCGGTAGCAAGTAGTAACCATCTTTGAAGACAAGCCTCACCCATTAAAACATATGTTTTGAAGGATAAGTAGGGGCAGCCTCCAAAGAAAGAGATTCTATTGCTGCAACAGGTGGTCGCCATCTTTAGTAACCTGATGATAGACATCGCCGAAGAAAGAGATTGATTTGCGGCAGCAAATAGAACCCTCTTCGGATAATAAGAAAGAGGCAAGCCTCCCTCAATAATACCATTGTTTTGTCTTTGAGTAGTGTTCTTCTCTTGTCACAAATAGCTGTTCGTTAAAAGTTGGGCCGACGGGAAGCCTGAGTACCGCGTAAGACCCCTTAAAATAACGAGAAGACTAGTATCGTTAACATTAGATTGGCAAGATGACAGGTAGCTGTGAACACCCAAAGAAAAGCAGAGGTAGGGGAGAGGAGGGGCAGCCTCGAAATTCTATCCTATACCTGGGGGCATGCAAACTTTTGGAATGTGAGCGAGGGACGACTATTTATTTTTTTAAATTTTTAGGTCCTCCCTTTAAACCTGTAGGTCTAACCCTTTAAACTCGTAGGATTAGCCGTTTCCAACCTTGCATGAAGAAAGTCTGTGGGGCAAAGGTAAAACTTGCCAAATTGGAGCATAGCTTCGTGAGATAAAGCTCCTTAAAAAATAGCTATCTCACAGGAGGCGTTCTTATTCTATGACTGGTATATCGAGCAGTTTTAGCACATAGTTCATGCTCGTTAAAAAATAAACGCAAGATCCGAGCAGTTTTAGCGCATAGTTCATGCTCGTTAAAAAATAAACATAAGTTTATGAGCAGGCTTTCCTTTAGAGTTCAAGCTCATTCAGAAAAAATGAACCGGTAAATACCCTTCTGAGACCGTAAATTCATCAGCCATAAAAGCCTTGGTCGTGTTTGTGCACCGTCACCTCCACCGTCATTTGGCCGATCATTCACTTCCATTTGTGTGTTTACCCTTTTTGAGGAACATCTGCGAAGAGTGATTTCACTTAGCCATCCTTGTGACACTGCCGTGATTGGAATATTCCAACTTGTACCTGGAATCAGTTGCTATCCCTGTTTATCACTCGTTCCTCAAAAGACGAGTCTTCTTTGAGCTCTTTTCACTGACTCGTAAAATATGAAAAGTTTGCCGAGTTTTGGCCTTCCAGCTCGTTAAAGCGACCGGAAGAGCTATCCCTCCTCTAGATTTTAATCTTTTTGGACCTGAGGGATTATTGCACAAAAAGATCGAGCGCTTGTTTTGTTCGGCTCGTTAAAGCAATCGAAAATTCATCCCTTCTGTATTGTTTTATACTTTTTCGGACTTAAGGGATTAGATGACGAAAAAGGAATTTTGGAGTTAACTTTATGTACCTTTTCAGACTCTCTAAAAATGAAAAGGACCGAGTTATCCTTGTCGTTAGACTCGTTAAATTCGTTAAATAGCGACAAACTTGTCTTTAGACGAGAACGAGTTTCCCTATCGCTAAGCTCGTTAAATCATAGCGATGGGCTTGCCCGAAGGGCAGGTTATAGAACAAGCATATGTTATCCTCCTCAAGCTTGACAAAAATAAAGAGGTACTGGTCAGAAATGACTGGGGAAAAATTGGGAGAACATCAAAGCTTAATGGTAGCAAGTCGCTCTTGAACATGACACTTTTCTTCCGTACCACATCGGGTTGGGTTGTTTCATTCACCGGTCTCATCACCATGGTCTTCGCCAAACCATCCACATTTTGGGGTAATGCTACCGATCCATCGCATCAGTGTCGTTATATGTTCAAGAGAGGTCATTCTGAAAGTGTCAACCGTGTCCCATCCACTGCCATACATTATCCTTCATCCATTCATGATCGCCACCCTGAATCATATGTCACAGTTTGTTTTCACCTCCACTAAAATCATTAGCTCCGTTCCGTGTCATTGATGTGGGATTCATTAAGGCCCTCCTTTGACGGATCGCTTCTTGTCGACTTCAGCTCATTATCCAAGAAGTTGATCTAGGAACAACCCCATCAGTACTTTGAAGCTTGCATGCCTCAATGGCAAGTTTCTCACTTCCGGCGACAGGTATACATCAATGACCTTCGACCAGAAGATTTTGCGTGGCGTTCGACGCCAAGTCCTTTATTCACGCCACGTGAATTGTACTGCAGTACCTTGAGGGTCATTATCATTATCGGTGATTCCTCTCGCGCTTGTTAACGGTTTTCATCATTGACCGGTAATCAAGCGATGTCTTTCCATGTTCGACTTCAGCGAAATTCTCACATGGATCGACTTGTACTTAGAGTGAAGATCGAACGAGTTTGAAGACCCCGGATCTAGTTTCATCCATCCGGGCTGCGATACATATTCAGGAAATATAAAAGCATTTGTCATGTACATCATTGCAGCAGATGATCATCCTACTCAAAGGATGATAATTTCAGCAGAAAATTATCAGTCTACCATCAGACGATCGTCTGTTCTATGTACCAAAATGTATTTATAAAGCTGAGCATGGGAATGCCCGCCTCAGCTAGATCATGAAAACAGAATGAAAGATAAATGTATTGTATTGTATTGTATTACAGGGCGCCTCCTCAGCACTGGAATGAACTTCGGACCCTCTAGATAAAGCATTTCACCCGATAAACGGCCTCATACTTTAGGGGGCAACTGTTATAGACATTTTTGTGCCTCGCAGCATGGAGCATGAAATGTCAATAATTACAGGGATCCTCAGTCCCTAAACATGTTGTTCTTACCCCTAGAAGAACAAGGTCAGCAAACCACAGCACTTCCCATCAGTTCTCCACCTGAAAAACACTCAAAACAGGCTATTTTTGGATCATGTCAGCTGCTCCACTGAGCAACTGCGCTGAATGTCAACTGCTCCTCCTTGTACCTGCGCTGAAAGTCAAAACCAATGAAGGCTACCTGCGCTGGGCGAGATTGGCCAAGTGGCACAGTCATTCTGCAAGGTGTCAACTGCCCAGGAAGCTTCCAAACTGACACTTGGTTCAAGGAATTCGCCCTGTGATGAGTAAGAGGTACTTGATCTCCATGTGTAAGCAAGGATCTCCAAGTGGACTCAAGAACTGAAGTTTAACTAAAGTGGGAGAGGACACTAGTCAGCTTTATGCCAGCCTCAAGCTGACTCATCCTTTCTCCAAATCTCCTATATATAGAGCTCTTCTATGAGGTCTAAGGAGGCTGGAATTTTGTGCAAAGCAAGGAAGTGCTGTTGGTTTACAGTTAGAGCTATTGGGCGATTGCTTTTATAGAGGTGAAGAGGAGATTTCTTGCTGCTGGGGAGGTGCTGCTGGATTGGAGCCATTGATGGTTGTAACCTTCTCAGAACCCTTTTACTTCTATCAATAAAGCTTTGAATGTTCTCCTATATACTTGTATTGCATTGATGTATTGTATTTACTTGTATATCTGATTCACTCTAATCCATGCATCAGTTATGAGTACATGTTTCTTGTAGTTTCCCTCTCTTGTTTGTGCAGGATCTGTGTGTAGCTGGGCCGGCAAAGAGAGCAAGGAGCTGGGAACAAGAGACAAAGAGAGAGGACAGGATCGACAAAAGCGAAAGACACCGGTTGGTTAATCTTTTCTTCCTTCTCTGTACTTTCATAAAGGAAAATATCAAAGCTTTACTTTCAGTTGTTGCTAAGGAACTGTCACCCTTAGAGTCGGGATAGGGTCATTCCGAGTCGGATACTTTTCCCCACAACACCAAGGCAGCCACACAAGTTCAAGAGTGGGAGCACGAGTTCACAAGTGTACAATGCGTAGCTGCTAAAGAGGGTTGTGTAGCATAGGAAAGGAGCACGTAGGCTCCAAGTGTGTAACATGTATGGATGAGAGGGAGTGAAAGGGGGAGTTAACTCCCCACTTCACTCATATTGTCTCCCACTCAAACGGCCACACTACAAGTGCTAATTTGACCTACCACTCATGCTCTTTAACAAGAGTAAACTCAGCCCTTCTAGGTGGCAGAAAATTCGTACTTTATGATAGCCACTTGATTCCTCAATTCATGGGCCTTACTTAGCCTCTTATCTTGAGCTTAACTTTCTCCTATGTTTAGTCACCCCAATTCACTGCTTGAGAGACTCAGTTCATTGGAAACATGTTTTTTAATATGTTCCTAATTATTTAATTTCTGATTTTTCACGTCTTTTTCTCACTTTTATGAGTAAGTGATTTTTCATGAGGAAAAATTAATAATTTCCACCCCAAAGTGGGTACTAAGATAATGTTGATACTCTAAGGATGAAATACGAGTACTCACATGCCAAACAAATCTTCCTAGTGCCACTTCTTTATTTGTTACATAAAAATTAATCAATTATTCGCGTTTTGCTAAAATATTTAAAGATTAAAAAATCCTACTAGAACCTAATGCAATTTCGTGAGACTCAAGATAATGCCTAGCACGGTAATATACAGTGACCCTAGACTTAGAAAACACAAAAAGGCCCAGTTATTAAGACACACTCCAGGTTTGGAGGGTATGAGTGAAAAACCCCAATTAGTTATTTACAGCTAAAAAAGCATAAATAATTAATTAAGTGAAAAAAATACGCTGAAGCAACTTCCTTAGTAACCAAGTCCCAAGTGTCTAAGCTTTACATAAGTTCATCATGCTAGCAACATTTTATACAACTCCCCCATGGGGGTACGAAATTTGCATGAAAAAAAAGAGAGAGAAGATAGAAGAATAAAGAGAGAAGGGGCAAAATTGCCATGTTGGACTTCTGGTCTTTAAAAAATTTGATAGGTGCCTTGTTCATTGGGCATTGGACTCCTTATTTTGCTAAGTACAACTTAGCAAGTAACAGCGCCCAATAACGCTACAGTAAGAGGACCATGGGCTAAAGGATCATGCGTGTTGGAAAAGTAACTAGGTTTGGTCTTCATTCTTGTATCAATTTGTATTTTTATGTAAAAGAAGAAAAAGAATTTTATTTGTTCAAGCATGGGTTTCATGCTCAAGTCTAGGTCAAGCATGTTCTTCATGCTTCTAGGTTTTGATTAAGTCAAAGAATTAAATTTGAGTCAAAGTCCATTTGGACTCTTTGTAAGAAAAAGGGAAAAGAATTTTTGTTTAGTCAA
The DNA here is from genome assembly GCA_031772625.1 of Pinus tabuliformis. Lineage (NCBI taxonomy): Eukaryota > Viridiplantae > Streptophyta > Pinopsida > Pinales > Pinaceae > Pinus > Pinus tabuliformis. Next base: position 988,666,731 of record CM062811.1, on the reverse strand, counting down.
AAAGAGTCAAATTGACCTCCATAAGACCAAGTCGGCCCTCCAGATGGTCAAGTCGGCTCACTCAAAGGGACATGTCTGTTCGTATGTGAGAACAACTATTTATAGGCGTGAATCCTCCTCCAAAACAGTGGTAGATCCTTCAAGTTCTGTAATGACATGTGAGTTACAGTGGAAAGGATATGTGAGTCTCTGTGGAAAGATAAACAAGTTCTCTAAAGTTTTGATGACATGGCCGAAAATCTGAAGCAGTCTGCAACTTTGTGACAGGGCCGAAAATTTGAAGAAGTTTGCAATTTGTAGCAAGGCCGAAATTTCTTTGAAGTTGGTAATAGGACAGTGATCTGATTTTGTAGTTTGATTGAAGTTTGAAGAAGCTTGTTTTTTACTATGACTTGGGAGGGAGCCTGACTTAGGGATCTTATTGAGGAAGTTGACTTGGTCTTTGGGTCTTGGAGGTCTCATCTTGATCTGATTCTATAAGAAGAGGATTGTTCGGGTTTTCCCCAGTTGTGGGGTTTTTCCCTGGCGTGGAGCCTATATCTTGTGTTCTTTATGTTTTGTGATCTTCATGTTTTGATAATTGCTTGATGAAGAAATGAAACATAATAATAAAATGCCAACAAATATCACAAGTAATTATCAAGTAAGGAAAATCTACAAATGCCTTGATTTTCCGATAAGTTCATTTGTGTTTGAGTAATCTGAAGTGGGCTGGTAATGCCCTAGGTTGTTACAGCAAGTTATTTAGGTTGTAGGTGTTGTATTTTGTGCAGAAAGGGACCAAAGGGAATTGGCCTCAACCGTAGGTATTTAGTCAAAGGACAAATTGTATTTGGCATTGTACTGGTATATAAAGGGCCATTATCCCTGGCAAAGGAGCCCTATGAGTTTTCTTATTAATGGAATTGTAAGAAATAAGTTTTGGGCATATATACTATGTACTATACATTGATCTGATTGCTGGTGTAATTTTCGTTGTGCAAAATTGTTTAAAGTTAGGCACTGCTGGTGTGTTTATGTTTCCTAGCTAAGGCATAGATTAAACCTACGTGTGTGTATTTCTAACAGGTCTAGATTGTGAAGAGAGGCTAAGTTTTTGGAGTAGGTCGAGACCGCGAGGAGAGGCCGAGATCTCTAGCTAATGTCGTGTGAGGAAGGGAGCTGAGATTTTCCTAGAGCGCCGCTGTACAAGTGGAGGGCGAATTTTCGCAGGTGCAGGACGAGAAATTTCCAAGGTTGAATGATCTTCCAGAGCAACCATTCTTAAGAGGATGGAGGACAAGATCTTCCTTGGGCTGAAAATCCTAGGGCCTATTCCAAGTTCTAGTATTGTTATATTTTCTGTGTAATTTCTATATTCAACCAAAAATCTTACATCCTATTTCAAGTTCTAATATTGTATTTTCTGTGTAATTTCTTTGTGGTTCTTGGCACTAAATTTTCCGTTTTTCAATATAAAGTGAAGGGAGATTTATTGGGCTGAATTTCAGTTGTCTTCTGTTGATTTCCTATTTATTTTTCCGCTGCAAATTTACTGTTAAAAGTTGAGAACAGCGGCGTATTTATTTTCATAATTTCAAATTTCAATTTTGGTAAAAAATATTTTCAGGGTATAAATAATTGTGAGAAAAATAAATCAGATATGGTGTTTAAAGTTCAACATCAACCTTCCTCCTAATCTTACCTAGGACCTACATCACCAAGGTCCTATATTTGCTTTGCTTGGATTTTTGTTGTTGAATTGGTTTGTGAAGCGACCAAAGTTCCTTCTTAAGATCAATTACTCCAAAAGACTTGGAATATCAAATTATCCATTAAGGATATAAATATTATATTAAATATGTGAATAAGAATAAGAATGATGATGATTTACAAATGAGAACAAGAGGCTTGCTTATATACCAAGCAAGTGTCTCTTCATGAAGAGTCATGTCCTATTAGACATGCCTCTTCAACCTAATTACTAGCTTAATTAACTATTATTTATGATTATTATCTTTTACATTATATTTATATTTTTATATTTTTATTCGTTACATTGCCTTCTTCCTCAAAAAGCTTTGTCCTCAAAGCTTGTCGATGAAAAAAAGCTTGATCTCTTTTTCAGCTTTGAAAGTCTTTCTCTCTTGGAACAGTGATCTTCGTCGATACAAGCTAATATGATCTTCTTAGTGACAAACAAAATTGTCGCATTGAGAAGGGATCAGACTGTTGACCTCTACTGGTCAACTACCCATGCATGTACCCCCCCCCTTTTCTTTGCAAAAAGGGGCAGCACCTGATCAGCGTGTCCGTGCCATCCTGCAGTCATCAGCAGCTTAATCATTTTGATTGTAAACCCAGTCTGCATGTATAAATTGTAAATAATCTTAGCAGATATGAGTCATGTATGTAAAATTGCCTAGGTGGACCTAACTTTCTAGTGGTAATCTACGTCCCGGAAGGTTTTTCGTCTCACCGATCCATGGATCGGCAGAGTTTTCCTTCAAACCTGACCCCAAAGCCGGGATGGATTTTGTCATTAGAACTTTAGGAGAATCCTAGTGTGTTGATATGCTAGATTATCGTTGTGTCGCAGAGCTGGGTGGTTTATGAGGGTCTATGTTAAAGTGGGTTTGTCCCCTTAAGATGTAATTTGTAAAAGTCATGATGTAATGTGTCCTGAGGGTCGAAAAATGTTTTAAATCCCCTCATAAGTCCTAAGTCCTAGGTCCTAGGTGATGTTTCCGAAGGCTTAGTTCGATGATCCATTTTAAAATGAATTAAAAAATAAAAAAAACGAATAAAAATAATAAAATAAATAAAAAATAATAATAATAATAAATTAAAAAATAAAGCAAAAACCCTAACTAATAAAATAATAATATTTTAAGTGAATAAATCGACGGATGAGATCAAGAGATGTCTTGATCCTCATCAACGGCCGAGATCATTTCTACATGGATCACTCGAACTAGCCGTTGGGATCATTTCCTTTAAATAGGGTGCTAGGGGTCATTTCAGATGAATTGGATCTGTGAGTCTGATACTGAAGAAGCTCTCTTGTAAATCTATTTCTGGTTAATAAAAGAAGACTTTGGGGTCCATATCTTGCTGGTGTTACTCTCTTGAAATGCTGTGAGATTGTTTACTTTTCTGCATATGTTATTTTCAGCCGTTAATAATAGCTTTTTTGTAGAGTATTGTGAGCACAGGTATCTTGTTCACTTGCTAGGGTTTGGGTGCTGTTAGGGTTTCTGGAGTAATGGCAGGTATCTCCATTACTTTCTGAGATCTAGCAGCATTTTTGCCCTCTTTACTGATGGTTGTTTTGAGATGTGCAGAAAACCATTTCTCTGAAGGAATATTGTGGGCGTTAGGGGAAGTTCTCGGCTGAACCAGCCAACTCCCGCAAGCATTTTTTGTTGAGCCCAGTTGGATTTGATCCTGGGTCCATCATTCGGTTTATTTTTCTAAGTTGCATGAGAGATTTTCTGAAGTTCTTCACAGTGAAAATCTGAAAATCTTTATTTCTTTAAAATATTTCTGTGCCTACTGCTGAATCTGGCTGTTAAGGGGCCAAATCTGTACATTAAATTAGCTGATCTAGGGTTTCATATTTTGCTTTACACAGTTCTCATTAGGGTTCTGTTTTTTCTTGTACAGGTTTTTTTTTTATCAGGAATAAATTTTTTTTAGGATTTTCAGAAAGAGATCAGACTTGCCCGGATCATAGCACTCCTCCATGCAAAACGATAGCAAGCAAAGTTTCACGTGAATCAGTTCATTTATTCAGCAAACGCTAGCAGACATTTTGTGTGCTGTACTGAGCATTTTTGGAAGCTATAAATCAAGCCTGTATGCCTGTCCGTCGAAGTGCATTCGTGAGCAAGGAAAACGAGTTTTCTTTTGCGTCCAGCGTGAAGGAGTCTTCAGTAAAGCATATGCGGGCATTTTGCGTGGGAGTAATAGATCGATTTGCGTCAGTCTTGTGGTCCTGGATATGTACGGGATCGCTGTAAGATTTTTTTTGGCTGCATTCACGAGTTCTGGCGTGAGCTCAGGTAAGATCGATTCGAGTTTTTCTCAGATCACTGCGTCGATTGTCTCCAGCGCTGGCCTGTCAGCAAAAGACAAGAAAAAAAATCAAGAAATCTGAGCGTACGGGTAAGAAAAAACAGTAAGTCACGAAGGTATACGAGGTTTTTTGTTTCCATACGGCACCTGCAAACATAAAACGCAGACAATCGACCATAGGCACACCGCTGCCTCAGTCCATTGACTCCGTCGCAGGTCATGCTCCAATCCTCGGGCGGTAGCAGGTAAAATTTTTTTATGTTTCAGGTAAGTTTACCCGTATATTCCATCACGCATCAAACGTATTGCCAGGTTGTATTCCAAATTCGTAGGTTTTATCAGGTTATATGTCAACGTTTTGGATTATTGGATGCATAGCGTAGGTTAGCGTAGATAACATAGGTTAACGTAGTTTAGTTAGCTTTAAATAAAAAAAAATTATAGTTTTTTTTATTAGCGTTTAGATTCAATTTTTGTTAAATTTTAATTTGTAGATTTTAATTTTTGTAATAAATCGTTTTCCTTTTTTTTTTTATTTTTATCATATGAAAATTAAAAAATAATAAAAATAAAAAGATTTTATTTAGTTATTTATGTTTTAGACTTAGGTTTTATTTATTTTTTTTTGGGTTTAGTCTAGGATTTATTTTATGTAGATTTTAATTTAGTTTTATTTTAAAATCATAAAAAATAAAAAATAAAAATATATAAAATAAAATAATTTTAGATTTTAAATTTTGTTTTAGTATAAAATTTTTCTTTTTGGGGTCCAGAAAAAAAATAAATAAATAAATAATAATAATAATAATAATAATAATTTGAAAAAGTCATAAAAATTTTTGGAAAATTCTCTCTTATGACAGATCCAGTTATTTTCGGGAATTGTCATATCTTTCATGCTGAGATCTAAATTTTCAAGTCGAGATGCGAAATTGATATCTGGTTAATGGTTTATGATTCGTGGTGGTTTAAAGCATTCATTTTTGAAAATTCTCAATTGCTGGATATCGTTTTGGTCATTCTAAGAGCATTGTGATTTAGCTGATGATAGATGATTGCTGTTCATGGTCCATATTTTTATATCATTTAACAAGTAATCGTTTTAACCACAATCTCTTAAGGCACTGGTCTGCTAAATTAATCAAATCCATCTAGTGCTTATCATATCGTGTCTCGTGTCTCCCAACCAACTGGTCGACAGTTGGTCTTCATTATCTCGCAGGGTCTACCCCCCTTAGCCGCGGGAGACAGGCTTAAACGGAGGGATCGGGGATCAGAGTGACAGCCCCCGGTCTGAGCGTTGTCGTGTCAATCTTCACGACAACATTTTTTGGCGCCGTTGCCGGGGATACTTTTTCTCGGTGTTTCAAACGACAAATCATTTTTCTCATTTCTTATCTCTTCATCTGGCCCGGCAACGCCAACATTTTTTGGCCCCGTTTCCGGGGAAAGAGTTTTTCTGTTCCTGGAGTTTCATCGACATTCATCTTCTCATCTCTCATCTCTCAGTTGAGCTGGCAGATTCAATATTTTTGGCATCTTTTCATCCCATATCAGCAGCATCTCTTGAGTTTGTTTCTTGTTTGGGTGGCGACTCCATTTTCTCATTTTTCCCAGACAAGAAGCCTTCCTCATATCTGCTTGTGGTTACTTTTTGGATCCTAGAATCAGATTCATTGTTCAAGTGACGACTCCACTTCTCTCATCTCTTAATTTTCTTGAGCAGAAATCTCTTTCTATCATCCATTTGATCCCTCATTGTTCATCATGGATTATTCATTTAAACCATGTCATTTTACTGATAATCTTCATGATCTTCCGAAAGAGGCCGTTGGTAAATTATTTAAGTTCTCGGGTGATGATTCGGTCACTGTTAGACAGCATTTAAACATGTTTACTTGTGTAATGACCTTATATTGTAGATTTCCTCAATATAATCATGAAGATTTCAAGATGCGTCTATTTGTCCATTCTTTAGAGGGTGATGCCTTGAATTGGTTTAATAATTTTCCTCATGATTTTTTCACTTCTTTACAAGACATTCTCGATGCTTTTAAAAATAGATATGGTTATCCAAACAGCTTGCCTTCTGCCTCTAAAATTGTGCAACAGAATGAAAGTAATTTGATAAGAGGTCCCGCTGAAAGATCCCAAGACGATTCATCATGTCAGAATGTGTCATCCACCGGAAATATTGCAGATCAAGTTCATGATAGTGAAAAATCAGGGACAAATGACAATGAAAGGGAAGAGCAAAAACAAATTTTACGAGATCTAATGATGCTGGTAAGAAATATGGAAATCAATCAAACTAATTATGTCAATGATGTGAAAACTTTATGCACCCACCTGGAAAAACGTAATAGGGAGATTGAGGTCACGCAAAATCAGCATGCTAAAGAAATTGAGGCCATGAAAACTAAATATGAAACAGAAATTGGAAACATGCATAGCAAGATGTCAGTCTTAGAGGAAAATATGGTGACCATGAAAGCTGATCATGATAGGGAAATTGACTCTATGCAAAACAAGTTACTAACTATGGATGAGGAAATGACTATCATGACGTTCAATCATAATAATCAGTTGGCTGACATGCAAGCGAATCATAAAGAAGAAATAAATTTCATACAGCATTGCTTAAAGGACATAAAGGAAAAGAATGATAAAGTAATAGAAGACATGGAAGAACATCATGCCAGACAAATCAGCGCTATAAAGGTTGAACACTCTAGTCAGATGGATGCCATTAAAATACAGGTTCAAAGGTTTCAGCAATTGGAAGATGAAAGAAACCAGGTGACATCAGTAGATCAGGAGCCTTCTCATGTGCTGCAACAAGCTCCGTCTTATTATGAGAAGGTTATTGATTCGATTGAAAGATGGTTAATTGAAGGTGATCCGGACAGACTTAAGAATGATAAAGATCAGCTGCAAGATGAAGAAAGACATAGCACGCATATCTTACATACTTCATCTGATAGCTTTGAAACAGAAAGCTCCATGTCATCAGTGATACAGCCTGCCACAAAGAAAAAGCGCAAGAGAAAGAGAATGAGAAGAAGATTTCATGCATCAGACGGCCGTGAGCAGCTTGATTTTCGGATAGGAAAGAGTCCTACCATATGCAGAATTGGACATGGCACATCCGACAAGCAGCCGACAGATTTGCCTGAAAGCAGGCAAATGCTCAGTATGCACTTTATTGAACACATGTGATGCCGTGGGGCATCTTTTGTATCGTATTTCTAACCCTACTCCTTGTTTTTCCGCATTTTCATTTATGCTTTAGATAGTTAATAAATGAAGAGCTTTTTTTTCTTTCCTGTGCTTAATGTATATGCTGATTTTTGGATGGACGCTACTTAGTTTTGTGTTGTATGGTTGCAGATTCTGGATTCTCACATTCCTGCAAGCAGCAACGTGTCCCCAAATAGAGCCAGATGTTGACCTCTACTGGTCAACTACCCATGCATGTACCCCCCCCCCTTTTCTTTGCAAAAAGGGGCAGCACCTGATCAGCGTGTCCGTGCCATCCTGCAGTCATCAGCAGCTTAATCATTTTGATTGTAAACCCAGTCTGCATGTATAAATTGTAAATAATCTTAGCAGATATGAGTCATGTATGTAAAATTGCCTAGGTGGACCTAACTTTCTAGTGGTAATCTACGTCCCGGAAGGTTTTTCGTCTCACCGATCCATGGATCAGCAGAGTTTTCCTTCAAACCTGACCCCAAAGCCGGGATGGATTTTGTCATTAGAACTTTAGGAGAATCCTAGTGTGTTGATCTGCTAGATTATCGTTGTGTCGCAGAGCTGGGTGGTTTATGAGGGTCTATGTTAAAGTGGGTTTGTCCCCTTAAGATGTAATTTGTAAAAGTCATGATGTAATGTGTCCTGAGGGTCGAAAAATGTTTTAAATCCCCTCATAAGTCCCAAGTCCTAGGTCCTAGGTGATGTTTCCGAAGGCTTAGTTCGATGATCCATTTTAAAATGAATTAAAAAATAAAAAAAACGAATAAAAATAATAAAATAAATAATAAAAAAATAATAAAAAAAAATTAAAAAATAAAGCAAAAACCCTAACTAATAAAATAATAATATTTTAAGTGAATAAATCGACAGATGAGATCAAGAGATGTCTTGATCCTCATCAACGGTCGAGATCATTTCTACATGGATCAATCGAACTAGCCGTTGGAGTCATTTCCTTTATATAGGGTCTTAGGGGGTCATTTCAGATGAATTGGATCTGTGAGTCTGATACTGAAGAAGCTCTCTTGTAAATCTATTTCTGGTTAATAAAAGAAGACTTTGGGGTCCATATCTTGCTGGTGTTACTCTCTTGATATGCTGTGAGATTGTTTAATTTTCTGCATATGTTATTTTCAGCCGTTAATAATAGCTTTTTTGTAGAGTATTGTGAGCACAGGTATCTTGTTCACTTGCTAGGGTTTGGGTGTTGTTAGGGTTTCTGGAGTAATGGCAGGTATTTCCATTACTTCCTGAGATCTAGCAGCATTTTTGCCCTCTTTACTGATGGTTGTTTTGAGATGTACAGAAAACCATTTCTCTGAAGGAATATTGTGGGCGTTAGGGGAAGTTCTCGGCTGAACCAGCCAACTCCCGCAAGCATTTTTTGTTGAGCCCAGTTGGATTTGATCCTGGGTCCATCATTCTGTTTATTTTTCTAAGTTGCATGAGAGATTTTCTGAAGTTCTTCACAGTGAAAATCTAAAAAAAATTTATTTCTTTAAAATATTTCTGTGCCTACTGCTGAATCTGGCTGTTAAGGGGCCAAATCTGTACATTAAATTAGCTGATCTAGGGTTTCATATTTTGCTTTACACAGTTCTCATTAGGGTTCTGTTTTTTCTTGTACAGGTTTGTTTTTCATCAGGAGTAAATTTTTTTTAGGATTTTCAGAAAGAGATCAGACTTGCCCGGATCATAGCACTCCTCCATGCAAAACGATAGCAAGCAAAGTTTCACGTGAATCAGTTCATTTATTCAGCAAACGCTAGCAGACATTTTGTGTGTTGTACTGAGCATTTTTGGAAGCTATAAATCAAGCCTGTATGCCTGTCCGTCGAAGTGCATTCGTGAGCAAGGAAAACGAGTTTTCTTTTGCGTCCAGCGTGAAGGAGTCTTCAGTAAAGCATATGCGGGCATTTTGCGTGGGAGTAATAGATCGATTTGCGTCAATCTTGTGGTCCTGGATATGTACGGGATCGCTGTAAGATTTTTTTTGGCTACATTCACGAGTTCTGGCGTGAGCTCAGGTAAGATCGATTCGAGTTTTTCTCAGATCACTGCGTCGATTGTCTCCAGCGCTGGCCTGTCAGCAAAAGACAAGAAAAAAAATCAAGAAATCTGAGCGTACGGGTAAGAAAAAACAGTAAGTCACGAAGGTATACGAGGTTTTTTGTTTCCATACGGCACCTGCAAACATAAAACGCAGACAATCGACCATATGCACACCGCTGCCTCAGTCCATTGACTCCGTCGCAGGTCATGCTCCAATCCTCGGGCGGTAGCAGGTAAAAAAATTTTATGTTTCAGGTAAGTCTACCCGTATATTCCATCACGCATCAAAGGTATTGCCAGGTTGTATTCCAAATTCGTAGGTTTTATCAGGTTATATGTCAACGTTTTGGATTATTGGATGCATAGCGTAGGTTAGCGTAGATAGCATAGGTTAGCGTAGTTTAGTTAGCTTTAAATTAAAAAATTTGTATAGTTTTTTTTATTAGCGTTTAGATTCAACTTTTGTTAAATTTTAATTTGTAGATTTTAATTTTTGTAGTAAATTGTTTTCCTTTTTTTTTTTTTATCATATGAAAATTAAAAAATAATAAAAATAAAAAGATTTTATTTAGTTATTTATGTTTTAGACTTAGGTTTTATTTATTTTTTTTTGGGTTTAGTCTAGGATTTATTTTATGTAGATTTTAATTTAGTTTTATTTTAAAATCATAAAAAATATAAAATATAAAAATATAAAATATAAAATAAAATAATTTTAGATTTTAAATTTTGTTTTAGTATAAAATTTTTCTTTTTGGGGTCCAAAAAAAAAAATATATATTTGAAAAAAGCATAAAAATTTTTGGAAAATTCTCTCTTATGACAGATCCAGTTATTTTCGGGAATTGTCATATCTTTCATGCTGAGATCTAAATTTTCAAGTCGAGATGCGAAACTGATATCTGGTTAATGGTTTATGATTCGTGGTGGTTTAAAGCATTCATTTTTGAAATTTCTCAATTGCTGGATATCGTTTTGGTCATTCTAAGAGCATTGTGATTTAGCTGATGATAGATGATTGTTGTTCATGGTCCATATTTTTATATCATTTAACAAGTAATCGTTTTAACCACAATCTCTTAAGGCACTGGTCTGCTAAATTAATCAAATCCATCTAGTGCTTATCATATCGTGTCTCGTGTCTCCCAACCAACTGGTCGACAGTTGGTCTTCATTATCTCGCAGGGTCTACCCCCCTTAGCCGCGGGAGACAGGGTTAAACGGAGGGATCGGGGATCAGAGTGACAGCCCCCGGTCTGAGCGTTGTCGTGTCAATCTGCGCGACAACACAGACCATTCTAGATTAATCTTCTGTATAGCATTCTGATCACTAAAATTTTGTAACGACTTGTCCTCGTAGCACTGGGTTGAGGTTACATTACTCTTTTTTGGAACATTAGTTTGTTGTTTCGGTTCCGACTGGTTCAAATATGTAGCATGGTTGATTCGTCTGTTCTCATGATTTGGATGCCGATATGGAACTTTTTTTGTTTGATTTTTCCTTACTGGGCATGTGCCAATTTTTATATTTTCTTCTGGCGAAGATGTTGTTGAGTTGGTTATGAAACATTCACTGGGGATGTTCATTGTTTGAACTGCAACATCCAAGCGCGTGTTTTCTTCAACTTGCTTGTCTTCTTCCTGAGTTGTGACATTCCTTGAATCGATATTTGTTGTTTTGTCATCAACTTGAATTCCTACATTTGATGCTTCCTTCTTGATAAGTTGTTGGACCTGGCTTTCTAATGACTTCTTATCCTTCTTAAGTTTCTTAATTTGTGTCAGCAATTTTTCGCTATGGTTTTTAAATCGAGAAACTTCTTCATTTTTGTCAACATTGATTTTGTCAATTTCTTTTTGCATATTTTGTAATACCTTTTTACCTTCTTGAGACATTACCTTTGAAATATCTGAGATATCTTCTGGTGTTACTGAATTTGGTTTTAGTGTAAAATCTTGGAGCGTTATTTTCTTCTTCTTGTAAGAAAATGTTAAAAACTTCTTCTTTGTATTTAGAATAAAGGAACCTAGAGTTTCCATCCAAGGTAACCCCAAAACAATGTCACTATCAATGTCAATATCGTCAAAACGTAAGGTTTTCACGGTGAATTTTGAGGTAAAAGTATAATCTCCAATATTTAGGTGTAAATTGCTTATATTGTATTGTTTGCCAAAAATATTTGTTTCAACTATATTTGATTCAGGAATCACCAATTGGTTAGCACATTTAGGACTAACATAATTACTTCTTTCAGCAGGACAGATAGAGATTATGATGTCCCTTCCTGCGAGCGATCCGTTGATTTGAAATAATGTATCAACATATTTACCAAAGGTTTCAGGAAACCTTTCATCTCTCATTTTTGGACTACACTCAATTTCTTTATCGGTTGACTCCATTTTTACTTTGTTAAGATGAACTTGGGATTTTTTTTTTTTCTTTTATATATAATATTTTTTTTAACTCTCTTTTTATTTTAATCTATAAAATATATTTCCACTTCTCTCTTATAAAAATCTAATATATATATATATATATATTTCAAATATTCTCTTCTTCTTTTGCTTCTTCTTTTGTTCACTCTTTTAATAAAATTCTTATATAATAATAATTTTTTTATATATAATTATAAATTATATATATTATATAATTTTAATTTATATATATTATAAAATTATAATTATATAAAATTTATATATACTTTTTTGAGACCCACTTTTCTTTTTATATGTAACTATATAAGGCTTGAATAGTATCCTTTTTTTATAATTAAAATAATATTTTTTTTTAGAATTTGGATGAGTCGTGACTAATTTGGATGAGACAATTTGGATGAGACGTGACTCTTGGTACCGTCACAATCTTTAGATTTGAACGATTAAAATTATTTAGATCACACCTTTTTTCTCCAATGTTATCAAAATATCTTTTACTTTTAAAATACCATGGGCTATTACCATGGGTTGTTTTTAAAACCTCCTGTAAAAAGTAGTAATATTTACGTTCACGTAAAAGCTTTTGTATCCTTGTTTTTTCTTTAACTTTTAAAATACCATGGGCTTATTTAGATCACACCTTTTTTCTCCAATGTTATCAAAATATCTTTTACTTTTAAAATACCATGGTCTATTACCATGGGTTGTTTTTAAAACCTCCTATAAAAATATTTACCTTCACGTAAAAGCTTTTGTATCCTTGTTTTTTCTTTAACTTTTAAAATACCATGGGCTATTACCGTGGGTTGTTTTTAAAACCTCCGTTAAAATGTTCTCCACATAAAAAGTAAAACCTCCGTTAAAATGTTCTCCACGTAAAAAGTAAAAAGTAAAACGTATTCCTTTTGTTTTTTGTTTTTCTTTCTTTTTCTTTTAACTTTCTAAAATACCATGGGTTGTTTTTAAAGCAGGCTTCTGAACGTAAAAAGTTTTAAATATACTTGAAAAGATTTCCGCTTATCTTTATTATGCACTTTTATCAATAATGTAAAACCCTTTTATATATATATATATATATTTTCACTTCTTTTTTTCTTCGGAATATATTATTTCCTTTCCTCTATTTTTTTATATACCCTTCTTCTTTATTTTTTATTAATTTTTTTTTAAATAATGGCCAAAGACCTAAAAAATGGAGAATCTCCCAATATGTAGTGAAACACTTCAATTATGACAGCAACGAAGTTGATGATAGGTTGATAGAACAAAGTTCCTTCTTAAGATTAATTACTCCAAAAGACTTGGAATATCAAATTATCCATTAAGGATATAAATATTATATTAAATATGTGAATAAGAATAAGAATGATGATGATTTACAAATGAGAACAAGAGGCTTGCTTATATACCAAGCATACCAAGCAAGTGTCTCTTCATGAAGAGTCATGTCCTATTAGACATGCCTCTTCAACCTAATTACTAGCTTAATTAACTATTATTTATGATTATTATCTTTTACATTATATTTATATTATTTATATATTTTTTTCAGTTTGCACTACAATATCACTACCTTTTGTACATTATGAGGCATATTACTTTGTATCTGGAGGATTGTTTTCTATTTTTGGATGATAGAAGTTGACTCAATTCTTTGTTGGCATGTGGAACACATTTGTATGTTTATATTAGAATTTAGGATATTTATTTATGCATAAATGAGTTTTGGCAGATATCGTTTGTGGGTGTTGAATGGAGTTAAGTTTTAGTAATTATTTGATTTATATGGGACAACAATGTGACATTTTGGTTATAATGGAAAACACGTCATTATTTTAATGTTTCATTGTTTAACTTCTTTCTTTTTCTTGCTCTCGTGTATGCAAGAGGTAGTCATAAGGAGGAAATAAGAGGGTTTAAGGATTTTTCCCAAGAGTAATTGTTAAAATTGGCAACTAGGGCCAAATACCACTTTAGACAGCTCCTTTGAGAAAGACAATTGTGGCATTGAATTCCTCTTTTCGAGAGGACCAAAATCGACCTAAAGACCACCAAATTTGGATAAGGGGAAAAATTTATTTATTTAAAAGAAATTCTACAAGTCATGACTTTATTAAGGTGGGAAATTTGAAAATTTGAAATTAAAATTTACCTCCAAATGTCAAGGTCAGCTTCACCTCCATAAGGACAAATTGTTATATATATAGGTGTCCCCCATTCTCATCGGACAAACATCGTTTGGGCATAAATTAAAAGGTTTCATCTTCTGTGGAAGCCGCAGCACAAGGAGGACAGGGCCGAGGTTGCTATGGGTGGTTTGGAGATCTCATTGTGGGTTTTTGATGGGTCTGAAATGCAGCTGAGGTAAACCAAGGCATATCGAAGGAGGGTTTGTAAGGCCGCAAGTCTTGTAGTAATTACAGGAGGTCCGCAGGTCTATTCTGGGCTAGTTGGAGGAGTCGTTAGGCCTTACTCCCTCAGCAAGTCAAGTTACAGGCAACCATGATGTAGAAGTATGCCAGCCGCAGTGATTGGAAACTTTGTTGACAGAATAAGAATGGGCTAACCAGGTTCGAGATCTTCCGCTGTTACATCATCACTGTTTATCATAATCAGTTATGAAGGCCGCTCAAATTGAACTAGGACCGAACTCTATTTGGAGTCTTCCTTGTAGTTGCTCTGTCTTCTATTGATCTCTGGTTAGGGCAGAATCTGGTTGCTATTGTTTGAAGGCTGAATGGAAGACTTGCCTGGGCTGCCTCCTTGTCATAAATTGTATTTTCTCCCTCTCTTTCTCTGCTGAACATTTGAAGATAATAATAAGAAGATTTGATCAAGGGTTTCCCCATCTTGGGGTTTTTCCCTGGCTTGAGCCAATCTCAGTGTTCTCTTGTCTTGGCTTGTCTTTTGCATATGTTATTTATGTTCTTTCTTCAATTACTGAGATAATAGTTTATGTGAAATGGAATTAATCTTGGGCACTTATGAATTATTGAAGTAATTTACCTAAGCAAAGAACATGTTTCAAAATTAACATGGTATCAGAGCTAGGTAAGGACAAGCCCAAGTAGGAGTCAAAGAGAAGCAATCACCAAGAGCAGTCTGTCGACAAGTCTCCATGATCTCTGTGGTTCCTCCTTTGCCATTGTATGGGCCTATTCATTGAGAAATCATAGTCCTGATCAACAGCATATGAAGAAGGTTGATAAGGTATCTCTTCAGCACTAAGGACTCGTTGAATATCAAATGTGCGACAGTGAGAAAGGTTGGCTTTGTTCTTGTTTAAAAGAAAATCAGTCTCGGCCCTCATTAGGGCACCATAATACATCCTCATCTCTATGTTTTGAAGACTTGCGGAGGAAGAAAATACTTATGTTGGTACCTGATATTGGATCCTCTCTTATAAAAGACTAAGAGTTGTCTTATCCCTGCGGAAGAGTTAGTAAGTATTGCACATCATAATTTTAAGACCTATTCTCAACCTTGGGTTTCTTTAGAAGCTTTGACAATGACAATGAATGATTGCTATTGCCATTCTATCCATGAATTTTAATGAGCCAAATACAGTTCCTAAAGCCTAATTGCAGCGATGATTCCGAGTCTAATTGCAGTAGTCAAATTACGATTGCAGCTCTCTCCTTTGCCATGATCCATTAAGTATTCATATATATCTGTCAAAGAAAATTAAGCCGACCTGTGCCAGTTCAAGAATGAAGCATCTATAGCTGAATGTTTTAATCTCACTCTTCAGATTGGCCTATGACATAAGGTTTCGTTGTTGTATTGTCTTTCTAACATCAGCTTCAGGACTCTCGCAATTGTTGGTCTCATGATATCTATACAGGGCATCTCTAATAATTGTTCTTTGGCATCTCTCCAATAGCAGCTTTGTGAAATCGTTCTTGATGATAATGGCTACAAAACTCTCGCATATAATGGCATGGGCTTTGATCTTGTAATAGCAATGCTCTCAGGCACTAATCTCGCACACTTATAAATTCGTCTCCCTACATGGTGCAAGTTTGTTAGCAAATGTCAAATACCAATGTACAAATCAGTGAAGCTTCAAATTATCATTAATGACATCCAATGTATTGATAAGTGAGAAGGTTGTATTGAAGGTGTGAATTGTATCAGCTTTCATCTCGGACTAGCAAAATCAGACGATAGCTACTGTAAAGCATTGTCATATGCAGGCCCGTGGCATCTGTGAGTGTGTTAGAAATACACTTTATTTATTAATTAATTAATAAATAAAGTGAACTTCTGAAAAAGCATTGGATACTTTTAATGAATATTTCCATAAGTAGACACCCTCATGGAAATACTTGTTTGAGCTACAGACACTAACATTTTACTAAACGAGATTCATTTGTATAAGAATCTTGTCCTGTGCATTGGATTCACCATAAAAGGAGGTTTCCCCCTTAAAGTGGATTGTTATTCATTGACTTTTTATCATTCTCAAGGTGTGCAATATCTTATTCTTGCTATTCTTATACTATTTGTGTAGTTTGGTTTATAACATCATGGTTGATCCTCCTAGTTGGCTACATCTAATGCATGACTTACTCGATGTCCCTATCGAGTCAAGTGCCATAATTAATTATGACAAGATACACTAAATACTATCTTTGAAATACAGGAAAGGCCCAAAAGCTCCCCACAAGATTTTACCTGCAAAATTTAACATTATATCCTAAAAATATCATCTTCTTCACCATGCTTCCTCAAATACCCTATGCTAATAACTAAATTTTGACTATCCAGTTGCCAACAACCTTTGGCATGAGGATGTTGACTCAATTCTCTCATATGCAACCGTTGGTTCTAATATCATATTAAATTATAGTTATACACAACATATATCTAGAATACTTACAAAGAGGGGAGGAGAGAGATGACACCATATTAAAATTATACATGACATATATGTAAAATACTCACAAGGACGGAAGGAGAGAAATAAAAATACTCAACGTGAGAATGAAAATGTAGACAATCACTTATTATTAAGTTGAAATATAGCATGCCTAATTAAATTTATGACTTAATGTTGTGTATGTCATTCACTTCGTTCTCTGACACTAATGCCTATGTAAGTAATATATTTATTCTATCCAATGTACTTTAATGTATATGGCATGATACTTTCGAATTAGTAGCAAATATGGTGACTTTTGAGTTATGTCACATGGGTTATTTCATTGCATAATGTTGGTTGTTGTCATGGTTTGTCTCTATAATAAGAAATTAGTTTTGTATCCTACTTTCATATTGAATAATGATGATGATGATAATGATTAACATCCACTGTGACCAAATTGGTCTACTGGACCTTAAAAAGGTAAAGGATTACTTGAAATTCTTTAAATTTTTATTTTATATGCTTTAAAAGCATTAGGAAAAGCATTCCAAGATTACCATAGTTTTGTTGAGTTAAAAGGTTAGTAAGGTTGGTTATGTCACAAATCTTTTGAAATTGAGATCTAATCTCAGTATATGTAGGGCATTCTAAGATAAAATGTTTTTCATCTTCAACCCACTTAGTGTCACAAAGGTGACAGATGCTTTCATCCCAACTTCCCAAGGCGTTTTTGGACTTGATCAACGCTTAGTTTTGCTATGGAGCTCATGATAATTAGTTCTTATTTTAGCAGTGTTTATTTCCTTTTCAATTGTCAATACAGAGATGTTTTCAACCTTCACGATTAGGGTCCATCACCTCCTTGCAATATCTTAATTTTCCTTTTCCCTCTAACATTTTATCACACCACATTTTTTCCTTAAATTTTGATGTAATAATATTTTTAATATTTTATCCTTATTCTGCAAAATTATCTCTTCCTTTATGCCCAACGCTTATGCTATATACTCTCTCTCATGCCAGACAATTTCATGTTACAATGTGTCTACATATTTTTATAGATAAGCTCATCAAAATAACTACATGTGGGATTATAGGGGTGGAGAAATTTTCTTTGGAAAATAATTATATAAGTAACTAAATTAATGTTGAATGCCATGATTCGTGTTTTATCAAGTCACTAAAAGACAAAGTAGACTTCGTGACAAAGTTCATTTCAGTGACATATCTAGGGTTAACACTAAAATTGTAAAAGCCACACCTACATTATGGATAGTAAGGGGTGCAAAACTTTCCTTCCGAAAATAATTATATAACCAACTAGACTCATGTTGAATGCCATGAGAATTCATTGTTGTCAAGTTTCCCGTTTTATCAAGTCACTAAAAGACAAAGTAGACATCGTGACAAAGTTCATTTAAGTGACACATCTGGGGCTAACACTAATATTGTAAAAGTCACACCGACATGTGGATAGTAGGGGGTGCATAATTATCCTTTGGAAAATAATTATATAAGAATCTAAACTCACATTGAATGCCATGGGAATCCAATGTTTTCAGATTCCCATTTTATCAAGTCACTAAACAATAAAGTAGACTTGTGACAAAATGCATTTAAGTGACACTTGGGGCTAACATTGTAAAATCCACAATGTTCCTCCATAACGCATTTGCAGGACTTAATTTCCTAATAAAGCAATGAAAGAAAAAAGCTTTGGGCAAATCTAGAACATGATGAGCTGACAATTGAATAAATTGCAAAGCTAGAGTCAAAGTGCTTCCATTACCCAAAAAACTATTTTTCCCTCATATTTACCACTTCACTTGGTTGGCTTGATGAATTAGCCAATTTACACCACCATGGCGATTCTGGTGTGCAGTTTTATTTTTTTGAGAGAGATGGAGTTGGATTACGGCAACAGAAAAGCATTCAAGAATTCTCAGCTCCATATCATTAAGAAAATAGCTGGCACAATTCCTAAAAGTCAAAAGGATTTTTACCTCAATCTGTCACTTTATTCCTATTCAACTTCTGAATGAAGCAATCTGAAACCACCAATCAGGCAGTTTAAGATTCCATTGTTATGATCTCATTTCCCTTGTCCTTACCATTGAAATATATAAAGTACAGCAGAAAAAAGCATCCATCTTCCCAAATAATGCTCCACGTTGCTGAAGCAATTGAAACTAACAAAAATCAAATCTTAAAATGTCTGACTTATTTTACAAGCTGTGACTCTAAAATAAGCAACCTTTTACTTCTCGGATTCAGAGCATGAACTCCCAGTGCAGAAGGCCAAATTACCATGCTGAAGCATCAACACGTTTCCAAGATTTCAGAATGCTGATCCCAAGGAAATGATATACATATACATACGATGGTCTGGAAGGATCCATGATATCTTCAACATAAGTTGATCCCTATTTTACTATCTACAACACATTGTGCACACTGTTGGATAGACCAACCATGTTTCAACATTTTCAATACAATATAATCACCTATATTTTCCACTCTTCAGCAAAATCTAGTTATTCTTATTTTCCCTAAACCCAAAATGTGTACCTGAACAATTTTTCAAAAGGAGTTGCTTCTGCATGAATATCTCGAGAAACCCATGACAACAGTTTAGAGCAATCTTATAAACATTTGCACATAGAAAGAACATAGTCATTCAAGAATACAATTTGAGCTTAAGAAACAAACTTGTTTAAATTGGGTAGCATTGGGAGGTATTCTCACGCGCCACTGATGCTAGGCTTGTGAGAGAGGAACACTCATAAAGTGTGATTTTATGAGTGTGTGGCCTTTGCACCCAAGTTATGGGCCTTGTACCCAAAGTGATGGGGTTTTGTGCCCAAGGAAAACATTTAAATTTTTAATATTCTAGTTTATTGTTGAGCTTGACGTTGGAGGTTTCCTGAAGGACAAGAGACATTCCAAAGGGGTCTTTGGTCTAGTATATATTCGAGTCCAATGTAGAGGCTTGAGGAACAACTCACGTGGACAAGAAGTTATGGATTCTTCTGAATTGAGCTCTGAAATTTATTAGGAAACTGCAGACCTGCAGCTAGGCAGCAGGGTGTTTTGGGGCATCTTTTCTATGGTGTATAAAGGCTTTGGTTTTGCTGCTTGTGGGTGAGAGGGCAAAGGAAAAGCTAGAAGAAACCTAGCCACTGGCCAAAAGGGAGAAGGTTGTGCCCTAACGAAGGACCGGCAGGCTAAAAGAGGAGGCCTACCCTAGTTTAAGGGTTGGTTGATCAAGTCGCTGTCTCAGCAAGCAGGCCGAGGGTGAATAAGAGCAGCGTAGTGCAAGCTGAGGCCTAAGGAGCAGGCCATAAGGAAAAATATGGGCAGTCGAGTGAGAGCTGCAGTCTAAGGAGAAGGCTGCAGGCCTGTCCAGGCTGGCCGCAGCTAGGAGAGGCTGGCTGAAGGTGAGAAAAGGAGGCCCCAGCCTGTTTGAGGTTTCTGGGAGCGTTCGGCAAGGAGGCCGCAGTGATGCAGTCTTGTTTGGGGTTGCTGTAGGGTACAGCAGCAGGCCGCAGCCTATTTAGGGCTGGCAAGGTGGAGAAAAGGCTACAGCTGGACTGTTGAATGTACAAGGGGCATTCCAGGAGGGCTGCAAAGTGACTAGGAGCAGTCCAAGATTTCCAAGAGATTGTTTGTTGGAGCTGCTAAAGGAACATCAGTTTATACAGAGCTAAACAGTTGTAAGTCAATGTTCCACCAAGACTCTGAGATGGGAGGGCACCAGTGCAGGGAGATGCACAAGGGGAACGTGTGGGACTACCCTCAAATGGCAGGGAAATTTAGGGGGGGCAATAATGAAATACATTGATCCATATTCATCACTCTAGAATCTACATTTATTTAAAAATTAAATTCATCATTCATCATTCTAAATTAATTTAAAATTTAAATTCATCATTCTAGAATCTAATTAGTACGAAGCAAAATAGACTATAGCAAACACTGAAGTCTGAAGACTAGAATAGTAAATTGATATAACTCAAACTCAAAAATAGTAAAGAGTGATGAGTCAAAGAATCAGTCTAAGGTCATCGATATCTAGAGTCAAGACTTGAAAGTTAAAACTGAAAATTAAAAATGGACAATGAGCATTGAAGGAGCGTTGCATGGAGGAGAGGCAAAAGCTAACCGGTAAGTTAGATAGCATTGCATGGTAAACCAAGTAGAGGTAATCTTGGTAAGTCAAATGAGTGAGTTAGGGATTGCAAATTAGTTTAGGTTTTAATATTTGTTATGTATTTTTATTTTTTATTTTTTATTTTTATTATTTATTTATTTTAAATTTCAAGGGTTAATAGACAAAATTGAGGGGAACGTGTCCTCCCTCAAAAGGGGTAATTCTGGGCTTGGTGCTCTTGATTAAATGCTAGTTCCAGACCCTCATACTTGATAGAATCCAATGGAAACATTGCAATCCCCCCAATCCTTAATTCCTGAACACTGTTAACTCTGCTGAGTTTTGAATGGGATATGAAATTATATTTTCTCCATATGAAGTCTGATGATGTTGGAACCACTCTCAAACATCTTGAGTCATTTCATGGTAATGTTAAAAAATTAAGTAAAAGGATGAAAATGGAAGATAAAGGAAAATGTCACTTTAGGTTTTCCAACTCATAAATTATTGTTTTGAAGAAAAATTAAGGGGGCACGCCCAGCCCTTTCTAAGGGTGGACACCCAGAAGCACCCTTTTTGAGGAGTCGTGTCCCCCACACTGGGGAAATGTCCCCCCTTCTATCTCCCCGCATCTCCCCAAAAGGGGGACGTGGATAAACGTTTCCCAAAATTTCCCCCCATCCCAGGTGCATGGGGTGCATGCACCTCACCCTGGGCAACTCATCCCCGTGGAACACTGCTGTAAGTATTGTATTATATGTTGGTCTCTACAAAGGATTGTAAAAGAGTCAATATCCCTTGTACAAGAGCCCTGTGGATTTTCTTATTATTGGACTTAAAAGAAAATGAGCTTGGCAAATTAAATATTGTGCTTGATCTAATTGCTTATATGATTTCTGCTGTGCCAAAGATTTAGAAGGTTAGGCATTTTAGTGTGTTGTGTTTTCTAGCTAAAACCTAGACCAGACCTGGGGTGCATGGAATTTTAACAAAACTTACTTGCTCATGTCCACGAAGAGAAACAAATCCTCGCAACAACTCACGTTTGTAATGGCAATCACCACTTAGATGACCTGCACGAATCTAACCCATCAATAAACAAAATCAGTACACCTCAAGTGTGAGCTGAAAACTCCAAATCATATGAAAAATAACCTGAAGATTGTATTCAGTCCAGCTGTATGTCTAATTGATAAAATATTCAGACCATTACAAATTCAATGACATCAAATGACCCAAGAAATGGAAACGTTTATCAAACAAGATATATAGACATCTCAATCTAAGTCAAACAAAAGAATGATAAGAATGCCCTTCAACTGTTTGCCAAAAAATAGTATTGAATAGTTTAGAATGTGTGTCTAATGGGGAACCGGAGAATTCTAAGAGACATACAAGGGACCAAGTTCCATCAGTATGGAAGACAACAGCACAGAGAATTTCAAGAATGAACTGAACGCTAGGTGTATTAAAACAGGATTTGGGAAGAGCAACGACATCAAACCAAAGAAGCCAAACTAGGCTCAGCAAGGCTGGAGCAAGGTTACTTGGGAGTGGGAGCGACACTTTCAGAAGCTCCCGGTTGGGGAGCGATTTTTTATATAATATATATTTTTTATATTTTGATGCATATATGTCAACAAAAGCATGTAGAATGATGAATTAGATATAAAAAGCATAAAAAACATAGATTGAACCATATAACAACAATCATGTAGAAGTTATAATCTTCATCAACCACATCCACAAGTTAGTAACATAGCAACATAACATATTGAGTCTCATGATTCATCAATCTTAAAGTTTCAAGCTTTCAAAATTCAATATATAACATTTATCATCATTGATCACCAAAGTTGTACTTGTAAGCTAAGTGTAACCATTACAACAAATAATATCTAACATGAAATGAAACAACTTTCAACTTTCACGTAGCATCATATTCATAATTCATTACCAATGAGTTATACTTGCCAACTTCAAACTTCAAACTTAAATTGTTATATATTGTTTACAAAAAATATCATAATAATATGAAAGAGTCGACAGTTATAAAAACTACTAGAAACTAAAAAAGAAAAGTAAATCTATTATCTATTATCTATTGCTAATGCTTGGGCCTCTTGCCGCCACGAGAAATGTTGAATTTTTTATTCTTGTTGGAAAATCAGGATCTTTGTCATTAATATCACTCTCTAAGCATTAATATCTAGAGAGGTATCTTTGTTATTACCTCTGGATCTATATAAGGATCTTTGTCATTAATATCACCCTCTAAGCATTAACATAAGATAGAAAAAACATAGCATGTCAAGTCAAGATTTTGTTTGAGTGATAGGTACATTTTTAGTAGGGGCATGATAGAGGAGTTTGACAACCAATGTCACTCACATCAAGGTACATAGAGGGATTAGTGTTCTTGATTAAATACAAGTTCCATACCCTAAGACATGACAAAATCCAGTGGAAACATTGCAATTCCCCCAATCCTGAAATCCTGAAAAACTGATAAGTCTGCTGGATTTTGAATGAGATCTAAAATTCTACTTTCTCCATATGAAATCCAGTAAGGTTGGAACCACTCTCAAACATCCTGAGTCATTTCATGGTAATGTTAAAAATTTAAGTAAAAAGTCATCTTTTTACTTTAAGAATTTAACATTACCACATATCAATACTAGGGCCACAGGCTTGATCATTAGGCTGCCCCACTAAAAAATTATTTGTTTATTTGAAAAAAAAATGCATTTGAAATATTACTGCAAAAAAAAAAATTGAAAAAAAGACTAGGGAACTCCCATAATCGCTCCCTAAAAACCAGGGAGCTTTTTTTTAAAGGGAGCGCGCTCCCGACTAGCTCCCGAGTGGAGCGCGAATTGGGAGCAGGTTCGTGGGGAGGGGGACGCTCCCCTGCAACCCTGAGCTGGAGAGCAAGAGTATACCTTGGAAAACAAAAAAAATTGAAAACATAGAGCAAAATTTCACCAAACAATTTCTGAGCTTTTTCCCAGACAATCTCTCCAGTCTGAACAACTTGCCAGCCCATATCTGATTCACAGACAGCAAGATTTTTCTGGACCAGGTCCACTCGGCCCAGTTTTGGCACTGATCTAGGTACGACTCATGAGTCTGAATCATACCCAACAAGTCCTGATAATAAATATCAAACGTAACATGTAATAGCATCGTGTGTAAATGTGCAAAAGGAACTCATGCAAGAAAGAGCAAGATCTGTTCCTGCTAACATTTTTGTAAAAAGAGGAAAAAGAAGCTAGGAGATGGATTGATCACGGAGAAGGCAGCAAACTGAACATACTATACAGAATCACCACACCTAGAAAAACAATTTTGGAAGAATCATAGCATCCAAAAAAGTATGGATGATCTAATCTCCATAGATATTGATTAAATTCTGCAGGACAATTATATCCTGCAAGAGAGAACAAAGGCACTAAAAATCAAAGTGGAAGAACTTTCCTTTATTATAAATAAATTAAAGATGGAATAAAGGTATCATAAAATATGAGTGAAGACGTGAATGGACTGCAGGAATTTCTAAGGTGGAGCAAGGAGAAAATGACAGATGACATAAGAGTCTTGTTTAATATGATGGTCAACCAAAGCCTTCAGGTTTTTACAGTCTTGTTCCAGTGGTGGGTTTTACATCTAAAGGTAGCAGCCCATATATCAAGTCAGATAATATATGGATTTGCCCATAAAGAAACCATTGAAAAACAAGAGCCTAAAAGATGGGAAGCAACTTATAGATAAAAGCAAAAATGTAAATCTTAAAAAGTGGAAAGAGACCAAGCAGCTTGCTCAAAGGGAAAGGAAGAACTCAATGCTTATTTCCAAGAGAAACTCATATTTCTGTGTGAAATACAAACACAAGAAAGAATATTACTGGTCCCTTGTAACTATAAGCACATGGTGTATACTATAACAGATGTTGCATGTGAACAAAATCTGATGGGAAAAGCAAATGACGGCATGACTAATGACAGTTTCTAAGCAATGTTTCTGCAAAGGTGGAAAGTGGATATAGTTGCCAGGAATAGGAAGAGTGAGCATGCAAATTGCTATACTCTAGCGAAGTCAGAAGACAATATAATGCCAATTGATGAACAAGAAGTTGTGAATGGGACTATAACATTAGGAATACAGTACAACAAGTGTAGATTAAGAGAATAAAAAAGGCACATTAACATCTAATTTGAGAGGATGCCAAGACTGCTACTACAGATACCAGTACCACAAGCTGCAAAGAAATCTTCTTATTTGCAAATGTAGAGCTACAATGTCAACAACATAAGTTCAACCAAAATTTAACAAATAGTATTTATTTGTGTATGACTATCAATTAAAACTTAAAAGGCATCCAGCAAGGTCCGGTTGGCACATTTCTTGTCTCTAGAATATTGATGTTTGTAGCTCGGGCAGGTACTTCTGCACAGGCCTAAGTGTATAGGCATGCAGAAGTCACCCACAGTCTTCTTATGACACTTTATCAAGTGTGAGAAAGTTGCTATTGTATCTTAGCCCAAATCTAACTTATGGAAAGAACATAATAAATTTTGTTGGCTAATTGTGATGAGGCAAGATCTAATCTCAACCATCAATCACTTTGAAGATTAGGGTTAGATGTTTAGCTCAATGTAAAGTTATAAAAGCAAGGCTAAGAAAAGAAGAAAGAGACACCATCCAGCAACGCAAGCATTTTGAGAGAGGGATTTTTTCAAGTGAGGAGTGTGATAATCTAGTTTGTCAGGTCTAAGGAGCTGCAGAAGTGCAGCATTGGATATCCATATCAGCCAAGGACATCGAAGACAGATCTAAGGCCTAATATAACAGATCAAACCCAGAGAATGCTGTATCTATAATTTTCTTCAGTTGGGCCATTATCCCAGGAAGGAATCCCAAGTAGATTCTGAGTTTTCAAAGAAGAATTGTAGATTGGGCAAAATCTATTTGTGTCACTTGTGATTGGGATTGGTGTAATTTTTCTTTCGTTAATTGTGTTAAGATAATTTTGCTTTCGTTAATTGTGTTCAGAACTTAGTCATGCATTTATTTAATAGATCTACAATCTGCTAGGTTAATAAATTACCAAGTGCTAGGTTCAACAAAGATTTAACATGGTATCAGAGCAAAAACTCTAAAAATTGATCTCCGAATCACGGTGCTAGGTTCGTACAAGCATACGAGGCATAGATTTACCTTTACAAGGTCTCAAGTCGACTGTATGCAGGTTGAGAAAGCAAGTTATAAAACGATACGGCGTAGGAGCAGTTGAAGACCAAATCCATTCATACAGGGCCCCAAATCCAGGTAGTCTGTGAAGGTAAAAGGATAAAAAAACAATTAAAAAGGGGAGGTTGATGACTGAGTCGACTGCCAACCAGTTTGGCTGACAATCAGGGGGTTTTCAAACCTGCCTGGCTAACATTGGTGATTAAGAGCCAACAATCAAACGCAAGGGTGACGGGACAAGGAGATAGGGGTAGTGAAGGAAGCCCACCAGCCGCAACCAACAATGAAAGAAAGTGTCGAGATAGAGGCGGCTCAGGGGTGGTCACATAGCAAGGACACATGCGTAATGAACCAAATGCAGCAGACTACGATGAAGTCAATCATTGTTTCCAATACGTAGTGCCAGCCAGGCCACAACCACCATTGAGATCGCAGTAGGGAAACGACAATGAGGGTGGACCAGTTAGCGTGGCCAAAGGCCTCACGGAGATAGACTTGGACATTGTCCGTGAACTCTTCGAAATTATGGTGAGCCGACAACAAAGGTTTTTCGTAAATCTGTTGGACTCAACAAAGAAGAAAGGGAAATCCACGAGTGGATTCGTTAAAAGGAGGAGGATAACTGGCAACTGGAGAGAACAAAGGCAACGCAAGAAAGTTGTGCCACAGTATGGCCGACACGCCAATCAAACAGGGCCATTAGGCGCCACAAAGGAGATTCCTATCGCTGCCAAAGTGCAAGAACCGTTAGAGGTGATCGAGATTCAACATAAGTAACTGCTGACACCATCAAGAGGGCTAGCAGAACGCGATGCATAAGCAGTATGGTTAGCAATGTAGCTAGCAGAACACGATGCATAGGCACTACGGTTGGCAATGTAAGCAGTGCAACAAACACCACATGAGGGAAATGCACAAGGAGCGATGTGGCCATGCATAAAGTCGATGAGAAAGGATTTTGAGCAACCAGTGATAGGTACATTAGAGTAATGTGTGGTCGGGACATGGAGGGGGCATAGGTTAGTGTTATAGAAGACAACAATTGCATAAGGATGAAAAGTCACTAGATAGGGGATCTACCATGACATGCACGAGTTGCTAGTGGCCAACAGAGCTGGTAACAACCAGGAGGGCAAGTCAACACTTGAAGGGAAAGGGGGGGGACCATACCAGTTAAGGGATTTGGCAGCAAATTTCGAGGGTGTTACAAAGGATCAAGATAGATCCACAAGGGAGATCCTAGCAGATCTATAACCCAACAGCAATGCTAGATTGACTTAGCTCAAGGGTTATTGTAGCAGACCAAAGGGTTTGGAGAAAATCCATGGTGAAAAGGGATGTTAAGGAACAGGAGGCTTCTAAGAACAAGTGCAAGGGGAGTAGGTATTCAAGGATACGTCCAAACTAGGTGGCAAGGAAGGCTTCCAAATCAAAGGGTGCAACCATGGCAAAGGATGCAATTCCAGAAATGAAGCCAATTCTAGAGGGGGTAGAAGTACCTGCTAAGAGGGAGTGTTGATTCTTGTAGCTCAGGAAAGTACTTTTGCACAGGCCAAAGTGTCTAGGCATGCAGAAATCGCCCACAGCCTTTGGCCATTTGGCCGCTTTAAATTAAACTCTATTGAAAAAGAAAAACATAAAATTGCTTAAAAAAACTAAACATAACTTCAATTTTTCAAAAATAGTTTGATGTGTCCACAGGGGCTTGGATAGATGGTGATCTGGTGTTCTGTTAAGGCACTCCTTGATGTGAAGTCACCAATTCAATTCCCTGCCCCGATTGGGGTGATATATTGGACATGATGAAGATGTAGTCCTGCCAAGCTTACAAAAAAAAAAATAGTTTGCCGCAATTTAAAGAACAGACAAGGTTAGACCATATGGTGTAAGCAACCCATCATAAAATTGTTGCAAATAAATAAACAAAATTAGATAGAACAATAAGAAAATGTAATGACTGTAACATTGTGAAACCATCATAAACGCCAAGTTCATTTGAAAAGACTTAGGAGACCTTGACATCAACGACCTCATGGTCCAATCTCTATCTCTTGACAAGTTCTTTACTTGTTCTTCTTTCTAGTCATGGACAAACTCAGTTAGTGGTTTGTATCACTGTACCTTTTTCATGGTTTTATACATATGTTCTGTTGTTATGCTTATGTAAGTTTCTTTCTTTTATTATTTTCGGCATTTTCTGGGAGTTGCACTTGCACTCCCCACCTTGCATTCATTCTGGTTGTACTCTTCAATCCCATTGGCCTACTTGTGGCCATTCATCGGACATTAATATAATTATCTTATCTTATCTTATATCCCAAAACATCATCAACAAACACATCTAGCAATCCTCGGTAGTAAATTTTGTTGCTATTGTGTTAGTCGCCAAGGCTAGAAATTATGAGTTAATTAAATTAAATTTTGGGCCACTTACGGAAGTTGCATCATTACCTCATGTATATACCATGGCATAGTTGCCATGGAAAGGTTCCATTGGGGTTGCCGAAGAGTTGGTTAGAATTTTCATAGAGAGTCAACACACATAAATCAAAGGAGGCATCTCATTAACACTACGATGGGTGAATGTAGTATTTGAGGGCAATTTTCTGGCCTTAGTTTCTTAAAAACTAGGGCTTTCAACAGCACTCCAATAAATCATAATTTAAATTCTAATAGACAGTGCAATAGCTAAATGCAGTAATTAAACTTCAATAAACAGTGTTGAAGAATCTAGGGCAATGAGATGTAGAGTGATTCTTCGGGACTAGATAACAATTTGTGAAGTCTTTTCCAATTTGACTTTGTTAGCTTAATCTTCTTTTTCTCTTATTAATGCATGTGTGTGTACTTCATCAAACTGCTATCAAAATCACAAAACAAGAACACAAAATATTGGCTCTCTGCCAGGGCCAAAACCTCTTTTCTCTTGAGAGGAAAACCCTTCGGTTAGTTTTCTCTTATTGAAGCCTCTTTCTTGATCAATGCCAAACCCTAGACCCTTGAATAGAAGATCCTCCAAACACAAGTCAAGACCTTCCTTTTCTCTACACTATGTCTTCCCGACACTTTGTCCACTTTCTTCCGGCATTTTTTCCTCCTGCACTTCGTTCTTCCTTCCACTGTTAGTCGTCCTTCTGGAAGAGACACTTATCTTTCGTACTTAGTGAGATCCTTCACCTAAGGATACTTTTTCCTTGTCTTGACCAACAGAGTTTCTTCTTTGATGTATATTTGTAGACTGTGTGATAGCACTGCAGCCCTAATTCTCGCACGTGTGAGAGGTCTTGTTGATGTTATATGGCTCCTTTTTCCTTCGCTTGAGGTCCTTCCTTCTTCTCTTGGATAGGAGGCCTAGGAGGCCTAGTTTGTAGCCCAAACGATGAGAGATGAGAAAAATTTGATGGTGTTAATGTAGTGACCGCAGACAGCCCTCCTTTTCCTCCCACGTGTCACTGCAATTAACCCTAAAACAGTCCTTTAGACTTCGATTATACCTCCTCCTTCTTCGTTGCACTAAAGGCTCCTTTAAACTTGACTTTTCAACCTTTTCTTTGACTTCACTTGCTCACTGATTTCAGAGATGATTGGCGTTGTCTTTGGAGGAGTGGACAACCTCTATATATAGAGGATTGTCCCTCCTTTAGGCCGACTTGCTGCCTTGAGGCCGACTTGACTTCCTTTGCTTCGATGGGTGCTTTTAATGGTGCCATTGCTTCTTTTGATGGTGTCTTTGCTAGGAGGAGACTTGACTTTGCTTGGAGGTGACTTCTTTGACTCTTATACATAATGTAACATACCCTTAAGGTCTTTAACATAATTCTTTTGACCTTTTGACTTACCTATAGCACTTTAACATGTGCTAGACCTACTTCAATGAGCAAGAAACTCATTGACATATATTATAAAAAAATATATTTCTTTTCTTGGATAAATACAAATATCAAAAGTAAATTTATGAAGACCGAACCTAGTTACATTTCCTTCAACATAGTGTGTCCTCAATAATAAATTATACAGTACAGTGTCACAATTTATCCAGCAAACCCAACAAATCAATTTAGGCTAGTTCCATAATTTAATTCCAACAATTGAGATAAATTTCGTATTCAACAGATGAATAATTCCAAGGCCAAACCCGAAGTGTACTAATATAATCTACAAGGTACTTAAGATGGAATCGAATGGCACAGGATAGCTTTCCACCACAATTTCTTAAGAAGGTGACATCAAACCCAACATACTTCAACCTATTGTAGATGTATTTTCCTGTTACAAGATGACTTCACAAGAGTTGGACCTTTGATCCGTGATCTCAAGACGTGACTCTAACGTGTGCTCTATCGCAATTAATCTACCCAGGATTCACATTGATTCAATGATTAGGCAGCACAACTCCAGAGTTATTTTGGATTGTGGCTAAGCAGAATAGTCAATCTACAATTTAATCGGTCCAGAAAGATTACATGGGGTTGTCGGACTCCATCAAGGATTAGTTAGTGTGGCTCCAAGATTTTTGTGAACTA
The DNA here is from genome assembly GCA_031772625.1 of Pinus tabuliformis. Taxonomy (NCBI): domain Eukaryota; kingdom Viridiplantae; phylum Streptophyta; class Pinopsida; order Pinales; family Pinaceae; genus Pinus; species Pinus tabuliformis. The sequence goes on along the minus strand of CM062811.1, from coordinate 988,636,142 downwards.
CTTCTTAAATTGTTCATGTAATGACCCACCTACAACTATAAATAAAATACGAATATTAGCATACATACGAGACCTCCATACAATTGCTACGTATGCATGGACCCACATGTATTGCAATATATATATGATGGTTACTACATGGAAAGGTATAAATTAAGGTAATGAATTAATTATCGAAATGAATACCTACCTCACCAGAATATCATGAATATATCAAATGGAGTCGTCTACCGAGGCGGAGGTATTGCCCAGACTGCCAAAAGTGGTTGGAATCCGGGCAAAAAAATTCCAAAAAATCTTGTAGACACAGTGTTTGAATTGTGTTTTTGATGGTGGAAATGGATTCAACACCATCAAAAACGTCTAGGACACCTAAAATTTTGAAGTTTAACAACTATAACTTGGATTTACAAAAATCCTTGCCCGAATTTCCATAACTTTCTGGGCAATTCCTCCGGCTTGTTAGACTACGGCATATCAAATTAGGTTGGTAATACGTGTACCACCTTATATATATATGTATGATAAACCCTTAAAGAAAATGTTAATTTTAATTTACAAATTATATTTAAAATTAAAATTAATAAAATAATAATATAAATTAACTAAAATTATAAACTAAATTAATTTATTAAAATAATATAAATTTTAATTAAATCAAATCCTACTTATTCAAATAAAATCCATAAAATCAAATGAGATTTGATTTTATAAAAGTTACACATAACAAAAACAATGACACAGAGATGGGAGGAAGGCAGTGGGTAGAGAAATAAAAGGAGGAAGAAAATCTTGAGGAAGGAAAAGGAGGCTAAGAAGAGGAAATTTCTGAGTCTTACTTACTGAGAGGAAGAGTTTCAATTGTTCTTAAGTTTTTCGGCACAGGGGACCAGATTGCGTCAATTGAGCCACACTCGGGCACTGAGTACCTAGGTTGTACCCAGTTTGGCTGAGTGGTTTCGGTATTTTGGTATCGGAATGAGAGCGGGAGCCTCCTCTATACTCAATTTTCAAATTCCATGTCTGCTTCATGATAAGCTCAAGCCAAATCAAGGATGTTGATATAATTGTTAAGATAGATTTATATTAGGAAAAATTGGACCTTACAGTTCACGCAGCCACAAAGAATAATTGACTAGAAACATTGGGGTAGAATTACCCAACCCCCGTCTCATAAAGGTTTCGACTTGTCTTAGCGAACCGTATTGTATGCCTCAGAATGTTGAACGGTTGTCTTGTCTCAGGAGATTTTGACTTATTCCAAGAGATTCGCTTTAGGACAAATGCGCATTAACTAGGAAAATTTCAGTGATCTTCGTTTAGAGTCCCCTTAGTCTGCGTTATGAAGTTGGCCAAATATTTTCTCAATTCTTTACCAAAATCCCACGCAACTTCAGACAGATACCTCCATGTTTGCTATAACAAGTAGAAAGAAAACACAAAACAAGTTCCTAGGTGTTTTATGAGATTTTAACCTGCTTAAATACAACTGACCTTGTTTATCCTTCAATTAGATGATCCCTTGTTTAACAGAACAAAGAAGGAAAGATAAAAAAAAAAAGAGTTACTAACTAGGGTGGAATCTTTCACCACTGCAACTGAGAAAACGGGTCTTAAAGCCTTCAGAGCCTCAGGCACCAAAAAAACAAAGACAAATGATCCAATCCAATGATGATCCAAATGAATTCAACCCTCTTGTATTTATAGATTTCCTTGAGGGGATTCTCTTCTTAATTAATTGAGTAAAATTCACACCAAACCCCAACTTTGGGTTTCTTTGCCCAGTTTCCCCAAAACTTGCCCTTTGCTGCCCAAACATTGGGTATTTTGGGGTTTTCCCCTTTATCAAGGACTATATCCTACGGGGATTGATAGGCTACTTCATCTCTTAGACAATTAATTTCTCAAGAACATTACAATCCCCCCTTCCCAACATTGCTTGTCCTCAAGCAATGACAAGTTCATTGTGGCTTCCTTCAATGGACTTGTTCTTCTGGGCAAAGATTCTTCTTCTTCTCCTTGTTGTGACTTGGCTAGGTAACATTTTATCTTTTCGACCATCCAATCGCCTACATTCATGTCTTCCAAACTTGAACTAGTTGAGCAAGAGTCCAACTTTAGACATTTCTACGAGATTTCAAGCAGTCTCCTCAAAAGCTTGGCCTTGGAACCCACAAGCTCAAATAGTGTTTCATCGCCATCCATGTCCTCTCTTGCAGATTCACTTCCTGCAATCAGGTCACCTATGCTCCTCGTCTTCATCCTTCTTGGTTGATTTCCCTCTGAGTAACATTTACGATTTGCATAAAAGTTGTTGCTATAACGCACTCTCTTGGCACCTGAATTACTCACTTGACGAATATGGCCCTCTAGTGTACCTTCTAATGTGGATACAGACTTTGGGAAGCCCTGCTTACCTAAAGATGCAGTTTGAATGCCTAAAGCCTCCACGAAAATCTTACCAGAATATACAAGTCCCTTATAAGCAAGGATAGTAGATGCTTGGGCACAAGCTACGATAATTTCAAGGTTGCATTCCATATGGGGAGATTCAACAAAACTCTAGATAGTTGAAAGGAACTTTGAGGGATCAAATGAATAAATGGCATGGGAAATGTCTGTAGGATTATTCACAATTGCACCCTCGTGTATTCCACTATTAGCGATAGCTTTATTTTCAAGTATATGTCGTACTTCTTCAAACTGACAAGAACAATATAATCCTAACTCCACTCGTTTGGCCAATTCATCCAATGCATGCATCAATGCATTGCGAAAAGCCCTTGCACTAGTCTACTTTGCATTCTGTGAGAAATGAGATTGAAAAGGTACCAATTGAGATTCCTCACACCAACCAAAGGTGGCATCACCAAAAAATGCCACTAACAAACTATCATTTCAAAAGTATTTATTTGCAATTTTTGAAGCATCTGTGGGATCGAAAATCTGTCTAGGCCACCTGGGATGGCTCCTCACTTTACCCCATACCAAGTCCCCAACAAAAAATTGACGCTCTGATACATAATTAACAAGAGTCAATTTTTCAAACGTAGAACCTCTATTAAAGGACCTTATATGATGGTGTTTATTTGCAGTTTGTGGTAAAGGTGATGTTCATGAGCAATCCTGGATATTTTTATCATTTCCTTCCTACATATCAGATGCTTCCACGTGTCCTTCTGGTTGCAATATGTCCCTTGTTGCACTCAAACTGTCAAAGTTCCAGGGAAGCGGAGGTACCAATTTTTTCAACAAGGATCGGATCACTTATCAGCAATCTGTGTGTCATAGTCATCCCATTCTGCAAGTTATATATTGTAAATGATCTTAGTAAAACCATGAGCCTATGTAACAACCTAGGTAAGAGGACTAATGGATACCCTAACACCTGCGGCCTCTCCAAACAAGGAATACAGCTAGGGTTTCATCATATGCAGTAAACCACATGAGACCTGTTGTCTTGTGCTGTCATACTCCGTCAATGGCTGGATGACTTTCGTGGTCACCGTTGTCTCCTGTTGCCTTTCACTACCGCTAGGGCTGTCGCAGAATGTCGGACATGGAGCTAGAGGATGTGGACTACTCCGCCAACCCTAACCCCTATGTTTCTATCTAGCGAAGCCCTAACCCTAGGTCAGTTTCCTCACTTGTCGGTTATTAGGAACCGTCTATTCCGCTCATCTCCGTTTCGCCCCCCGTCGTTACACTCCCCGATCCATCTACTTCTGGTCTCCCCTTTGCCGCCCTTTCCATAGACTCCCCGGAACTCGACTGTCCTCCACTCTCGCCAGCAACTCTCCATCTACTAACTGCCTGCTCATCATCTTCCCCTCCATTTGAGCCATCGCCATCAAGGAATTGTAGAAATTTCTGTTTTCCCACCCCGGTTTTCAGTTTCTCCTTATTTCTCCCATATAGTTAAATGCCCTTTCCCATAACCATACATTTAACACGCTGGAAAAAATAAATTTGCTGAAAACACAAATTCTGGAAATTTTACAGAATGCTGGAAATTGCAGAAATAAAAATCAGCAGTAATAAACAGTCATTAAAACACATTTAAACACTGAGATTTTTGGTCAATGTGACCCTGGAAAAACCCTCTACAACTCTTGGGGAAAACCAGTTTGAGAGCTCTTCTTTATTTCTGAAAATTGCCTTTTTACAGTGAGAAATATTCAGCAAAAAATCAGCAAGCAAATTTACAACTTATCTCTTTTCCCATGCCTCACAGCAAACAGGACAGCAATAAATGTTGTACGGCCTCCTCGATTTTCGTGCCCACTTTCAGCATTAAATGTTGTTGTATGGCCAGCATTAAATGCGTTGTAGGGACTGCAATAAATGCATTGTACGGCCCTCATTTTGCGTGCAGAAAAATCAGCAAACTACTCCTCAATTTTTGTGCAAACCACTCCTCGAAAATCGTGCCAAAATCTTCCTTTCACTGTGTGTTGAACCAGCTGTACAAATCTGCTCAACTGCTGCCTTGGAATGTGTGCCAAGCTGCTGTCTCCTTCTCCTCCCTGCTCAGAAATCTCTCTTGCTCTCTTGCTCTCCTTCTACCAATCTGCTCATGAAAGAATGAATGACATTTTCCTCCTTTTCCTCCTTTAATCTAACCCCAAGTGACTTTTGGGTGATCCAAGTGACTTTTGGGTGATCCCTAAATCCAATGGCTGAAATAGATTGAAATCTAAGGCTGAGATTAAATGCTCATTTAAATCTCACTTTTTATTTTTTAATTCACCCCACTTTAATAAAGACCCACTGAGTCATTTATTTCCAAAGTCACTTTTCCTTTTTAATTTTTCATTGACTTTATAAAAGTCACTTTAAAATTAGACTTAATAACTTTATCACTTAAAGTCACTTTTAAATTAGATTTAACTTTATAAAAATTATAAAGTTACTTTAGGAGAAAAATTAAATTCTTTTGGACACTTTTCTCTAGGCCAAAGATCAAACCCTTAAGGAACCACCTGTCCTCCGGTACCAAATTTCAACACTCCCTCTTACCGAGGAAGGTGTTCCTCACCACACCCATCTTGTCTCTGAAGTAGACATGCTTGCCTCGTGGTAAGGCTTTGGTAAGAAGATCTGCAACCTGCTCATCAGTGGAAATATACTCAAGCTTCACAGCTCCCTTCTGAACATAGTCTCTGATGAAATGATATCTGATCCCGATATGCTTTGACTTTTCATGAAAAACTGGATTCTCCGTGAGTTTAATGCAACTCTGGTTATCACAGTAAATCACTGAAGGTCTCAACGGTTGACCAAATAAGCCAAACAACATCTTGCGAAGCCAGATAGCCTCACAACTAGCTAGACTGGCTGCCATATACTCTGCTTCCGCTGAACTCAGTGCTACTGACCGCTGCTTCCGGCTGAACCATGACACCACTGCTGAACCCAACCCAAAACAACACCCTGAAGTGCTCTTCCTATCAGAAGCACAACCTGCCCAATCAGAATCAGTGTATCCTGCCAATCTCACTCCATCTCCCTGCCTGTAGTCCAGACCATAATCCATTGTCCCCTGCAAGTATCGCAAAATGTGTTTTGCAGCCACCCAGTGAACCTTCCTAGGCTCACACATAAACTGACTCATCGTGTTGACTGCAAAACAGATATCTGGTCTAGTGTTGACCAAATACATCAAGGAACCAATCAGCTGCCTGTACAATGTGGGATCCACCAACTCGGAATCCGAAGCATGAAGCTTCTTCCAGTTGGTGATCATCGGTGTCGACATGGGTCTACAATCCTCCATGTGGAATGTGCTAAGGATGTCCACAATATACTTCCCCTGCCCCAGGAAGAAATGCCCCTCCTCCTGCCACACCTCCAAGCCCAAAAAGTAATGCATCAAGCCGATGCCCTTCATCTCAAACTCCGTCGCAAGATCTCTCTTGCAGTGCTCTATGAGTCTCTCTGCACCTGTAATGACCAAGTCATCCACATACAACACCAGAATGAGAGGCTCCTCACCAATCACAATAATGTAAAGGTTCGGATCTACCTCACTCTTTGTGAAACCCATCCCCTGAAAATATGTATCTATCCTGGAGTACCAAGCTCTGGGAGCTTGCTTCAAGCCATAAAGGGCCTTCTTCAGTCTACACACATGGGACTCCTTCCCATGCACCTCAAAGCCCTGTGGCTGCTCAATGTACACCTCCTCCTGTATGAAGCCATTGAGAAATGCGGTCTTCACATCCATCTGGTGGATCTTCCAACCCATCTCTGCTGCTATCGATATAATGGAGCGGATCGAAGTATATCGAGCCACGGGAGCGAAAGTCTCCTCATAATCAACTCCCTCTACCTAGGAGAACCCTCTAGCCACAAACCTTGCTTTGAATTTCTCAATGCTGCCATCTGCAGCATGCTTTACCTTGTAAAGCCATCTGGAAGTAACCACGGATTTGCCTTCAGGCCTCGGCACCACCTCCCAAACATCATTCTTAATGATAGAAGAATACTCCTCCTGCATGGCCTCTCTCCAAACCTGCTGGCTAGCTGCCTCCTCATAGCTAGAAGGCTCAGAGTCAAGGACGTTGGTAACCATCACCATATAGCTACAAAACCTCTCAAGTGGTCTACTCTCTCTGACCGGCCTCTTCGGCTCAGCAACAGATGAGGCATCTCTCAAGGTGTCCTGAAGCCACTTGGGCTTCCTCTTCCCTAAGCACACTTCTCCCACTGGAGAATGAAACTCCTCATCATCATCATCAGGAGCCTGAACTCCTGACTGTCTGTCTGCTGTCCTCCTGCCTGCACCTGAACCTGTAGAAGCTGAGGTACCGTGTGAACTGTCCATCAGTGGACTCCCTAGTGAACTGCTCTGCATGTTGCCCGGAGCACCACCCCTTTGGCTCGATGAGCCACTGCTCACTGACGGACCTGACATCCTCATAGATGTACCTCCTGATCCTCCTGATCCCTGCCCACTGGATCCCTGCGACTGACTCAACTGCTGCTGAGGGTCTCGCTGATCCAGATACTCTAACTCCCGTGATCTCTTGAAGGCCCTGTCCTCCTCGAACTTCACATCCCGTCTTACAACAACTCTCCTCTGTGCAGGAATGTAAATCCGAAAGGCCTTTGAGGTCTCACTGTAGCCCACAAAGATACCCTTCTCTGCGGTGGGCTCTAGTTTGGTCCTCTTCTCCTTGGGTATATAGGAGTATGTAATGCATCCAAAGATATGAAGATGACCAATATCAGGCTTCTTCCCAGAGAAAGCCTCCTCCGGAGTCATGTGCCCCAAGGCACGATGCGGACTTCTGTTCTGCAAGTAAACAGTTGTGTTGCAGGCTTCTGCCCACAAGAACAATGGCAACCCCTGATCATGTAACATGGCTTTGGCAGCCCCTATGATGGATCTGTTCTTTCTCTCCGCAACCCTGTTCTGCTGGGGGTTGTAAGGAACAGTGAACTCCCTCCTAATGCCTGCCTCCGCACAATAATCAACAAACTCTCCAAGGGTGTACTCTCCTCCATTGTCCGGCCTCAGGGACTTGATCTTCCGACCTGTCTGTGTCTCCACAAGAGTTCTGAACTCCTGAAACCGCTTAAAGACCTCACTCTTGGTCTTCAAGAAATAAATCCAGGTCCTCCTGGAGTGATCATCAATGAATAAAACATAGTACTCATATCCACTCAAGGAAACACGAGACATCCGACCGCTCACATCAGAATGAATCAAATCAAGTATCCCAGTCGCTCTGCTGTCACCGCTGGGAAAGGGGATTTGGCAAACTTGCCCATCGCACAACCTCTGCAAGTATCAAAGTGATCAGTACTGAAATCTGGCACACGTGTAGTGATCTCCCGCAATGTCCTCAAGGCTCCATGATACATATGTCCCATCCTGCGGTACCAAATCTCACACAGCTCAGAACTGCTAGCTCTACTGTCGGTACTACTGCTCAATGCCAAAAGGGGCTAGAATGCAAACTTGTACACCTTTTCATGGCGTACACCTATCACTCTAGTTGAATCAGCTGGAGTGCCCCTGGGATACATCAACACCTGTCCTCCCCTGAACAGTATCTCATATCCTCTGTCCTCCAAAGCTGAGACGGATATGAGGTTCTTCCTCATCCCTGGCACATAAAGAACCTCTGACACTTTCAAGGGAGGTTTGGGCTCCCTCTGAAATGTCAGTGTCCCCACCCCGACTGCTCTAACAACTCTGTCATCACCGAGTACTACCTCAATATCAGTGCCACTCTCTGAAAGCTCTGAGAAGTACTCACGGACTCCTGTCATATGACGTGAAGCCCCACTGTCCACATACCAGATACCTGAAGATGCTCCGCTAATCGAGGGAAAAGCATGCTCCCTCTGAACCTGTGTGGCAGGTGATCCTGCACTAGAGGACTCACACGTAGTGAACGCAAAATCCCGGTCAAAACGACCTGCAAAGTCCTCAATCTCTGCTGAAACTGTCACGTCCTGGTTCTCCCCCTTCTTCTTCTTCTTCTCCGGATACACAACTGCATAGTGTCCCATCTTTTGACAATTCCAACACTTCACCTTGGAATAGTCCTTCTGTGTGTTCCCCTGTTTACCTTTACCTTTGCCTTTGCCCCCACCACTGCTTGTGGAAGCCTGCTTCTTCCCTTTGCCTTTCTTGCCTCCTACCACCAGTGCTACATCCTCATCCTACTCAACTGGCTTGGCTGCCCCAAGCTGACCTTTCCTAATCTCTGTCTGAATGCAATCATCCCAAAACCTCTCCCATGTGGGAAGGGTCTCACGTGCACAAACCCCATCAGCAAAGTTCAACCATGAACGGGGGAGGCCATTCACTGCAATCCGCACCAACTCAGAGGGTGGAATGGCCTCTCCAATCACTGCCAACTCATCTCTCACATTAGTAATCTTTGTGAGATATCCAGCTGCACTATCACTACCCATCTTAATGTTCTTCAGCTTCTCCTTCAGGACCATCTTCCGGTTCTCATTGGTACTCATGGACATTGCTCTTTCCTCTCACATGAGGAATGCAATGGTCTTTGATTCCGTCTAGAATCAGCCTCTTACCCTTATTGTTCTTCTTATTATACTCAGCCAACTAAGTAGCATCAGTAGGCACAACAACAGGGTTCTGTGTGGTATGCACCATGATATCCCAGACTTCTGCCTCCTCAAAGATACTCTGCATTCTCTCCTTCCAAACGTTGTAATTTGTATGCCCATCCAGCCTATCCTCCACCCTCAATCCCAATGACATCCTGTTGTCCTAAAACTGAAAAATAGCACTGCTGTAGTAAAGATAAAACTGTTGTTTATGAAAAAATCAGCTTGTTGGAATTTTCTGAGTGAAAAATCAGCTGCTGTAATTTTTCCTTTTGCTGTCCCAAACTGCCCTTCAGCACTCAAACTCTGATACCATGTAGAAATTCCTGTTTTCCCACCCCGGTTTTCAGAGTCTCCTTATTTCTCCCATATAGTTAAATGCCCTTTCCCATAACCATACATTTAACAAGCTGGAAAAAATAAATTTGCTGAAAACACAAATTCTGGAAATTTTACAGAATGCTGGAAATTGCAGAAATAAAAATCAGCGGTAATAAACAGCCATTAAAACACATTTAAACACTGAGATTTTTTGTCAATGTGACCCTGGAAAAACTCCCTACAACTCTTGGGGAAAACCAGTTTGAGAGCTCTGCTTTATTTCTGAAAATTGTCTTTTTACAGTGAGAAATATTCAGCAAAAAATCAGCAAGCAAATTTACAACTTATCTCTTTTCCCATGCCTCACAGCAAACTAGAAATTACAGCAAACAGGACAGCAATAAATGTTGTACGGCCTCCTCGATTTTCATGCCCACTTTCAGCATTAAATGCTGTTGTACGGCCAGCATTAAATGCGCTATACGGACTGCAATAAATGCGTTGTATGGCCCTCGTTTTGCGTGCTGAAAAATCAGCAAACTGCTCCTCGATTTTTGTACAAACCACTCCTCAAAAATCGTGCCAAAATCTGCCTTTCACTGTGTGCTGAACCAGCTGTACAAATCTGCTCAACTGCTGCCTTGAAATGTGTGCCAAGCTGCTGTCTCCTTCACCTCCCTGCTCAGATATCTCTCTTGCTCTCTTGCTCTCCTTCTCCCAATCTGCTCATGAAAGAATGAATGACCTTTTCCTCCTTTTCCTCCTTTAATCTAACCCCAAGTGACTTTTGGGTGATCCAAGTGACTTTTGGGTGATCCCTAAATCCAATGGCTGAAATAGATTGAGATCTAAGGCTGAGATTAAATGTTCATTTAAATTTCACTTTTTATTTTTTAATTCACCCCACTTTAATAAAGACCCACTTAGTCATTTATTTCCAAAGTCACTTTTCCTTTCTAATTTTTCATTGACTTTATAAAAGTCACTTTAAAATTAGACTTAATAACTTTATCACTTAAAGTCACTTTTAAATTAGATTTAACTTTATAAAAATTATAAAGTTACTTTAGGAGAAAAATTAAATTCTTTTGGACACTTTTCCCTAGGCCAAAGATCAAAGCCTTAAGGAACCACCTGTCCTCCGGTACCAAATTTCAACAGGAATTTGTCTCAATCGACTCCCTTCGTGCTTCCCTCCTCGACAGGCTTCGAATCAGCACCCGGACTCAACCCGCCCGCGTCCTCCACTCCTTCCACCCTTGATGCGACACCAAACCCCTCTTCCATCCCCTCCAACTGTTTCGAAACCCTAGTCATTAAGGCCCGACACTCAGCTCAGCAATCACAATAGGAGCACCTAGGCTCTTCGGACCTCTTGCAGGATCATCCGACTACGCCTCGTTCTGGAAAGCGGAAAATCAAGTGTGTGAAGGCCACAAGTAAGGACCTGACCCTCAAATTTGGGGAAGGGATTAACATGGGGGAAGTTGTAGACACGACTGGTAAGGTACTTGTTGGTAGGGTTCAGGGTCGTGCCTATTCTGCCGAGAGGCTCAGACTCTGGGTCAAGGAGATTTGGGGAAATATATTCAAGGACCTCCCAAAAGTGCAAACATTAGCTCGAGGGTGGTTTGCGCTCCATTTTCAACAGGAGGAATACACCAACTAGGCTCTTACTAGATATTGGCACATCGAGATGGCGTCGGTCATGCTAAAGCATTGGAGCCCACTCTTTGATCCAGAGAGGGAACAAATTGGTGCCGGACCATTATGGGTTAGGCTTCCTGGTCTTCCCCTGCATTATTGGTCCAAAGACATTTTCATTCGTATTGGCAATGCACTCAGCACCTACCTGGACTACGACAAGTCATACATCAAATCTAGAAACCGGTCTCTAGCTCACATACTGGTCTATTTGGATACCAGAGAAGGGTTGGAGGAAAAAATCACATTGCAGTGGAAAATTTTCACCAGGATACAAATCTTGGACTACGAAGGAGTACCATTCAGATGTCATAGGTGCCACAAGGTTGGGCACCTCTACAAGGAATCTATTTTGATTCGGCCCCATCAAAAGAAGCAGAGAACGTTGCAGCTAGGGCATCAGCAACCGTTCCTGGGCAGACTCCTCTAGCTAATGCACCTCTGCCAAAGAAAGGAGTATCGACTCAAATGCCATCCTCGAGCACTCCCCGCCCTCCCTCCCCGCCAATGACAAGATCAAGGGCTACTACTGAGGCTGCTCGATCCTCAGGTACTCCTCCTCTCCCATGCTCTGTTTTTGCATCTACTATTTCATGGTCTGCACTGCATTTGCATTCTCCATCTGCATCTTTTCTGGATTTGATTCCTTGCCCCCTTGTCTCCCACCTTCCGGTTAACTCTACTACTCCTCCCTCCTTCCCCTTCTCGGATCATGCCACTCTTGCTGATTCTTCGACCATCTTTGGACTCCTGCACCCCTACAACCTCCGTCCCCATTCCCCGCACCCTCCAGAGAACTCTGTAAACTTCGGGTTGGGCTTGATTTCCCCCTTCTGCACCCCCAAATCCACCAGAGGGCGTAAATCACATTTGTCGAAGGCCATCCTACTAGCTGGGGTCGAAGTGGCATCCTGCAAACAATCATCTCTTGATCGGGTACTTAGAGCACAGACTACCCACCCTCTTGTCTCCCCCATGAAGTGGCTTTCTTTTAACTGTCGGGGTCTGGCTAGCTCTCCCAAAAAACTAGCCCTCAGACGATTATTTGAATCTGAGCCTCTTGACATTATCTTTTTGCAAGAAACCCTAGGGTTGGCTGATCATATTACTCCTATGCTTCAATCACTGAAACCAGGATGGACTTTCCAGTCCCTTGATGTCATGGGGCGATTGGGTGGGTTGGCCCTGGGTTTTAATCCCCACACTATACATCTCAAGGCCTCCTGGGGTGGCGCCGGATTTATCGGCATGGATATTTTTTCCTCGACTTGGGCATGGATCTCAAGATTGTCAATATTTATGGCCCTTGTCACAACAGAGAGGCTTTTTGGAACCATCTTCTAAATCTCTCCATTATCAACTCTGATAATATCATTCTGGGAGGTGATCTAAACTTCTCCATTGGCTTTGGGGAAGCAATGCTTAGGTGGATCCTTTATCAGATATTATGGAGCAGCTCCTTGAACAACATCACTTGATGGATATTCCGATGGTAAAACCCCAGCCCACTTGGCGCAATCACAAAATTGGGGAGGTTGCCCTGGCCAGGCACCTAGATCGCTTCCTCATTAAGGATACCCTGTTGAGCAGATTATCACTTTACCGACAATGGGTCGGTTTTGAATGTATATCGAACCACTCCCCCATCTTCTTGGAGATCTCTAGCCCTTTTCAAAAGCCAAGGGCACCCTACAAATTCAACTCTTCTTGGCTATCGAACCCCTCATATATTCAATTGGTTAACAAATACTGGAGTTCTCACCCACCATCCTTGGGGAGATCCATGGCGAGAGGCTTTTGAGCCAACCTCCTTGAGATTAAGCGATTATCCATTATATGGGCCAAGGAAAAAAGAGACCGAGATGATCAAACCCTCAGCTCTATCGAACAATGTCTGGCCAATCTTTTGGACGATCAAGGACAGGGTTTCACATCTGTGGAGACTAAGTCCCATCTCATTGTGTTGGAAGAACAATGATCCAAGATTTTAAAAGAGAGGGAAGAAACCTGGCGCCTCCAGAGTCAGGTTGTTTGGTTACAAGAAGGGGATGAGAATACAAAGTTTTTCCACAACTTTGCAAAGGGAAGGAAAGTCAGCAACACTATTTGGAACATGCCCATGGAGGATGGGAGATTGGCAACCTCTTTTAATCAGCTGACTCACCTAGGTAACTCTCACTTTCGAAACTATTCAAGGCTCCCCCTAGTGCCACTCTTGCTGAAATTGTCCGGATTGCAGGACACTTCCCCAGGTTTGTCGACCTGGATGAGGCTGAGGAACTCATCTCCCCTGTCTCTATGGGGGAATTGGAAAGCACATTAAAATGGTTTAAAAAAGATAAGAGTCCAGGGCCTGATGGATGGACTATTGAGTTCTACCTCGCCTTTCAATGGCATTGGACAAGACCTTCTCAAAATGGTGGAGGAATGCAGGACATATGGGCGTATGTATGAGGCCATCAATTCCACTTTCATTGCCCTTATCCCCAAATCTGACTCCCCCTCTTCGTTCAACGATTTCCGACCCATTTCACTCTGTAACTGCCTCTACAAGATTATCACCAAGATCATAGCCAATCGCCTCAAGCCCATTCTATCCTGTCACATATCCCCTGAACAATTTGCTTTCCTCCATAACAAACAAATCCATGAGGCTATTGGCTCTGCGCAGGAAGCCCTTCATTCCATGAAAACTAAAAAGCTCAAAGGGGCCATCCTCAAAATTGACCTTGCTAAAGCTTTCGACCGGGTCAGTTGGCTCTATATTAAAATGATTCTAACCCACCTGGGCTTTCCCCTTCCCTTCATCGATTGGATAATGTGTTGCATCACCTCAGCCTCCTTCAGTGTCCTTATTAATGGCTCAGCATCACATTTCTTTCATGTTGAACGTGGTCTTCGACAAGGCTGCCCGCTCTCACCTCTCCTCTTTCTGATTGTTATGGAAGACCTCAACAGACTCATTGCATATGCCAAGCAGGATGGGCGACTTCAAGGACTCAAAATATTTGATCAGTGCTTCCTTACTCACCTGCTCTTCGTAGATGATGTGCTCATTTTCCTTAACGGAAGTATAAGGGACACCTCTATTTTCTTTGATATTCTCACACTCTTCGCCAAGGCCACAGGTATGGAAGCAAACCACTTAAAATCTACTATTACTCTCTCTGATTGTTCTCCTCATGAAGCAAGGGTTGCACAACAAAAATTTCCTTTTCAAAGCCATCACCTGGAGGATGGACTCAAATATCTGGGGTTTTGGATCAAACCTCATTGCTACAAGATTGTTGACTGGATTTGGCTTGTGGTCAAGATCGAGAAATGATTACTCAATTGGAACCACAGATTCCTCTCCAGAGTTGGCCGGTTAGTCCTCATTAAATCAGTCTTAGAGGCTACACCTGTTTACTGGATGTCTCTGGCTTGGATTCCTAAAGGAATCTTATCCCGAATACAAAAGATATGTTGCAGATTCCTTTGGAATGGTTATAAGGAGGGCAAGCCATTTGCCTGGGTGGGTTGGAATCATATTGCTCTACCTAAGAAATGGGGTGGATGGGGCCTGAAGGACTTATCTACTTTCACACATGCGCTTGCTGCCAAGATGGGTTGGATCATACTCACTTCAAAAAGTCTCTGGACTAAAGTTACTTATCATAAATATATCTGGCCCCATCAACTTATGGATTGGATTTGTTTGCCCTCTTGGCAGCGAACTGGGATATCCATGGTCTGGCGAGCAATATTACACACTTTTCCTACTATCAGAAATGGACTAGCATGGCAAATCAATGATGGTACATCTATGCGCATAGGCTTGGATCCCTGGTCAAGAGGTGGGAATATGTTTTGGTTACCTCCTGACCTTATTCATTTTCTCAATCATAGGAATATCAATGTGATTGCACAGGTGGTTGATCTGGAGAATAGTACCATATTTGAACAAGCTTGGTAATCAGTAGTGCAATTAGGTATCCCCGATGAATGGCAGCAAGACTGGGAAGGATATGTCGCTGCTCTGACTGAATCCCATGTTCGTATAAAAGAGAGAGTTGATGAGCTCATCTGGACCCTTGTTGAACATGGAATATACTCCCCGAAGGTCGTATATCCCATCATCCACTCCGCGCACAGACCACTTGTCCTCTTTGACTGGTGGGGAAAGCTTTGGAAGCTCAAAGCGCCGCTGAGAATGAGGCTCTTCATGTGGAATGTCATTTGCAACAAGACTCCAACTGATAACAACCTAATGCATCGATCTTTCTACGGCCCGTCCTGGTGTGTGCTCTGTCAACAAGCAGAAGAAACCAATGAACATCTTTTCCTATCTTGCCCGATGGTTGTTCAACTTTGGAATCAAGTCCTAGATGCGCTTTCTCTATCTATCAGATGGCATGGCCAATCTGTAACTAAAGCTTGGGACCTCTGGTGTGCTGCAAGTTGCGATACAAAAATTCACTGCCTACCTCTCCTTGTTTGCTGGTCCATTTGGCTGACAAGGAATGGGATTATTTTCAGGGGAAAATTGGCTAGATGGCCATTCATCACTGCTAAGATCATTGTTGCATATCATGAATTACTAGATGTGGATCACACTCCTACAAACCGAGTAGTTACTCCAGAAACTATTGATCTTTCTATTCCATGGGCTTATTTCGATGGCGCAGCTCAAGCACAGGGATGTGGTGGGGGAATTTTATTTCATCTATCTGAACACCACCATTTCAAAATACAAATGGGGTTAGGAGTGGAAACTAATAACTTTGCAGAACTGGTTTCCCTCAGACATTTCTTACATTTTGCACTGGCTCATTCATGCAATCATTTACAGATATTTGGTGACTCTAAAATCATTATCAATTGGTTCAATAGCATTAATGCATGCCATGTGCATTCACTCAGGAACATGTTGGATGAAATTATGATTTTAAAAGCACAATTTAATTCTGTTACATGTCAACATATTTACAAGGAGCGTAACTCGGCTGCTGACGAATTATCCAAGGAGGCTATGACACATCCCAGAGGCCTGTGGTTGATATAGGAACAGATTGGAGAGGAACAATATCAGTACTATCACCGGCCCTACATTGATAGGGCATATCCAAGGGCTACCAAGCCCTAAGTTATTTTGTTTATTATTGTAGTGTTTATTACAGCTACTTGCCAATGTTATGTATATATTTATACTCATGTTTTTAGACTTATCAGTATACCCTGTGTGGTAATATATGTATAGAACTATACATTTTGCAATGGCTTCGGTCATATGTTTTTTGATTTCTACTTGAAGGCTACGGCCAGCAGACTGCATATGCCACAGGCATCTACTACATGTAATTTTTCAAATTAATGAAAAGTTACGATTTTTCCTCGAGGAAAAAAACCTAGGTAAGCCTATAATTTGATGACGAATTCCATCCTAGGAGGTTTTTTAACCTCACTGATTACCTGTGTTTTTCGACACAACTAATTAGAAGAGTTTTTTTGCTCCAGCTTAAACCCCCAAAGCTAGAGTGAAATTTATTGTCAAATTATTAGGTGAGTCCCAGTGTTTTAGTCGAGTCTGATGTAAAAGTGGTTTGGGAATAATTTAAGCTAATTGAATAAATTATTTTATTACAAATCACTTGATTTGCTAGATCATATTGAATCGCAGATGGGTTATGTGTCTTGAGGGTCTAAGACAAATGTGTATTTCCTCTTTGAGTCTTGTAAAAAAAAAAAATCATATGTATTAGAGGGTTGGAAAAAATAATTGATCCCCTCATGTGTAAATTAATTAATTTTTCTAGCAAAATAAAATTAAAATCCTAAGCCAGAAAATTAATTAATTAGAGTGAAAATTAAATTGTCTAGGAAAATAAATTTTCCAAATGGAAAAATTCGTGGGTCTTGAAAGAATCCATTTTTAACAGTCCTCCACCAAGGGAATATTTTCTTTTTCAAGAAAACTTGGACCCTTGGACCTTGGTGGTTAAGTCAAAGTCACATTTTTTAGGAAATTAGCTCTAAATAATTAATTTTTAGCTAATTAAAAGGAAATTAAATGATTAATTCGAAAATTCCTCAAAAATAAGAAATCAAGGGCCAAAATTAACAAATCTTGAAGAATTTATCAACGGCCAAGATTATTTTGAAGATCAAAGAGACCAGCGGTTATTTTTCCATTTAGAGGATTTATCTATAAATTAGAGTCATTAAGTCTCTAGTCATCTTCATCTCTGGCTAGAATTGTTGTGGAAGCATTGTGTAAACTATCATCCCACTAGGAACTATTTGTTCTATCATAATAAAAGACTTTGGGGTGCAATTCAAGGTGTTTTTGCTTATTGATTTGAGGTATGTGTTGACCACAGACATCTCTATGTTGTGTTGAATATTGGTAAGATCTTTTTTTCATTAGATGGAGATAAAATCATGCTATTGATAGTTTTGGGTTAATCTTAGGTGGTTTGATTCCCCATGTGATCTAACAAATTATTTTTTGAGATAAATACATAGTGTTTGCAGGTACTTCAGTCTTTGGCCTCCAAGTTCACAAACTTGGGCATGAATTACTGTTGCTTGGATCTCTAGTTTTTATATGGCGGATTTAATCTTCGCTTGGGCTATAATGAATCATTAATTTTTCTGAAGCATTTTAGTCATTCTTTCAAGTAAAAAAAAGAAATATATATATATATATATATATATATATATATTCTCAAAATCCATTTAAAAACCCATGTATATTTTGTAAATTAAATTGTAAATTGTAATTGTAATTGTAATTTATTTTTCTAACTTGGGTTGGGGTTTTAGATCTATTTTGTATATATTTGGGGTTTGGGTGTTTCTATTTTCATTTTTGCAGGTTAGATCAAAGAGTTAAGTGGAAGAAGAGCTAGATATATACCCTGAGGGTAAGATCTAGTCTCTTGAAATTTTTTGCAGTTTCCCACAGCAAAATTTTCAAAAAATCAAGGAGTTGAAGCATAAAAAATTCAAAGCAATGATTTTCAGTTTTTGGCTTTCCCGTGGCAAATCTACCTCCTCCAAGCCCAACGTCTCTCTCTCTTGGCCTGCATCAGCCCTCCTTTCCCTCTGCGTAATCTTTTCGGCGTTCCTAAGCCTGTACAGGCCTCTCCTAGCCTTTTCAACCTCCCCTCTTCCATTCAGCCCTCCTCTCTTGGCCCTCTCTCTCCCTCTTCCTTGGTCATAGCCCTCTAAGGGCTTGCAGCTCCCTTGTGGAGCCTTTAGGCCCTAGGCCTTAGGGCTTGGGGTTTGGCCCCTAAACCTCCTTTTCACAAACGTTAGCCTCTTTGGGCAAAGCGTTGCCTCTATGTGGCCTTTTCCAGCCTTAATGACCCTCGATCTATCATCTTGACCCTTTTATCCCCGCAAATTCTGCTCCCATGACCTTGATCTCCATTTCTTGGCCTCTTTTCCCCCAAAATTGGCCTAAAACCCTAATCTGGACTTTGAAGGCTAAAAACTTGGCGATCTTGCAGGATTAAGGTCTCAAAATTCATTATTGTCAAGCAGCAACATTATCCCAAAGTTTCAACGATTTTCAACGGTGGGATCTTCAAGGCCTTGGGCCTAGGGTTTGATCTCTAAACCCTTATTCTTTTGCAATTTTATTACAACAATCAAAACACAAATAATTAGGCCCTAAAATCAAAATTCTATATGGTAAAAAATGTTTAAAATTGCAAAATCTTCGTTTTCACAATTTTTTGACACTTGGGCATTTCTAATTTGACCTAGATCTGACATTTTAGCTTGCTGGAAATTTTTGCATAACTGTAAAAATCAAGTATGAACATTTCTGAATCACACACATCCTAATTAAAGTCTAAAAAAATCTAAATTTTCAATTTTTTTGGCGAACTTACTATTTTTAGACATTATGGGGATTATCTATAGTATTTTCAATTTGTTGATCTGTCATTAATATACCGTTGCCATCTAGATAACCGGATTCGTCCTATAGGCCCCACGAATCTCGAATCCATCGTGTCCGACACGATTCTCTCGAGCTTCATGTCCAAAAACCATGACACATCGTGTCCTATTTTGACACGTCGAATCCGATTGCGTGTCAAGATTTTGGCAGCGTGTCCTATTTTCCAGGACTTGTTAGGCGGCAAAAGTGAATTGCGCGGGTATGAGAAGGTCGCATTTGGTCATTACAGCCACGCATATTTTCATTTGGCAAGCGTTTTGGCAGCTTAATGATCAAGTCTAGGCCCTAGTATTGATATGCTATTCATGGTAATGTTATTTTACTTTAATTTTTAACATTACCATGAAATGACTCAGGATGTTTGAGAGTGGTTCCGACCTCATTGGATTTCATATGGAGAAAGTAGAATTTTAGATTTCATTCAAAATCCAGCAGACTTATCAGTTTTTCAGGATTTTAGGATTGGGGGATTGCAATGTTTCCATTGAATTTTGTCATGTATTAGGGTATGGAACTCGTATTTAATCAAGAACACCAATCCCTCTATGTACCTTGATGTTAGTGACATTGGTTGTCGAACTCCTATATCATGACCCTCCTAAAAATGTACGCATCACTCAAACAAAATCTTGACTTGACATGTTATGCTTGTTCTATCTTATGTTAATGCTTAAAGGGTGATATTAATGACAAAGATCCCTATACAGATACAAAGGTAATGACAAAGATACCTCTGGATATTAATGCTTAGAGGGTGATATTAATGACAAAGATCCTGATTTTCCAATAAGACTAAAAAATTAGCCATTTCTCGTGGTGGCAAGAGGGCCAAGCATAAGAAATAGATAATAGATTGACATGTATTTGAATTTTGTATGTACTATGCATGCTAATAGCTATAGATGAAGATCTATATATGAAATCAATAAATTTGTATCATTAATTAAAATGTGTAAGAAATATCTAATTTTTAATATATATATATATATATATATTTTAATAAAATAATATATAACGAATCCTACGTGTCCTGTTCTGGGGGGTCAACGTGTCCGAATCCGACACCACGAATCCCGAATCCTACGAATCCTGAATCCCCGTGTCAGGTGACTTAGGTTGCCATAAACTTATCAATTCTGAAAACATAGGGACTAGCCCCATAGCCTGTTGTTGGGAGATAGCTAGAACGGAGTGGGAGAGGATCAGAGTGACAACCCCCGTCCTGAGCTTTGTCGCAGTGCCTATACAATCCGGGCAACAACATCCCTCACAAAAGAAACTTATTTTTCCTGATTAAAAGATACTCCCTTGTGTTGAGAAATGTAACTAGTACTGGTCTTCATAATTGTATTTGAGTCATGGTGTAATGCATTTTTCAAAAGAAAAAGAAAGAAAAAATATTTATAAGCATGGGTTTCATACTCTATTTATTTTGTTTCTAGGTCAAAGCACCCACTAAGTGCTTCTAGGGTTTGTGCCATGTGTCATTGTCCAAGTCATCACGTAATAGACCCTTCTTAGGCTTCTTATGTTAAGAAGGAATTATTATTTTTATGTAATTGGTCATGTAAACAATCCTCCACCAAGTCGGCCTCAAGTGCAGTCAAGTTGGCCTAAAACGAGATGATCCAACCACTATATATAAGAAGGATCTCGACCTCATTTGCTCACTCATTCATCAAGTTTGATCTGTAGTTGCAAAAGGAAGAAAATACGTGTGAAGTACCTAGAAGAAGAAGGATAATTATAGCAAAGAAGGACACACTTATCTAGCTAAAGGAAGCCAAAATTATCAGGAGAGCCAAAGTTGCAGGTCTGCAGTAAGGCTGAAATTCTTGATGCAATAGGGTCAAAATCTGAAGTTCATGCAGTATTGAAGAAGCTAAATGAAAGGACTATCTTGGAGGCTAACTTGGTGGATTGGAAGAGGTCTTTGTCTTGGTCAAAATGTCTTGGTTGTCTCATTTGATTTGGTTCTATAGGAAGAGAAGAGAATTTTGGGTTTTCCCCTAGAAGAGGGATTTTGCCTTGGCTGAGACCCTATATCCTATGTCTTTGTTGTGTTGATCTTCATTTACTTATGTTTTTGGTAGTTGCTTGATGATAAGAAAATAAAAGTAGATATAAAAGAAAATAATAAGAATTCAAAGAAATCACAAGTAATTATCAACATAAAAAAACATTTCTGCCTTTCTGATTTTTCAACATGGTATCAGAGCTAAGATGAAATAGAAGAAGAAAAAGGCAGCTTAAAGATCACTTAGTAAGGGTTCAAGAAAGGATTTAAGGAGAAAGAAGAAGAAGTTTTGGACTCTTGAAATGTGAAAGGAATGAAGTCTTGAAAGACCACAAACCTGGGCTAGAAAAACGAAGAAAAAGTACGTGCCAAGAAGCACTCTTTAAGCATCATTTGTCATCATTTCAAGGAATCCAAATAGCAAAGATAAAATCAAAGATCCTGTGAAGAATATCTTGAAGGCAACACTGAAGGAAGTATAACTTGGGAAGCAATCACTTTCAAGAAAGGGTAAGTAAGGCTACTACAAGGTACGTATAACATAACATGTTCATTTGTGAAGTTTTTGTTTAAAGGTCTATATATAAATATGCATTAGGGTTTTACTACATGTTTTTAAGTCTAGGGTTTGTAGTCTTATATTTGAAGATTTTTTAATATCTAGGATTATAAACCCTAGATGAATATTAAATTAGAGATCCATATTCAAAAACCTGAACCCTATTCTATTTTGTTCCCTCATAAAAACCCTAGCCTTTGGTAGAATTGGATTTGAAATTCAAACCCTAGAGATGATGTTTTGAAAGGTAACATCATGATACTTAGGGTTTGGATCTAGAAACCCTTGGAATTTTCCCTCTCTACAAGATTCCATAGATTAATGAAATTGTCTTCATGCCTTCGTACTTGTATATTTCACTTGGTGTACTCGTCTATAAATGTTGCAGGTACTTAATAAGAAAGATATGACGATCTTATGAAGAATATGATGAATAAAGACCTGGTAATCAAGTTAGATCCTTGGACTCATATGGAAATGGATCATGAAGATGTTATCATTGTCACAAGATGGGACAGGATAAGAACGAATGTCTTGAAAATCTGAAAAGCAAGAAGAGAGAAAAAGACCAATCTATAGTTGATGAAGCTCCACCAAAGAAGACCAAAACTGAGGACTCTAAATATTATCCCTTGTATATACCTTGCTTATGGTATAGGTTATTGTATTTAGGTATTGTAAAATTTTTTTATGTTTGACTCAAGGATCAATCTTTCTTTTTATTTCTAGGGTTTATAGATCTAATATGCTTTGTTAAAAAGTTCTTGAATTGTTTTGATAAGTTGAAGAAATCCCTCACAAAGCTAGATTGATGCAAGATCAAGAGGGAGCTTCCACCTTTTCACAAAAAGATAAGTATTCCTTATTTCTTTCATTATTTTGTTGATTCCCTCTATACATATTTAACTTTATTTTTTAATGCTTGATTATAATCCTTTCCTTGTGTTTTCTTTGGAAGTAAGATTGCAAGTATACTCTAAAGAAGAAAGGAGTGTGGTTAGAGAGGGAACCTCCAAAAGGAAGACTTGAGAAACTTTGTTGTGCAGAAGCCCTACAAGGTTTGTGAAAGAAGCAACTCAAGGTATGTTTAAGTCTACAAGATTTGTAGCAAGTCTTCTTTATATAAGAAGGTACGATCATTTTGTCTTTAAAGTTTGCTTTATATGTCTAAGATTTTGTTATAGAATCATGAAGATTCTTAGGGTGATTGATCTTTAGATTAAATCATCCTTTGTCGTACTCTCCACCTTTTGTTCAATTTGGTAAAATCCTAACCTTTAGGGTTCACTATAAAAACCCTAGCCTTATGATGTTTAGGGTTTGTTGATGGTATCTAGAACATATGATGAAACCCTAGCTTTTTAGGGTTTGATGAATTAGGGTTTATGACTAGGATCTTATAGTAGTTAATGTAAGATCCTAGGAATGAAACCCTAGGTGTTCCATATGGCTAAAACCCTAACCTGGTCTAGCTTTATATCTAATATTAAAGTTTTGATGATTATATCAAGGGTTTACGACAAAAACCCTAGTAAAAATTGATAAAAGATTCTAAAAACCCTAGATGCAAAATGCTTTCGCTATGATCGAAATATGTTGTTAACTTGTTGATATCTAAAGTTTGGTTTTGATAATGGAATCTAGAATTTGTGACAAACCCCTAGCAAAAGTTTGTTGTGAAATTCTAGGGCATAAAAAGTGTAACCCTTGTTGATTGTAAACCTAACTAGGTTTAGGTTTTGGATATCTAAAAGTTTGACTTCGTATTCAAAGCTTTGATAACCCTAGATGCTCCCATTGTGATGACATGCTAACCCTATATTGATAAAGTTAACTTCATGCTCTTGTATATTTCTGCTTGGTTGTACTTGTAGTACTTGATGATGATGATGAGCATGATGAAAAGAGGGAGTTGTAAGAACCCCAAAGACATTGAAGTTTACATTAATGATTAATAAGATGACCTTGTTACTATATGAAGATAAAGAATGATGATGAAGTTTTAGAAGGTCGAAGTTCTCTGATGATATGATGATGCGAAAGAAAGAGCTTGTATGGCTGAAAGAATAAATTTGTTGATGGACTTGTCCCCTAGTTGAGAAGAAGCTTGGATAAAGGAAAGTGAATCTTCTCCATAGTTGATAACATGATGTGAAGGCCATAAGTATGATTGAGATCAGAGAATAATTGAAGCATTGTTGATGGTTACCCTTGTTTAATGAAGTCGAGACTTGGTTGTTTTGAGAAGTGTTGAAGTAGAGTTAGGTGTTGCTAAAGAAGTTGGAGAAGCAAGCTTCCGTCGATATTTGTTTGAAAACTATGATGACATAGGCAGCATCAGAATGATTGAGGACCCTAGAAATTGTGCTAGCATATCAATAATAAGAATCAGTATATTGGAAGTGATTAGGGTTGCGTGGCTACAGTATGATGAAGTAGTTGATGTGTGGATCTCTCCCTGAGAAATTTTGAATAATTAAATAGCATACTTGGATTGATGGATATCTCTATTTTGGTTGAAAGGGAGAAATGAGTACCATAAAACTGCGCGAATGATGGTACGCGGAAGGACATCTTGGCCTTGTTAGATTGAGATCTCATGTTGTGATGCCTGAATCCCAATGTGGGAGGGTATCTGTTGAGAAATCTTAGGGCTTGAGAAGTTAATGATTTCTCTATCTTGATAACTGCTTGTGAAGTAAATTTATCCTTTAGATTTATTCAAACAATATATTTTATATGTTAGTGATTATTAACTTCATCAACCAGCTACCATGAATGATAAACAAAAGAACAATAACACAAGATATAGGCAGCAACCAAGGCAAAAACCTCTCCAAACCTGAGAGGATAAACCCATGGTAATTCTTCTTATAGTATCTTCACTTGATAAAATTTCCAAGACCAATATAAGACCCTTCTGACCAATGTGACTCCAAGATCAAGGCTAGCTAGATCATTATGCTACTGCAATTCTTTAACCTGTTGTACCATGGATCAGATCTACTACCATGAACGGATGAACTCGCTTCCTCCTTCCTTCCTCTTCTGCCTCCAAGCTTGCCTTGCTCAAGATGGTACACTAGCCTAGTGGATCTCCTCAACGCTTGCCTTGAGACAATGTGATATGCTTCCTTGAATGGACTGCTCAGAAACCCTAGTTGCAGACCTAAAGATGACACTTTCCTCCCCACGTGTGAATGAGCTTTTTGCTCTTTAAGGTCTTCTTCTTCCTCGCTATGCTTGGAGCTTTCTTCTAGCCCAATGACCGAGCTCTTTAGGCCTAGAACCAGCCCTTATCATCAAGATACTCTAGGACTGTAAAGCGGCCCTAATACAGATTTTCTCCTTCGCATGTGTGAGGGATTTAGGGCTCTTCTAGCCCTCCTAAACCCTTGCTTCAATAGTCACCCTGCGAATTCTTTAACCTGTTGTACCATGGATCAAATATGCTACCATGAACGGATGAATTGGCTTCCTCCTTCCTTCCTCTTCTTCCTCCAAGCTTGCCTTGCTCAAGATGGTCCACTAGCCTAGTGGATCTCCTCAACGCTTGCCTTGAGACAATGTGATCTACTTCCTTAAATGGACTGCTCAGAAACCCTAATTGCAGACCTAAAGATGACACTTTCCTTCCCACGTGTGAATGAGCTTTTTGCTCTTTAAGGTCTTCTTCTTCCTCACTATGCTTGGAGCTTTCTTCTAGCCCAATGACCGAGCTCTTTAGGCCTAGAACCAGCCCTTATCATCAAGATACTCTAGGACTGTAAAGTAGCCCTAATACAGATTTTCTCCTTCGCATGCGTGAGGGGTTTAGGGCTCTTCTAGCCCTCCTAAACCCTTGCTTCAATAGTCACCCTTCTTCGCATGGATCTGCCTTTCAAATGGACACAAGACCGAGCATTTTCCTTGACAATGATGGCATATGAAATGATGCCCTAACCTCGCACGTGTGGCAAAACTTACTGTTGTTATGGATGACAGAACAGACTTCTGCGGCTCCTTGATCTCCTCCTCCTCCTCGCACTCAAAGACAATCTTCTTCGCATTCATTGGAGACTGAATAGATCTTGTGATTATATGTCTAAATAGATGAGGAGAGGCCTTTATTTATGGTGTTTGACGATTGTCCATTAGGCCGGCATAACATGCCTCTAAGCCGACATTAACACTCAAATATAAATATATATTTATGCCGAAAATACATTGCTTCTTCTATATTTATTTGGAGGGGTCAATTACTAGCTTTTTGTTCTTGACCTTGAAGGAGTCTTACACCATGATTCTGCCCTTGATCTTGGAGTCATACATTGTACATCTTCAAGTGTAACCATTTATATCAATGACACAAAACTATCACCTAGCCTAGAGCTCATAATGAGAGCTACTAAAACAAATACATTTTTAAGCATGAAACCCATGACTCAAATTCACAAAATACTTTGCTAGCTACAATTTATATCATTTACATTGGAATGTGTCATTATGAAGACCGAACCTTCAACACTCCCTCTTAACTAGGGAGGTATTCATACATACATGGTCCATCAAGTATTCAAGTTCACAAAGGAATTCTCATAAGAAGATCGGATTTGCAATCCATCTGTTATAGCATCATTCCAACCAACATTGTTTCCATATAGCAAGGCCTTGACTAATAGCTCTATCTGTCAATTAGATCAAAGTACAATGTTGGCGAGACCAATGACTAATAGACACACATCATCATTGTCTCTCTTAGGGCCATACCCACCTGGGTGCTCTCCAAATATGCCCTACTAGGACTATTCTAAGCTTGGGTTCCCAGCCCTCAAGAATATCGTCCTCTTCCCCGCTCTTATCTTGGATGCCCTACCACATCCTCGAAGAGTGTCGGATGCCAGATGATTACACAATCCTCCATTCTTTCTTCCAAACTGAAGACAAGGATGTCGTGCCTAACTTTCCCTCTTAACCAAGGATGAGTTCCAAGTTTCTCTTTACTCAGAAACTTACTCATGTTCCTTTACTCATAGGAACCTTCCAGAGCTCCCTCTTAAATAGGAACCCTATCATCAGTACTTTATAGGGTCTTCTAGTTGACTGATGATTCAACACCTTGATGTCATCAATTTCTTCATATGTAGGGTTCAGCCATCCATCACTTTCCTTCATCATGTCATTTCCCGGAAAGTATCCTCCTTGGATCTACATCTAGGGCTTTCTTCATAGGGCCAACTAGCTCCACCTTTCTTTCAGCAGTGATTGCTCGAGGTACATAGTTGTGGCACAACTCTTCTTACCATGGCCCTGCACACATACCCAGATTTATCCAAAAAGTTAGAAACCAAAAACAAATCACATATTACCTTTTTGGTGATGGCCTTTTCTAGTGACATCTTCTTGTAGGAATCAACACCATGCATACATGTTGACACATCTCCGTAGATATCTGTAGTCAAGGGTCTTGAACTTTTCAGACTTCTATCCAAGTCTCCATATCTTTCTGGGAGATTCCCTCGTCAAATCTTCTTTGGATGTTGATTGCTTCCATCATGGTTGCATATCTCACAATCTCTATCATCCTTACACCTTTTATTTCCAGGAAATTCCAATCAGAGTTCCTTAATTGTAGTCAACTACCTCATACTCCATATGAGGACATATTATGTTGATTTCATCTTTAAACCTTTCAGAGGAGGAGATCCTTTTTCTCTTGATCATGCTTGACCCATGTTCCCTGCAACCATGTGACGTGATATTATAATATTAAACAAAAATATATATACCTCATTAGTCTTGAATCATACCATGATTCTTGCAGCGGACTTCTTTAGGGATCTTTGACCTGCAATGTAGTTGATAAGTACCATTGACCTAGATTCTTTACAGAGGATATTTGCTTGTGAACATTCTTCAAAGATTCGAAGAACCAAAGTGTTCTCATCTTAGAATTTCCTACACATAGCAATTCCATTTCTTCCTAGAATCCTTACATAAATAAATACAATATACATTAATCATAACCATTAACAGTATTTCCATAGGATTCAAAACATCCTCATTCATCAATAGTTCATCAATTGTTGGCATGGAATACATAGTCACTTCATTCTTCAAAAGAATTATTTTTGACAAAACATACGAATGTTCATGAACCACAACATGTCACTAAATGCTATGCTACCTAAGACCTATAAAAGAAAACAGAAGGTGATCTTTTAATCATAGTAAAGATCCTCAGGCTCCTCCTTCTTCGGCTTCTTTTCATTGTCTTTAGTTTCCTGAGCAACATGAGTTGCTTCATGTTTCCTCTTGCCATTCTTCTTTCGCTTGGGACAATCTCTTCGATAGTGTCCATATTTGTGACATTCAAAGCATTGAGTCTTTGACATGTCTTTCTTGGGATGTTGCGTGTGACCAGATCTCTCAAACTTTCCAAACTTCCCTTTTCTTTTGAACCTATCAGCAAATGCTTGCTCCTTTGATCCAACTGCAATATCTTCCTTGGCCTTTAATCGGGCTTCTTCCACTTTGCATATTGCCCATAGATCATTGAGTGAGGATGCCTCCTTCTTAGCCCATATGCTTGCTGTAAAGTTTCCCCACTCCTCAGGTAGTGCATTCAGCACTATCGTAGTCATCTCTTGATCAGACATGATTTCTCCTCGTTCCTGCAACTGATCTCTTATTTCAGAGACCCTCATGAAATATGAAGCTATACCTTCTTCTTTGTTGATCTTCATTTTGTATAACTCATTCCTCAGAGAGATCCCTTCTCCTGCGGTGCTGATAGAGAATAAATCTATCAGTTTGTCATAGATCTCTTTGGCTATTTCAAGCTTGGCTACATAAGGAATCAGAGAGTCCTTGATAGATTCTATGAGAATCTTTTGAGCTCTCACTTCGTTCTTGTTATGCTTAGCTAGTTCTTGACTATCAGAAGGAGCAGCAATTTTCTTTTGTACATAATCAATAACTTCTTGTTCTTTCAAAGTGAGGTCAGTCCTCTTCTTCCAAGCAAGGAAGTTGGCAACTCCAACTAACTTATTGCTTTCCTTGCAAGAAGACATCCTTTTCAAGATTAGGTTTGCTCAAATCAATAAGATACTTACTTGATGTAATGATCCTTGAAGCTTGACTTTAGATGGTTGCCTTGAAGGAGCTTGAGGAAGCTTGACTACCCTTGAATGCTAGGGAACCTGAGATCTGCTTGCCTTATCCTTGAGGATCTGCTTTTCAACTGAAGTAAGAGGATTCTTGATAACTTCCTCTCATAGATCCTTCACTTTGATAGATCTTGGAGTTTCAAAATGTGGATCTGAATTTTGAATCTTGCTTTGCCTTCAACTTCAACTGCCTTGCCTCTTCCTTAATGTTCTTTATCATCCCTTCCCTGATGTGCTACCAACCGCTAATACCATGTTGAGAAATCTTACGGCTTGAGAAGTTAATGATTTCTCTATCTTGATAACTGCCTGTGAAGTAAATTTATCCTTTAGATTTATTCAAACAATATATTTTATATGTTAGTGATTATTAACTTCATCAACCAGCTACCATGCATGATAAACAAAAGAAGAATAACACAAGATATAGGCAACATCCAGGGAAAAAACCTCTCCAAACCTGAGAGGAAAAACCCACGGTAATTCTTCTTATAGTATCTTCACTTGATAAAATTTCCAAGACCAATATAAGACCCTTCTAACCAATGTGACTCCAAGATCAAGGCTAGATCATTCTACTGCTGCAATTCTTTAACCTACTGTACCATGGACCAGATCTACTACCATCAATGGATGAACTGGCTTCCTCCTTCCTTCCTCTTCTTCCTCCAATCTTCCATTGCTCAAGATGGTCCACTAGCCTAGTGGATCTCCTCAACACTTGCCTTGAGACAATGTGATCTGCTTCCTTGAATGGACTGCTCAAAAACCCTAGTTGCAGACCTAAAGATGACACTTTCCTTCCCACGTGTGAATGAGCTTTTTGCTCTTTAAGGTCTTCTTCTTCCTCGCTATGCTTGGAGCTTTCTTCTAGCCCAATGACCGAGCTCTTTAGGCCTAGAACTAGCCCTTATCATCAAGATACTCTAGGACTGTAAAGCAGCCCTAATACAGATCTGCTCCTTCGCACGTGTGAGGGGTTTAGGGCTCTTCTAGCCCTCCTAAACCCTTGCTTCAATAGTCACCCTTCTTCGCATGGATCTGCCTTTCAAATGGACACAAGGCCGAGCATTTTCCTTGACAATGATGGCATATGGAATGATGCCCTAACCTCGCAAGTGTGGCAGAACTTATTGTTGTTATGGATGACAAAACAGACTTCTGCAGCTCCTTGATCTCCTCCTTCTCCTCGCACTCAAAGAGAGTCTTCTTCGCATTGATTGGAGACTGAATAGATCTTGTGATTGTATTTCCGAATAGATGAGGAGAGGCCTTTATTTATAGTGTTTGAGGGTTGTCCATTAGGCCGAAATAACATGCCTCTAAGCCGACTTGAATATAATATGAAGCCGACATGAACACTCAAATATAAATATATATTTATGCTGAAAATACATTGCTTCTTATATATTCATTTGGAGGGGTCAATTACTAGCCTTTTGTTCTTGACCTTGAAGGAGTCTTGCACCATGATTCTGCCCTTGATCTTGGAGTCATACATTGTACATCTTCAAGTGTAACCATTTACATCAATGACACAAACCTATCACCTAGCCTAGAACTCATAATGAGAGCTACTAAAACAAATACATTTTTGAGCATGAAACCCAAGAACTCAAATTCATAAAATATTTTGCTAGATACAATTTACATCATTTACATTGGAATGTGTCATTATGAAGACCGAACCTAGTTACACTTTCTTCAACAGTATATCGGTCTTACGGAGCTCCAGTTTAGTGTTGATACTTGGATCCCTGTGAGGGTTGGTTTCAATGCATGGAGGCCTTGATGGTATCTATATTGATACCAGGGTTGTGTCCTAATGATACCAATAGTCGCATGTTGCCTTGATGACACCTTAGTCCCTGTTGAGAGGATATCTTAGCAGTTAGGGTATCCCTAACCTTGTTGTACTCTTCTTGGAACATTTCAAATTGAGGTCAACATTACACCAGTTGAACAATTATGAAACCACCCTAGTTAAGAGGGAGTGTTGATAAATGTAACTAGTATTGGTCTTCATAATTGTATTTGAGTCATGATGTAATGTATTCGTCAAAAGAAAAAGAAAAGAAATTTTATTGTAAAAGAAAAATTATTTATGAGCATGGCTTCATGCTCTATTTATTTTGTTTCTAGGTCAAAGCACCAATTGAGTGCGTATAGGGTTTGTGTCATGTGTCATTGTCGAAGTCATCATGTAATAGACCCTTCTTGGGCTTCTTATGTTAAGAAAGAATTATTATCTTTATGTAACTGGTCATGTAAACAATCCTCCACTAAGTCAGCCTCAAGTGCGGTCAAGTCGGCCTAAAAAGGGATGATCCAAACACTATATATAAGAAGGAACTCGACCTCATTTGCTCAATCATTCATCAAGTTCGATCTGCAGTTGCAAAAGGTAGAAAAGAAGTCCAAAGTACCTAGAAGAAGGATAATTATAGCGAAGAAGGAGAGACTTATCTAGCAAAAGGAAGCCAAAATTCTCTCCTTTTTTGTCACACGTACAAATTTCTAGAATTGCAGGAGGGCCGAAGTTGCAGGTCTGCAGTAAGGCCGAAATTCTTGATGCAGTAGGGTCGAAATCTGAAGTTGATGCAGTATTGAAGAAGTTGATTGAAAGGACTTATCTTGGAGGCTGACTTGGTGGATTATAGGAGGTCTTTGTCATGATCAAAAGGTCAGGGCTTGGTTGTCTCATTTGATTTGGTTCTGAAGGAAGAAAGAGAATTTTGGGTTTTCCCCTATAAGAGGGGTTTTTCCTTAGCTGATGTTGATCTTCATGTACTTATGTTTTTGGTAGTTGCTTGATAATAAGAAGACAAAAGAAGATATAAAAGAAAATAATAAGAATTCAAAGAAATCACAAGTAACTATCAAGATAAGAAAATATTTCTGCCTTTCTGATTTTCCAACACCTTGGAGGTGCCTTTCTCATCAACATTTCTTGAATGTACTGCTGCAGAACCAACATTTATAGAAACTTTTTCTACAAAGGGTTTTTCAGTGTTACCGACTTGTGTTTCACCTTGAAGTTATTTGTTTAGTTCCATATCCTCTGACGAAACAAATGCATCAAGGCATGATTTGACCTCTAGTTCTACACATGGATTTAAGTTTCCCACCATAGGGTCATGTTGCACATTAGAAGGTTGGTCTCTAAGTTCTCCTTCCAACACTTCATCAACCAAAGGCAAGAAGAGGTGGGATTCAACAACGTGGCCTGCTGCTGGACGAACTTCAATCACACAAGTATTGTTCTCCTAATGTTGTTCCACAATAGTCCCACAATTGTTCTAACAACATCCTTGGTCAATAATAGTGGCCCTAAAGTCTCCATCCTGATTTGGCTCCTTAGGCTCGACAAGTTCAACTACCAACTCTCTTAAAGCACCATCTTGCTATACAAGGTGTTCATTCTCTGCAAAGTCCACTGCATCTAATTCTTATTGCTTTCCACTTATACTCGTCTCCTCCTGGGAGACTAGAACACTCTCCCTATGTTCTTGAACAAACACAATTTTCTCTCCCTTATTGTTCCCTAAAACATGTTACACAGATTCTTCAAGTGATTGCCATGAAATATTTTTAGATCCTTCTTGTCTTCTAATTTTATTCATGCCATTCAGCAATCCAGAATCATTGTGAATCTCATTTGGCTCATTTTGTAATCCGTCATTGACTTTCATGTCCACCGTCTCAACACCTGCATTGAATAACTCATCATGTGGTCAAATAAACAATCCACTGCCTACTTCGTTTCCATTTCCTGCACCACCTTGTGTAAAAGCATCTTCTATGCTATTTTCACCAATTGGAAAACAAGTTTGCGAAAATATATTAGGCATTATATCATCTATCTCATGGTTACCACCCACATCATTAGAAAGGACTTCCAATCCTTTTCTTCCTTCAACAATTGAATTTGAATTCAAAAATTCAACATCTAGATTTCTTCCAGCCTCATTCTGCAATGGAAGAAGAGCTTGTTTTCTATTCACTAACTCATCCTGCAAATCCAACAAAAAATCCCTTGCTTAAGTTCCTTTCATTTCATGCATCGCCTCTGTTAATTTCACCTACTGGAAAACAAGGTTGTCAAAAAACATTTGGTGTTATATCCTATGTCTCACGAATACCACCCACGTCATTAGAGAGGCCTTCCATTCCTTTTTTCCCCTCCAATAGACCAGAATTTTAAAAACTCAACATCCAGATTTCCTTGAGGTTCAAGTTGCAATTCAACTCGAGGTTTTCCTCCATTCAATGGCTCATCCTCTGATCCTACAGAAGAATCATTGCCTATTATACCACGTTCAAAATCAAGATGTTTCCCCAAAACTATCTCATTTTCACATTCATGGGGTGCAATAGTTGTGGCAACTAAGGTTGGCATTCCATCTTCCAGTTGATGGTTGGACAATCCATCACGACCATTATCTTCATTCCTTTCCTTCCTTTTAGGGG
This sequence comes from Pinus tabuliformis, assembly GCA_031772625.1. NCBI lineage: Eukaryota > Viridiplantae > Streptophyta > Pinopsida > Pinales > Pinaceae > Pinus > Pinus tabuliformis. The sequence goes on along the minus strand of CM062811.1, from coordinate 988,602,879 downwards.
GATACAGCCACGTCCATGTTTTTGCCACTATCTTAGTTTCTCTTGTACTTTGTTTTGCGGGCCTGAGTTTATCATCAGTGTCGCTTGATTTGTTTTTCTTACAGTTAACCCAAAGATCGTCCCATTTCCATGTAAATGTTTTCTATTTTGTGTTCTTATCATCAAAGTCAAAGAATGGATCCCGTTCATTCTCCTTAAATGTTGCAGCCTTTTTGTTAAATTCTTCTAATTTTGTAAGGGAAACTTTGTTCCCTTCTTGCATTCTTTTAATAGTTTTTGTTTGCTGCTCTTCTAACTTTCTCCAAGACTCTGCAAATTCCTAGCCAAAAATTTTGTGCAGCTGCTCCATCTTCAAACACCATCCAGGCTGTCAGGATTTCCGCTCTAATACCACGGTAGTGTTCTAGGGCAATTTTCTGGCCTTCGAGTTTCTTAGGAACTAGGGCTTTCAACAACACTCCAATAAACCATAATTTAACTTCTAATAGACAGTGCAATAGTTTAATGTAATAATTAAACTTCAGTAAACAATGTGTCCTCAATAATAACTTACACAGTATAGTGTCACAATTCATCTGGCAAACCCAACAAATCAATTCAGGGTAGTTCCATAACTTAATTCCGACAGTTCAGATGAATTTTGTATTCAATGGATGAATAATTCCAAGACCAAACCCAACTCATTCTAATATAATCTACAGGCTACTTTGGACAGAATTGGATGGGACAAGATAGTTTTCCACCACAATTTCTTAAGAAGGTGACGTCAAACCCAACATACTTCAACCTATTGTAGATGTCTTTTCCTGTTACAAGATGATTTCGCAAGAGCTAGACCTTTGATCTGTGATCTCACGAAGTGATTCTAATTGCACTCTGTCCGCAGTTAATCTACCCATGATTCGGACTACTTCAATGATTAGCCAGCGTGATTCCAGAGTTATTTTGGATTGTGACTAAGGAGAATAGTCAATCTGCAATTTAATTGGTCCAGAAAGATTACACGAGGTTGTTGGATAGCCTTGAGGATTAGTTAGTGTGGCTCCAAGATTTCTACGAACTGCTCGAAAATTGTCCACGTGGCTAGAGAATAATCGACCAGGAACGCAACCGCCGGAATTACCCAATGCCCTTCTCAGAAAAGTTTCGACCTCTCTTAGCAAACCATATTATATGCTTCAAACTCTCTTAACACTTCAAAATGTTGTTCGGTTGTCTTGTCTCAGGAGATCTCGGCTTATTCTAGGAGATTCGCTTCAGGACCAATGCGCATTACCTTGGATAATTTCAATGCTTTTCATTTAGAGTCCCCTTGGTCTATGTTATTAAGTTGGCCACGTATTTCCTCATATCTTTACAAAAATCTTGCTCAGCTTTAGTAAAATACCTCCTTGTTTGACAGAACAAGTAGAAAGAAAATACAGAATAGGTTCGTAGGTGTTTCAAGAGATTTTAACCTACTTCAAATAGAATTGACCTTGTTCCTCCTTAAGTTAGATGATCGCCTATTTGCCGAAAAAAAAGAAGGATAGATTAAAAAAAGAGATACCTTCAACATTGAAATTAGTAGGGAGAAAAGGGGTCTTAAAACCCCCATAGCCTCAGGCTCAAGAAAAATACAGACAGTTGATCAAATCCAATGATGATCCAAATGAATTCAACCCTATTGTATTTATAGATTTCTCTGAGGGAATTATCTCCTTAATTAATTGAGTAAAAGTCACACCAAACCCCAACTTTGGGTTTCTTTGCCCAGTTGCCCCAAAACTTGCCCTCTGCTACCCAAACATTGGGTATTTTAGGGTTTTCTCATTTATCAAGGACTATAGCCTACAGGGATCGATAGGCTACTTCATCTCTTGGGCCATTAATTTCTCGAGAACATTACAGTGAAAGGAAAATCTTATCACTAACCATTATAAGCATCGTGCAGAATGTAATAGCCATGTGAGTTGTGATAGTTGGAAGTATTATAGAAGACTTTGTTGGAGATATTGAAATCGTTCCATTAGTTGAATTAGCACATTAAGGAATTAACTAAAATGTAGTATTGAAACACTATCATAATTAGTGGAATTGAAAATATATAATAGGGTTTGAAAAAAAGAATTATAAAAGTAACCCCTTGTTCCATTGAAAGATTATAGAGGGTTAATCGAATAAGATAAATTCAAGCCAATAAAATGGGAAATGAGGTACACTTCAATTCAGTGTAGAGTCTTAAGTGTTTAGATATATCAAATAAGAGATTGTCAAGAATATACTTAAAATAATAAAAATAATAATTATTGCACAAAAATTAATTTAAAACAAAAAATTAGAGAAAAAAATTGCAAGCAAAATGGAGTCTAGTAATTGTTGGAAAATGTAACTAGGTTTGGTCTTCATAATTGTCATTGTACTTATGTCATTATATATTTTATGTAAAATGCAAAAGAAGAAAAAGAAATATTATTTTTCTAGCATGGTTTCATGCTCAAGAAATTATTATTTTATTAGTTAAGCATGTTCTTCATGCTTCAAGGTTTTCTTGAGTCAAAGAGTCAAAGTCCTATTTGGACCTATTGTAAAGAAAAAGGAAAAAGAATTTCTAAATATGTAATTTTGACTCAAATCGCCCTATAGGTGCCAAGTCGACCTACCTGTCAAGTAGGCCCTGCCCCAATGGACATGTTTATTCGCACTCGTCTAGACAGTGTAAATAGAGGGAAGATGGAGCTCATTTGGACATATACACTTGGATGTTTTTTGTCTGAAATATCACAGATCGGACAGAGATGAAGAGGAGGATCGAAATATGAGAGAAGGAATTTCTTCTTGAGCTTAAAGTTTGTGAAAGTTATGCCTTGATACATCTCTTGTTATTGGTCTCTTAATGATGGATTCGATGTCCTAAATGAGGGTCTGAATCAACATCTAGAGGGCAAATTTTTTTTTAGTCATGAGGTCTTGGATATCTCACTTTGATCTAATTCTATAAGAAATTAATTTTCTGGGTTTTCCACTTGGAGGTGTTTTACCTGACTTAGAGCCTATATCTTGTGTTCTTTGTTTTCTTGTGATCTTCATGTCTACATTTTCATAATTGCTTAATGAGAAGAACAAATTCAAATAAATAAAAAACCAACAAATTTCACAAGTAATTATCAAAGAAAGGAAAATATAATCTAATCGTAAAGTCTCCCAATTTTCCAACATGGAACTAGAGCTAAGGTTGAATAAGGAGGCCTTAAGATCACATTTTGTTGATTCAAAGGTTTGAAGTTTGTTGCATCCAGGAAGGTCTTCGAATCTCTCTTTGTGGTTTAATAAAGTTGACAAATTGTTGTAATTGGACAAGATTCTGGACATACAAATAATCTCTGTGTCTAAACTCGCTCTATGTTTTTGGTCTAAAATATCGAAGATAGGACAGAGATGAAGAGGAGGGTCGAAATATGAGAGAAGAAATTTCTTCTTGAGCTTAAAGTTTGTGAAAGTTTTGCCTTGATACATCTCTTGTTATTGGTCTCTTAATGATGGATTCGCTGCCCTAAAGGAAGTTTTTTGTAGTCATGAGGTCTTCGATATCTCACTTTGATCTAATTCTATAAGAAGTGAATTTTTTGGGTTTTCCCTTTGGAGTTGTTTTGCCCTGGCTTGGAGCCTATATCTTGTGTTCTTTGTTTTCTTGTGATCTTCATGTATACGTTTTGATAATTGCTTAATGAAGAAGCAAAAGATTAAATAAATAAAAAGCCAACAAATTTCACAAGTAATTATCGAAGAAAGGAAAATCTAATCTAATCGTAAAGCCTCCAGATTTTCCAACATGAAATCAAAACTAAGGCTGAATAAGGAGGACTTAAGATCACAGTTTGTTGGCTCAAAGGTTTGAAGTCTGTTGCATCCTGGAAGGTCTTCGAATCTCTCTTTGTGGTTTAATAAAGTTGACAAATTGTTGTAATTGGACAAGATTCTGGACACACAAATAATCTTTGTGTCTTAACTCGCTCGATGTTTTTGGTCTGAAATATCGCAGATAGGACAAAGATGAAGAGGAGGGTTGAAATATGAGAGAAGGAATTTCTTCTTGAGCTTAAAGTTTGTGAAAGTTTTGCCTTGATACATCTCTTGTTATTGATCTCTTAATGATGGATTCGCTGTCCTAAAGGAGGGTCTATGTTAAAATTGGCAACTAGGGCCAAACTCCATGTGGGTCTTCTTATTTATGGCAACTGATATTTTTCTTGGATTCCTCTCGTCAAGAGGTGTAGGATTGATCTAAAGATCATCCGATTCCAACATGTATTCATGGAGATATGAATTTATTTATGTTATTTGACAATTTGTCAAGGTCGGCCAGCAACCAAATTACCCCAACTTATCCTCAACGTTTTATTATAAATAGAAAAGGTCTTCAAGTCGTTTTGACACACACTTCTCCTAAGATCTCTCTCCACTCATTTGGGTTTGGTGGCTAAAGAGATCAAGAGGGAGAAGCCCTAGACACAACGAAGAAAGGGTCTTCTAAGAGAGCCCTGGACGTAGAACTAAAGAGCCCTAGCCGCAATCTTATGAGAAGAGACGTTTGCAGGTAAGAGGAGATCTATACGCTGTCAAGAGGGAGTTATATTCTCAGCCCAAGGAGGAAGTCTAACCGTTATAATAAGATGCCCTAGCCGTAGTCCAAACAAGGAGTTCAAGTTGTTGTTCAGTTGTGCCCTAAACCGTTGTCAAGAAATGACTAATGTTGCCCTAGTCGCAGTCCTAAAGGAGGTGATCTTAGCCGCAGTTGGAGAGGCCCTAATCAGCAGCAAATGAAGGCCTAAAGCCGCAGTTAAAGGAGCCCTTATCACAGCATGAAAGGGACCTTTAGATGCAACTAGAAGAGTGGACCTAGCCATAGCAAAAGGAAGTATCTCATCAGCGTTAAAGTCACATTGTTGTAGGTGACAGCGTGGACTATTTTGGGCATGATCAAGCTGTTCTTGAACTCGGTATGTTGGGCAGGAGAATCCGCACAAAGGAGGAGCTAGGGGCTGTTGTGTAAGGGCTGATTGGATCACTGTTTGAAGGGACCTTAACTACAGTCCACTGCTGGGCTAGGCTGCAAGCCATAGCCAGCAGTTGGAGGCCTCTTTAAGTGTTGTGTTCAGAAGGTTGGCAGCCCTATAAGGCAGCGTATCATTGGAGGACTGTATGAAGGCTATCTACAGTAATTAGGTGGACTGAGGGGTGTGTTTAGGGTGTTGTAGCACTCTGAGTTTGTGCCCTAACCAGTGATCAGGTTTGCCAAGATATGCTTCAGTCCTTGCTGCATATGAAAGGTGCCAGATCAGCAGCCTTGTCATGATCAGTGAAGCAGCGAAGGAAGGAGAATCTTATTGAAGGAAAGCCTCAGTATTTTGGGTAATTGGTTGAGTTGTCCTAGGCCTATCATCTGTTGCATATATCTTCAGTCCTTGTTATCAGATCTGCAACCTCATTGTGTCATCGTTACGGAGAAGATCTTTGATGTCCTATTTGGCAAGTCAAGTAATGACTTCAAATCATTGTACTCTATCTCTCTCTCTCTGCTAAACTATTAAAGAATGTAAGAAGAATTGATCAAGGGTTTCCCCACATTGGGGTTTGTCCCTGGTGGTCCCACCTCTTGTCTTGGCTTGTCTTCTACTGTTTATGTATATGTTCTATCTACACTTTATTATCATGTTGATGTGATTGCTAATCTGAATATTGACATTGGGCTAATATGAAAAATTGAAGTAAATTGCTCTAAGCATAGAACATACCTAAATTTAACAGTCTGACTTAGCATCTAGAGGGTGAAGTTTTTGTAGTCGTGAGGTCTTGGATATCTCACTTTGATCTAATTATATAAGAAGTGAATTTTATGAGTTTTCCCCTTGGAGGTGTTTTGCCCTGGCTTGGAACCTATATCTCGTGTTCTTTGTTTTCTTGTGATCTTCATGTATACGTTTTCATAATTGCTTAATGAAGAAAAACATAATTAAATAAATGAAAAGCCAACAAATTCACAAGTAATTATCAAAGAAAGGAAAATCTAATCTAATCGTAAAGCCTCCTAATTTTCCAACATGGAATCAGAGCTAAGGTTGAATAAGGAGGCCTTAAGATCACATTTTGTTGGCTCAAAGGTTTGAATTTTGTTGCATCCTGGAAGGTCTTTGAATCTCTCTCTGTGGTTTAATAAAGTTGACAAATTGTTGTAATTGGACAAGATTTTGGACATACAAATAATCTTTGTGTTTAAACTTGCTCGATGTTTTCAATGACTACTAAAGCATGCTATATACATAAATTTTGAAATAACATCACATGTATGAAGGATCACACCTGTTGTATAACCATATGGCTCGTATAAGGACAAACAACTCGCTATGACTATCTTGTAGCTCGTATTAATTGAGAGAGGCTTGTGTATGTTTCCTATGGCACACATTAATCAACAGTGTCTCGTAGAGATTCAATGTATATGTTTTGTGGCATCAATGGTTTGTTTACAATTTCTGAGCTCGTACTCATGATCGTAACAATCACACCGTGGCTTGTATCTCTTACACAATTGAAGGTCCGCATTTTACAACAATTAATATGACTCGAAGGTTGACTCACTTATTGACCTCGCACTATGGTAAAATCTCACTATATTTCCATGGTATCATGTTTCTACTATAGTGTCATCGTCATGAACATGTAGTGTTTCAACATACAGTAGTTCGCATATTTTATGACTCGCACAAAATTTACAATGACATCGCATGGCATCACACTCTCTTGTTGGTTCGATTTGGTCCAATGATTGAACAACTCGTTCTCACATTCAATTAAAAATAATGTCACTGCACATCTCTATGTTGACTCGCATTTGTGACTTGCAAATGAAGTAGTGACTAGTAATGCCTTCATGACAATGGATTTATGATGTCGACGTAGAAGAAACAACATCGGGTTTCTTTGAAAAGCTCGTTTATTTTCTTATGGAGACTTGTATCAAATTTTTGTGGATCATTGAATATTAGATGCTCGCAGTTCAAACTCAAAATGCACGTGACCCATTCTTACAGTAGCTCTGATTTGCGTCTCTAATGGTCTCGCTATACTCTATAGCAAATATCCATTGGGCAGTGGTTTGTAGACAAACAACTCATCGTTGCCAAATTGCTCAGTGGCTCGATCTCCCACAATGGCTCAGGATTGTGTGACATGTAACATTATCTCATTGCTTGTAGTTCTGTTTGTATATAGCGGCCCAAACTCACATATAGGATTGGTCAATAGTAGAAGATGTATATGGTTGCGTTTCGACTTACTTTATGAACGAAGCCGACTTTGAGTTTGAAAGAAATGATGATGTCTCTTTTAAAAGATATTGTTTAGGTCCAGATCTTTGTAAATTGGACAGGAAAATTTGTAAGAGGTATGTATACCAATGTTTTACAACTCGGACTCGGACTCGGACTCGGCCGAGGATCGACTCCGACTCCGACTCCGACTCGGTAATGACTCGGCCGGCTCGATTTCAATGACTCGGTCGTTGTAAAAAATACATTAAATATTTATTTTTTTTATAAAAAAACATAATTTTAAATATTGATGGGGATGGACAATTATTCTGGTGCTGGGCAAGCAGCAAGCAGGAAGGGGATGAGTCATTAGGAAATTAATATAATTGTATATATGAATTGTCGATGAAGTTAAGAGGAAGAGGACTGATACTTTTAGTCTTCATTAATATCTTGATAGTGTAATCAGGCCTTGGTCTCCAATAAATGGGTGTGAACTATAAAGATAAACTTCAGTTCTTTATCAGTGTCTCCCTGAACCTTGGAATTCTAATCCAAATTGCATCAATATCATTTGTTGCAGAGTGCATGGAAAGATGCATCAAGGCAGTATTTGAGTGCAGCATGTAATTGAAATGGTTCCTTCGATATTTACCAAAATTTATTGAACGATAAAAGAATTCCAATCTCTTGAGGTGACATATAGATAAAAGTTTCAAACAGACTTTTCCTAGTGCTCACTATTGAAATATGAGTCAAATAGGCAAGAAATACACTTCACTGTCATCATGCTGAGCCAAGCAGTGAACAGAGTCATAGGCATTGATAGTATCCACTCATTTCTTAAAGGGAGGCAATTAGAAAACGAGTAATCAAATCACCTTAAGGAATAATGAGGATCTGAATTTCAATATGTAATTGTAGTGGTTCTTATTGCCCTCAATATAATATTGGTGGTAATACAAACATTTTATGTACAGACTTTAAGCTTCTTTCAAATCTGAGGTGTAATTTATCAAGATCTTATGTCTCAACTCTCATAATCCTGAAATATTGTCTCAAAAAGAACTTGTAGTTCTTTAACTTTACCAAAAATCACAAAAAAATGAATAAATTTCATGTTTTACGCTGCCCAGCTGTAGTTTCATTGACTCGGCCGAGTCAATACATGATCCGGCCGGGTTGACCGAGTCAACTATGACTCGGCCGAGTCATTGGATGACTCGGCCGAGTCATAGTTGACTCGGTCAACCGAGCCGGGTTGCTGGCCGGGTCAAAGATTTTGGTAATGGCTCGGTTCGAAACGGCTGTTTCGGAGTTGACTCGGCCGGGTTGTAAAACAATGATGTATACTTTACAAACTATGATAAGCAGCGACGATATTGTTGGCATTATGACACACATGTTGTCCTTGATGGCAACTCTCACAGATGACAGATCACAGTTCAGGCTCACAAAATGAAGAAAGAGAGGTATACGCAGGTTCCCATTGACCAAGCTGTGTGTACACGCAGGTTCGCAGACCAAAAGGCGCGTATGGCATACACATGCACTTTCACGAAAGGAAAGGCGCGTACATGTTGGAAAACTTGGTTTTGGTCCGTGGTATTTGGTCCATGGTATTGTGATCCATGGTATTGGTCCAAGGTATCTTGTCCGATGTGTTGACCCCAGGTATTTGGTCCAAGGTATTGATTCTAAGTGGTTTTGGACCATGGTATTGAGTAAGGCCTAAGACTATAAAAGGAGGAGAAGATCATTAGGCAAAGGCACTCATGAATTGAATATCTAATGAAGAGCAAGATCTAGAATACAGGTGATTGGGTTATGGTGCACAACTGGATCTGAATCAAGGATGAACCTGAGCGCGTGATGAAGGATAAGTTCTATTGATGGGTCAAGATCTTAAGGCTTGAAGAGAAGTATCTTTGTGTGGTTTTGATCTTTTATCTGAATAATTGGCGCATGTCGTAATCTGTAAATATGATGATCTGGGTATAACTGATGTCTGAATAATTGTAAAGGTTAAAATCATCATTTACAGATCTGTACGCAGGTTCATTATAGCAAAGGCGTGTATACACGCTGGTTTGGCATTTCAAAAGTGCGTATACGCAAGTTTTCCTTGATACAAGTGCATATGCACGCAGGTTCGTCACATTGAAGTAGCGTACACCTCATAAAAATATGCTTTAGCTACTTCTAATTGCTGTTACAGTGTTCTAGGTTCTAGCTTGGGTTCTGGTTACTATTACTGTGTTCTGGTTATAGCATTCAGAGAAGTGATTGTTTGATTCAGTTTTGGTTGGTGCAAAGGAGATTGGTTGATGCAGATATATTTGACGTTTGATTGATGTTATTGATGGATCTAGTTTGAAAAATTATGAAACGTGGTCCCTGGAAGAAAAGAAAAGGTTGTAGCCTTTTGTAGGTTAGCACCTATGTACTAGTATATCAGCTAGTACAAGAGCTAGGGGTTGTAGCTCCCTTCCAGGAGAAGCTAGAGAACAAGAGAAGGTTGTAACCTTCTGCAGGTAGAAGCCTGCGCACTGGTATAAGACTGCACCCGTACAAAATATTGTAAAAAGAAGTTTCTTATTAAAAGAAAGATACAGACAATTGCAGCAGGTGGTTTTCACCCACATTGGGTTTCCACCTTATATCTTGTGTTCACGTGTGTGATTGTCTGTTTTGTTTTTACTACTCCTGGTTACTGTTTAAAAGGTTCTGATGCACAAAGTAAAGATCAACATATGAAAAATTAACTAAATTATAAGTTTACAGCGTTCCTTATATACAGTTGCGTATACACGCAAGTTTCATTCACTGAAGTAGCATATATGAATCAAAATATGGAAATGAAATATTATTGACTTGCTAATACTGATTCACCCCCCCTCTCAGTATTATTTCCAACAATTGGTATCGATGCATCGTCATTAAAATTGTTAGGGTTTTGCAATACGTTTGTAGGGTTTTTCTATTTCATTTGTGGCATAATTGCTAGGATTTAGAACCTTAGAGTTTCTATACCTACATTGAATTAACCCTAGGAGAGAAAACCCTAACCCTAACTATTTGTTACCTCTAAAGGAATCCCTAGTTTTTGGGAAATGGCCTCTAGGGTATACATTAAACCCTAGCAAAAGTTGGATTAAGACAAACTTAGCGCTTCAAGTCAAAACCCCAGGACCTACTGTGTCCGCCGAAAGTAAAACCCTAATAAAGATTTGGTCATGAAATTTGTAGGGTTTATAGCTAGAACCCTAGAACTACGCTTTTGAATAATCATAGAAACCCTTGATTGACAGGATTGGCATCATCCTCCTGTACTTGCAAATTTTGCTTTGTTGTACTTGTTGGTGAGAATTGCAAATACATAATGAAGGCTATCAAAATGATGGAAGCAAGATGAGAAGGATGGCAGCATAAAGGAATGTAAGATTCATGCTTGATGATGACTTCTTGATAATGGCGAGCATAATGGAAAGAGGGAAGTGTTGTTGTTCATAAAAGATAAGTGCTCTATCTCTCTTCTTGTACTGTTATTGATTTCTTTAGTAAATCTAGTCCCTTGCTTTATTTTCATTACTTGATTGTAACTATTCCTTTGCGATCTCCCCAAATAGGATTGCAGGTACATGCTGAAAACTATTTGGGCTAGAAAAAGTTTTCAATATCAAAACAAAGTTTGTGACAAATCCTGGATATAGAGGGAGGTTCAAAGGGAGCTTTGAACCTTGAAGGGGTTGTGGATTCAGAGTAAGATTTTTATCCAGAAAGAGTTAAAGTATGATTTTAAAAGGAAGTTTCGATTCAGAGGGAGCATTTCAACTCCCAAGTTTTAAGGCAAGTCTTTGAGTATTATCTTTAAATTATATTTAAAGGCTAAAGCTATGATAGGCTTTTGAAAAGCCTTTGTCCTGGATGAAGTACAAATACTTCAGTGGCAAGATTGGACTTGTTAAGATAAATTATCTTAATAAGAGGGAGCATTAATAGGATAACAATAGGGACAAACATTCTTCAGATTTAAGAAGAATGGCCCAGAGTCCAGACTATTGTTGAGGGTAGACATTCTCCTAGTTTAGGAAAAATGGTCCTTAACGGCCAGTTACGCAGTAGAGTAGATGCCTTTCTATGATAGAGTGGGTGCCTTTGCCAGGCTCGATTACTCGTTGAGCGAGCTTTTCAGCCTAGAATGAGGCCTATGATGTTAGAGTTTGACCAAGATAATGGCAACCCTTTAATGTAAGGATCCTTTAGGGTTTTGACCTTGTGGTGTGAGGGGTTGAATGTCCTCTAGGTTTTGGCCAACCATGCATAGTTGGAACACTGATGTTCCTAGAGGTTTGACCTTGGTGATGGAAAACCTGTACTAGTCTGTATACCATGAGGTTGAGGCGTCAACTAGATCATGGTGACTAGTTGTTGCACCTTAGACTAGGTAGTCTGTATGATGGTACATAGGGTTGGTACCTTGGCAGTAACCTAGATGGTACCTAGATCCCTATGAGAGGTTGGGTTGGTAACTTGGCAGTAGCCTAGATGGTACCTAAATCCCTATAAGATCTTGGTTTGATACCTTGGCAGTAGCCTAGATGGTATCTAGATCCTTGGAATAGTATATGCTAGTTATGATGTTGATTCGGCTCTTCTTATGATCTCAATTTGAGAAGTATCCTTGTACTGGTTATGGAATTATGAATACCTCCCTAGTTAAGAGGGAGTGTTGGAAAATGTAACTAGGTTCGGTCTTCATAATTGTCATTGTATTTATGTCATTATATATTTTATGTAAAATGCAAAAGAAGAAAAAGAAATATTATTTTTCTAGCATGGGTTTCATGCTCAAGAAATTATTATTTTATTTTGGGTCAAAAACCCCTCTAGGTGCCAAGTCGGCCTACCTGTCAAGTCTGCCCTGCCCCAATGGACTTGTTTATTCACACCCTTTTGGACAGTATAAAGAGAGGGAAGATGGAGCTCATTTGGACATACACACTTGGATGTTTTTGGTCTGGAATATCACAGATAAGACATAGATGAAGAGGAGGGTCAAAGTATGAGAGGAGGAGTTTCTTCTTGAGCTTAAATTCTGTGAAAGTTCTACCTTGATACATCTCTTGTTACCGACCTCTTAATGATGGATTTGCTATCCTAAAAAAGGGTCTGACTTGGCATCTAGAGGGTGAAGTTTTATGTGGTCATGAGGTCTTGGATATCTCACGTTGATCTAATTTTATAAGAAGAGAATTTTCTAGGTTTTCCCCTTGGAGGGGTTTTGCCCTGGCTTGGAGCCTATATCTTGTGTTCTATGTTTTCTTGTGATCTTCATGTATACATTTTGATAATTGTTTGATGAAGAAGAACATAATTAAATAAATAAGAAGCCAACAAATTTCACAATCAGTTATCAAAGAAAGAAAATCTAATCTAATAGTAAAGCCTCCCGCTTTTCCACCAGTAATGAGAAGGGAAGATTTCCTAAAACATCAAAAATTTATGTTTAGGTTCTACTTCAAATGAAAGGGGCACTTGCAAGGAAGGATATCACTATTTCTATTGCTCCCGCTAAATGTAATAATTATGCTAATGTCAAATTCGCTAACCAATTAATGATTCCTTTGTCAAATATAATCAAAAGGCTAGATTTTTGGGACAAGACACCATATGACATAAGCAATTTACAACTAAACATTAGAGATTATATCATTGTATTGCAAATTTATAGCCAGTCCCTTATGGAACAATGACGATGACATAATTTTGGGTTCACCCTCAATGGAAACATTGGGAACTTTCATCTTTAACACGAAAAGGAAGTTTTGACATTCTCATAAAAGAAGAGGATAACATTACAACACGTTAAATTGGAGAGAGATTCAATAACATCAAAAAACCTTAAAGATATTTCAAAGATGATCCTTTAGGATACCAGGAAGACAATACAATAGAAGCAAAAAGAATATGACAAAATTATCACAAATAAAGATGAAGAAATGTTGTTCCTTAAGAATCATTGTCAAAACTTGATCGCACATACTAAGAAGTTACAGGATGAAGGGAAGTTGCAACAAGAAAGACTAATGCAACTTATCATCAAGGAATAACTTATGGATAGAGACACAATGACTAATCCTACAGAAATAGAGAAGTCGTCAGCTATAAAAACCCAAAGTGTGGAAAAAGGAACCAATACATATCGAAACAAAACCTTATCACTATTAAATTTCCATGAAACTCTGCAACTACTTAGATGAGTAACTAAAAACTGAAACTAGTTTACTTTCACCAAAATACAATGTTTCTTAACAGCTTATAAGCAACGTAATAAAACACCAGAGATAAAAACACATCACACAAATTGACACAATTGTTTACCAGGGAAACCCAAATGGGAAAACCTGATTCCTTTGATGTAGTATTTTATTGATTGAGCTTAAGCAATTGAATCTCTTACAAGGTAATTTGTCTCACTGAGAACCTACATGTTCTCTTGTTGAACTAGGTTGGACTCACCCTGCAAACCCTTGATCCCTGCTCCTACTTCCTTGCGCAAATCCTAGCCCTATTTCCTTGTGCACTAGGCCTCCTATTTCCTAGTGCAAGAGAGCCATATCAAGGGTACTTAGTTGTTATGAGTACTATTGTTCAATCTGAGCCGTGTACGTTCAAAGAAGCTGTAAAACACAAAGTCTGGAAGGGGGCAATGAATGAGGAATATGAATCCATCATGAAAAATGATGTCTAGAATGTGGTACCTAGACCAAAGGACAAGTCCATAGTCACCTCAAAAGGGCTATACAAAATTAAACATGGAGTTGATGGGAGTGTTGAAAAATATAAGGCCAAGTTTGTCGCTTGAGGCTTCTCTCATAAGGAAGGAGTGGACTATGACGAGATATTTGCACCGGTTGCCCGATATACCACTATCTGATCTATTATTGCTCTCGTTGCCTCTCAAGGATGGAGCCTACACCAAATGGACGTTAAGGTTGCTTTCTTACATGGCTCGCTTAAGGACAAAGTCTACGTAGAACAACCTAAGGGGTTCAAAGTGCAAGATCGAAGGACACACGTGTGCAGGTTGAAGAAAGCCCTTTATGGGTTGAAGCAAGCCCCTAGGGCTTGGTATGAGAGGATTGATAGCTATCTTATGAAGCTGAGATTTACAAGGAGCGAAGCGGATCCTAACCTATACTTCAAGGTTGAAAAGGACATGCCTCTCATTTTGGTCCTTTATGTGGATGATCTCTTTCTGACAGGTGCAGACCATCTCATTTATCAATGCAAGAGGGAGTTGGCTTCCGAGTTCGAGATGAAGGGCCTAAGTATGATGCACTACTTCCTAGGTTTGGAAGTCTGGCAAAAGCCAGGTGAGATTTTACTTTCCCAAGGAAAATACATTGTGAAGTTGCTCAAGAGATGTGGGATGGTGGATTGCAAGTCTGTGTCTACTCTGATGGAACTCAACTTCAAGAAGCTATATGGAAGTGTTGTTGGGCCCGAATTGGCAAACCCTTCCGAATATAAACAACTTGTGGGGGGCCTAATGTTCTTGGCTAAGTCACCGGATTCGTCCTAAACCCCCTGCGAATCCCGAATCCGGCGAATCCGACACGATTCGGTCCGGATTCGTGTCCAAATCACAGGACACGTCGTGTCCGAGGGCGTGTCGCGATTTTCAAAAGCGTGTCGCGATTTTAGGACACGTGTCCGGTTTCCAAGACTCGCTAAGCTCAGCGCGGGAATGAAAAGGGCGTGTTTGCTCATTAAAATTGTCATTTGGCAAGTGATTTGTGCTGTTGGAGCAAGGAGTAAAGCATTTTGGCAGCTTCATGATCAAGTCTAGGCCCTAGTATTGATATGCTATTCATGGTAATGTTAAATTCTTAAAGTAAAAGTGACATTCTCCTTAATCTTCATTTTCATCCTTTTACTTAAATTTTTAACATTACCATGAAATGACTCAGGATGTTTGAGAATGGTTCCGGCCTCATTGGATTTCATATGGAGAAAGTAGAATTTTAGATTTCATTCAAAATCCAACAGACTTATCAGTTTTTCAGGATTTTAGGATTAGGGAATTGCAATGTTTCCATTGAATTTTGTCATGTATTAGGGTATGGAACTCGTATTTAATCAAGAGCACCAAACCAAGAGCTTCTAAATATGTCGCTCTCGCTCCCGTTTTTGTTCCCGCTCCCACTTTCGCTCCCGCTCCCAAGTAACACTGTTCCTGATGATATGGGTCTGGACACCACTATTGAGTTGGCATTGGCCAACATGGATCTCAATGATCCAGTGCTAGAGCCTGTTAGATTTGATGACTTAGAGGGGTCAACCTCCATACCAGCAGATGCAGAGGCGACTATGAATACAGCGAAGTAGGAGGATGTAGAGGAGAGCAGTGGGGACCATGATGATGGGGACAATGATGCTGATTCTGACGCTGATTGATGTCTTGAGGCTTGTATACCTGTAGTTGTTTTATATTTTCTATTCCTTTTTGCCATTGGCATTGCACCAACACTACCTATGTAACACATTTTGATTTGATCACTTAATGAGAAAACTACAGTTGTCAGTGTGTTTATCTTACTATTTTGTAGTTGTAAGTTGTCTTTCAGTTATGAATTATGAATCATGATTTAAATTTTTAATAGATTTATCATTTATGTGACCAGTACCATTGACATTTATTTGAATTTTGTATGTACTATGCATGCTAATAGCTATAGATGAAGATCTATGTTTGAAATCAATAAATTTGTATCATTAATTAAAAATTTTGTAAGAAATATGATAATATCTAATTTTTAATATATATGTATATTTTTAATATATATGTATATTTTTAAAATATATATATATATATTTTTAATAAAATAATATATAACGTGTCCTGTTCTGGGGGGTCACCGTGTCCGAATCCGACACCACGAATCTCGAATCCTACGTGTCCCGAATCCCCGTGTCAGGTGACTTAGGTTCTTGGTAAACTCTCGTCCTAACATATGCTTCGCTATGAATATGTGGAGTCAATTTATGGTCGAGTTTCATCACATACATTGGATTGTTGCTAAGAATCTCTTGAGATATCTCCATGGCACAATCAACTATGGACTGAGATACACTGCTGGGAATTTGAGGCTACATGGATATATTGATGCTGACTGGGTTGGCAGTGTGGTGGATCGTAAGAGCACATCTGGATGTTGCTTCTCATTGGGGTCTGCTTCAATTTCTTGGATGAGTAGGAAGCAGAAATCGGTTGCTCTAAGCACTGCCGAGGCCGAATACATTGCAGCTAGTATGGCTTGTTGTGAGGCTATTTGGTTGAGGAATCTCTTTAGTGAGCTATTTGAGCACATGTTGGATACTACTATGATCTTCTGCGACAACCAAAGTGGGATTCGCCTTTTAGAGAATCCTATGTTCCACGACTGCTCCAAGCACATTGATATCAGGTACCACTTTATCCGAGATATGGTACAGTGGAGAGCAATAAGGCTCTAACACATCAGGACTAATGAGGAGGTCGCAAACATGAATCCTATGTTCCATGACCACTGCAAGCACATTGATATCAAGTACCACTTTATCCGAGATATGGTACAGTGGAGAGCAATAAGGCTCCAACACATCAGGACTAATGAGGAGGTCGCAGACATCCTCACGAAGCCCTTGGGCAAGGTCAAATTCTTAGTCTTTAGAGAAAGACTTGAGTCATGGAAAGACCCTCTTATGAGGGTCCCACTTGAGTTGGACATTGAGCTCTGGGAGCTCCTGGGGGCTTGGGGTACTTCTTGGAGCTATGAGCGACCATAGGGTGAGTGGTTCACCTTTCCCTATTGGTGCATTGTGTACAAGGTGAGTGGTTCACCTTTCCCTATTGGCGCGTTGTGTACAGGGTGAGTGGTTCACCTTCACCTGTGATACCCCGTGATGGTTGACTGTGTGTAGGGTGAGTGGTTCACCTTCCCCTACGATTGACATATGCATAGGATGAGTGGTTCACCTTTTCCTATGGCATATGAGCAGAATGAGTGGTTCACCTTCTCATGTTGATGCCCTAGCATACATCCTACCCATGTAGTCTAGGACTCATGGGAAGTACCTCTCATCTAGCCAATGAGTTGGGAAACGTGGATAGGGACCATAGCACTACCGATGGACACATCGTGTACTGTTGTACTCCCTATGTCTAGGATGAATGGTGTTCAACAACTTGATCTGGGATCAAGGCTGACTTTTGTCAGTGGAGAGTGGCAAGGTATTGTGACATAGTCTCAATCGATTCTTCTTCACTATTCATATCAGTGTTCGGCAGAGCAGAGATGGTACATGATGACACGATGGCATGATGATCAATGATTGGCAGGTAGAATTCTCCCTAGTTGAGAGGGAGTGTTAAAATTGGCAACTAGGGCCAAATTCCATCTTGGGACAGATCATTTGATGGAGATGATGATTGCATTAAATTCCTCTTTTCGAGAGGACCAAAATTGATATAAATATCATCTCATTTGGACAAGTAGAATTGTGATTTTGAATTTATGCCCACTCATGTGCAAATTGTTCACATCGGCCACATCATCATGTAGGCTCATGAAGTCCAATGGACATGACTCTTCACCATCAATGACTTGTACAAATACAAGTGACCTTTCACCTCATTTGGCATCATCATCACTCACATATTCTTTCTCCTTCTCTCATTGGTTCGTACAACATTGGGCATTCTCTCTCTCACATGTGTGGCACAAGAAAGACAAATTTCTGGGCTGAGTTGCAAGGCCAAAAATTTCTGGAAGCAGACCAAGTTTGACTAGCGTTGACCAGGGGTTCTTTGACCAGCTTTGACTACAAGTTTTGGAGGATTATTTCTATCATTTTAGGCCGCATTTCTGGACACAGAAATCAAGGGAATCTAGGCAGTTTTACCAGTGCTGACATCAGGGTTGACTGCAATTTTGACCGCAGAAATTACAGCAGCTTTTCTCTCTCCTTTGACCGAATTTGACTGGACTGTTTTGGGCTGATTTTGACTGACAAGGAAGGCCGAGTTTGACTGTGGTTGACCAAGCTCAAGGAGGCAAGTTTGACAGCTGCTTTGACCATCTTTGACTTTCTGGTTAGGGCTGATTTGACTGCAGTTGACTGCAGATTTTGACAGGGCTGTTTTGACTTTGAATTTGGCAAGTCAGTTTGACTTTTGTACTCTCTCTATGTTGAACATTTTGATATAATAATAAGAAGAATTGATCGAAGGGTTTTCCCCACATTGGGGTTTTTCCCTGGCATCCACCAAATCAGGTGTCCTCTTGTCTTGGCTTGTCTTCTGCATATTGTTTCATGTTCTAACTACTTTTACTGTCAATGTGATTAATGGTTAATGTGATTGCTATTGGAAATTGGAAATTGGGAAGCTAAAGGAACATTGAAGTAATTGTGCTAAGTATAGAACATACCATTGTCAACTAAATTTAACAATACACAAGTTAATCCAATATGCTTAGCCTAACAATTATAAATTTGTAAAGGATGGCAATCAATCTTATTGCTTTCATTTATATAGTGCCAATCATATTATATTTCTCAGCATCTCCAGCCCATAGAAAACCAAGCCCCAGTTTTATGTTTGTAGTGACAGGTCTAAAACATTACTATCCTGAAACAACATGTTAACTGGCAATGGCTCAGAAACAATCTTCTTTAAAGACAAAGGGTTATATCTCAATATCGAGTGAATAACTCAAAGCCTCCCATCTTAGAAAGCCCTTATTAAATCGCTACAGTTGTTCATATCCAACCATTGAATTAATATCAATGCATGGAGACAAGAAAGACAAAGAGCCAAGCCAAATGTCAACCTCAATCAACATATGCACCTGTAGAAACCACGCATTTCAAATCATTTTATGTAGTTGAAAGGAATTAACACTCCCCACTCACCCCTATGTTTTTCTTCGCTTTAGACTTCTAACAACAAGTTCTTTATTTTTGGTGAGTGTTTCTATCCAAAGTATTCCCATCGAGACCTCTAGTTATAAGGAGTTTGTTTGGTGATTAAACAAACTTTAATCAAATGACTCATGACCACAAACAAGGCCCTTGTGTAGCCAAGATTCAAGATTTTCTTGTTAATTCTTTATCAAGTGCCTAAAATGCATGTCAACCCCTTCCCAGCTAATGTGTATTACTGATACCTTTTTTAATCTTGTTGGCAGAAGAATGCAGAAATAATACAGGCAAGTTAAATAAATATGCACAATTGCTTATCAATTTGATATACTAACCTCACTGCAAGCATGATGTGCACAATTTGTCCAATCCAGGTTTGCTGCTCGGCAATCATCATATGCATGAATCAGCTCATGAATTATAACTTGATCTACTTCATCTTGAAAAGTCATATGGTTACTGCACACCAAAATCTGCCACAAGAAGGAAACACAAATAAGTGCATCAAAGGTTATCTTTCTAGCCGACATGTAGTCAATAACCTCATACCAAATCCTTAATTCAAATTAAAAGTATACAAATATCTATGCCTTTAACATTTATACTAGCTTGCATTTCATATATCTTGTTTAATATACATCCCTACAAAACATACTCAAAGAGCACTACATAATCATAAGATGTATATTTCCATTGAACAAAAAATAAAGGAACATGAGTGTATATTTCCCCCTTGCATATGGAAACCCCCTCAAGAAAACTGGGCAAAACTTAACCTTGACAGGGCAACTAGAGGAAACTTGGGGTCTGCTGGAGAAGTAATCTGGAGGACATAGTAATGTTAAGGTATTGTATTTCAAATTCCTAGGGAGATCTACAAACAATAGAGCAGAAGTGGATGCCATAGTGGAAGGAATAAAATTAAGTCTTAATTTGGGCTTCAGGAATATAGAGGTTGAAGGGATTCCAAAATTATCATTGATCTACAACAAGGTAAGGACTCATAATATTTACAAAATAAAATTGAATGTCTTAAACAAGCAGTAGCAGGAGGACCATTTAATTTATACAATTAAATACAGACAAAAAAGGAATGGAACAATGTAACGGTTAGCCAATGTGGTGAGGGATAAAGTTATAAACAGAGCAGGGTTAAGATATCCATTGTCATTAAGGATTTCAAAGGGAAAAGAGTTGCGAGGAAGCTTTGAAGGCCCTGTTCTAAATCCTAAGTTACATCCCCAGGTGACATCCTAACCACGTCACTTATCTCCCTCATCCTTATTACCTTTGTCCATATCATATTTATTATGCACTTATCTCTCAATTGTCAGCAATCTTGAGTGGCTCCTCGAAGTAGAGAATAATGTACTTCCCAAGATCCCATCAACATGCAAACTTAATAATCCCAGTTGACCGGCAAGTGAGCGAGAGAATATCAGCAGGTGGGTTCATTCTCCAGGTTTATTCCTCAGTCAACAGCTAAATATCTCAGAGCATGCAGATAAAAAGCATGGAGAAGGCATGACAGAAGGCAGTCCCTCACATCCATCATGTTTGACAAGCTGAGGGAAGAATTTGGATAATCTATGGAGACATAGGGCCAAGATTGTAGTTTGTGGAGTGTAACAGAGTTTAGTAAACAAAAACAAAGATGCCATAGAAGATGGACTGGGATGCCATGACAGATAGGTTGCATCAGGTTATGGTGGCTCTAAAAAATGTAGATCTTAAATGGAGACTTGGGCAGCATTGTCGAGGAGTATGGGAAATCATCTGCCATAGAACTTCTAAAGGGTGAAAGATGAATCGCTGCTTCTCACCAACTGCCTCCAAAGGATCAAAGATTCAAAACAGACCAAGGCCTGAAAAGAAGCTATATTAGACAGATAAAGGGAGTTGTATACAATATTAAATCTGCTATAACCAAGGGTGAATAACTCTAGACCTGACCAGCAGGTGTCAGCATGCAGAGGGACTTCAGACTTCAAACCAGCACATCCCCAATAGGTCACCAGTCTCCAGATGAGCTTTGATCATGGAAATTCCAGTACATCTTAATTTTCTATTGTGTTATAAAATAAGTTCTAAGAAAACAGAAAAGCTGGTTGGAAGTAGTTTTCTATTTGCAATCCATATTATCCTGTATGCAGGATGTGTTGATTTTTGTGTAGCATCGGGAGGTATTTCCACATGGCTAAGAGGCCTTCAAGTCGACCTGGATAAAATATGTAAAATTTATCTTTTATTAAATCAAGTCGGCCCAGGAAAGTCAAATTGGCCAGCCAGTCCCTTGGGTTGTCACAGCCCATTCAACATGTATAAATAAGACATTGTGATGCCTCATTTGACCACCAATGAAGAGGAAGTCTGAGCAAGAACAAATCTATTTTGGAGATCATCCTTTCTTTCTTTTATCTCTGTCTCCTGGCCGAACGTGTGAGAAGACAACCGAACTTGACCACAGAAGTTTGACTGGATTTTTACCATAGGGCATTGACCAAATCTGACCGCAGGCTGACCACAGGAGGGCCGAACGTGCGGACTGTTGACCGCAGACTGCAGGGTTGACCGCATGGCCTAAGTTTGACCACATTCCTGTTTGACCAGGCTGAGTTGACCAGCATTGAATTTCTGATTTTTCAGCTAGTTTGACCAGCATTGACCAGCAGATGTTTTGACTAGATTTGATTTGTATTTGACTTGGAATCTTGGCACACATTTCTAGACAAATTGTTGATTTGTAAACCTTGCCGAAGAACAATTTCTCCTAAAAAATATTGCTGGGTTTTCTCAAGTTTGCATTTCCAGGGTAAAAATATTCTCTATTGTGCAAGACTCTCCTTCTATGATTTTTACTGTTCCCACCGCATTTACTGTTGAGATTTTGTGTAATTGCTCAATGATATCAATGGCATAAGAAAATTGTTTGGAATTCATTAGACAGCAATATCAGATCACGAAATCTACTGCACATCTTGTAGAATTTCAACATGGAATCAGAGCATTGTTGAAAGAACATCCATTGAAGTCAGCCTACGATACCAGTATTCAGTGTTGACCAGAGAAAGATTTGTGCTTGGTCATTGGGATGAAACCCTCACTAATGATGGAAAGTTACAGGAAATTGATCAGTTTGATGATGATCTTTGTCATGATCTGAGTGTTCTCAGAGGAATAGACCCAGTTGAGCAGGCAGATAAGTAGCCTGTTGGAGAGACAACATTAGAAACCAAATGTGCCAATTCCAGCCCACAAAACAGATGTACAGCCTCATCAAAATGACATCAAACTTGAATTGATGCCCAGGCCAGAAATGATGGTTTTGAAGATTGTATATTGAATGCTAAGGCTGCTAACGAATTTGACGACATCTCTTTTTTATGAAGACCAAGGATGAGGTCTTCAGCAGGATGAGTTCAAGGCTCAAGTAGAAACTTGACAGGGAAAAAGAACAAGGTTTTGAGGTCAGATAATGGAGGAGAGTATACTTCCAAAGACTTCAATGATTTTCTGCCATGGAGGGAAGGACCAAGAGGGAGTTCACAGTTCCCTACAACCCTCAGCAATTTCCTCCTTGATCATTGTTGAAGAAAAAGGTACCAAGGAGGTGTTTACTAGTGCATTTACCTTTTGCCTAGGAAAACACTTTAATACACCTTTTTAGCATGTGATTTTATGAGTTATATTAAAGTCATGATAATGTCACTTTATAAAGTACTTTAGGTACTATGTACCTTTAATATTAAAGTTACTTTATGTTTTAAAGTTGACTTTATGTGGAGAAAAAAAGTACATGGTACAAAATATGAAGTGATAAAGTGACTAGGAGTCATTTATGAGGGGGGTCAAGTGAGGGAATGATCTCCACCATTGATCTAGAGGGCTGAGATCTAATCCCAACCCTTAATCAAAAAGGGTTAGGGTTTCCTATCTAATGAGAGCTAGAGGGAGACAAAGGTGAGAAGCTCTATTATTATTCTTGTGCATTTGTAGAAGTGAAAAGAAGAGCAAAGGAAGAGAAGTACGCTGTGATAGCAAGGCTGAACAGTATGCTGTGATAGCAAGGCTGAGCAAGTAGAACGTACAGCAGAGGCACCAGGCACGGTCTCCATAAATCCGAGTTTTCAGCTGAGTTCCAGGCACTCAGATCTAGGAATCGAGCAGTGTGGCAGGCCGAGATTCCAGGCTGGTTCTGCGTGGGTTATTTATGGAGAGCTGAGAGGGATTCTCAGCGAAATTCCTGGAGTATTTCAGAGTTGTTTCTAGCTCATTTCCTCTGCCAAATACACTGTCTGTTGGCCCAAGTTTTAAGGTCTCAGACATTGCAAATCTCATGTCAGAGTTCTGGAGTACAGCCCTCAATTTTCAGACATTCCAGCACGAGTTTTGAGCAGGATATTCAGGTCGAAACTGAAGGATAAATGTCAGTATGAAAGTGTAATTCCAAGGCTGGAATAAAGCTACCTGTGACACACTAGTTCAAGTTTGTCAGGCAGCTCGAAGTTTGAGGCACATTTCCAGAAGTTCTAAAGCAAGCACAAGGAAAGAGATAAGTACCCAAAGTGTGTTTGTAAGCTGTAATTATTTTCCTCAGAAATCAAATAATAAATTCTCCTTAGTACTGGTTTTCCCCATTGTGGGGTTTTCCAGGGTCAAGTTAGAGTCTAGACCAAAAATCACTGTGAAAAAATCTGAGTATGCTTGTGTTATTATTTTCTTATCAGAGAGAAAATCAAATGAAGTAGACTAATCCTGAACAATGTTGCACGAAGCGGGGACGAAACAGGGACGTTTTTTGGAAGCAGGGACGCAGAAGCGTCATTTTCCAAAAATCTAGGAAGCGAAGCGTCTGCAGAAGCATCTGCTATATATATATATATATTTTGCATTTATATTCAAAACTGACATCCCAAATACCAAATTAGTTGAAGAAGACATGAAAACATGCATATTTTTGCATAAATCAAGATAGACATGGCATCCATGATTCAATTATAGTTACTAGTATGTACATCAATGATTAATTATTCTAGCATCAACCATCTATATTCTAGCAATTACAAACATACATCAAATTTTTAAGCATATTATAAAACATAAAACATTTAAGCATATTATAAAACATAAAACATAGAGCATATTATGATTTATCTAGCAAGTGAGCAACTGTCAACATTTGTCATGTCCAAAATTCAAATAATAATGTTTACAAAATAGGTCACTTGGTCACCGCCAAGACAAAAAGGTTCAAATTCACAAGCCTACAAGTCTAACGATTAATCTATGACAAAAGTAGTAAATTGTGAATATATCTACTAATATCTCCTCCTTCCACCACGAGAGAACGTGGTGGCGGGCCTCCATGTGGTAGCAATGAAGAAGATGGTGCCTGTGGAAGTTGTGGCACTGAAACTGATGAAGACGAACCCCTTGTTGTTGGCGTCGAACCATGGAACCTAGGAACCAAGAGACCAGATGGGGGTGGCATCTCAACTCGATCATCATCATCCTGGAATCGCTAATTGCATTCATGCTCCCAAATGGACCAGTGCTAAGCATATAGTTGCGCAATACACGGATCCGAAAAACCGAAACACGGATCAGAAAAAACCGAAACGCAAATCGGGCCGTAAGGTTCCAAAATGGCAGGAACCGTATTTTTCAGCCCGATCCGCGTTTCGGAGGGCGGATCACCCACGGATCGGGCTTTTGATCCGGGGGGGGGGCATTTCCTGCAACACTGATCCTGAATGTTTCAAAATAATTTGTATTAACAGTTTACATATCAGCTGTACAGTGATGTGTGGTTTGACGATAAGTCCACTTGGGCAAAGCTCAAGAGACCGCGGTTCAAATCTCATTGAGTACATGACCTGCTGTGGTGGTGGCTCAAGAGCAGATTCCTCACCCCCGCCTTGGCGACACGAGAGTCTCGCTTTGCTAAAATCATAGGATCTTAATATATCGACTTGCAGGTAGTTGGATGTACTCTTGGTGTTATAGTGGCAGCTACGAGGATTGATCCTGGGTCTCCCATAGATTAGGACTGGTGCTTACCAATTCACCATGTGGTTAAAAAAAAAAAACAGTTTATGTATCAGCTAACTTGTGGGGGCTGTGGGCATTAAATTTTATGCAAAAACCTTGAAACTCGGAGGGCTACACAAAACTAAAAAATTCTTGAATCAAGAGATAAGTACTTCCAATGATATTTTTTTGGTCAGCCTCTTGTCCTTTTATTTTGTATGCTTTGGATATCAGAAAATAATTGCTTGGTTATAATTTTTCCCTTTTTTCCATGACCTCCTAAATGGGGTTTGCGAAAAGGAAGAATTGTTCTATTGCGGAGGCTGCCAAGGTGATGATTTATGCAGCAGATGGCAGCATCAAGAAGTACCAAGCAAGGTTTGTGGCAAGAGGGTTCTCCCAGAAAGAGGGAGTGGACTACGAGGAGACTTTTGCTCCAACCACCAGATGGTCAAGTTCTTGTATGAACTAAGGGCTCGAGCATAGACTCGGGATGAGTGACTGGTTGTACATATTGTTAGGATGTCCAGGACCATGCCAGATGATTGGAAGAGCTTCCAGTTCAGAGGGAGCAGACAATCAGGCAGAGTGGAAGGAGCAAATGTCATGGCTTAATATTGTCAAACTAGATGCTCAGAAAATGGTATCTTAGGAGACCTAGCAAAGATTGTTGTTATTATTAACTTACTTGCACCATCTAATGTTCACACATTGCCCTTGTCATTGAGTCATGCTAGATATTATAGAGATTTATAGAAAATTATGTTGCTATTACCAAGTTTATAGAGAGGACACTAAAAAAGTCTAACATTTTCCATTAGGCAACTAAAGGTGAAGCTTATTTTTGTATTTTGATATAGAAGTTGGTTAGTGCACCAATCCTAACATTCCAAAACTAGTCAATTGAATTTTGTGTCCTTGTAAATGCTTTAGCTATATCTCTGGATGTAATATCAATGCAACCAACTGAAGGGAACCTTGACCATCTTGTATACCTTGTTAGCAAATGTCTAGAGCTGAATGCACTAAACAAATATCAAACACGAGAATCTAGCAATGGTTTATGCACTTTAAAAGTTTCAAGAATATTTACCAAGTGGTTACTTTTCACCATTCTACTTCAAGGTATCTAGACAACATATTGACGTCAAAAGGTAGGATTTGGAGATGGATACTCTTATTTTAGGAGTTCGATCTTAAACACGTCAGTAATCCTAGGAAGCATAACATAGGCCCCAGCCACTTGTCATGAATTGAATCAATGAAGTTTGGAGGTGCAATAGAATCTAGATGATCAATCACCGAAAATGGATATTTGTAGTATGTACAAGGTTGAGGCTATACCAAATTTTCTCACAAAGGTGACTCTATTTTGGACAATAAGCAATGTGCCTAAAGAGAACATTGTAGTACAAAAAAGACTCCCAATTGCCAAAGCTACTGGCCCTCAGTTGATTGCAAGGAAACTTTATATGCTAAGTGATGGAGTACTCAATTATTTGGCAACTTTATATGTTGAACGATGGAGTACTCAACTAAGTTACCTGACACATCCCTGCCCCCCTCCCGCCCATGTCTCATATTCTTCATGTCGGACACAAACGAACCTAACATGTGTCAAACATGAGTCCCCCTACCCCCCTGTCTCATATCCTTTGTGTCGAACACAACATAAACCTGACACGTGTCAAACACACCACCCCCGTGTCTCGTATCCTTCATGTCGAACACAACACAAGCCTGCCACGTGTCAAACACAAGCTTGACTCGTGCCAGGTTTGTGCCATGATTTTTGAACACATGTCTACTTGTTTTCACCCTCGCCCTTATTTTTCACCCATTCAGTCGAATTTTTAGAGTTGTGGCAGGATTTGGAGTGAGAGCAAGGGAGCATAACCAGTTTTAGAGGAGATTCGAAGTGTTGGTAAGTGGATTTGACATCCATATTTTTTTTTATTTTGCTACAGCAAATTGTTTTTTACAGTATTTTGTTTTTCTTCATATCACAGCAATCATGGCTCAATCAAGTGCAGCTGGGAAAAGGCAAAGGAAAGGGAAGAATGCCCCCATTGATAATGCCCTTCTTACTTCAATTTGACAGGATCTGCAACTGTTCCATTTGTTGGAAGTGGGGGCTACAACAGCAACTTCAAACATTGAAAAAAACATTCTTTTGCTGTCAATTTCTTGTTTGTTTGTAGTACTAGTTGTATGTATGATTGAATTTGTATCATCATCATGTAAATGATTTAGTTTCTAAATTGAATCCTTGTCTCTATTTCATTTTCTTTGTTTAATTCACTAATTTGTTATATTTTTAACATTTTTAACAATTGATTGAATCAAAATTGTTTTAGTGAATTAGTGAATTAAACACAGAAAATGAAATAGAGGCAAAGATTCAATTTAGAAACTAAAACATTTATATGATATATATATATTATGTCCTCCATGTCCTGTTCCAGGGGTCACCTTGTCACATGTCAAATACTCGTATTTCTGTGTCCTGTGTCATCATATCAGGTGACTTAAATACTCAATTGTTGGGTTCTAGACCATGAGAAACACGAAATTATGTGGAAATGCCAAAATAGAATTGTTGGGGGTCATTACAGGCCAAAGTCACTGCAAGGCTGTGTTACAACAATGACTGGTGGCCCACAATATTCAGAAATACTAAGGATTATGTTATAGCTTGTGATGTTTGTCAAAGAATTAGAAGGTATTCTGGGAGTAATTAGTTACCTTTGCATACAGTGGTAACAATCCATCCTTTTGAGAAATGGGCAGTAGATTTTATTGGGTCAATTAATCCCCCTACTCGACATTCAAGCACAAGGTACATCATTACTACTACCAACAGTTTGACCAGACAGGCACCAACAGCACCTATCCAATATTACTCTCTTGAGATTGTAATGAGGTTCATCTTGGAGATCATTACCTACTTTCACTACACAAGGATTTTAAGAAGTGATCAAGGTAAGCATTTTCTGAACACAATGATTACAAGCCTAACTTGAGAGTTTATGATAAAACACAACAACAGCAACCTTTATCTTCTGAGTTGGCTGTGGACGATAAGCATTAATCCTATGGCGTTGATTTATAAACACTCTCGAGTCAACATTGCAATTATTACATTCATAAAATACTTACCTTGATCACTCAACTCCTTGGGTAACCAAATTTTGACTAATAATGATCTCAAAGATGAAACTAGATGCAACCTTAACAGAGTAGTCCTAAGCGTGTCGCCTCTGCATACCTGGAAAAATAATGGTAGCAGTAATGATGTACCTTTGACCTAAATGTCAAGAATGAGGATTAATTGGGCCAATTAAATCTACTTCTCATTCCTTGAAAGGTAGATTACTATTACTAGATGCAAAGGTAACTCATCCCTCCTGGAAGGCCTCCCAATCCTCTAACAGACATCGAAAGCTGCAGCATATTGCTTAGCATCTTTGAACATTGTGGGCCAATCAATGCAAAGGTAACTCATCCCGCTGGGAACAAACATCACAAGCTTTAACATAATGCATAAGCATGTTTGAATATTGTGGGCCACCATAGTCCTGCCTGTAACACTTTCCTACAATGGCATTTCCACAATAATGTCCCCAAGCAGCTCAATTGTGGCATTCCTGCAAAATATCATGTCTGTCATTCTCCAAGACAAAACATCAGAGTACTTCGTCACTCCCCAACATATAGGGTTGCCACACGATACGCTGATTGTTAGCAGTTCTGGGAACTAGGTGACTTTTTTGTGCTGCAGTGTACTCCTGAAGACTGAGACACAACTACTGTTAACAAAAATAAGGTTATCCCTGCAAGGGGTGTGGTCTCAATCTTGAACATATAGTAACCAGTAATCCATCATCTACTGCACCTCTAGGTTCCCCTGACTCAAGTCAGGACAAGTGATCAGAAGCTACAGACTTTGTCACTGTTAAACTTCATTGGCAGACTTTGCTTCAGAAAAACTGTATGATAACAAATGACAGGTTAGAGAGTATATAAAAGAATGGAGCTTTAGTGTTAGGGTCTTGATCAAAGCCGTTTTCATCTGCTGACTTACAGCCAACCGTTTTTCTAACCTGTATACCATTTCTTCCAGAATTGTCTAGGTTTCTCCAGCAACGTGTCACCCATCCATAAATAAGTAATGTGCTCCAAAAACAACATTTCTAATTCCCTTCTGGTTTCTGACAGGTTTCACCCAGGAGAAATAGCTAAATGTCCCATTTCTGGCAACCTGGACACACAACTTTATAGTCTAATCATATGTAATCTTGACCAATAATTGCACGGGTTTTTCACTAGTTTACATGTATAAAACCTTATCTTAATTAATTATAGTACTTACAGGTTGTTTGCATGTCATATTTCATCAAGATCACATGCACTAGATCTACTCAACTGAGTTTCTAAGATATATCTTCAACAAAGATTCGTTTTAGAAGTTGATCTGCCAAAGTTGACATGGCAATTACAATGTAGCACAACTGATGTAGTAACTGATATAACAAAATTGGCATTCATTCGTAAGTTTCACATATTGAATTGGAAAACTCCAGTTAGATTCTGCAGAATGAATTATTACGAATAAAAGCTTCACCCCCTCTATCTGTTATAATAGACACTGTTTAAAAGCTCCTCAGTTTTTTCATTGTTTGACATGTTAAACAACCTTTGGCAGTTGTTATGAACAATGCAGTTGTTCGATATTTGCAAGCATAACATACGAAATTTATCACAAACCAGACTTAACTCTCGGGCATGGTGGTTCAGTGCAAGACCTTTTGATGTTGAAGACAATAATTAAATGTACTTCATTTTTTATTTGATGAAAAAGTAATCGGAAGAAACAATCACACCAGCAAATACACAAGCTTAGTAACCACAGACCCCTTCTTCTCTCAAGTATCCACCACTGATCTGTTTCTCACATTCAATGGCCTTGAAGAAGTTCCGATTCACCGAACACCCTGCCTTTTCGAGATGCTCCCGAAGGAATTTTACAGTGGGACCTGTCGAATGTTACCAATAAACCCTAATTATTCATTCTTCATATATATATATACAAATATGTATACAAATTATACTCATGGACACAGTTTAGTTTTGTAAAAATTGCAGGTTTGCTTCTACTTTGAAGCTTCCAATTGGAAAAACACGTCGTCCGAACACACACAAAAATTGAAGGTTTGAAGCTCTGGGTCGAACATTTAACCAAAATGTGTGCATAATGTGGAAGAAACCTTACTTCTGAGGCTCTTCTGAATCATCCTTTCGCACTCCTCCTTAGTGGTGCCAGTGGAGCTGTAGAGCGATGATGCAGCAGAGGAGGAAGAGGATTTCTTCTCAGCAGAGTCCTCCATTGTTGTGAGTGCGATGCTCGCAAAGCTTCTTGAGGAAATTGGCAGATCAGAGTTAAACCCATATACCCATCTGAGATCTTAAACCCTAAACCCGCGGAGCACTTTGTCTAGGAGAAATTTGAAGGCTGAGAGCCGAATCAAAGATTGCAAATGTTTTGCATCGTCCGGTTAGTATTTGTGGTCGTAACTGACTTTCATTTGTGAACGGGGAGAGAAATATTCAATTTGAGAATTTGTGAACGGGGAGAGAAATATTCAATTTGAGAATTTGTGAACGGGGAGAGAAATATTCAATTCGAGTATTGCAAGGGTGCAGAAAGAAATATAATGTTTACTAAGTTAAAGAGTTTATGTTACAGATTGCTTTTTCATTTGGTTGATGCATTGAGTCTTTATCTCGATTGAAAAGTGAATTATCGATTTTAAAAGTAATCATCCATTTGTAATCCCATTTGTAATATGTTATATTATATTAATTTAGATAAAATTTAAAATTAAATATTTTTGTTGTAATTATAATAGCTATAGTATATTTACCTCTTGTTAAGTTAGATATATTAATAATTTATATTTATATAAAGTGAAAATATATAGTTGGAATCAAAGTGAACTGATACATTTCAGACATTGATATATTAATAATAATAATTTATTTGTTTGAAAGTTTGGATTAACCAAATAGAGTGTCTACTTTTGGGGCCATAAATAGATCCATAAGCAGAACATAAAAGCTTAAGGAAAATAATATCTAGAAAAAAAATAACTATGAGAAACAAAAGGAAAAGGGATAAAAGAATGTCAACTGTGATATTTTTAAAGATTAATTTCTAATAAAAAATACAGCCCATAAAAAAATTTAAAAATTAATTTTTTTTTTTTAATTATCATTGTAATCTATTAAATTATTAATGTAATATTTTATTACATTGAATTACTGAAGTAATCTATTATTTAAATTATTATTATATCTATTATGATGATGATGATGATGATGATGGTTAACGTCCACTGAGACCAAATAATGGTCTATCGGACCTAAAGAAACAAATTATCTATTTTGATTTAAGATTTTATTCCTATGCTCAAAAAGCTTGGAGAGAAGCCTCCCGAGCTCACTATAATTTTGACATTGTAAAAAGCTAGGAAGGTCAGTATTGTAGCAAAGATTGTGAAACTGAGATCTAATGTGGTTATACGCGGGGCACTCTAAGAGGAAGTGGTTTTCATCCTCGATGTTCCTATTCTCACATATATGGCAGATCCTTTCCGTCCATGGCGTTTTAGGATATATTATTAAATTGTTATTGATGTAATAATATTATTATAATAATATTTATTGTTATAATATTTAATAATAATATTATCAATATCATGTTATTGTTATTATATTAATTCATTGTCTTTTATTCTCTAATTTTTTTTGCAATATAATTATTATATTATATAATGAAAATGTTATTTAGAAAACAAATGTTGTAGTAGTAGTAAACAAATATTATAGTAGTAGTAGTAGTAAAAAGGAGGGAAAGTGGAATAGAGAGGGGAGATGGAAGGATATTTAGGAGAAGGAGAGCGGGAAGAAGCATAATTTAAGAATTCTTAAATTGGTTAATGATGGGAATCCAACTATTGTTGAGTTCTAGGCCATTATCTCTATTTAAATTGTTAGTTTTTGATAATCTCCAAGGCCTCCCTGAAGCGTCTTCTCAAATAATGGTTTTCCCTAGCAATGATTTCAGAGTTCTCAAGGTTTATATGGTACTTGGTTTTGAAGGAGTGTTCGGCAAGGGTAGAAGAGTGAACATGCTCATGTTTAATATCAGCAACATGTTCTTTCATTCTTGTTTTAAAGGATCTTCCAATTTCCCCAATGTAGCATTTACCACATGAGCAGGTAATTTTATAGATACCTTGGTGTTGATGTGGGTCAATGTTATCTTTGATGGACCTCATCTCCTAATTGATAGTTCTCATGAGATTGAAAGTGGTGGAGAAATTATTCTTTCTTAGAACCTTGGTTAATTTATCAGTTACACCTTTCATGTATGGAAGATAAATCATTTTGCAAGGTGGTCTAGGTTCACGAGGATGGAGCCTTCTTTACTCAGCCTTTTTAAAGGCATTTATGTTCTCTTCTTCTTTGTAGCCAATGTTACACAGTATTTTGTCATACCTCCTGTTCAGTTCTTGTTCCATATGCCGAAGCGCCAAAACATTGACAATTGTGCAGTTGCATATCCATCATGATATACATACCAAAACCTCCCTGAAGAATCAAAGGAAAACTACCCTAAATCAATTCTAAAGAAGGTTAACTAAAAACTAAATTTTAGGGTCAGCGTGTTTTGCTACACTGCCTGCCCGTGTTGATGGCAGGTTGCTCTTCTTTACCCTAGAGTTGAACCTATTCTCGCAGGTTTTCCCAAACTGGAAGAGAAGATTTGTGCACTAAAACCTTCGAGAACAACGAGTTGGATATTGGTTATTGTTGATATGGTCGAGCTCTTCCATTTGGACCTCTTGATCTTATCATCATGGACTTTCCCCTTGATATGTGGACCTTCCTCCCTCTTTTGTGGATCCTTAACTCCCTCTCCCTTCCTATAAATTCACTCCCTTCCATCCCCAAATGGTTGGTCATTGATTGTTGCATCCCTATGCTGAGATTATGCTTACATGCTACCCATTCTAGCTTGGAGAAGGAGTGCTTGAAGAGTCTTTGCTTAGACTTGGACATCCACCAAAAGGAGGTCTCCAACATCAAGGCATAGGTTGTATGCTTCCCTTTTTAGCTTATTAATATATACATCTAATGTTCACTTTCCATAATTGTGTAAATGTTTATGCTTTTAGCTTAATACTCCTTGATCTATTAAGTAGTTTATGTTTGATGTATGCCATATATGCTCTTGTATCTTGCATAGCTCTTTGATCTTCCTTGTAGGTACTTGAATGTGAAGAACAAGTAAGGAGCGAGGCCTGGAGCGAAAGAATCAAAGTCATCTTCAAAAGGACTGAGCGATTAGCATCAGAGCAAGGTAAGTTGTTTCTTCTCTTTGCATTTGTTAAACATAAGCTAGGAAAGTGTATGTTAGTTTGTTTAGTTTGTTTCTATACCTATTCATTGGGCTAGAGGGATCCCCTCTGTCCGTAGAGGGGATTTACCTTCGCAACAACCAATCTTCTTGAAAGCTTTGAATAGATGGTTTTTCTCTTGGTCAATGTGCTCTTCATCTTATATTCTAAGGGCTGTTATAGTTAAGGTGTTAAGGACACCAATTATCTGAGAGGGGTGATGGTGGCAATTTTTGTGAAGGTAACTATCGGTGTGAGTCTTCTTTTTGTAAAACCGGTGCCCTAAGGTACCATCATCTTTTTTGGTGACCAACACATCAAGGAAAGGTATGTTGTTGTTTTCTTCAATCTCCATGGTAAATTTGATGTCCTTCGATCTGGAGTTAAGGTGGTTGAAAAATATTTCAAGTTCAGTATTACCATGAGACCACTTTACATTAGTGTCATTGATGAATCTTTTCCACCAATCGGGTTTTAATGGATAAGATTCTAGGGCTTGTTTCTAAAATTTCTCCATGAAGAGGTTAGCCACAATGGGAGAGGGGGGGGATCCCATCATAATAGATTTGTTCATAATACTTACCCTAGAAGCTAAAAAAGGTGGAGAAAAGGAAAACTTCAGCTAGTTTAGCAGTTTGGGGATCAGTTACTTCTTTGATAACCTCAATGGCTTCATCAAGGGGAATCATGGTGTAGAGGGATACTACATCAAAGCTGATAAGTGGATATTCATTTTCAACCTTCTCTTTTGCAATCATTTTTACAAAGTCACTAGAATCTTTGATGAATGAATCAGAATTACCAACAAGAGGCTTAAGGATTTTAGAGACATATTTTGCAATTTCATAAGTGGGGGAGTTAATAGTGTTGACAATAGGTCTCAAGGGAACCCCATTCTTATGGATTTTATTAAGACCATAATTTTTTGGTGTAATTTCACAATTGGGGGTTAGACACGTCTTTGTCCATTCATCCAAGTTAGGTTTCTTGATGATTTTCTTGACCTCTAAAAATCTAATTTTAAGGTTATAGCCAAGCTTGTAACACACCTCCCCCCTTTGAATCCCCACTAAAAAACCAGTTAAAAGGAGGTGGTTACTATGTTGACCCGAGATCCAAGGTTATGGAAATGGGGTCTAAAAATGTTGATCTTTTTAGCTAGCTTAAAACCTCAATTAGACATCATTGTTATGTCTATCTCGTCAAGAAGATTCCGGTGATATAAAAATTTACTTTTATCCATCCTCTAAATTAAGAGATATGATTAATTAAACTTCTCATGAATCAAAATATGCCACATCATCAAATTGACCACGTGGATATCCTAGCCAGCCTGTCTGTGCCACCTGGAAATGGTATATCAGCTACCGACCCATTCATGGTTTTGGTCTCACTTCGGTCTATATTTATATGTGTGTGTAATCC
Source organism: Pinus tabuliformis (assembly GCA_031772625.1). NCBI lineage: Eukaryota > Viridiplantae > Streptophyta > Pinopsida > Pinales > Pinaceae > Pinus > Pinus tabuliformis. Next base: position 988,567,703 of record CM062811.1, on the reverse strand, counting down.
CCCAAGCCTTTTACATTGACCACAAACACTAAAACATGTGCGCACGCACAAATACACATATATTTATATTCATGTGTTAGCTGACGGGTTGTCTATTGATGAAGACATTCCCATTACCCTAGCCCTTCCTCACTTGCGCACATTACATTTGCTCTCGGTCGGCCTTTATGGTTAACGTGTATAATGGGGTTGCACCACTCTAATGAATGGATAGCCGGGATTACGTGTACTCCATTGTGTCCCCGCGTTATGTCACCCCACTCCATTCAACTTACGCCTCACCTTTGAACTCCCGGGGACCAACATCTAGCCTCATCTGACCTGGTGGGTCCAGTCCTTTGTACTGCAAGTAACCCTAATTAGTCCATGACTGCCACTTCTCACGCCACGGTGTCCCAACATTGAGTCATCTAGGGTATTCCTTAAGAGTGGTGCGAGGGTACTTCCCTAGAGATAGACTCTAGGACATGAAAGTTCTTGTTGGTTATTGCTTGAATTCCCATCTATGTGGGTCCCTCTTGCCACTACTTGCAGTGTGACAAGCCATTTTTACATGGGAGTTAGTTCTCTCACCAGCCAGTGCATGACCTCCAATTCATCCTGGCCTACTCCATTTTCTCGACACTGCCATGCTAGCCCAGTCCTTGTCAACCCAACCTTTCCTTTGCACGACTTCTTATGGGCTTCTGAGATGTAACCTTTGGCCTTGTGTCATCTCAAGTTTCTTCTCAGTCATTGACCTCTCACACTAAATATTGGCCCTTCATAATGCTAGCCTCGTGCTTGGTTATGCATTGTGATCGTATGGTTAACAACCTGGCTTTCCCACCGACCGCCGCATAGGCCGATAAACCCATCCAAGCTCATGGATAAGGTTAAGAATATGAGCTAAGGTCTCTTTCCTGCTCTGCACTTTGCACCATTTGTGAAGGATTCGTCCATGGCTTGGCCACGATGGTTCTACAAATGTTTGGACTTGCGTCAAAGTCCAACCATAACCATTAAGGATTTGTGAAGAAGACTTTGGTGCTATCCCTCTTGAGCTTACCACCATAATACTATCTCAGGGTTCTCGGTGACAAAAATACAAGGCACAATTCAAGGACTTATCCATTGAGGCTAAGGACTTGTCCATTCAGGCCATGGACTTACCAATTTAGCTTCTTAGAGTTTTGTGGTCCCTTGGGTCTTTAATTTCATACAGGGATTGGATCAATCTCGGCTTCAAGATCTACAAACCCCTTTAAGGAATAAATAAGCAGAACAAGCTTATAAAAGCAACCAGAAAGCATGTGGTACTAAGAAGGCAACAAGGATATCAACATTCTACAATCAAACAAGAAATCTTCCTTTATGATTCAATTACAGGCCTAAACCATAACTACATGTACGTAAGAGACAATAATATAAATCTACGAAACCAAAAAAATGGAACAAAATAGAACTAGGGTTTATTTGAGCAAAAATGGGGGTTTCAGAGCAGCTGCCATGCTCCTTCCCTTAGTCGTCTTACTGGGCAACAAGGAATCTGATGCACCAGGTCGAGGGAGGCTCCATTCTCTCGAATGGGTTTCACCAGATGGATCAGTTCAGAGGGAACAAATAAGATATTGGTTTGCGGGCGACCTGGAACTTAACGGAACATGAGCTAAATGTCCAAAGGAGGTATATGGTAGCCGGGAAACTAGACCTTCGTTGCTATGCTACTTTCTTTCTCCTTATCCTTTTGGTTCCATAGAGGTTGGCTCTCTCAGAATGATATGCTTGTCACGGTTGTGCTGGCAGCTTCAACGGCTTGAGAGGACTGCCCTTTCCACAACGAACTTTGGATGTGTTTTCCGCAGGATAGGAGCCGCGATCTCTTATGGCGGCCTGCTTCTTGCAGATGGTTTGGCTTTGGGGAGCGGCTTTATTGCCGGTGAGTTCAAGTGGATGGGTCACAAGGATTTTGGCACTGTGGTGGAAACGAGTCCTTTGCCACTTCGAGGCTTTATGACTACGTGGGGAGCTTGGAATACCTCATCCAGAGGGCAGGCTTTACATCCTTCAGCCACTGTTGACTCCTTGGAATGGCCTCCATCCCTGCGGGAATGCTCGAACATCAGCCCTCCCGTGCTTTGGCCGGTTCTGGGTTTGGTTCAGGGCCTAAAGGTGGTGGCCCGACATCTGTTCCCCACCTGCATGCGCCTCCCTCAACGCTTTGCACCTTTTGAACTATCTGCTCTCGAGCAGTCGTTCGACCACATTGGAGTGTTGGACTCTTGGAACCTGGTAAGTTCACCTTGTTTTCAAAAAAAAAAATTTAAATCCCCGTGGGGTCTTCAGTTTTAATCTACGTAAAATACACAGACAAAGTGATAGAATTGAAGCAAAACATCTTGAAAAAAATTAGATACCCTACCCAATCACAAAATTTGATCTTCAAAGGCAAAGCATTACAAGACCACCGATCCTTGAAGGAGTATCATATCCTTGTTGCTTCCACCATTACGCTCAACCTGAGATTACGTGGTGGGGCTGCAACAAACTGCAAATCAGGCTTGGGAGGCAGTACAATAATAGGCTCGGGAACAAAACAGAAGCACACAAATGGGGAACTATCTTTCAATAACATTCTTTAGGGAAAAAAGACAACCTCTGAACCAACCAAACAGGCAGGAAACACTCCAAGCCCATACATAGTGGAGCGACTAAACTACACCCCAAAACTAAACATAGACATGACATAAACAGACGAGCACTACACCTCTTTCAAATCCCATGCAATTATTTGTTGTTTTAACTGCTTCTAGCCAGAACTGGTTGAACTTTTCCACTAGATTTTAACTAACTGGTCATTAGAATGCAATATACATCTCTGCTCAAAAGGATTCTTTATTGTAAAGTTCCCAACACCTAAAGCTACAGACACAATCCTTCAGGAAGGACCATGGTTCTAGGGTTCGACTAGCCTTTTCACTACTCCCTGGTTTCCTGACTTTCATGCAAATGCCATGGTAGTCTCTAGAATGTTGGTTTGGGTTCAGATGCACAATCTTCCCCTACATTTCTGGGATGACAGGGTCCTAGCTGGCATTGGCAACAATTTTGGGCAATTCATCAAGATTGATTCCCAACGAACAGAGGAAATAGTCTACGCTTATGCACGTATATGTGTAGAAGTAGACCTCAACAAAGGCCTACCGGACAACATTTGACTAATACACAACAAGTGGATTTGGACACAGATTTTAGATTATGAGAACACAACTTTCAGGTGTAGGAATTGTAGGCAAATAGGGCACCTACACAATTCATGTCCAGAAGCTAAAAAATACAATCGAAGAAAGAAGAGTCTTGGGAAATAACCCAAAGGATGGAAATATCCCCCTCCTGGAACCCGAAGAGGAGGAGGACAAAGCTGAGGATGAACCATAACCAAAGGGGAATAACCAAACTTCAATGGAACCTGAATCACAGGCGGGAACCCCACAAGACCCAACCGAAACTTGAAATCACCAGGTGCACGCAGACTTGATTCTTGATGATGGGGACATCAGTGGGAATAAGCATATTCAATCATCCGATAATTCATATTCATATAAGGACAATGCTAAAGGGGAATGGCGAAGGGTTGAAAAAAAGAAGGGGATAAAAGCTTAGCTTTTTCCCACCATGTATATTATATTGTATTTTCTGCTTGTTTCTGATTATCATCGGTCTTGACTAGATGATGTTGTCTCTTAGCCAATGCAACATGTAATTTTGTTTTCATTAATAAAATTACGCTTTTTTCCACGGGAAAAAAGATAATATAAACCTACAAGCATTTCATTCTTAAGGGTAGGAATTCCAAGCATGGACCACACGGTTGGTCATCCAATATTCAATACTACATACTTGAATCCACCTATCAAGCCTCCAATTTTCATACCATAAGTTGTACCTTAAGAAACCAATTTCTTGGTTGTGGAGAAATTGTGCTTAAGACATTAATAATTATTGTTTGTTGTCACTTATTTGTCACTTTATTGTTTGTTGTATTCCCAAATGAAGGACCTGGAAAACTTGGTCTTTAACCCTTAATACATATGTGACCGGAAAATCTCAAAATGCCATTTGTTGCTAGATATAAATGATGAATGAAGAATGCTTGAAGGAGAAGTTAAAGATAATATGCTACTTAACACAGAAACTATTATCCGTCACTTAGAAGAATTATGAAAATGAGAACTGAATCATAAACAATATGCTGCTTAACACAGAAACTACTATCTGCTACCCTTGGAGAAGTTAAAGATAACATGTTGCCTTACACAGAAACTATTATCTATAACTTAGAAAGGAAGGTGAAAAACTTCAAGTATAGGAGCGCTCTTTTAAGGAATTTTAACTTTATCTACATAAGCAAATAAAGACCTGCAGCTTCATTACTATACTTGAAAGAAGAAAACATAAGATGACACATGACAGAGAAGTTACAAAATTATATCCAACAATTTATGGAAACTTCTGATTCTTTCATTAATCAATAGTTATATCAAGAATACAGTGGTATAGTCTTCGGGCTCTCCAAAATTCGAACCCCTTCTCTGTAAATCTTCCTCCTTTTATACATTTGTGAAACAGTTGCTGATCTCTTAAACTGTCAAACTACTAAAATGTTTCCCTAACTATCTGAATTAAAAACTATTACAGAATTTTACAGAGGGTAAAAGACACCTCAAAGAACATGAAATAACAGGAAAATAACTAAATTTAGAAGAGGACAACAACTGTTGGCTTGCTCTGTTAATCCGTTGCCGAGTTCCTCTGTGTATGCCTTAATGATGTTTAATTCGTTTTATCCGTAATAAAATGTGTTTGACTTGTGTAAACTTGGGCTTACATATGTATTGGGCATTTTGATTGGCCAAAATACAAAGAAAACATACCTAATTGCCTTCCTCTTCAAATTCGGCTCTAACATTGATTTTCCTCTTTACACAACGAAATCAACACGAACCTTTGATTAATATGAAACTCAAAAAGAATTAATCTTGCTTCATAAATCCGTCAGATCTGCCCATTCAGCACTCCATTGACTTCGCATCGTAAATCGCAATTGGCCCTTTCAAATGTTATATCAATACAAAACTTCACAATATGCAATATAACGAACACACGGAGAATTTAAAACACAATGCATATATTTCGGGTCCGGCCATTCTCCACTATAGATTTCAACCCCAGGATCTGATGGCTGATATCAATTTCAGGTGGGTTACTTGCACGAGAGTTACCCACTCGAAATGAGCGGTTTTTCTCTCTCCTATAGTGCTACGTGTCAACCATTGAATGGAATTGGTCACTTTCCTCTAAATACCGTTTACCACTTTGCATCCCCTCGAAATCCCTCTTATAGCTTTAAATCCGCCCTTTGTCTTGGTTAATGCCCGGACTTGTTCGCGCCCGATGACCGCAAATCTTCGACCATCGACGGCGGCGATGCACCTTCGGATTTCTCTTCCACCAGCGCTTCTGGTTAATCTCCATCGTTAATTCCTTGATTCCAATCTACATGATTTAATATGGATCGTTCATTTCCTTCGACCTTATTCGTTGATCTCCAAGATCCAACGGTTCCTGTGCATTCATTCTTCATCTGTCCACTCACTTTGACTTTGCGCCATTCCTTCAGCATTTTGTGGTTCTGGGGTTTTAAAACATAATATATATGAGTTTCGGGTCCGACTATCACGAATCGCAATCAGCCAAAGCTGAGGTGCTATGTTATAACTGCCCACTATGATTTGCGATTACGATTTAATCGCATCGCTAACATATATATAGAGAGAGAGAGAGAGAGAGATTTGGTTTGATCCTTGGCTATACCGAGGCTGATTCTTTCATTCTTACTTGTTCCTTTAGCGATTTTCGATATACCATTATCACTTCTTCCTCTTGCTTTTATCTATTTTTTGAAATATTTTCAAGTTCTTGAATGAAAAATGAATACCACAAGTAACAAAAATGCATGTTACAACATTTGGCTCCACTTGGGGATAGTGCTTTTGCCACAGAAGCACTAAGAACCACAGATTAGTGCCTTCACTTCGGGCATGGAGTCATATATTGCTTCGCATAAATTTAAATTCTATGGCATTTGTACACTGATTTCACTCCGGTATTTACAATGAAATGATGCTTATTCTTCAGAACTGGAAGTAATGCTTTAAGTATTGCCCATTGACAGGCAGCTGTAGAGTTTCACCATCAAGATTCTCAAGAATGAAGGTATTATTGGATCTTACTTCAGCAATTCTAAAAGGGCCATACCAGAGAGGATCAAACTTCCCATGTTTACCCTTATCTTCTCTTCTGGTATCCCATCTCAATACTAAATCTGCAACTTTAAAATCAATTTCCTTGGCTTTTTTGTCAAAAATATTTTTCATCTTGGATTGATACATAATCAAGTTGTCTCTTACCTTGTCCCTGTTCTCACTTAGCTCCATCACTTTATTCATTCTTCTTATCAAAGCATTTGGTTCTTCTTTCACCTCCTGAATCATTGCAATCACCAGCTTCACAAGTTGACTTGGAAACAGAGCCTAAGTTCCATTTACTATTTCAAAAGGTGATTTCCCTGTAGATCTTCTTGTAGTTACTCTAGCAGCCCATAGAGCAAACTTTAACTTAAGGATCTTCATCAAAGTTTTGTTAGTAGATTTAGCTAATCCATTTCCTTGTGGATGGTAAGCAGTTGAATGGGACAAAATAACATTACACTTGTGACAAAAAGCAATGAACTTACTTGAATTGAAGACTTAAGCATTGTCTGTTATAGATTTAATGGGGCATCCAAATCTGCTGAAAACATTTTCCTCTAGGAACTTCATTACTATCTGATCATTTTCTCTCTTAGTAGGGATTACCTCTACCCATTTGGTGAAGTAATCAGTTGCTGCGAGAACCCACTTGTGTTGTCTACTTGAAGGTGGATTGATTTCTTCAACAAAGTCCAATCCCCATTGTCTAAATGGCTCCTCTATGAAAATTGGAATCAAAGGTAAAGGGGCTAATCTCTTTTTCTCGGTAAAAAGCTGACACTTCTGACAACTTCTAACAAACTTATATGTATCACCAAATAAATTAGGCCAATAAAATCCTGCCTAAAGGATCTTATGTGCAGTTACTTTCCAACTGTAATGTCCTCCACATAACCCTTCATGATAATTTTTGATTGTTTCTGTAAATTTATCCTCTGTTAAACATGGCAATAAAATTCCAGCAGGATCCTTCCAGTACAATCTGCCTTCCACAATCACATATGGTTGTGCTTTGATCTTTAGTGCCTTATACGTTGTTCTATCTAAGGATCGGGGACAGGAAAGAAAGCACAAATAATGAATTATATGCTTATACCATTCTGAACATGAAAATTTATACCTGATCATCATTCCTGGATATTGCTCTCCTTCACTTTCTTCAGCTACTTTTTCATCCACATGTGCTAGCAAGTTGATTCCCAATGCCTGAAAGTTTGATTCTGTCAACATTTTTGCCAATCCTTGTCCTTTCACCAACTTTGTGGGTTTTATGTCCGAATCATATTCTTGGATCTTGGCTATCCATTTTCCTCTTTTGCCTTCTACATCTCCTTGCGGTAATACATCTTTCACTGCAGAATTTGGCACATAAGCAATGATTTGTGATTGCAGCACATAAGTTCTAAAAGCTTTCAGGGCTTTTACCAAAGCATACACTTGTTTCTCAAGAATATTATATTTCAGCTTATAATCCCTAAGAATCTTACTGAAGAATGCAACTGGCTACTCTTTCTCTTCATCATTCTTCTGCAGTAAGACAACAGCTATTGAACTTGATGATCTGAATGAAAAAACTTGGAAAGGCTTTTGGTAATCAGGGATGATTAAGACTGGAGCTACCTGTAATGCCTCTTTAATCCTGGAAAATGATTCTCTAGCTTCTTTGGTCCAACTCACTTCGTTCTCCTTCTTTAGCATATTAGTAATTTCTTCTACAATTTCTGCATAGTTGGATACAAATCTTCTCAGGAAGTTTATCTTTCCCATAAACTTTTGAATATCCTTTTTACTCCTAGGCAAAGGTATTTGTTGCACAGCTTGTACTCTAGCCGAATTTATCTTCACTCCATCTCTCGAAACAATGTGCCCCAATAGTTTTCCTTCTTCCAGAGCAAAAATGGATTTCTTGGGATTTAAGGAAAGTCCAAATCTTCTACATTTATCAAAATTGTTTTCCAAATGGTCCAAATGTTCTTCATCAGACTTTGAGAAAACAATAATATCATCCAAATATATTACTACAAACTTATCTCCAACAAAAGCAATGTCCATAGCCCTTTGAAATGTAGCACTTGCGTTCATCAATCCGAAAGGCATTCTAGCATACATAAAGGTTCCCCAGGGAGTTGTGAACATCGTTTTCTTCTGATCCTCCTTATCCATAGCCACCTGGTTATAACCAGAAAATCCATCTAGCATTGACATTCTAAAAGATCTCGTTACCTTTTGCAACACATGATCCATTTTAGGCAATGGATAGTTATCTTTCAAAGAAGCCCTGTTGAGATTTCTGAAGTCCACACATAACCTTATTTCTCCATTTTTCTTTCTCACAGGCACTAAATTAGCCACCCAATCAGAATACCTAAGTGGAACTATTATTTTGGCATCAAGCAACTTCTTGACCTCCTTTTCAATTGATGGTAGAAGCAGAGGATTTATCTGTCTAAGCTTCTGTTTGTAGGGTTTAATTCCCTCCTTCAAGGGAATCTTGTGCTGAATAATATTTACATCATAGGTTTTGAGATCTTCATAAGACCATGCAAAGACATCAACATAATTCTTAAAAAGTTTAATATATCTTTCTTGAAAATTAGGTGGAACTCCACTGAATAATTTCACTAACCTAGGATTCTCCTAAGTTCCAAGGTTGTGATCCTGAATGTGTTCCTCCTGTGAAATTTTCCTTGAGTCAACAACCACATCATTGGGATTAAAAAGTATTTCAAGGGGAACAAGTCCCTTTGGCATAATATTATCTTTCAATTGAAAGATTTTCTGATTAGCTATTGAATCTTTTAAACCACTGACTTCTGCAACTTCTGTTGTTTCTTCTTCATCCTGATCAATTTCTGTGCCCTGAAACTCTTCAACCATAGTCAAAAACTCCTTAATCTGTTGATCATCCTCAAAAACTTGCCAATTCTTAACATTATCAGGAACAGAGGGTCTGTGTCTCATCTCTATCTCGTATCTTAGTCTTGGATTAATAGGAGGCTTAAAAGTACTAGCAGCCACAACCAATGAATCTGCTAATCTATTCTCATCTCTTGGAATGAATTGAATGTTAAAAGCTTCAAAAAAGTTCTCAATCAAATCCCATACCTCATTTTTGTATGCCCTAAGCCTAGGGTGCTTTGTTTGGCAGTGATCTTTTATTTGCTTAATAATCAACTCCGAATCTCCAAAAGCAGAAATTGACTTAACTCCCATCTGTTTAGCTGTTTGTAAAGCAATAATCAAGGACTCATATTTTGCCACATTGTTTGTTACCTTGAACTCTAATTTAAAGGAAAAAGAGAACATATTACCTCCAGGTGCAATGAGAAGAAAACCAACACCTGTTCCTTCCTTGAAATAAGCTCCATCAAAGAAACATTTCCACACTTCTTCAGTTTGTAGCTTTGTAATTACATTAGCTGAAGCAAGCTGCTTCTGATTATCTTCAGCTAGCTCTGCATTATCATGCAGCATGAAACAAGCAAATTCATCCTTCTCTTGGCTATATACAGGTGAATTACATGCTCCATTTTTTGTAATTGTTTTTACAAATCTAATTTCTCTGTACAATATCCTTTCTTCCTCACCAAAAGTTGGTATAACGGCATATATAAAGTCTAACTTCAAAACAACACCTAATTTAGCCCCCGAGGATCTAGATAGAAGCATTCCAAATCTAGCAGGAATATTTGCTACTACTACATCCATGGCCAAGCTTCTAGCTGGAATTTGGGCTAGTGATACTGCCAGATCCTTAATAACCCCCAGACACTTGACTTTGTTCGAATAAAAAGAATACAAGTCCCTATAGGGCTTAGTAACTTGTATATTTAGTTGCTTCATTACTGACAAAGGCATAAGATTGTGTGAAGCTCCCAAATCAAACATACAATTACTTAAGAGGAAGTCATGGACCAATCAGGAAATATAAAAAGGAGGTATTGAAGGGTCTACTTCCTCTACATGTGGACCAAAAACCACTACTCGTTTGTCTTCCTGCAGATTTACAGTGTCATTTATAATCTCATTTTCTTTGAAATTTACAAACTCAACAATCTCCTTTTGATAAATAGGTATTTTTTCCAATTCTATAAGGGGAACTTGTATTCTTACCTTTTCCAACTCCTTAGTAAGACTAAACAAGTGACCCTGTTTAGCAGTCCTTTCGTTCTCATCTTCACCTTTATTCATGACTGGAATTACTTGAGGAATTGAAACAAGTTTCTCCAAATGATTTTTTTTAGTTTGATCTTGAGAAGACTCACCTTGAAGTATTTGTGTATTTCCATTTGCATTCTGTTGCTGCTTTCCTTTATTTAATTGTTTTGCAGGCTAAGATTCTTGTGGAGTTACCTTTGGTGAGGAAGTTGAAACTTGCTGCTCACTTTCATTTTCTTGACTTCTTGATCTTTTCCTCGATCTCAAGTCATACTTCTTATGTAGTTCAGCCTGCATAAAATCAGAAAATTGTTTCCAATATTCATCAATTTCATTTTCATCATGAATGGCATCTGTTTCATCATATACATACTCTTCTCCTTCGATACCAAGTTCATCTTCATCTACTGTATATAACGTGGAAATTTAATCTTCAGGTTGTTCTTCACCAGGATCTGCTTCTATATAAGGGTGCTTGAATCTGATTTTGAAATTTTCTTTCCTTTTGCAAGATTTACAAAGGTTGTCTTCTGTATCGGGGATTAAAGTTCTTATTATATTGTGTTTGTCTCTGAGAATTCTTATTTTTCTAACTCTAATTTATTTAACTTATCTGACAAAGTTTTAATTACATTACACATATCGTCCAATGCTTGACTTCGAGAGGATTCCATCTTTGCCTTTCCCTTGTCTTGGATAGGCTGTGTCTCTGGTGCTTGTCCTGCAGCCACCAAAGTTGCTTCTATCTCTAATGCATCTGTTTGGATTTGATCAAGGGTTGGAGATCTTCTTTCCCTTAATGTGAATCCAAAATTTGATTCAAAAGCCCCTACAAAAGTTATTTTTGCACCAGCAGGAGGAGGCTTGATCTCCACTAGAAGACTATTGTACAATTTGTTAAACCTTCTGACAAATTTGACCACAGTTTCATCAGACTTCTTCTTTATGCCATTAAACTCTGTTAATAAATACCCATGGTCTCTTTTTTCTCCCCATTTATGAATAAATAAACGTTCCATCTCTTCCCAAGAAGGAATAATATTATTGGGGAGTCCTTTGAACCATTTCCTTGCTTCTCCATCCAAGGACTAAACAAAATGTCTTAGAACAACATCTAAATGTTCAACATTTAGGCTTTCTGCAAAATTACAAAATACTACTACATGATTCTCTGTTGTTTGTTCATCTTCCCCTGGAAAACGAGGAAGAGTTTTGAGGTAATCCTGTGGCATTTGATTGAACGGTTGTGGTAGTTGAAGAGGTGCATACCTATTCATCAAGAATGCAGGTGTTGCCATGTTTATTGAACTTTGATTACCAACAGATGTGGAACCTGACTGAGAGGTAAATGGAATGTGCAAAGGTGGTAATGTGGTTATTGGTTCAGGTTGAATAATTATAGTAGGTAAATGAAAAGTAACGGACTCTAAAGATTGCTCTTGACAGTTAGGTTCTTGAAATGAAGAGGATTAAAAGGATGACTCTTTATCAGATGAATGTTCGGATAAGTTGCTGCTTGATGCAGACAATGAAGGAATTGGTGTAATTGAGATCTTTGACTTTCCAACCCTCCTAGAAACTAGCCTTTCAGGATCTGAAAAAGCTTGAACCTTCTGTTGTGAAGTGTCTGATCTTATATGGGGTCTTCTTGAAGCCAGAGTTATTGCTTTGATTCAAAATAGCCAAATATTTCCTCCTCACTGAACAACCAGAGGAAAATATTAAAAACCTAGGGAAAAGTGTTCTTGTCTTCTCTCCCTCGCAGCGGCACCAATTAATGTTGTACCTTAAGAAACCAATTTCCTGGTTGTGGAGAAATTGTGCTTAAGACATTAATAATTATTTTTTGTTGTCACTTATTTGTCACTTTATTGTTTGTTATATTCTCAAATGAAGGACCTAGAAAACTTGGTCTTTAACCCTTAATACATATGTGACCGGAAAATCTCAAAATGCCATTTGTTGCTAGATATAAATGATGAATGAAGAAAGTTTGAAGGAGAAGTTAAAGATAATATGCTACTTAACACAAAAACTATTATCCGTCACTTAGAAGAATTATGAAAATGAGAACTGAATCATAGACAATATGTTGCTTAACACAAAAACTACTATCTGCGACCCTTTGAGAAGTTAAAGATAATATGCTGCCTTACACAAACTATTATCTATAACTTAGAAAGGAAGGTGAAAAACTTCAAGTATAGGAGTGCTCTTTCAAGGAATTTTAACTTTATCTACATAAGCAAATAAAGACCTGCAACTTCATTACTGTACTTGAAAGAAGAAAACATAAGATGACACATGACAGAGAAGTTACAAAATTATACCCAACAATTTATGGAAACTTCTTATTCTTTCATTAATCAACAGTTATATCAGGAATACAGTGGCCTAGTCTCCAGGTTCTCCAAATTCGAACCCATTCTCTGTAAATCTTCCTCCTTTTATACATTTGTGAAATAGTTGTTGATCTCTGAAACTGTTTCCCTAACTATTTGAATTAAAAACTATTACAGAATTTTACAGAGGGTAAAAGACACCTCAAAGAACATGAAATAACAGGAAAATAACTAAATTTAGAAGAGGATGATAATTGTTGGCTTGCTCTGTTAATCTGTTGCCGAGTTCCTCTGTATATGCCTTAATGATGTTTAATTCATTTTAACCGTAATGAAATGTGTTTGACTTGTGTAAACCTAGGCTTACATATGTATCGAGCGTTTTGATTGGCCAAAATACAAAGAAAACATACCTAATTGCCTTCCTCTTTAGATTCGGCTCTAGCACTGATTTTCCTCTTTACACAGCGAAATCAACGCGAACCTTTGATTAATACGGAACTCAAAAAGAATTAATCTTGCTTCATAAATCCGTCAGATCCGCCCGTTCAACGCTCCATTGACTTCGCATCGCAAATTGCAATCGGCCCTTTCAAATGTTATATCAATACAAAACTTAACGATATGTGATATAACGGACGCGCCGAGAATTTAAAACATAATGCATATATTTTCAGGTCCAGCCATTCTCCACTGTAGACTTCAACCCCAGGATTCGACAGCTGATATCAATTGCAGGTGGGCTACTTGCACGAGAGTTACCCGCCTAAAATGAGCGGTTTTTCTCTCTCCTCTAGTGCTACGTGTCAACCATTGAATGGAATCAGGCGCTTTCCTCTAAATACCGTTTACCACTTTGCATTTGCCCGAAATCCCGCTTATAGCTTTAAATCCACCCTTCGTCTTGGCTAATGCCCAGACTTGTTTGCGCCCGACAACCGTAGATTTTTTACCATCGATGGTGGCAATGCACCTTCGGATTTCTCTTCCACCAGCGCTTTTGGTTAATCTCTGTCGTTCATTCCTTGATTCCAATCTACATGATTTAATCTAGATTGTTCATTCCCTTCAACCTTATCCGTTGATCTCCAAGATCCAATGGTTCCTGTGCGTTCATTCTTCATTTATCCACTCACTTTGACTTTGCACCATTCCTTCAGTATTTTGTGGTTCCGGGGTTTTAAAACATAATATATATGTGTTTCAGGTCCGACTATCGCGAATCGCAATCGGCCAAAGCTGAGGTGCTATGTTATAACTGCCCACTGTGATTTGTGATTGCGATTTAATCGCATCGCTAACACACACACACACACACACATATATATATATATATATTCTTACTTGTTCCTTTAGCATTTACAATATACCATTATCACTTCTTCCTCTTGCTTTTATCTATTTTTTGAAATATTTTCAAGTTCTTGAATGAAAAATGAATACTACAAGCAACAAAAATGCATGTTACAACACCACACACAACAAAATTAACCAGTTTGTATTACACCCCAATATATATAAGTGTTTCATGCATAAAGAACAATGATACAATATCACAATAACAATGCACACATGCATCAAAATTTCACCATTCCAATCTTAGTGAACCATGAGCCATTCATACAATAAATACAACAATGATTTACAACTTAACATGAGCTCAATAACAAGAAGAAGCAGTTACAAACACTTATATGGAATTAATACTAGAGTTGGCAACTAAGATTGGGACAACTACTTTCCACCCAACCATAAACAGTTGCAGCCAAACCTTACTTGCAATTCTCACCCCCGAGCCAAATCCAAAGCTTGAGGTGGGGTGCTTCTGAGTGTTTTTATCTAACCAACACAATTGAGACAGGATGTCACAAGGCCATTGTTGCCTTCATCTACCAACTAGCTCATTATGACTCACACAATTCAGGAATACATAGAGTTATGCCAACATTTAACAATACAAAGAATTTCCAGTTCACATTCAGGAGAAGAGAGTCCACTATCATGAAGGTTCATTAATGGCTAAGTTGTTAAAGGGTAAGGAAATCTATCTTTAGGTGGTTCCTAGGTGAGTCAAGCATCGAAGCTTCAACCCCAAGGCAACTCCTAATGGATCTTCAACCCTCACAACACCTAAGTGATTCTTCCCAAATATAACAAGTTCATCAATCCACCAACTTCCATTGGGTTCTTCAGCCTTATAGGAAAACCATGTTCCTTAAACAATTCACATAACAAGCTTCACTCAAATGGTTCCTCAATTGGCGCTCCGTTTCCTCAAGTCGATTCAATGTCAGAGACCACTTAATCTCTCTTCAAACTTTGTGTTCTTCAACACACAATAGCTCTAAATGTCATGTTTTGTTGCCAATACTTCCCAACTTTTGTGCGCATGAGAGCAAGAGGGAGCATGTATTTCTGAATGAAAGTATCTTCCCATCACCTAACAGATTAATTGCCTTTGTTCTTCCCATAATTTGCACAACAGACACCTCCTGACATTGCAACCCATGTTGCTCTTAATTTTTGTCCTTTTATATACTTGTTGTTTGAGTTGAGGGATACTTGGACTAGTCATTCCTCTTTCAATTACATTCAATGCACAATCAACACATTAAATCCCTTATAGCCAACCGAGACTAATATTTAAAAGACAGCCATTTGCTCAAGCAACCCTCCTACCTTAAGCAATGGAATCTTTGTCAATTTCTTGGATATTTTGAAGTAATTACAATTATTTACAAAAGGGGAAAATGTTAACCATGGTATATCACAAAGCTAGACACCCAATTGGTGTATGAAATACCCCTCTTTGTAAGAGAAGGGACTCCCTTTGGAATGGTGATGTAATTGTTAAAGTTTACAAAGTTATGCATACTCTACTCCACTCTAGATTTGAATATTCAAAGTAAAGGTTACATGCAACATCTTTACAAGGGAAGGAGAGCTTCGATAGTGGTCTGCACAGGCAAAAAACCAAATAATCTATCCAACTATCAAAAACAAAATACTAATGCCTATACAAAGAGATTTCTAAATCAGGTGTATATCACTGAGTAAACTTAAATAAAATCAGTAAGGATTATGATGAAGAAAGTTTAAGTAGGTACACTTATAATCCCGATAAAAATAACAAAAAGAAACTATCATGTTCCAGATTTGTCACAACAAACAAAGAAATCATTTTCCAAGGAAAAAAAACAGAGACTATTTAAGCAAGTTTCATAAGGAAAGGTATTGTTGAATACTTAGACATGTCAATGGCAAGCTAAATTCGTGAGTTAAGAGGAAGACTTCCTCTTTTCAACAAAGAAGTAGCCAACCATTTTTCAAAAAATATATATCCTTCTTCCATGGAAAAAGTCATTTTCGATAAGGTGTTCGCTTAAATATTCCATTCCTTATGTATGTATTGAAAAGAGAGATAAGAGAGATATTGAAAATTTTTCTTCATGTTTATTATCCCTAGATATTGAAATTATTAACCCTTCTTCAACTTTGAATATATAATCTTTAAAAAAAATCCTTTATAATCATTTAAGAAAAAAATTGTTCATAATCAAATACAAGAATACAATTGAATATAAAAATCAATTACAATACTAATAATTATAATATTTTTGCATACCATGATTCCTTTGAACTCTATTAAAAACAATATTTACATACATATATAATATTTTTAAGTGTTTCATAACTACAACCATCATAATCAAAAGCATATATCACTTCATGATACTATCAAAATTGAGTAGTGCTCAAAGTGCATATCAAATAATAAATTCTCAAATAAAAATACTAACATTAGAATTATATAACTAAATAGTAAAGAATAACACTTTAAAAACAAAGTCCTTGATATGTAACTAAATATTAAATAATAACATTTTAAAAACAAAGTCCTTGATATGTAGATATGTTAGTTTGATTGGGGTTTAGTTCTCATCAAGTCATAAGTTTAAATTTCACGGGAAAAATTAAAAATAGAAACTATTTTTGAAAGAATTTAACTATCCCAAAAGATATCCAAGCTCAACCAAACTTCACATGATTATAAAAATAACATCCTGTTAGTAAATACACGATTATTCTATCCAATAAATAAATTAACCCTAGACATATTCTATCCAATAAATAAATTAACCCTATACTAACTAAACATGAAGGTCAAGTGATGAGTCAGAATCATTAAAATTTGGGACCATCCAATCATTTACCCAACACGAGGTTTCCCGTCAACGTGATCATACTGAATTTAAAAGAAAAAGAAAAATTGCTATCTTAATATTAAGGCTCTCATCATAACTCACTAATATGTGTGCAAATTTTGATAAGGGATAATTATGTTTTCTCATTCTTTAAAGTGATAACTTCATATTTTAGCTATTCATGTCACGTACTTCATGTATGTTAATTTAAATGGCACATCCTTCGTCTATGTGAATTCAAACCTTTAGGACTTAAACCCACTACAACCATGGATATGAGGCGAAGGGTATTCACCCTCATGGAGGAGTCTAAAATGGGAAACCTCGTTAGTTTAAAATGGTTATGTGGAGATTTTTCATTGGTTTAAAGTTTAAAGTTGAACATGAGTAGTATTTATTGACAAAATTGTCGTTATGTTTGTTTTTACAAATGTGTTATTAAATTTTTTTAATATTAAACTAGTGTAAGATTCATCTTAATCTTAAATTTATCAAGTGTCGAGAGGGATCAAATCTCTTGAGGTGAAAACATTTTTTTTTAGTGCAAAACTTGAAGAAAAGTTTGCACCTTGATAGATTTGATCACTCTCGATGTTTGATAGATCTAGGGTTAAGATGGATCCAGGCTAGTTTCAGTCATGCATGATCATACAAAATTTGTTGAACATCTAAGTATTTTGATTATTTTAAACATGTTAAATGTGTCTATGATTAATCTAGTCATTTTAATTTTAAATTTGCTCAATTACCTTGGTTTGTTGAGATGATAGAGACTCTTAATAACTTGAATGATGAACAATGATGAAATAAAAAATTTGAATGCAAAGTGACAACATAAAAATGTTGACTAATAGAAAATGTGAATAACAAGAATGTAGTCAATTATAATAACTCTTCATTGTGATCAATCCCAAACTATTTTCTTCTACTATTCTTATTGCCACACTTGTTAGTTTTTCCATATTTTCATATCGATTGTACAAAAAGGTTGGTTGAAATGTTAGACCATTCAAATCTTTAACTCAAGCTATTGTAGTGAACGTCACACCTTGTATCTCTTGCTCTCCAATATTAATAGTAGTTTTCTCCAAAGTCAATCATTGTGACTTATAGAGTGTTAAACCCCAAGTAAGTTTCAATGATAGTTGTTTTCTATCACCTCTTTTCAATGCAGAGTGACTAACAATGTTGAATGATGGAAAATGGGAATAATAAGAATGTAGTCAATTACAAATAGTTTGTCGTTTTAAGAAGTAAACATTTCACGTAAGTGAACTTTTTATTTAAGATTAAAACTCAAGTATTTTATTTATGGTTTAATTATTGTAACACATAGATCAATGCACATCATCAATAATTTTTTTGTTATTACACTAAAATCAATGCACACTATTTATCTAATTACTTTGAAATTAGTGTACATCATACATCTAGTTACATCAAATCAAAAATCAATATCTACAGTGAAATTAATGCATCTAGTACAAGCAATAAAATAGGAATAAAAATCAACATCTACACTAAAATCAAATAATTGTAATATCCCTCCCCTTAATAATAAATAATAAATAATAAAAATAATGAATAATACAAAAATAATAATGAATAATATAAATAATAAATAATAAAAATAATAAATCATAAATGTTAAATAATAAATGATAGTAAAAATATATACAAGAAAATAAATAAAAATAAAAATGGTAAGAACCATACTAAAGCTCTAAATAAGAATAAATAGAAATAAAACAAGAAAGGTAAAAATCAAAAGAAAGTTGCATGTAGACACATGGAGTGTGTGCATGTGGTTCCCCTTCCAATGTTTTCTATTTAATAGATGGTGAGGAAGATGAGAGGCATTCCTGCATTCCATCTTTTCGAGATTCTATCTTTCATTCTCTTGGGAGAATGGTGTTCTAAGACATAGGAGTCACTGGTAGTAGTACGTTGATTGAGGGATCGGGGTGGCCAGTTGTATTGAGCCTACAATTGAGTGGAGAGTCGTCCCCAAAACCTTGTCATCTGGCAGACATCGATCACAGACGATCATAGGTAATATAGGTAAATGCTCATTTGTTTGAATCTGATATTAATTAGGCAATTAACTTTATATTTACTTTGGACTGTTACATATGGTATCAGAGCAAGTTTCAACCCTTAGGTCTAAGGGCATCTAATTTTATTTTTTCTTTGTTGGGATATTTAACTTGACTTGTTTTGGAAAGTTACAGGATGCTTACTTCCCTACGAGTAATTTCCACGGCAACTGAACTTTGGAATCGGGGTTTCTAGAATTCTAGAATTCTTATTTGTTTTCATTAATTCATTAGCCATTTCTAACAATTGTTTGTAGGCCCTGCCACAAACTGAGTGGTGTGTATTATGATAGGCATCAGATAAAGCTCATTTATCATAAATTTATATATTGTGGTTCTGAAGGATAATTTGGTTCTGCAATCATTTTGTCCGAGATTTTTTTTTATTTGTTATTTATTTAAATTTAGTATCAATATTTGAGTTGTCTCTAGCCCACAGACATCTTCCACGCCCTCTGGAAAATCAAATTGGCTTCAATCGAAATTTCAAAATCTAATCTAAAATCAGAGCATACACAACTCACGATTTTCAGATACAAAGTTGTCTTTAAAGGAAATACATGTTTTACGTGCTGGAAGTTGGCACAAACTTTGGAATCTTCCCTCACAATGTGTCTTATTCTTTTATTAATTGAATTTTAAAGAAATTTAAAAAAATAACCTTTATTTTTGTTGTGTATTGGAATTTTCGTTCCGAGACACAGAATCTTGGTTGTGCATTTGCTTAGGGTCTAGCTTCTGCTTGTGTCCTCTCCTCGTTGTGCGTTATTATTTTCTTTTTCTGGGGTCTTGCCAAAAGAAACCATAGGTCTCCATTGCTCAATCTGGTGAAGTATGTCAATGCATGAAGTATTTCCAGAATTAACGTCGGCATGATCATTTCCCAGAACCATGCACTTCATGAGAGCAAAATCTATAACTGGGACGGTCAGGACGCCATCCATGTCGAACACCACTCCCCTTAATTTCTGGCTTGACCCTGCCAATGGAAGAAGTACTCATCCGAACACTTGCAGAGGGGACATTGAATCCTGTCGCCAAGGATCTAATTTTACGCTCCTTTTCGGTTCAGAATAGAAGTAGAATGCTTTACGGAACTGAAAATATTTATATAAAATTATTTTGATTAAAATACATCAATACAGAAGATAGATGACAACAAATGGCTAAAGCTGCCACGTCCTACTCTTTTTTTCCAATTCTAATAGCAATAGTTTAATGGGTAATTTTTATTTTCAATATTTTTGAAAGATATTAATATCAATTTGTACTTATCATAATATTTCTATATAAAAGATAATCTCGTTTATGCATTTAGAATCACCCAAAGTGAGTGCTACATCAAATTTAATGTGTGCTTTTATCCTTAATACTTATGGCTGCCAATCGCACTAACTCTGTTTATTCAAGTGATTCTACCATTTTCTACTGTTTTACGCGTATAATCTTGCATGTGTCTGGTCAATCTTACATATAGTAAATTTGGTCAGTCTTGTTTGTTGTTTAAAAGAGTTTTCTGGCAATCTCATACAAAGGAGGAGCTAACATTGCGGAACGAAACGAATGAGAAAAAGCACTGATGAACCTTGGGACCTCCGCTGCCGAATACGAAGCCGATCGATTAACTTTCATGAGGCGGCACGATGCATAATGTGAAATGTTGATTGCGGGTTGGGTTTTTGTTCACATGCAGGCAATTTTATGTCTTATGTGGGAAAAGTTTGATTCTAAAATGTATTGCAATTTAAGGGATTTGATATGGTGTTGCCTTCGCGGGTGCGCTTGCAGGCGGGCCATCTTATTAATAAAAGGATTTTATTTTGTGTTTTGGGGAGGGATAACCTTCCCAGTCATCCGATCCAGTTCTAGGTCGGGTGGCGATGTCTCTTCTTGTTTATGGTGTGGAATATTTCTTTGGTGGTTTGATTTCTTAAATTCCCTTAAAGTAATCATTTAATAGCCATAAGAATCTCAAGATAAATTAAATAAATTTGATTAAACTATTTATTTTGTTAAAAGTTGTCCACTTAATTCTTCTAACATAAGTTATGATTGCTTAAACAGACACTTAAGTATTTCACCCTACACCACAAATTTTCAATTTATCTTTATCCTTAAAAATCATGAATATGTAGAATTAATATTGTTGTGACATATAATGATCAATAAATTTTCTTTCAAAATTCAAATACCTTTTTAACACAATAATGCCACAAAAATTCTTAATCTTTAGTCATTCGAATTTGGATTTTACATTGAGACAATTCTCTAAGTTTTATTCTGACATCATTATTACCTTCTAACTCATGTTTTCAATGGTTTTAAACTGCAAAATTTGTGATTGTTGATAATTTATGACAAAATATATCTTATTAAAAGTCATAAACTCTAATAATAAGGATAAATTATTAACCATATTATTAGACTCTGATAATAATTATTATTGAGTGTATTGGTTCTTATTTTATGCTTCTTTAAGTGATGAATCTTGATATTGAGTCACAATAGTGTTTTATTTCTCGTACAAGGTCTCTATATCAAACTTCTTTTCTTTTCACAGTTCATCAACTTTCTTTTCATTATATTTTGATAACTGATTTGGCTTTGGTAGACTGATATACTTTTAAACTAGCTATAGCCAACTTATTTCTTTATAATCATTACAAAGTCTGATATTAAATTATGGAATCAATTGTAAGTGTTTGGCTGGTATAAGTTAAAGTTTGGTGCACTCATTAGTTCCTCATTGGTTTTCTCATGCACCATATATACAACAGATTCTTTGGTTTGGATATCGGCCCTTTCCTCTATGGTTCTCTGCTCTCATTAGAATCTCATTACATGGTAAAACCACTAATAGAAATCTAATTTTTTTTGAGTTGTTTGTGCTTGCATCCTCTTACCATTTTCTAAACGCTATTTCATAAAATGAAAAGTGCTATAATCAACAACGGTAAAGGTGTGACAAACCTCTCTCCATTACAACCATATAACAAAGCGAAATTCTAAATGAGTCACATAATTAAAGGTATATAGTTTTGTTATGACTCATTGATTCATTGGAAAAGTATATAATCTTGTAATCTTGGATGGTGATAATCTACCCATAATTGATGATGTATAATTCTCTGAAAGATTGCACTATTGAGACAATATACTGGCATGTTTTTGTGAGGGAACAAATCTTTAATGCTGGTGTTACTAGTCACCACCGGTTCATTTTTACGCCACAGTTTACATAGCACTTGAAGTATTTGGATAATTTATGTTGAAATTTGTCACCAATTAAAGTGCTCTTAATTAGTGAAATCTGTTCCAATTCACAATGGATAAACTCTAATATCTTATTACCTTTAGATGATCGTTGTTCACTTGCATCTGTTCATTATTTTATGGTTCAATCTGATCTAACATTCCTTGAATGTTGATCATATTATTCACTAATTATCTGGGTTGGATTATTGTTATCATTGTCCTTTAGCAATAGCAGTGGCTTGGCATTTCTCTGGCCTATTATTACAAGAACACCACTCTCTCAATATGATCTTGACGATTAAGATGTTGTGAACCCATATGGAGTGCTTACTTAGCTAAGACAGACTAAGTCATGTTTTATGGTTTGAACGTTATGATACATCTAAATCGTACCCTATGATTTTAGTTTAGTTTAATTAACTGTATGATGTTGAGTATAAGTTACATGAGGTTTCATGATTCAAGGTTCATTGCATATAGTGGATAAATGTTGTCTAAGGAGAAATGGAAAGGAGAAACTTGCAATTTTTTAAGGATGATAACTAATGATAGCTCATGTGATTATGGCCAAAGTGGATCAGATGCTTAAGGTGGTAGAGAAGAAGCATTACAACAAGGGTAAGAAATCAGTAAGAAGAGACAACCTATTTTGGAACATAATGGAAGAGCTTGATACTCTAAAGGTATCACTATAAGATCTATCTAAGGATGATGCACATAAAGAAGAAAATATTGGCAACCAACTAATGAAGTTGAAAAATCATGGTAATAATGAAGGTCATTTTAAGGAACCTGGAAGGTATGATAAATAGAATGATTGGAGAAGATAAGTTGTGTGCATAACAACATCTATAACAATGGGAGAGCCACACTGTAAAGTTTTCCATAGGTGACTAACTATATGAATGAATTATGGATAAAAAGATAAAGGATCAGGCAATTTTATTATGTTGATGATAAGCGGATTACATTTGGTGGCCATCTTAATGAATTTATTTTTCAGGTATTACCCAAGTTGGGAAAGAGTAACAACATTTCCAAAGTATATCAGTACTAAGTCTTAAGAGGAGGAACAAAAACCACAATGATTGGAGGTGAGAATTTAAAGTCAATTTAATAAAATAGAATGAAGTAAAGAAGTTCCATTTTTAAGCTACTAGAAATGGAATATTGGGAAATTAAGACTAGGAGAAAAATATAAGAATATCTCGTAGGAGGAAATGAAGGGATGTTCTATCAAGAAGAAAGTTCTTTAAGGGTATTGATGAATGGACCGAGAAACATGATTGGTAGTGGTCATAGTGATGATCTACATAGTTCAAAAAATAAGAAAAAGCTTTATTCCCATTAAAATTTTTCATGGACAATGATGATAGTAGTGTTTCCAACTGTTTCAAAATCTAAAGATACAAGAATCTCTTGTCCAACTTGAAGAAGGGTGAATTTACAATAAAGCAATCAAATGGTATTGAGATAGGAACTTGACGACATAAGAAATATTTTTAGTGGATGAAAATGATAATTGTTAAGTGATATATGTATAAGTCAACATGGATCAACAAACCATCATACTAGTAAATTAAGCATGATAAAACAATGAAATCATGATGACCTAGTGTCTGCGTATAACGATATTGGAATCGGTAAGCCAAAGGGTAAATGGATGCAAAACCAAGGGATTTTAATTTTGAAATAATGATGGTATAACTAGTAATAAAAAGCAGCTGCAACCACCCATTTTAAAAATTTATTATCTGAGGACAAGACCGAGGAGGACTATTCAAGCCTACTCCAGCACATGACGAGCGATGTTACACAAGATATGAATAGTAAGCTCACGCAAGAAATAGAAGAAGATGAGGTACAAACTGCAATCTGGAGCCTCCATCCGGACAAAGCTCCAGGTCCCGATGGGTTTCCAATAAGCTTTTATAGAGAATATTGGCATCTGATTAAAAAAGACCTTCTAAAGATGATTCGCTGGTCCCTCCGAAAAGGCAAATTGGGGGGCTTCACCAACTCAACCTACCTTGCTCTTATCCCAAAAGAAAACAGGCCTTCCACTTTCTCTAGATTTCGGCCCATATCTCTATGCAATTCTGCATACAAAATTATTACTAAAATCCTATCTACTAGACTCAAGCCGCATCTATCCACATTAATCTCAGAAAACCAAGGCGGATTTCTGCCCAATCGACAAATATCAGACTCCATTCTTCTTGTACAAGAAGCTATTCACTCTAGCAAAAGTCGAGGGGAAAAAGGCTTTGTACTAAAACTTGACCTTGCCAATGCATTTGATAGGGTCAGACATTCCTTTCTTTTTGCAGTCTTACACAAAATGGGATTCAACGCCTCTTTTATAAACATGATTAAAGCATGTATCTCTAAACCTTGGATTTCCCCCTTGATCAACGGGAGACCTTGTGATGCCTTTCAATCTTCCCGAGGCCTTAGACAAGGCTGCCCTCTGTCCCCGTATTTATTTATTCTTATGGCTGAATCCTTTAGCAAAGCCTTGGATTACAACCGAAGAGTTGGTCTCATCACGGGCATCCAATTTGAGCAGGGTACAAAAAATATCAACCATTCACAATTTGCAGATGACACCCTCTTGATGGGTGGAGCATCAATCACCATTGCAAGGCGATTCAAAAAGATTCTCGACCAATTTATGGAATATTCGGGAGGAAAGGTTAATCAAGTTAAAAGCTGTGTCTATGGTTGGAATGCAACGCATCATACCATACACAACATTGCAAACATTCTTGGAGTCTCACACAAGCTGGAATGGAGTCATTTCACTTATCTTGGGATGCCAGTCGGTATTGGACCTTTGAAGATCGACATTTGGAGTGGAATTCTTGACAAAATTAAAAGGAAAATTCAACAATGGGGATCCATGTGGCTGAATCCAGCAGGCCGCTTAGTTCTTCTAAAATCAGGTCTGATTTCTCTGCCCATCTACCGCTTCTCTCTGATTCAAGCTCCAATGGCTTTACATCACAAAATGGAAAAGGCTCTCAGACACTTCCTTTGGCAAGGAGGAAAGACGGAGAAAAAGAAGTTCAACTTAGTCAATTGGAAGAATGTCATCCAGCCCCTTGAGAAAGGTGGACTTGGAATAAGATCCCCTCATCTGCTAAACTTAGCCCTTGGGGCAAAAATGGTTTGGAGGTTAATTACAGGGGACTCAGCCTGGTGGAAAACAGTCCTTGAAGCTAAATATCTAAATAGTACTAGGCAACAATTGTTAGACACTAATGTTCCCAACAGGGACAGCACTAACATTTGGAAATTGTGCAAGAAAATCATCCCCATCATGGCTCAACATATCTCAAAAATCCCCGGGGAAGGCAGCAGCATCAGCATCTCTACTGACAGAATATTAGGACAGAGTTCTATAGGATCCAATATTGAGGCAATCCCAGCTATCAGTTGGCTCAATAACAGAGGAATATGGAATCTAGCTCAAATAACGCAGTGGGGAAATCTAACTCAAGCTTGGACAGGCTGGTCCTTTCCGGAATACCAAAGGGAACTCGAAACAAGCTTTCTAGCCCTGAAGAATTTATTGCACAACAAAGCTCCGGTCAAAAGAGGAATTAAAGATGGTTATCGCTGGGATCCTACAGGAACTCTCTATACAGTCAAAGCAGGGTATCAACGACTATGTGAAAGCGCTTCTCCACAGGCCACTTGGGCTAATTGGAAACTGGCTTGGAAAGCGGAAGCCCCTCCCAAAGTAAAATTCTTCTTCTGGCTCCTTCTGAAAGGTAAGATCCTAACCGCAGAGAACTTAAAAAAGAGGGGTATATTGGGACCCTCCTGGTGTCCAATCTGTTGTCAAGCTGAAGAAACAATGCAACATTTGTTCCTTGACTGTCAAATAGCTAAAAAGTGCTGGGAAAACATGGCCTTAATAGGGGAGGTTGCATGGGAACCAAAGGTAACTATAGCTGAAACAGCTATTAGTTGGAAGAAAAATTGCCCTTGGAAAGGTAAGAAGAGCAATCTAACTCAGAGGATATGGAACACAATTCCTTTAACATTGGTTTGGAGCATATGGCTGGCCAGAAATAAAAAAGTTTTTCAAGACAAAGACCAAAATTTAAGGGTAATCTGCCACAAAGCTAAGAGCTTAGCAGTGGAAACAATCATCACCCGCACACAGGGCAAGATTGAGGCTCACTATCTCAGCATAGAAGAAAGAAATTTGCTTAGCTATGGGCATGACAACATTATCAGTGGCCAGGCAACAAGAAAAGAGAATTTACAGCAGAATGAAAAAAGAAATAGCTGGAAACTGAGACTTAAAGAGGAAGAATTTGCTCAATGGCTGAGCAATTGCAACAGGTTTCATATGTTTTTTGATGGTGCCTCAAAGTCTAACCCTGGTAAAGCAGGGGCAGGAGGACTTATATGTAACGGCAATGGTGAGTTGATTCTCCATTTTGAATGGGGGCTGGGTGAATTATCAAACAACAGGGCTGAAGGTCTGGCCCTGTTTCAAGGACTCACGCAACTGATCAGGCTAGGAATCACAAAGGCAACCATCTTCGGCGATTCTGCAATCATAATCCGGTTCATGGTGCTCAGGCAGACCTCGCCTAACACCTTATTACAGCAAATTAACAATAGAAACCATATACTTCATGACTTGATGGAGGAGGCATGTTACTATCATATTCTGCGTGGCCTTAACAAAATGGCTGACAGTCATGCCAACAAGGCATGCGATCGACCCAAAGGCCAACTCAGCTGCAACGACATTGTTTCAACCCACTTATTACCATGACCACGCACTCAGTTCAAGCACGGGGCACTCTAATCAACAGAATCAACATTTGCAGGAATATCAGCAGAGCAGAAGATATCTTGGGTATGGAAGCCAGGATCTGCGTCAGAAGACAGCTAAGACAATCAGTTCAACCCACCTTTTTCAACGGATCTCATATCTCACACGAAAACAGTCAACTCGCACAGAGCAGAGCAGGCATCGACAATGGCAATCTACTCAGAAATTGGATTGTGAAATCCATTCAAAGCATGGGAACCCGTCGAGTTGCAAGATATAATCTTCCTGCCAGACAGAATAAATGTACCATTGCAGATACGCATTGGGTTGAGTGGATCAACCATGGAAACGCTCAGGATGATTCCCGCCTTATCTGCGCTGAAGAGCTATTAATACCTGGCCCGAGACACAGTCTTCAACATTCTAGCGCAGCTCTTTGTGCCATCGCTCTTCCCCTCAGCGTCTCTCCTCTTCGATTAGTTCCCCTTTCTGCAATCGGTGTCGACATTCTCCCTCCAGGGGTCTCAGAGGGCACCATTAGAGACAAGCTCCAAAGTTTCTGTAACAGAGAGGCGTCAACAGCAAGGAACAGAGAGTTAGCCCATCAGAGAATTTACATTCGAAAAGTGAAATTCATGGAGCGCCCTGAGCAATGTTTCCATTGCCGCGACCTGCAGGAAGAGTTTGAAGAGGTTCGTGAGCAACAAAGGATTCTGGAAGACCAAGTCCATAGCATGGAGGCCAGGCACGCTGAACAAATCCGGAACCTGGAGGCAAAATTTGATGAGCAATGCAGAATCCTCCACAACAAATACCGGGCAGAGATGAACTTGTTTCTTCATCGAGTTCATTCTCTTCACGAGCAGTTTAGTGGTCTCAGTAATCGCTGCGCTCATGCAGAGGAATCACTTTCAATTTTAAGGGATATTATGGAGAAAAAACACAAGGATGTTTCATCCTCCTCCAGTGCAAAACCAATCGAT
Organism: Pinus tabuliformis; assembly: GCA_031772625.1. Lineage (NCBI taxonomy): Eukaryota > Viridiplantae > Streptophyta > Pinopsida > Pinales > Pinaceae > Pinus > Pinus tabuliformis. The sequence continues at coordinate 988,539,576 of CM062811.1, read as the reverse complement.
GCTGATAAAAAACCGGAGGACTCTACAGCAAGAAAGATTAGCCATATCGAAATTGATTAGCTATGGGCTGCAAGTGTAAGTTTTGGTGTCTCCAGTTTGTGCGAATTTATAGTAGCAATAGATGTTTGATAGCTAGAAGCAATAGGATCAGGATCAAGGAAGGGGACTATTTTGTATCTCCTTGGTCTTGTAAAGCTCAAGAAGCACCTCATGTACGGCAATATGCCCTTCTCTTTTTTCAGAATTAATACATAGCAACCGATCTTGTTAAAAAAAAAAACTAGTAATATCTTAAACAATGAATTTCACCGGAATTTCCTCGAGAGATTATGACTCAAGATGATGAGGCTCATGTGAAATTTAACGAGGTACCTAGATAATTATATGATGGTGTAAATGATCAACTTCCTAGTTGAAAGAAGTAATTATTGAAAAGTAATTGACAACTTGATGAAACCATATTGATGATGTTTCATGATATTATGATTCTTATAGTGATAATGTATCCATATGATGATAGCGATATGAATATGTATTATTACATTCTGTCAAGGTATATTGACATATTCATTTACTACGCGATGATAGGTTTCAATGTTCAATACTCATGATGGATATGATATGCATAACATGGCATAGGAATTATGACGCTATAATATGAGGTTTATTCACATGTGGTTCACTTATTATGTGAAGTCATGATATGTCTTTGATGCAAATACATTGATGATCTAACTTATGATGGTATTTCATGAGGTGAAGCATGCAATAGTTACATACAAATTTATGACATACATGAACATGCAGTTCGTTAATATTCATAATGTTGCGATTAACATTGATGAATGTTCTCATTATGACATGCAAGACTTGTCATGTGGATTATTTTCTATGACACTATGATGGTATGGTTAATGCATTGGTTGCATGTTGAGGTGTGATGATTCATAGGACTCCACACATGGGTTGAGAGGGTCAGTTTATTTGATGATCTCGTGTGAGCCCATACGCACGAGGGAGAATAAGTAACACCATATGGGCTGGGGACAAAACTCAATCAACACTACATATGCCAGTGGTTTCTTTGTCTTGTGTATAGCTCTCAATGGATAAGTCTTGAAGGGCTATGGGACCATCTTAAGGAGGCCAGGTGCTTGATGTTCCAAGCTAGGTGCCTGTTATTGGATTGGGATGCCGAAGTCTGGAAGGGATGTAAAGGACTTCGATGCCTGGGGCTGTGCGCCTTAGTAGTTCTGGAGGGAGTGGGCCAGCCTTGCGAGATGCCCGGAATCATTGAGTATTGTACCGGATGCCTGCCTTGGGGCAAATGAGGTCTAAGTCAGGCGCGAGCCTTGGGGACAGCTTTGGACTAGGATACAGACTGGGTCAGGCTTATGCCTGGTGCCGAAAGTGGGAAAAAGGACAAAGATTCCTTGAGATTCCCCAGGGTGTTGGGGACTTTCGATGCGTTCTGGTTATACTAGTTCAGCAGAGGATGTTGGCAACATGAAGTAAATAAAAATAAATAATAAAAACATAACTTCGAGACGAAGTTCCTTAAAGTGGAAGAGTATGTAATATCCCTCCCCTTAATAATAAATAATAAATAATAAAAATAATAAATAATACAAAAATACTAATTAATAATATAAATAATAATAAATAATAAATCATAAATGTTAAATGTTAAATAATAAATTATATTAAAAATATATACAGGAAAATAAATAAAGATAATAAAAATAAAATAGTAATAACCATACTAAAGCTCTAAATAAGAATAAATAGAAATAAAACAAGAAAGCTAAAAATCAAAAGAAAAGTAAAGAAATAAAACAAAAAATCTAAAAATCAAAAGAAAGTTGCACGTAGACACATGGAGTGTGTGCATGTGGTTCCCCTTCCAATGTTTTCTATTTAATAGATGGTGAGGAAGATGAAAAGCATTCCTGCATTCCATCTTTCTGAGATTCTATCTTTCATTCTCTTGGGAGAATGGTGTTCTAAGACATAGGAGTCATTGGCAGTGGTACGTTGATTGAGGGCTCGGGGTGGCCAGTTGTAGCAAATCCTTGTGCCATTGAGCCTGCGGTTGGGTGGAGAGTCGTCCTCAAAACCTTGTCATTTGGCAGACATCGATCACAGGTAATATAGGTAAGTGCTCATTTGTTTGAATCTGATATTAATTAGGCAATTAACTTTATATTTACTTTGGACTGTTACATGCATCTAGTGCAAGTAATCAATTGGCATTAGAAACCAACATCTATACCGAAATCTAATAATGCGTCTAGTGCAAACAATCAAACATGGAATCAACGTCTACATTGAAATTAATGCATCTATTGCAAGCAATAAAATAGGAATAGAAATTAACATCTAGACTAAAATCAATGCATCTAGTGCAAGTAATCAATTAGGATTAGGAATCAACATCTACACCGAAATCAATGCATCTAGTGCAAACAATCAAACATGACTAGGAATCAACATCTACATTGAAATTAATGCATTTAGTGCATGCAATCAAATAATGTAACAAAGTATGACAACACTTTTTAAATGTAGGGGAAAATATATATAGAAAAAATAATAATAAATAAATAAATGTCGGCTTCATATGCTTTAATTAATATTCAAAATTAAACATATATAGATATAAAATATAAAATGTAAGGCATAGAGCCTACTCATTTCATAAGAAGAAATTGGTTTGTCTACACTGTAAGGTTAACATACTATTGTTTATTTTAGAAGTTATTTCTTTATATATTATTATCAGTTTAACAATAAAAAAATATTAATTGTTATTATTCCAATGTATTGTAATACTAATGATCTCCATTATAAGTATTTTTTTCCCATAGGAAAAATCGTAATTTCTATTAAAAGGAAATTACATTTTGTAAATGCATTTAAGCATATTCAAATAGAGAGGCACTGCCTATCTTCAACAAAATTATATTCAGGGACACATGTGATCAAAACATTGATACCTTGTGTCCACGCAGGGAGGTATCAATGGCTGTAAATATACTGAATAGGAGTTCTATATATTAATTTGGCATTTTGTGAGTGTAGATAAAATGTCAAAAAAGCAACTATGAATATTTATAGATGACATATATATGAAGTTTGTTCTTCCTGTGAGATTAGCAGAAATTAAAATTATATAGTGATATCCATAAATGGTCGATCGTAAAATTGGTAATGTGCACCATCACGCTGTTCCCGGATCAACCAGTTGTCCGGATCCCTGTTCGCAGCCTCTTTGGATAGCCTGTCAGCAGCTGTGTTCCGCTCCCTGTAAATATGATGGCATGTAAAAGAGTCAAATGACGTAATCAATCTCAATGCCTCGTCCAAAATGTAACTCAAGGTATAAACATTGCATCTAGAAGATTTATTTAGCCAATCACAAACAACTTTTGAATCCCCAAATATTTGTAGATCTCTATAGTTTTTCTCCAATCCAATTGAATGAGGAATTTTGTTGCGAATAATTCGGCATAGTTATTAGTGCCTCTGCCGAATCCCATAATAATACTGTGTGAGTGATGTGCATTAATATGAAGGATGTCGCCCCCACCACACCCATTCTCTTGTGCAACACCGTCAAAGTAAGCCCACGGCCTCTGATAATCAATCGTCTCAAGTATAATGTTGCGCGATCGAGGGGGTGGTGCATATTCGGGGATGAGGAAGAATCAACCAGCACGCGAGCAACAATGGAGGGCCAGTGAGGGGAGTCATTTCGGAAGGTGAGACTATTCCGGGTGATCCAAAGGGCCCAACAGACATAAGAGGGATATTATGTAGCCTGGTTGGGGAGGCAGAGGTGCACCAGTTCGTCCATACCTCAAGGATAGATGCGCCCTCAAGGATTGTGGAATGAATTATATGCTTATACCACTCTGAACGCAAAAATTTATACCTGATCTTCATTCCTGGATATTGATCTCCTTCACTTTCTTCAGCTACTTTTTCATCCACATGTGCTAGCAAGTTGATTCCCAATGCCTGAAAGTTTGATTCTGTCAACATTTTTGCCAATCCTTTTCCTTTCACCAACTTTGTGGGTTTTATGTCCAAATCATATTCTTGGATCTTGGCTATCCATTTTCCTCTTTTGCCTTCTACATCTCCTTGCGGTAATACATCTTTCATTGCAACATTTGGCACATAAGCAATGATTTGTGATTGCAGCACACAAGTTCTAAAAGCTTTCAGGGCTTTTACCAAAGCATACACTTGTTTCTCAAGAATACTATATTTCAGCTTATAATCCCTAAGAATCTTACTGAAGCATGCAATTGGCTACTCTTTCTCTTCATCATTCTTCTGCGGCAAGACAACAGTTATTGAACTTGATGATGTGAATGAAAAAACTTGGAAAGGCTTTTGGTAATCAGGGATGATTAAGACTGGAGCTACCTGTAATGCCTCTTTAATCCTGGAAAATGATTCTCTAGCTTCTTTGGTCAAACTCACTTCATTCTCCTTCTTTAGCATATTAGTAATTTCTTCTACAATTTCTGCATGGTTGGATACAAATCTTCTCAGGAAGTTTATCTTTCCCATAAACTTTTGAATATCCTTTTTACTCCTAGGCAATGGTATTTGTTGCACAGCTTGTACTCTAGCCGAATCTATCTTCCCTCCATCTCTGGAAACAACGTGCCCCAATAGTTTTCCTTCTTCCAGAGCAAAAATGGATTTCTTGGGATTTAAGGAAAGTCCAAATCTTCTACATTTATCAAAAGTATTTTCCAAATGGTCCAAATGTTCTTCATCAGACTTTGAGAAAACAATAATATCATCCAAATATATTACTACAAACTTATCTCCAACAAAAGCAATGTCCATAGCCCTTTGAAATGTAGCACCTGCGTTCATCAATCCGAAAGGCATTCTAGCATACATAAAGGTTCCCCAGGGAGTTGTGAACATCGTTTTCTTCTGATCGTTCATTTCCTTCGACCTTATTCGTTGATCTCCAAGTTCCAATGGTTCCTGTGCGTTCATTTTTCATCTATCCACTCACTTTGACTTTGCGCCATTCCTTCAGTATTTTGTGGTTCTGGGGTTTTAAAACATAATATATATGTGTTTCGGGTCCGACTACCGCGAATCGCAATCGGCCAAAGCTGAGGTGCTATGTTATAACTGCCCACTGTGATTTGTGATTGCGATTTAATCACATCGCTAACATATATATATATATATATATATATATATGTTCTTACTTGTTCCTTTAGCAATTTACAATATACCATGATCACTTCTTCCTCTTGCTTTTATCTATTTTTTGAAATATTTTCAAGTTCTTGAATGATAAATGAATACTACAAGCAACAAAAATGCATGTTACATCACCACACACAACAACATTAACCAATTTGTATTACACCCCAATATATATAAGTGTTTCATGCATAAAGAACAACGATACAATATCACAATAACAATGCACACATGCATCAAATTCTCACTATTCCAATCTTAATGAACCATGAGCCATTCATACAATATATACAACAATGATTTACAACTTAACATGAGCTCAATAACAAGAAGAAGCAGTCACAAACACTTATATGGAATTAATACTAGAGTTGGCAACTGAGATTGGGACAACTACTTTCCACCCAACCATAAATAGTTGCAGCCAAACCTTACTTGCAATTCTCACCCCCGAGCCAAATCCAAAGCTTGAGGTGGGGTGCTTCTGAGTGTTTTTATATAACCAACACAATTGAGACAGGATGTCACAAGGCCATTGTTGCCTTCATCCACCAACTAGCTCATTATGACTCACACAATTCAGGAATACATAGAGTTATGCCAACATTTAACAATACAAAGAACTTCCAGCTCACTTTCAGGAGAAGAGAGTCCACTATCATGAAGGTTCATTAGTGGCTAAGTTGTTAAAGGGTAAGGAAATCTATCTTTAGGTGGTTCCTAGGTGAGTCAAGCATCGGAGCTTCAACCCCAAGGCAACTCCTAATGGATCTTCAACCCTCACAACACCTAAGTGATTCTTCGCAAATATAACAAGTTCATCAATCCACCAACTTCCATTGGGTTCTTCAGCCTTATAGGAAAACCATGTTCCTTAAACAATTCACATAACAAGCTTCACTCAAATGGTTCCTCAATTGGCGCTCCTTTTCCTCAAGTCGATTGAATGTCAGAGACCACTTAATCTCTCTTTCAACTTTGTGTTCTTCAACACACAGTAGCTCTAAATGTCGCATTTTGTTGCCAATACTTCCGAGCTTGCGTGTGCATGAGAGCAAGAGGGAGCATGTATTTCTGAATGAAAGTATCTTCCCATCACCTAACAGATTAATTGCCTTTGTTCTTCCCATAATTTGCACAACAGACACCTCCTAACATTGCAACCCATGTTGCTCTTAATTTTTGTCCTTTTCTATATTTGTTGTTTGAGTTGAAGGATACTTGGACTAGTTCTTCCTCTTTCAATTACATTCAATGCACAATCAACACATTAAATCCCTTATAGCCAACCAAGACTAATATTTAAAAGACAGCCATTTGCTCAAGCAACCCTCTTACCTTAAGAAATGGAATCTTTGTCCCTTTCTTGGATATTTTAAAGTAATTACAATTATTTACAAAAGGGGAAAATGTTAACCATGGTATATCACAAAGCTAGACACCCAATTGGTGTATGAAATACCCCTCTTTGTAAGAGAAGGGACTCCCTTTGGAATGGTGATGTAATTGTTAAAGTTTACAAAGTTATGCATACTCTACTCCACTCTAGATTTGAATATTCAAAGTAAAGGTTACATGCAACATCTTTACAAGGGAAGCAGAGCTTCGATAGTGGTCTGCACAGGCAAAAAACCAAATAATCTATCCAAATATCAAAAACAAAATACTAGTGCCAATACAAAGAGATTTCTAAATCAGTCGTATATCACTGATTAAACTTAAATAAAATCAGTAAGGATTATGATGGAGAAAGTTTAAGTAGTTACACTTACAATCTCGACAAAAATAACAAAAAGAAACTATCATGTTCCAGATTTCTCACAACAAACAAAGAAATCATTTTCCAAGGAAAAAAACAAAGACTATTTAAGCAAGTTTCATAAGGAAAGGTATTGTTGAATACTTAGACATGTCAATGGCAAGCTAAATTCGTGAGTTAAGAGGAAGACTTCCTCTTTTCAACAAAGAAGTAGCTAACCATTTTTCAAAAAATATATATCCTTCTTCCATGGAAAAAGTCCTTTTCGATAAGGTGTTCGCTTAAATATTCCATTCCTTATGTATGTATTGAAAAGAGAGATAAGAGAGATATTGAAAAAATTTCTTCATGTTTATTATCCCTAGATATTGAAATTATTAACCCTTCTTCAAATTTGAATATATAATCTTAAAAAAAAAATCCTTTATAATCATTTAAGAAAAAATTCATTCATAATCAAATACAAGGATACAATTGAATATAAAAATCAATTACAATACTAATAATTATAATATTTTTGCATACCATGATTCCTTTAAACTCTATTAAAAACAATATTTACATACTTATACATTTTTTTTAAGTGTTTCATAACTACAACCGTCATAATCAAAAGCATATATCACTTCATGATACTATCAAAATTGAGTAGTGCTCAAAGTGCATATCAAATAATAAATTCTCAAATAAAAACACTAACATTAGAATTATATAACTAAATATTAGATAATAACATTTTAAAAACAAAGTGCCCACGGGGCTTTGGATTGACGGTGAATGGGTGCGCTGTTAAGGCACTCCTTGCGATAGGTCACTGGTTCAATTCCCTGTGGGTACTTAGTTTAGTCTTAACCTAGAAAAAAAAAACATTTTAAAAACAAAGTCCTTGATATGTAGATATGTTAGTTTGATTGGGGTTTAGTTCTCATCAAGTCATAAGTTTAAATCTCACGGAAAAAATTAAAGATGAAAACTGTTTTTGAAAGAATTTAACTATCCCAAAAAATATCCAAACTCAACCAAACTTCACATAATTATGGAAATAGCACCCCGTTAGTAAATATACGGTTATTCTATCCAATAAATAAATTAACCCTAGAGTAACTAAACATGAAGGTCAAGTATTGAACTTGAAGGTCAAGTATTGAGTCAGAATCATTAAAATCTGGGACCATCTAATCATTTACCCAACTCGAGGTTTCACGTCAACGTCATCATACTGAATTTAAAAGAAAAAGAAAAATTGTTATCTTAATATTAAGACTCTCATCATAACTCACTAATATGTATGCAAATTTTGATAAGGGATAATTATGTTTTCTCTTTCTTTAAAGTGATAACTTCATATTTTAGCTACTTCTCAAAGAGCTCAATTTGTCATGTCACGTACTTCATGTATGTTAATTTAAATGGCACATCCTTCGTCTATGTGAATTCAAACCTTTAGGACTTAAACCCTCTACAACCATGGATATGAGGTGTAGGGTATTCACCCTCAGGGAGGAGTCTAAGATGGGAAACCTCGTTAGTTACCTTGTCAAAGGTGTGTAATTCTTTTTAAAATGGTTATGTGGAGATTTTTCATTGGTTTCAAATTTAAAGTTTAAAGTTGAACATGAGAAGTATTTATTGACAAATTTGTCATTATGTTTGTTTTTACAAATTTGTTATTAAATTTTTTTAATATTAAATCAGTGTAAGATTCATCTTAATCTTAAATTTATCAAGTGTCGAGAGGGATCAAATCTCTCGAGGTGAAAACATTTTTTTTAGTACAAAACTTGAAGAAAAGTTTACACCTTGATAGATTTGATCCCTCTCGATGCTTGATAGATCTAAGGTTGAGATGGATCTAGGCTAGTATCAGTCATGCATGATCACACAAAATTTGTTGAACATCTAAGTATTCTGATTATTTTAAATATGTTAAATGTGTCTATGATTAATCTAGTCATTTTAATTTTAAATTTGCTCAATTACCTTAGTTTGTTGAGATGATAGAGAAGGTTAATAACTTGAATGATGAATAATGATGAAATAAAAAATTTGAATGCAAAGTGACAACGTAAAAATGTTAAATAATAGAAAATGTGAATAATAAGAATGTAGTCAATTACAATTACTCTTCATTGTGATCAATCCCAAACTATTTTCTTCTACTATTCTTATTGCCACACTTGTTAGTTTTTCCATATTTTCATATCGATCATACGAAAAAGTTGGTTGAAATGTTAAACCATTCAAATCTTTAACTCAAGCTATTGTAGTGAACGTCACACCTTGTATCTCTTGCTCTCCAATATTAATAGTAGTTTTCTCCAAAGTCAATCATTGTGACTTATAGAGTGTTAAATCCCAAGTAAGTTTCAATGATAGTTGTTTTCAATCACCTCTTTTCAATGCAAAGTGACTAACAATGTTGAATGATGGAAAATGGGAATAACAAGAATGTAGTCAATTACAAATAGTTTGTCGTTTTAAAAAGCAAACATTTCACGTAAGTGAACTTTTTATTTAAGATTAAAACTCAAGTATTTTATTTATGGTAGAATTATTGTAACACATAGATCAATGCACGTGATCAATAATTTTTTGTTGTTACACTAAAATCAATGCACACTATTTATCTAATTACTTGAAATTAGTGTACATCATACATCTAGTTACATCAAATCAAAAATCAATATCTATAGTGAAATTAATGCATCTAGTGCAAGCAATAAAATAGGAATGAAAATCAACATCTACACTAAAACCAAATTATTGTAATATCCCTCCTCTTAATAATAAATAATAAATCATAAATAAATCATTTAATAATAAATAATAAAAATAATAAATCATAAATGTTAAATAATAAATGATATTAAAAATATATACAAGAAAATAAATAAAAATAAAAATGGTAATAACTATACTAAAGCTCTAAATAAGAATAAATAGAAACAAATCAAGAAAACTATCAAAAAGAAGAAAATAAAACAAGAAAGCTAAAAATCAAAAGAAAAGTAAAGAAATAAAGCAAGAAAGCTAAAAATCAAAAGAAAAGTAAAGAAATAAAACAAGAAAGTTAAAAATCAAAAGAAAGTTGCATGTAGACACATAGAGTGTGTGCATGTGGTTCCCCTTCCAATGTTTTCTATTTAATAGATGGTGAGGAAGATGAGAGGCATTCATGCATTCCATCTTTCTGAGATTCTATCTATCATTCTCTTGGGATAATGGTGTTCTAAGACATAGGAGTCACTGGCAGTAGTACGTTGATTGAGGGCTCGGGGTGGCCAATTTTAGCAAATCCTTGCGCAATTGAGCCTATGGTTGGGTGGAGAGTCGTCCCCAAAACCTTGTCATCTGGCAGACATCGATCACAGGTAATATAGGTAAGTGCTCATTTGTTTGAATCTGATATTAATTAGGCAATTAACTTTATATTTACTTTGGACTGTTACATATGGTATCAGAGCAAGTTTCAACCCTTAGGGCCTATGGGCATCTAATTTATTTATTTTTTATTTTTTTTGTCGGGATATTTAACTTGACTTGTTTTTGAAAGTTACAGGATGCTTACTTTCCTACGAGTAATTTCCACGGCAACTAAACTTTGGAATCGGGGTTTCTAGATTTCTGCAATTCTGATTTGTTTTCATTAATTCATTAGCCATTTCTAACAATTGTTTGCAGGCCCTGCCACAAACTGAGTGGTGTGTATTATGATAGGCATCAGATAAAGCTCGTTTATCATAAATTTATATATTGTGGTTCTGAAGGATAATTTGGTTCTGCGATCATTTTGTCCGGGAATTTTTTTATTTGTTGTTTATTTAAATTTGGTATCAATATTTGAGTTGTCTCTAGCCCACAGACGTCTTCCACGGCCTCTGGCATATCAAATTGGCTTCGATCGAAATTTCAAAATCTAATCTAAAATCAGAGCATACACAACTCACGATTTTCAGATACAAAGTTGTCTTTAAAGGAAATACATGTTTTACGTGCTGGAAGTTGGCACAAACTCTGGAATCTTCCCTCACAATGTGTCTTGTTCTTTTATTAATTGAATTTTGAAGAAATTTCAAAAAAAACCTTTATTTTTGTTGTGTATTGGAATTTTGTTCCAAGACACAGAATCTGGATTGTGCATTTTCTTAGGGTCTAGCTTTTGCTTGTGTCCTCTCCTCGTTGTGCGTTATATATATATATATATATATATATATATATATATATATATATATATATATACATATATATACATTTTCTTTTTCTGGGGTCTTGCCAAAAGAAACCACAGGTCTCCATTGCTCAATCTGGTGAAGTATGTCGATGCATGAAGTATTTCTAGACTTAACGTCGGCATGATCGTTTCCCAGAACCATGCGCTTCATGAGAGCAAAGTCTATAACTGGGACGGTCAGGATGCCATCCATGTCGAACACCACTCCCCTTAATTTCTGGCTTGACCCTGCCAATGGAAGAAGTACTCATCTGAACACTTGCAGAGGGGACATTGAACCCTGTCGCCAAGGATTTAATTTTACGCTCCTTTTCGGTTTAGAATAGAAGTAGAATGATTTACGGAACTGAAAATATTTATATAAAATTATTTTGATTAAAATACATCAATACAAAAGATAGATGACAACAAATGGCTAAAGCTGCCACATCCTACTCTTTTTTTCCGATTCTGATAGCAATAGTTTAATGGGTATTTTTTATTTTCCATATTTTTGAAAGATATTAATATCAATTTGTACTTATCATAATATTTCTATATAAAAGATAATGTCGTTTATGCATTTAGAATCACCCAATGTGAGAAATAACAACCCAGCTACATAAAATTTAATGTGTGCTTTTATCCTTAATACTTACGGCTGCCAATCGCACTAACTCTGTTTATTCAAGTGATTCTACCATTTTCTACTGTTTTACGCGTATAATCTTGCATATGTGTCTGGTCAATCTTGCATATAGTAAATTTGGTGAGTCTTGTTTGCTGTTTAAAAGATTTTTCTGGCAATCTCATAGAAAGGAGGAGCTAACATTGAGGAACGAAACGAATGAGAAAAAGCATTGATGAACCTTGGGACCTCCACTGCCGAATACGAAGCCGATCGATTAACTTTCACGAGGTGGCACGATGCATAATGTGAAATGCTGATTGGGGGTTGGGTTTTTGTTCACATGCAGGTAATTTTATGTCTTATGCGGGAAAAGTTTGATTCTAAAATGTATTCAAAACATGAGTTACCTTCTAACTCATGTTTTCAATGGTTTTATACTACAAAATTTGTGATTGTTGATAATTTATGATAAAATATATCTTATTAAAACTCATAAACTCTGATAATGAGGATAAATTATTAACCTTATTATTATTAGACTCTGATAATAATTATTATTGAGTATATTGGTTCTTATTTTATGCTTCTTTAAGTGATGAATCTTGATATTGAGTTACAATAGTGTTTTATTTCTCGTACAAGGTCTCTATATCAAACTTCTTTTCTTTTTACAGTTCATCAACTTTCTTTTCATTACATTTTGATAACTGATATGGCTTTAGTAGACTGATATACTTTTAAACTAGCTACAACCAACTTATTTCTTTAGAATCATTACAAAGTCTGATATTAAATTATGGAATCAACTGTAAGTGTTTGAGTGGAATAAGTTAAAGTTTGGTGCACTCATTAGTTCCTCATTGGTTTTCTCATGCACCATATAGACAACAGATTCTTTGGTTTGGATACCGGCGCTTTCCTCTGTGGTTCTCTGCTTTCATTAGAATCTCATTACATGGTAAAACCACTAATAGAAATCTAATTTTTTTGAGTTGTTTGTGCTTGCATCCTCTTACCATTTTCTAAATGCTATTTCATAAAATGAAAAGTGCTATAATCAACAACGGTAAAGGTGTGACATAGCTCTCTCCATTACAACCATATAATAAATCGAAATTCTAAATGAGTCACATAATTAAAGGTATATAGTTTTGTTATGACTCATTGATTCATTGGAATAGTATATAATCTTGTAATCTTGGATGGTGATAATCTACCCATAATTGACGATGTATAATTCTCTGAAAGTTTGCACTATTGAGACAGTATACTGGCATGTTTTTGTGAGGGAACAAATCTTTAATGCTGGTGTAACTACTCACCACCGGTTCATTTTACGCCACAGTTTACATAGCACTTGAAGTATTTGGATAATTTATGTTGAAATTTGTCACCAATTAAAGTGCTCTTAATTAGTGAAATCTGTTGCAATTCACAATGGATAAACTCTGATATCTTATTACCTTTAGATGATCGTTGTTCACTTGCATCTGTTCATTATTTTATGGTTCAATCTAATCTAACATTCCTTGAATGTTGATCATATTATTCACTAATTATCTGGGTTGGATTATTGTTCTCACTGTCCTTTAGCAATAGTAGTGGCTTGGCATTTCTCTGGTCTATTATTACAAGAACACCACTCTCTCAATATGATCTTGACGATTAAGATGTTGTGAACCCATCTGGAGTGCTTACTAGCTAAGACAGACTAAGTCATGTTTTATGGTTTGAACGTTATGATACATCTAAATCGTACCCTATGATTTCAGTTTAGTTTAATTAACTGTATGATGTTGAGTATAAGTTACATGAGGTTTCGTGATTCAAGGTTAATTGCATATAGTGGATAAAAGTTGTCTAAGGAGAAACTTGCAATTTTTTAAGGATGATAACTAATGATAGCTCATGTGATTATGGCCAAAGTGGATCAGATGCTTAAGGTGGTAGAGAAGAAGTATCACAACAAGGGTAAGAAATCAGTAAGAAGAGACAACCTATTTTCGAACATAATGGAAGAGCTTAACACTCTAAAGGTATCACTATAAGATCTATCTAAGGATGATGCACATAAAGAAGAAAATATTGGCAACCAACTAATGAAGCTGAAAAATCATGGTAATAATGAAGGTCATTTTAAGGAATCTGGAAGGTATGATAAATAGAATGATTGGAGAAGATAAGTTGTGTGCATAACAACATTTATAACAATGGGAGAGCCACACTGTAAAGTTTTCCATAAGTGACTAACTATATGAATGAATTATGGATAAAAAGATAAAGGATCAGGCAATTTTATTATGTTTATGATAAGCGGATTACATTTGGTGGCCATCTTAATGAATTTATTTTTCAGGTATTACCCAAGTTTGGAAAGAGTAACAACATTTCCAAAGTATATCAGTGCTAAGTTTTAAGAGGAGGAACAGAAACCACAATGACTGGAGGTGAGAAATTAAAGTCAATTTAATAAAATAGAATGAAGTAAAGAAATTCCATTTTCAAGCTACTAGAAATGGAATATTGGGAAATTAAGACTAGGAGAAAAATATAAGAATATCTCGTAGGAGGAAATGAAGGGATGTTCTATCAAGAAGAAAGTTCTTTAAGGGTATTGATGAATGGACCAAGAAACATGATTGGTAGTGGTCATAGTGATGATCTACATAGTTCAAAAAATAAGAAAAAGCTTTATTCTCATTAAAAAATTTCATGGACAATGATGATAGTAGTGTTTCCAACTGTTTCAAAATCTAAAGATACAAGAATCTCTTTTCCAACTTGAAGAAGGGTGAATTTACAATAAAGCAATCAAATGGTATTGAGATAGGAACTTGACGACATAAGAAATATTTTTGGTGGATGAAAATGATAATTGTTAAGTGATATATGTATAAGTCAACATGGATCAACAAACCCTCATACTAGTAAATTAAGCATGATAAAACAATGAAATCATGATGACCTAGTGTCTGCATATAGCGATATTGGAATCGGTAAGCCAAAGGGTAAATGGATGCAAAACCAAGGGATTTTAATTTTGAGATAATGATGGTATAACTAGTAATATCTTAAACAATGAATTTCATCAGAATTTCCTCGAGAGATTAAGACTCAAGATGACGAGGCTCATGTGAAATTTATCGAGATACTTAGATAATTATACGATGGTGTAAATGATCAACTTCCTAGTTGAAAGAAGTAATTATTGAAAAGTAATTGACAACTTGATGAAACCATATTGACGATGTTTCATGATATTATGATTCTTATAGTGATAATGTATCCATATGATGATAGCGATATGAATATGTATTATGACATTCTGTCAAGGCATATCGACATATTCATTTACTACGTGATGATAGGTTTCAATGTTCAATACTCATGATGGATATGATATGCATAACATGGAATAGGAATTATGATGCTATAATATGAGGTTTATTCACATGTGGTTCACTTATTATGTGAAGTCATGATATGTCTTTGATGCAAATACATTGATGATCTAACTTATGATGGTATTTCATGAGGTGAAGCATGCGATAGTTACATACAAATTTATGACATACATGAACATGCAGTTCGTTAATATTCATAATGTTGCGATTAACATTGAAGAATGTTCTCATTATGACATGCAGGACTTGGCATGTGGATTATTTTCTATGATACTATGATGGTATGGTTAATGCATTGGTTGCATGTTGAGGTGTGATGATTCATAGGACTCCACAAATGGGCCGAGAGGGCCGGTTTATTTGATGATCTCATGTGAGCCCATACGCACGAGGGAGAATAAGTAACACCATATGGGCTGGGGACAAAACTCAAACACACTACATATGCCAGTGGTTTCTTTGTCTTGTGTATAGCTCTCGATGGATAACTCTTGGAGGGCTATGGGACCATCTTAAGGAGGCCAAGTGTCTAATGTTCCAGGCTAGGTGCCTGTTATTGGATTGGGATGCCGAAGTCTGGAAGGGATGTAAAGGACTTCGATGCCTGGGGTTGTGCACCTTAATAGTTGTGGAGGGAGTGGGCTAGCCTTGCGAGATGCCCGGAGTCATTGAGTACTGTACCGGATGCCTGCCTTGGGGCAAATGAGGTCTGAGTTAGGCGCGAGCCTTGGGGCCAACTTTGGACTAGGATACAGATCGGGTCAGGCTTATGCCTGGTGCCGAAAGTGGGAAAAAGGACAAAGATTCCTTGAGATTTCCCGGGGTGTTGGGGACTTTCGATGCCTGCTGGTTATACTAGTTCAGCAGAGGATGTTGGCAACATGAAGTAAATAAAAATAAATAATAAAATAATAATAATAAAACATAACTTTGGGACGAAGTTCCTTAAAGTGGAAGAGTATGTAATATCCCTCCCCTTAATAATAAATAATAAATAATAAATAATAAAAATAATGAATAATACAAAAATAATGAATAATACAAAAATTATAATTAATAATATAAATAATAAATAAATCACTTAATAATAAATAATCATAAATAATAAATCATAAATGTTAAATAATAAATTATCTTAAAAATATATACAAGAAAATAAATAAAAATAAAAATAGTAATAACCATACTAAAGCTCTAAATAAGAATAAATAGAAATTAAACAAGAAAACTATCAAAAAGAAGAAAATAAAACAAGAAAGCTAAAAATCAAAAGAAAAGTAAAGAAATAAAACAAGAAATCTAAAAATCAAAAGAAAGTTGCACGTAGACACATGGAGTGTTGTCCTCAAAACCTTGTCATCTAGCAGACATCGATCGCAGGCGATCACAGGTAATATAGGTAAGAGCTCATTTGTTTGAATCTGATATTAATTAGGCAATTAACTTTATATTTACTTTGGACTGTTACATGTATCTAGTGCCACTAATCAATTGGGATTAGAAACCAATATCTATACTAAAATCTATGCGTCTAGTGCAAACAATCAAACATGAAATCAACGTCTACATTGAAATTAATGAATCTATTGCAAGCAATAAAATAGGAATAGAAATTAACATCTAGACTAAAATCAATGCATCTAGTGCAAGTAATCAACTAGGATTAGAAATCAACATCTACACTGAAATCAATGCATCTAGTGCAAACAATCAAACATGACTAGAAATCAACATCTACATTGAAATTAATGCATCGAGTGCAAGCAATCAAATAATGTAACAAAGTATGACAACCCTTTTTAAATGTAGGGGAAAATATATATAGAAAAAATAATAATAAATAAATAAATGTCGGCTTCATATGTTTTAATTAATATTCAAAATTTAAAATATATAGATATAAAATATAAAATGTAAGGCATAGAGCTACTCATTTCATAAGAGGAAATTGGTTTGTCTACACTGTAAAGTTAACATACTATTGTTTATTTTAGAAGTTATTTCTTTATATATTATTATTAGTTTAACAATAAAAAAATATTGATTGTTATTATTACAATGTATTGTAATACTAATGATCTCCATTATAAGCATTTTTTTTCCCATAGGAAAAATCGTAATTTCTATTAAAAGGAACTTACATTTTGTAAATGCATTTAAGCATATTCAAATAGAGAGGCACTGCCTATCTTCAACAAAATTATATTCAGGGACATATGTGATCAAAACATTGATACCTTTTGTCCACGCAGGGAGGTATCAATGGCTGTAAATATACTGAATAGGAGTTCTATATATTAATTTGGCATTTTGTGAGTGTAGATAAAATGTCAAAAAAGAAACTATGAATATTTACAGATGACATATATATGAAGTCTGTTCTTCCTGTGAGATTAGCAAAAATTAAAATTATACAGTGATATCCTAAATGGTCGATCGTAAAATTGGTAATGTGCACCATCACGCTGTTCCCAGATCAACCAGTTGTCCGGATCCCTGTTCGCAGCCTCTTTGGATAGCCTGTTAGCAGCTGTGTTCCGCTCACTGTAAATATGGTGGCATGTAAAAGAGTCAAATGATGTAATCAATCTCAATGCCTCGTCCAAAATGTAACTCAAAGTATAAGCATTGCATCTAGAAGAATTATTTAGCCAATCACAAACAACTTTTGAATCCCCAAATATTTGTAGATCTCTATAGTTTTTCTCTAATCCAAATTGAATGACCAATTTTGCTGCGAATAATTCAACATAGTTATTAGTGCCTCTGTCGAATCCCATAATAATACTGCGTGAGTGATGTGCATCAATATGAAGGATGTCACCCCCGCCACACGCATTCTCCTGTGCAACACCGTGTTATGAAACCAGCTCAAGAAAAGATAGATCAACGCCTTAGAATTTAGCCTCTTCGAGGGGGCAACCTCCTTTACATTACATAAATGAGCAATTCTTGGATGATTCAAATGACAAAACCTCCTTTCTATATATAGGAGTCTAAGGAGTCACAATATAACCTAGTCGACCTAACAATAATAATATAAAGCCACAAAAATAACAATAGAGGGATTCTATGGGGCACAGTAATAACAATATGGGGATAATAGGGCACAACAATATTAATAAGGGGTGCAACTACAATAGTAATGGGGTAATTACTAGTATTATAGGGACCCAACATGCCCCTCTCCTTCAAAAAAGTGTTGTCCTCAACACTTGAGTAGTTCTGGATGCTTCTGTATAAAATTCTCATCCTCCCATGTGGAATCTTCAGCAGCTAAGTTCTTCCACTTGATAAGATACTCTGAAATTGATCGATTTCGTAGCTGTCGAGTTCTTGTTTCTGTGACTGCTTCCGGTTCCAATATAATTTTTCCTTCCTCGTCAAGTTTTGGCAATATTGTTTGAACTGGCAGCTTTTGCCTATAACCTTCTTTAAACATGAAACATGGAAAACTGGGTGCAATCGAGAAGCTGCAGGAAGCTCCAATTTGTATGCCATAGTACCAATCTTTTGCAACACCTTGTACGAACCATAATACTTTGGTGATAATTTATTATCCTTCTTAGCTTTCTTGAGGAACATTTGCTTATTTGGGTGTAGTCTTAGGAATACCCAATCACCTACATCAAAACTTCTTTCGCTGCGATGTTGATCTGCCTGTTGTTTCATTCTATTCTGTGCCAACATGAGGTTATCCTTTAAGAGTTGGAGGACTTGTTGTTGATGTTCGATGTGATGTTCCATTGCTTGAACCTTAGAATTTTCTCTTAAATATGATGTGATGGATGGTGGCTGATATCCATAAAGTGCCATAAATGGGGTCATTTTTGTTGTTGTATGGAAGGAAATGTTATACCACCATTCAGCCAGAGGCAACCATTTGACCCATTGTGTCTGTTTATCAGATACAAAGCAACGAAGATATCCTTCAAACATTTGTTTACTACCTCAGTTTGCCCATCAGATTGAGGATGATAAGATGAGCTATGAGCTAACTGAGTGCCAAGACAAGAAAATAATTCTGTCCAAAAATTTCCAGTGAAAATGGGATCTCTGTCACTTACAATAATCTTTGGGTTTCCATGTAGCTTTTGAATTGTTTCCATAAATGCAGTAGAAACCGTACTGGCTTTAAATGGATGTGATAATGCACAAAAGTGTGCATACTTGGTAAGTCTGTCAACTACCACCATGATGACACTCTTTCCCTCAGACTTGGGTAAACCTATGATAAAATCCATTGAAACCTCCTCCCAACGTTGGCTTGGAATGGATAAAGGTTGTAATAGACCCGGTGTCTTAATTGTTTCAACTTTATTTTGTTGGCAAACCAAACATTCCGCCACAAATTTTTGAATATTCGATTTAAGGCCATCCCAAAAAAATTCCTTCTTAACCCTGTGCTAAGTTTTTAAAAATCCTGAGTGCCCTCCTAAGGGAGAAGTGTGCAATTCCATAAGAATCTTTTGTTTTAGTTGGGAATTCTTACAGAGATATAAGCGATCTTTGTACCATAAAGAATCATTTTGCCAGCTAAATGTATCAGACGTACTGGAATCTTGTTGTAACTTTTGAATAAGTGCCCATACTTCTTCGTCATTCTTCCATTCCTCCCTTGCTTCGTTTATCCAATCTGGTTGGATAATAGAAATGGCGCACAACAATGCTTCCACATCCTCATCCTTTCTTGACAGTGCATCTGCCACCACATTTTGCTTCCCTTTTTTGTAGATGATTTCAAAGTCATAACCCAACATCTTTGTGACCCACTTTTGTTGCTCTTCAGAGGATAATCTTTGTTCTAAAAAGTATTTAAGGCTATCATGATCCATTTTTACCTTGAAGTGTCTTCCCATTATGTAGGGTCGCCATTTCTTAAGTGCATGGAGTATTGCCAACATTTCCTTCTCATAAATAGCTTTGTGTAAAAACTTTCCCTTGATTGGACGACTTTCAAAAGCAATGGGTCTTTCATCTTGCATTAAAACAACACCAATTCCATTTTCTGGAGCATCACATTCCACAATAAAGGTTTTTGTGAATTCCGGTGTAGCTAAGACCGGTGCTTGGCACATTGCCTCTTTAAGATGTTCGAAGGCTTTTGTTGCTTCTAGAGTCCATGAAAATGCATCTTTCTTCAATAATGTTGTTAGAGGTGCTGCTATTCTCCCATAATTCTTAACAAACTTGCGATAATACCCTGTCAACCCTAGAAATCCTCGCAGATGCTTTATGGATGTGGGGATTTTCCATTCCTTAATGGCTTTAATTTTGCTAGGGTCTACCTTAACTCCTTCATGAGATACAATATGACCCAGATATTCCACCTCTTGTACTCCAAAGAAACATTTGGATCTTTTTGCATATAATTGTTTCTCCTCCAATAGTTGTAGCACTCCGTCAACATGTTCAACATGATCCTTCTAAGACTTGCTGTAGATTAGTATATCATCAAAAAATACTAACACAAATTTTCTAAGGAATGGTTTGAAAATGGAATTCATCAAACCTTGAAATGTTGAAGGTGCATTGGTAAGGTCAAAAGGCATGACCAAAAATTCATAATGACTCTCATGAGTTCTAAATGTTGTTTTCGGAATGTCTTCAGTCTTCATTCTGATTTGATGATATCCTGAACGAAGATCCAACTTGGTGAAGTAAATTGATCCATGCAATTCATCCAGTAATTCATCAATGACGGGAATGGGAAACTTATCTTTAATAGTGAGCTTGTTGAGCTCCCTATAATCCGAACACATGCGCCATGATCCATCCTTCTTGTGCACTAATACTACTGGAGCAGGGAAAGAACTTTGACTCGGTTGAATTATACCAGCCTCTAGCATTTATGCAACCATACGTTCAATTTCACTCTTTTGGGCATAGGGATATCTGTACGGCCTGATGTTTGGAGGAACACTTCCTGGAATCAAATGAATAGCATGATCATGATCACGAATAGGTGGGAGACCTTTGGGAGTCTCAAATACCTTGGAATGATTGTCCAAGACTTTTTGGAGATCTGGAGAAATAGATGATTGCAATGTGGAAACATCTAGCAAACATAATTGTGCAATTACACCCCTTTGTTCCTTTTTTAGAAGCTTTGTCATACCATTAGAGCTAATTATCTTTCCCGATTTCCTTGCAATACCCCTTAATTCAACTTCATTCCTTCCACAGAAAATTTCATGAAAAGTTCTTGAAAATTGAAAGCTATTGTACCCAAGGATTGTAGCCATTGTACTCCTAGTACAACATCAGCACCTCCCATTGGAATGGAAAGCATTGGGCTAGTCAATACATATTCTCCCATCGATAGCTTGATATTATGGCACTTTCCAGAGCAATTTATTGTTCCTCCATTTGCAACCATCACTTGACACTCTGGTGCTGGGTATAAGAAGCAATTCAATTCTTTTGCTACCTTACAATGAATAAAATTGTGGGTACTTCCTGAATCAATCAACACTAGTACCTTTTTCTTCTTGATTTGTCCTTCTATCTTGATGGTTTGAGGAGTGGTAATTCCCACCAATGCATTACAAGATATGGTCGGATTCATTTCTTCTTTATATAGGCTTTGTTCCTGGAGTATATCCTCTTCTTTTGACCTTTCTTGCTCCTTTTTTTCTTCCTCTTCACAATCTATGTAAAATAATTTCTTCTCAGCACAGTTATGACCTTTAGTGTATTTGCTATCACAACTGTAACAAAGCCCTTTTGCTCTTTTTTCTTCCAATTGTTGTGGTGTCAACCTTATAGGTTGTGGAATACTAGGAGCAACCACACTTCCATATTTATAGTTGTTAGTGGTATGCTTCCTGGCTGCCACAATTTTGCTTTCCATTTTTCTTGCTAACCTGAATGCCTTCTCTAATGAATTAGGTTCCCACAGGCGAACATCATGTCGGATATTATCCTTTAAAGTCCCTATGAACACATCAATCCTATGCTCCTCTGGAATATCTTTTACCCTTATGTTCAATTTTTGGAACTCCTCAATGTGCTCCGTTATTGAACCCTTTTGTTTGAGACTTATCAATTGCCTATCAATTCTTCCGTAAGAATTGCCCAAGTGATAAATTGTTTACGAGAGCAAAGCCATTGATACCATACAAACTGATTTGGTTCCAAATATAAAGTTGCAATACGTACCTTTTGTGTGTTTTGCACATTATTGAGATCGAAAAATTGCTCCATTTGTAATATCCATGTTGCGGGATCCTTGCCAACAAATTTCCTCATATCGATTTTTGGAATATGGTGGGTATTCGATCCCACATTAGAGTCTAAGAAATCATGATTAACATTTTTTTTGTTCGCATCATGAGTTTCCTTTACTACCTTTTCACCATTGCTAAGTATTTCTTGTAGAAAATTTGTCAAATCTCTCTTCAAATCTGCCATGCCTGTCTTCAAATTTGTGTTCAAATCTATCTTCAAGTTGTCCATCTTAGCTTCCATGCCATTCATCTTAGCTTCTGTTAGCTTTTGTGACAGTGACATTTGTTGCACTTGTTCTTGTAATTTTGATATATCATGTAGCATTTCTTCCTCTTCTTCATGAGTCATGCTAGAGCTTTCAGGTTCCTTACTAGGTGTTTGCATTTTCTTTCATCGGGGCATCAGTTACCGATAATAATGCTCTACTATGCCCTTTGAATTCCTTCAAAATAAATTTTCAAACCAAGCTTAAGCAAAAATTTAAGAAAATCTACACACCTTTTTTCACTTTGTAGGAGCTCGATATTGCCTCTGATGTATCTCTGTACTTTCCGTCATCTAGTTTTGAATTTGTGACTTGCAGTAGCCTTCTGTGTCCTCTTTCCAATGCCACAAGTCTGACCCAAATTGGATTCTCTAAGGAAGAGTTATGCAAAATCTCCCACAGTGACTTGATTATAAACTAGTTCAGTAGAGCGAACTTGTACGACGTGCCACGAGTCACTATTTTTACCTTTGGATCTGAAAAATGTATAAAAGAAACTACATTCCTTCCTCTTTATGTACCTTCTTACGAAATTTCAATCCGATCCCCAGAGAGAAAGTTATGACGATTTTTCCCAGGTCACCTGTTTGGAATGTAATTTAGGAGTCTGCAAAAAGACCAACTTCCTCAGATCATATCTCCGCCAATATAGCGCGAAAAGCTCTGAAATTCGGACCCGAGGTTCAGGTGATTTGTTCTCAAATAGGTTTTTTTTGCAACTTCTAAAATGTCGCAGAAAAAAAGTTATAGCGAAAATGCCACAATGACCTGTTTGGAGTAGCGAAACCCTAGAATCCAAAGCTCTGATACCAAATGTTATGAAACCAGCTCAAGAAAAGATAGAAAAGATAGATCAACGCCTTAGAATTTAGCCTCTTCGAGGGGGCAACCTCGTTTACATTACATAAATGAGCAATTCTTGGATGATTCAAATGACAAAACCTCCTTTCTATATATAGGAGTCTAAGGAGTCATAATATAACCTAGCCGACCTAACAATAATAATATAAAGCCACAAAAATAACAATAGAGGGATTATATGGGACACAGTAATAACAATATGGGGATAATAGGGGCACAACAATATTAATAAGGGGTGCAACTATAATAGTAATGGGGTAATTACTAGTATTATAGGGACCCAACACGCTGTCAAAGTAAGCCCACGGTCTCTGATAATCAATCGTCTCAAGTATAATGTTGCGCGGTCGAGGGGGTGGTGCATCTTCGGGGATGAGGAAGAATCAGACAGCACGCGGGCAGCAATGGAGGGCCAGTGAGGGGAGTCATTCCGGAAGGTAAGTCTATTCCGGGCGATCCAAAGGGCCCAATAGACATAAGAGGGATATTATGTAGCCTGGTGGGGGAGGCAGAGGTGCACCAGTTCGTCCATGCCTCAAGGATAGATGCGCCCTCCCAAGTATTGTGAGGAATCTCTGTTATAAGTATTATTATAATAGACTTTACATATATTAATGATTACATTGAATGACAATTCTCGATCATATGGAGAGAGAGAGAGAGAGAGAGGTGGGGGGGAGATAAAGAGATAGGGTTGGAGGGGGGAGAGAGGGAGGGAAGAACAAGTACATAAAAAAGTAGAATGGGAGAGAGAGAGGGAGTGACAAGGGAGATTTAGAGAGAGTGTGAGGGGGAGAGGAGAGGAGGGAAGAGAGAGAAAGATAGGAGAGAGGGAGGAAGTGAAGGGGAAGAGTGAAAGAGAGAGAGGGAGACACAAAGACGGAGGGGGGAGAGAGTGGGGAAAGAGAAGGAGAGAGGGAGGGAGATAATGACAGAGTTGTAGGGAACAGAGAGAGAGAGAGAGAGAGAGAGAGATGGGGAGAGATGAAGAGAGAGAGATCGATTTGGAAGGGGAGGTGGTGACAAAATTGGAAGTTGAAGAGAGAGAGTGACGGGGGGGGAGATAGAGGGAGGTGCAATAGAAAAGGGGAAAGAGGAAGGAAGATAGAGATGAATTGAGAGAGAGAGATAAGGACAAAGGGAGGGAGAGATAGATGGAGTTGGAGGGGAGAAGAAAGATGTAAAGAAAGATAGGTGTAGAGAGAGAAGGAGTGAGAAGGGAAATATGGATAGAGCGTGAGGGAGAGAGGGGAGTGAGAGGGAAGAGAGAGGGAGAGAAGGAGAATAGAGAGAGAGAGAGATGGAGAGAGAGTCTATATGTTTGGGGTGTGAGATAGAGAGATAAAGAAGGAGAGACAGAGGGAGAAAGAGATATAGATGAAGGGGGGGAGAGAGGGAAGAAGAGAGTGACAAAGAGAGGGCGGGAGGGAGAGATAGATAAATATGGAGAGAGAGTGTTTTTGTGTGTTTGGGGGGTTGAGATAGAGATACAAAGAAGGAGATATGGAGGGAGATATAGATAAAGATGGTGGGGAAAGAGAGATAGAGACAGAGAAAGTGAGGGAGAGGTGGAGAGAGAGATAGAGGAGTAGAGAAAGGGAAGAGGGAGGGAGAGAGGGGGAAGACAGACAAAGAGGAAGAGGAAGATGCAGGGGGAGAAAGATAGATAAATATGGAGAGAGTGTGTGTATATATATATATATCTATATATATATATATATATATATAGATATATATGGAGGAGGGAGAGGGGGAAGAAGAGATAGACAGAGAGAGGGAAGGAAGGAGAGATGGATATATATATATATATACAGAGAGAGAGAGCACGTGTTTGGGGGGGTGAGATATAGAGACAAAGAAGGAGAGATGGAGGGAGATGTAGATATAGATGTGTTGTCGAGGTAAATCCTCTATGCAGATAGAGACGATCCCTCTAGCCCAATGAGTGGTTCTAGCAATCGAAGTGACAATCTACTAGACACTTTCCTAAGTTGCAATTGAAAAGAAAGACGAAGAAGATGGCATACCTTGTTCTGATGCTATCTCAATCTCCTTTGTTATAGACCTTGAATCACTCACGTCACAGGCTCGTTCCTACTGCTCAAATAAAGACACAACAAGCCATGCAAAAAAAAATATCAAATTTAGAAGCAGCCTACTTAACTGATCAATGAATGTTAAGCTAAATGATACATTAACATACACATTTAGGGAAAATGAACTAGCATTTGTATATTAATAGGAAATAAGGGGAAACATACAACCAAGCCTTGATGTTGATAGACTCTCCTTGAATGGATATCCAAGTCCAATCTAAGCTCTCCAAGCACTCCTTCTCCAAGCCAAATGAATAACATATATGCACAATCTTAGCATAAGGGTGCAAATAGTCAAAGACCAACCAGCCTCTAACCCTTTGGGAATGGGAGAGGATGAATATATACGCTAGGAAAGGAAGTTAGGATCTCTCCAAAGAGAGGAGTAGGCCCTTATCTCAAGGATGTAGCTCTTAGTGATAAGACAAGAGGTCAATTTGGGATAATTCGACCTCATCTATGCCGAACAACCTCCAGCTCGCCGCCCTCGAAGCTTCTCATCCTCTATGGGAAAATTGCCTTTTGGGATCATCGCGAGTATACAAGTAAACAGAGCGATGCCATCGCGGGTCAAGTGTAATGCAACAGGCGAACATTGCTATTTTTAGTCTCATGAGCACGATGATTCTCAACTTAGGGTTTTAGAGCTATTTCTTTCGGGGAAAGCTCAAGGCATTTTCCAATCAATGTCTTAGGAAGGATCTGAACTGCATATATGAATTAGTACACTACATAATGGTCAAGTTTCGGGCACTTCGGGGTATGTCACAAGGAAGTACATGAGGTGTGACAAAATATTGTGTAACAAATGCCCCTTAAAGCATGAAGGCAGAATGAAGAGTGATGGTTGAGATGCTTTACGAGCTTTTGCAAGGGCGAGAACAAACACTATGAGGAGACGTGCAAATCAAGGACGCATATACATATATATATATCTGATATCAAAACATGAATCCACGTTATGGACGCAGCCATCCGGATAATAAGGACTATATGAAAGGATCCATGGCATGGGTGCAACCATTCAATACAAAAGGATCATCTGTAATCTAAGATCCAAGGCATGGATGTAACCATCTGATATAGAAGGATCATCATAAATGTAAAGTCCCACGGTATGGTCACAACCATCTGTATAGAAGAAACATGTGTACAATCATGAACAATACATAACTCCACACAACCTGAGTTATATTAAACAAAACTTAGGGTCTTGTGCTCCATCCCAACCCGATCAAAGTACGAATTCTAACATGCGAATGAACGTGTCGCAGTCGAACATGCTAGAAAACCACCTGATTACTGGCCATTGATGTGGACAGTTAATGGGCACGAGAGGAACCACCAATAATGACAACGGCTCTCAAGGTACGACAGTACAATCTATGAATGTGAAAATAGAAGCTGAAGTTGAACACTCGTGGAATCACCCAAACGAAGGCCAACGGTGAAAACCTATCGTCGAATGCAAAGAACTTGCCATTAAGGCATGCAAGGTCTAAGGTACTGAAAGGGAGTCTCTAAGTCATCTTCCCGGATAATGAGTTGAAGTCGACAGGAAGTGACCCATCGAAGGAGGGTCAAAATGATTCCCTCATCATCGACACAAAACTAGGAATAAAGTGGAATAAATGAGTCTGATCTAGGACTGTGACAGAAGGTCAGACAATGTATAGGTAGCAAACTGCAGATTGTACTTCTCTTGAACATATTGGCGACACGACTCTGGAGTGTGGTAGCATTTGACTCAACATAGGACCAAGGGTCATAATGACGAAGTGGAATAGTCAGATGAGAGGCAAAATGGATCACCCAAACCTGGAAGGACAAGTGACTAAGTGAGGATATCCCAAACCCGACACGAGAAACAAATGAGTGTCATGTTCAAGAGCGACATGTTGCCTATACAAGAGATGTTTCACTTTCACTTTTTCCCCACTATTTATAGCGAGTACCTCTTTAATTATACACAAGCTTGAAGAGTTATGCTTGTCCTATAACTTCATCCTTCAGATGAATGCATCATAGTAAGTTTTACGAGTCCTAGGAAGGAGAAACTTGGTTCCATCACGGTGACGAATCTTTCGTCGTTTAATTTTTTACGAGTTCGACAGAAGAATAACTCGATGTCTTTTTCATATTTAGAGAGTTTGAAAAAGATATGAAAAAGAAAACTCCATCAAGTCCCTTCTCGTAATTTGTCTCTCGAATTTGAAAAGGTAGAAAACAATATTCGAGAAAACCTCTTGACCATGTCGACCACCGTGTACCTTTTTCATAAATAGTCAATCTCAGCCCGAAAAATGGGTAAACGTATACTAAGACAACATCAATTCATTTAATTTAACGAGTTCAAAAAAACAAGTACTCGACAATCTTTTCATATTTTTGGAGTCTGAAAAGAGCTGAGAGGGGACTCCACCTGGAGGAACGAGTGGTATAAAAGGACAACAAATGGTTCCATTAATGGTGTAAATGCTCAAAACATGTAATGGTCATGAGGCTTGCTAGTAAGACCACTCATTGCAGATGTTCCTCGGGCGAGGGTAAAAAAACAGTGAAAGCGTATGATCGGGCAAAGAGATGGTGACAATGGAATGAAAAAAACCAAGGCTCATCTGGAAGAATAGGATGATAAAAAATGGCAATCACGAGATGTAAAATGGGAATGGTTTCATTTTTACATAAGCTTGAAAACATGAGAAACTATGCTTGAGTATACTTGAAGATGGTTTCATTTTCCACAAGCTTGAAACATGAGAAAAAATATGCTTGGGTTTGGTTTCATTTTTACACAAGCTTGAAACAAAGATAAACTACGCTTGAGATAAGTTTGCATGCCCCTAGCATAATGACTCAATTCGAGGTATATGCCCCCCAAGCTTCATTTCATTTACCTAAGTAGACTACTGGTTACTAACAGGTGGATGGAATGAAGGTTCACTTACAAGATCAATTGAAAGACTCGACCAGAATTTTACGGGATCTAATCAAAGACTCAAATTGGAAGGGGATTTGTTTCATTTTTTAACGAGATTGACACATGAAAAGAACCATGCTCATGACCTATTTCATTTTTAATGTTGTTGACACAAGTAAAAGAACTATCCTCATGGTCCTTGTTTCATTTTTTAAGGAGCTTGACACAAGATAAGGAACTCTACTCCAACAACTTGTTTCGTTCTTTAACGAGCTTGACACAAGACAAGGGACTTTGCTCCAAGATCCTTCATCACAGATCAAAAGATGCGATGGCTTCCAAAAGGTTCTCATCAGATGGTATAACCACAACCTGGAAGGGATACATGTCCAGGGATGCAAATGAAAAATCGGGTGCCAATGCCCCCAATACATGTTGTACTACATCACCTACTAGATCATCATTAGATGTGGGCATAGAATAGGTAGCCACGTAATTAACCTGTGGCGGGGGTGATACCGCTTCTGCACAAGAACCATTTAGGGATGATGGTTGAGTGGGAGTTGATTCAGGACCAATGAATGTAATTTGATCAATGATCACAACGTTTCCTTCATGCGAGAAACACATTACTCAAAAGAGGGAGGAAACAAGAGCTCCCATGACATAAACATAGTCAGGACCAAGGATTAGATTAAAATCTAAAGTGTCTTGGACAACCACCATGTCCATATAGACAATCTTTCATCCCAAAGTAATAGGCAACTTAGGAAGGATCCCTAATGGTTGACTGGTTCCTCTGTTAAAAGCTAACAGATTCTGGGTGATAGGGACAAGCTGAGGAGAACCTAAAGCTTGCCAAGCAGTTAAGGACAGAATACTAACAGATGTGCCCTCATCTATGACTGTGCTAGGTACAATCATATGGTAAGCTTGTACTATAATCTGGAAAGGCACATAAGACAGAAGGCAATATCTTGCCAGTCGAATCCAATCAAAAGAAGTGACTAAACTACTCGTAGGGGTGTGGTAGGAACGTGAGAACTACCCTCTTGCTTTATGGGAACAGGAGAACTACTCTCATGCACCTCGGGAACGGGAGGATTTCCCTCTAGTTCATTCAAAACTGACGAAACCATAAGAACCTGAGCAGTATGAGGTTCACCCTCTATTGGAAAGGTACGGTAAACTTAAGGTTGAGTTAGGTCTACCGTTTTCTCAACCAATGGTTGGTCGAGAATGGGCTCATGAGACTCACTTTCAGAGAGAGTGGGGTTGACCAAAGATGACTTTTGATCAATCACTATATCAACTAGTGATGGATCATGGGAAAGCTTTCGATACCCAATCGGAAGACAAGGTTGAGAAGTTGTAAGGTTTTCCAACTCGTTATAAGCTTCATCCATAAGAGCACAAAGGTGAATGGGATGGTTACCTTCACACAACTTACATGGAAATTTTACTTTCCCTTTTTCTTATAGGCTTTATTGTTACTAGTTGAAGGTTTATCACCAGCATGATCACCAGAAGCTGATGACAAAGGTTGATGTGAACCTGTGGACCACACTTCTAAGACCTTGGGAATACCAGGACAATTTCGAAGAAGGAGGTCACCCTTACATAACATGCAAGCGAATTTTACTTTTTGAGGCCGGTTGGAAGATTTTTCTTCACTAATTGCATAGACAACAATGGTTTCTTGGTTCCCCCTTGCTTATTTTGCTTCTTCTTCTTCGTCCTCTTCTTCTTCTTCTTAGCTTCCTGGTTACTAGAATCCAGACTTTCACCAGGCAAAGAGGAAGAATGGGGTGAAGAAATAGGTGAAGAAGACAAGGGGTCAACTTTAAGATCAACATGAGGTTGATGTTGTTCAGGTGGAGGAGAACTTGGTTGAAAAGCAGTTGGACACTCGGAACCACCGACGTCGAAAATAACCAAACTGGTAGACCAATGGTCAATCCAAGAAGCAACAACGTCGCCATATAGGGAGCACCAATATTTCCAAAAGAAGGAAAAGGACAAGGATTCCCATCAAAGGGGTTTCCTTGACTAGTAGACTCAAGAAATGTTGCCATTGGTACTAACCTAAGATCTACCAAGGAGTATTTTCACAGGAAGGATGTTGTTATGCTGTCAATTAATTTTAGAATTTGAAACAAAAACCTTGCCTTTTCGTGTTTTAAGAGTCGAGAAAAGGACGAAAAGGTCATTCTAGTCGCTTTTGGTGGTTTAGCGAGCTTGAAAGGACAAGTGCTCGATGATCATTTCCAATTTAAAGAGTGATAAAAGATCAAAATGGCCACTCAAGTAACTCTAGGCAAAAAGGAGTACTAAGTAACCATGAACTGCAATATACACCTTAGCAAATAAATTTACCAAGGACTTGACGTACGTGCAGGAAATCTCCTCGAATGCTCTGTTCGATGTATCACGTTCACAAGGTGACAGACTTAGCTTCCTATGGATAAAGGTTTGCAACCTATGAGGGTATCCCTTTATATACTTGCAGTACCGGTATCACAAGTCTATGCTAGCGCTTGTCTAATGCAAGAGTATTGCGAACAACAACTGCTAAGTTTTATAGACGCTGAAACACGTCTCTAGCCTAGACGACTAAGTATGAGCGTTAATGATTCAAATGCTCCTTAGATAAATTGATAGATTTTAAAGTTTATCTTAAATTATGTTTTAGTTTTGGGCTTAAAACGATGTCACCTAAACACCTATGATGCAATTGTATGAGAAAAGGAAAACTTTTATTTCAATGAAAGCTAGACTAACCAAGGGAAGCAATTTCAATCAATAATGCATCAAACAAAATGCATCATGCAAAATCCACTAACTTTCACTTTCGTCTTCCAAAGGCAATGTCAAAAGTAAAAAATATTTTCAGTTTTCACTATCCTAAATGCAACTTTTTCGAAAGCAAAATGGTTTTACTTTACAAAGATGCACTTAGATGAATTATGCTTTTACTTCCATTTTGAATGATTTGATGCATCTAATACATTTTTTAGCTTTCAATCACTGAAAAGTGTAATCTATTTTCAATGATGAATCTCAAAAATAACTTTTCAATGCAGTTAATCTAATGCATTTTAACGAAATGTAAATTTAGAAATATGAGCTAAAACAAATGTAAAACAAGGTTTCTAATGATTTCCACAGAAAACAACACTCAATCAATCAACAAAACAAACATCTCAACGACACCCGCAAGCAGCAAGTGATGACCAATTGACTAGAAACCCTTAGAACTCAATCAGATTTCATTTCAAATCCAATGAGACATTTTTTTCAAATTAATCAAGATAACCAATAAAAAAACACCATAGACACTCTCGAAAATCATTGATAGAGGACACAAAGACTGAAAACAAGAAGAAAAACCTTATTTTCTCTTATACTCTCGGATCATCGCCTCTGTTAAGGGAAAAACAATGATAATCCCGACTGTCATTAAAACATCCGCGATGTCATCGCGACTGTCAGGAAGAAAACAATGATGGGCGAGAAAAATGAAGAATAAATTAAAAAACAAATAAAAAATCTTCAAGACCAAACAAAAATCAAAGTCCTCAAGCGATCACCAGCAAGTGAAAATAGTTACAGAAAAGCAAACAAGTTAGAAAACTGACGATTGGTCAAACTCATCATAAATCCAAGGTGAAGGGTTGAATGGAAAGGGTTATAGCTTCCCCAGCGGAGTCGCCATTTTTTTCTAGGTAAATCTTCTTTGCGGACAGAGACAATCCCTCTAGCCCAATGAGTGGGTCTAGCAACCCAAGTGACAATCCACTAGGCACTTTCCTAAGTTGCAGTTGAGAAGAGAGACGAAGAAGATGGCCTACCTCGTTCTGATGCTATCTCGATCTCCTTTGTTGAATACCTTGAATCACTCATGTTACAAGCTTGCTCATGCTGCTAAGATCAAGACACAACAAGGCATACAAATACAAATAGCATATTCAAAAGAAAGCTACTTAACTGATCAAGGAATGTTAAGCTAAATGATACAAGAACATACACATTTAGGGAGAATGAAACAACAATTGTATATTAATAGAAAATAAGGGGAAGCATACAACCAAGCCTTGATGTTGATAGGCTCTCCTTGAATGAATATCCAAGTCCAAGCTAAGCTCTCCAAGCACTCTTTCTCCAAGCCAAATGAATAGCATATAGGCACAATCTTAGCATAAGGGTGCAAATAGGCAAAGACCAACAAGCCTCTAACCCGTTGGGAATGGGAAAGGATGAATATATAGGTTGGGAAGGGGAGTTAAGATATCTCCAAAGATAGGAGTATGCCCTTATCTTAAGGAGGTAGCTCATAGGGATAGTCCAAGAGGCCAAGTTGGGAGAATTCGACCTCATCTATGCCGAACAACCTCCAGCTCACCGCTCTGGAAGCTTCTAGATCACGAAGCTTCTCATGCTCTTTGGGAAAATTGCCTTTTTTGGATCATTGTGGGTATACAAGTAAACATAGAAATGCCA
Source organism: Pinus tabuliformis (assembly GCA_031772625.1). NCBI lineage: Eukaryota > Viridiplantae > Streptophyta > Pinopsida > Pinales > Pinaceae > Pinus > Pinus tabuliformis. The sequence continues at coordinate 988,506,456 of CM062811.1, read as the reverse complement.
TCGTGGGTCAAGTGTAGTGTAACAAGCGATCATCGCTAATTTTACTCATAAGTGCGATGATTCTCAAATTAGGGTTTTAGAGCTATTTCTTTCAGGGAAAGATCAAGGCATTTTCCAATCAATGTCTTAGGAAGGATTCGAATTGCATATATGAATGAGTACACTACATAATGGTCATGTTTCAGGCACTTTGGGGTATGTCACGAGGAAGTGCAGGAGGTGTGACAAAATACTATGTAACAAGGTGGCATAGAGAGAGAAAGATAGAGAGAGAGAGATAGGGGGAAGAGAGAGGGGGAGCTACAGTGTTATTCATTGAAATAAATGCATTGATTTAAGTGTAGATGTTGATTCTTAATCCTATTTTATTGATTGTGCTTGATGCATTGATTTCAATGTAGATGATGATTTCTAATCTTATTTGATTGTTTGCATTAGATCCATTGATTTCAATGTAAATGTTGATTTATAATCCTACTTGTTTGCTTGCACTAAATGCATTAATTTCAATGTAGATATTGATTTCTAATATTTTTTTATTGCTTTCAGTATAGATGTTGATTTCTAGTTATATTTGAATGCTCGCACTAAATACATTGATTTTAGTGTAAACAAAAAAAATTATGGTATGCATTGATTTCTGTGTTACAGTAATTAAACCATAAATTAAATACTTGAATTTTCATCTTAAATAAAATGTTCACTTACCTTAAATGTTTGCTTCTTGAAACTATAAACTATTTGCAATTGGTTACATTCTTATTATTTCCATTTTACATCATTCAACATTGTTAGTCTGTTTGCATTCAAGCGAGGTAATATAAAACAATCACCACTAAAACTTACTCAGGGTTTAACACTTCATAAGTCACAATGTTTGACTTTGGAAAAAACTAATATTAATATTGGAGAGCAAGAGAGACAAGGTATGATGCTTACTACAATAACTCAAGTTAAAGATTTGAATGGTCTATGGCAAATATTACAGGTGTGACAATAAGAAAACTAGAAGAAAATAGTTTGAGATTGGTCACAATGAAGAGTATTTGTAATTGATTGCATTCTTATTATTCACATTTTTTATCATTCAACATTGTAACATTGTCACTTTGAATTCAAAATTTGTATTTCATCATTTTTCATCATTCAAGTTATTAACAGTCTCTATCATCTCAACAAACTGAGGTAACTCTGCAAATTTAAAACTAAAATGACCAGATTAATCTTAGACATATTTAGCATACTTAAAATGATCATAATAATTAGATGTTCAATAAATTGTCCATGGTCACGCGTGACAGAAACCATACTAGATCCATCTTAACCTCGGATCTATGAAATGTTGAGAGGGATCAAAACTCTTGAGGTGCAAACCTTTCCTCAAGTTTTGCACTAAGAAAAAACTTGCACCTCGAGAGATTTGATCCCTCTCAGCGCTTGATAGGTCTGAGGTTAAGATAGATTTTTTAATTATAAATCTAAAATTTTAGGGCAATCCTTTTGAAAAAATTACACTATTTAACTCTACTCTATCATATTTTACGAATGTGTTTTTTGGTTTTATTCTTTTGTGGTTAACATCAACACCTTGGTATGATTGTCTTCGTTCTTTATTGAAGCCATTTCTATGTTATTTATTTATTTATTTATTTTTTAAATAAAGCATTAAAACCATTTCCTTTTCTCTTTATTAAAGGCAATTTCTGCGATGATTCTCTTCGTTTAAGATATCCACCTAAGGTTTTAGTACTTTTATTTTCATTTTAAAACATAAGACATTTTTGCACTTCCACTTATATCAATGTTGAGATATTTAGCGATTTTTTCTTTATTTTTTGAATATAAATTATGTTTTTGGAAGCAATGTTATAGGCCATTTTGTCGCATCTGGTCAATAGGCCTTCAAACAGGATCAATTCACATCCTTCAACATATTGTCATCATCCCTACACAAAGCCCTAAGCATGACTTTGCTAAATCCCTGAGTTTCTGCTCTTGACTACTGAGATTCCAAGCTTTTAAGGCCCAACACACCCTGGCCCTTTAGGGACCAACGTTGACTACCAGGTTGACCCTCTCTGCACCTGCGTTGATCACCAACAAGTTGCTCAGTCTTGGGGGTGTGCTGATTCTAGAAATTCGGGAAAAATAAAAAGAATCCCGAAGCTTCCTCTTCCAGAAGCTTCTTGAGGTTGTTTCAACCATTTACCTTGGATAAGAGTCTTGAATCCTATCCTATCCTACCTTGAAGTTTTCACCTCTTATCCCTTGAGTTCATCCTTCCATCTCAAGTGGATCTCAAGCCTAGATTGGTAAATGGATAAGAATTCATGAACTACCTCCCTCATCTATATATTTATAGCCATCCATGGGCAAGGGGTTGGCTTTTGGAGATTGATTCTACCCTCATGTTGTTGCTTTGAGAGTCATTATTCCATGCATTAGGGTGACATAGAGGCATACTTTGTGGCAAGAAAAGGACAAGTCAACTTGGGGATCTCTTCTACAAGATCAAATCCTATTTTTTTTTGTAACTCTCTCCATTTCTATTAATACAAAGAGTAGATTTTTTTCCTATATATGATGTTATGATTTCATGTATTTGAATACCATGCTGATCTATTGAATTAAGTGATTGGACTGTGCTACATAGATGTCGTAGATCGTTGGCTTGTCTTGTTTGATTGTGCAGGTTCTAATTATAGCAATCGGAGTTAGGATTGGAGCGTACAAGTCGAGGAAGGAGTGAAGCTTACGACAGATTCCATGTAGGCCTCATCCCATCATTCAATTACTTTAAGGAAGACATTGTGCCCTTTGCTTTATGTTGTTCTAGGTCATTCTACCAGGCATAGGGAAGACACTTATGTCCACAATCATAGATTCTGTATTAGAAATTGGCGACCATATTGGGGATCGGTTCATTTCGTTGGTGGTTTTCTTTGCCATTAGTGTCTATTTTCCTCTTGTTTTGATCTTTATAGTTTCACTCAGTCCTGATTAGACATAGGAAGACCTGTCATTGAGATTCCATTGCATTTTTTGTGTCAGAACTTGAGATTCCTTGATCAACGCACCCCCTGGTCGAGAGACAGTGCATTGCAATGCAACCTAACCTTCTCTGCACCTGTGTTGCAGTGCACCCTATCCCTTTCCGCACCTGCACTGATCCCCGTTTGATGCAAAAATTTGCCTTTTTGTGATTTGCTCTCTAATTAACTTTGGTCCTCCTTGTGTCCCTGAGTGTGTTTTGGTCTCTCAATAGCCTTCACTTGGTTTTCTTTTGGTTTTTATAGCCTTTGATGAGAATTTATTTAGATTTTTCTTTGTTCTTGTCAATTAGGTCATTAACAAACTGATTTGTTTGATCATTGAGTGCTTAAATGAATTGGTGTTCTAGTCATCATTCTAAAAAGTTTTCTTTTATCAATGATTAGACATATATCTTAGTTTTCATCTTAAACTTAAGTGGAATCCAAAAGAAAAATCTCATGCATCATTCATCGTTTATAGGGGTTTGATTTTGATTGGAATAGTGAGGAGATCGATGGTTGCATCACTTGTTTGTTGCATTGTTTATTGATTTCTTCTTCCCCTACTTAGTTAGGCCTTTCATTGTTAAAAGGAAAATGAAAATAGTTATTTTTGTCATATTAGTTGCATCATAGGTGTGTTCAGATGACATTGAGTTTTGAGCCTTGAAACTGAAATCTAATTCAAGATCAACTCTAAAATTCACATCAATTAACCTAAAGAGAATTTGTAATTTAATGACACACATAGAGGTCTAGGCTAGAGACAAGTTCGGACATCTTTAAACGTAGGAGTTGTTGTTCTTGGTCAGCGTTACAATCCGGGGGTGATATCACATTCCATGTATGTAAGTGTATCAGACTGTTCTCCACGTACCTTCAGGTATATCGGATGGCGCACCACACATGATAAGTATATGGGAATGCTCTCATCTAACAGTTACGCATTAGACAACACTACTATGGAATGCACTTCCATGTAGTCAAGTATATTTTGGAAGTCCACCATAGGTTGCTACCCTCGCCATAGGTAACCAAGGGGGGATCCTCTCGTTCACATGATACAAGGGAGCAATTATCCTATTCCCATAGCGCAAGGGGGCAGTTCTCCCATTCCCATGGCATGCCCTCCAAGTAGTATAGTGACTTCCTTTGATTGGAGTCGACTCATAGGATATCATCTTCCTCCTTATGTGCCCTTCCAAATCATAATGCATGCTTATAATATGGTTGTACATGACACAATCGTAGATGAAGGTGTGTCTGTTAGTATTTTGTCCTCAAATGCTTGGAAAGCTTTAGGTTCTTCGCAGCGTGTGCCCGTTACCCACAATATGTTGGCTTTTAATAGAGGAACCAATAAACCGTTATGGATCCTTCCTCAGTTGCCTATTACTTTGGGAGGAAAAATTGCCTATGTCGATTTGATGGTAGTCCAAGTCCCCTTAGATATTAATTTACTCCTTAGGCGTGACTATGTTTATGTCATGGGAGCTCTTGTCTCTTAACTCTTTCATGTGACGTGTTTCCCACATGAAGGAAGAATAATGACCATTTACCAACTTTCATTCATTAGTACTAATTTGAATCCCAATACACCAGCTTCCATGAATGGTCATTATATGCAAGTGGTATCTTCCCCACCACAGATTAATTATGTGGCAACATGTTCCATGCTCGCATCTACTAATGATCTAGTAGATTATGTAGGGCATCATTTACTGGGGGAATTAGATTTTGATCTTTCCATTGGATCCTTTGATACCTTCTAGAGCGTTGTTCTCCCATCTGATCAGAACCTATTGGAAGACATGGCATTTTGTAGGTCATGATCAAGGCATCTTAGAAGAGTTTTTTTTCTTGTGTGAAGCTTGTTAAAAAATGAAACAAGGTCCCATGAGCATATTTCTTTTCATGTCTCATTCTCATTAAAAAATTAAACATATCCCCTTCCATTTTGAGTCTTTTATTATATCTCGTAAATTCCCAGTCGAGTCTTTCACTTGATCTCATAAATGAACCTTGATTCCATCTGCCTGTTAGTAACGAGTAGTCTACTTAGGTGAATGAAATGAAGCTTGGGGGCATGTACCTCGAATTGAGTCATTATGTTGTGGGCATGCGAACTTATTTCAATCATATTGTTTCCTCTATTTCAAGCTTGTGTAAAAATGAAACCAATTTCAATCATAGTTTGCCATGTTTCAAGTTTGTGTAAAAATGGAACCATTCTCATCCTATTCTCATGATTTCCATTTTTATCAGCCTATTTCTGCCAGATGAGCCTTCGTTTTGTGATTCCATCATCACCATCTGCTTGGTCGATCATGTGCTTTCACTTGGTTGTTTTACTCTTTCCTGGGGAACAACTATGATGAGTGGTCTTATTAGCAAGCCTCTTGACCTCTAGATGTTTTGAGTAGTTCCATCATCACCGGATCCAATTGCTACCCTTTATATCACTCGTTCCTCAAGGAGGAGTCCTCTTTCAGCTCTTTTTAGACTCCCTAAACATGAAAATATTGTCGAGCACTTGAATTTTCTAACTTGTCAAAGTAAATGAAAAGACTTCCACTCAGTGTAAGTTTGACCCTTTATGGACTGAGATAGACTAACTACAAAAAAGGAATACCTTAGTTGAACATGGATAAGAGGTTCTCCTGAGTATCATTTTCTACCTTTTCGGCCTCAAGAGACTATCTATGAATAGGAACATTTGGAGTTTTCTTTTTCACCTCTTTTTCGAACTCTCTAAACATGAAAAAGATGTTGATTTAGACCTTTATTGGACTCGTTGAAACATCAAACAATGATGGACTCGTCGATCATGACGAGACCGAACCACTCCTTCTCTGGGTTCGTTAAATATTCTCAAAGGGATTCATTCAAAGGATGAACTTACAAATCAAGTATATGTTATCCTCCTCTAGCTTGTCAAAAATAAAGAGGTACTAACTAGTAATGGTTGGGGAAATTGGGAAAAAGGGATACACTAGTTGTTAATGGCAGTGAGTCGCTCTTGAACACGACACTCTCCCACTTCATCTCTATGGTTGTTGGGTTTGGAAATCTTCTTGTCTTTCAGTTTCTAATGCCTTTTCAAAGCCTCCATTTTGGTTTGGGTCAATGTTGCCAACTCCATTTTAGTGTCGTCATTGTGTTCAAGAGAAGTCATTCAGTTGATATATGCTACAATACTATTAAGCCTTCATTCCATGTATGTCTTTTCTGATCCAGTTCTGTATTAGCATCATTCTATCTCAAATCATCATACCTAATTCATGTCGTTGATGGGGGATACATCAAGGCCCTCCTGCGATGGGTCGCTTCCTGTCAACATTAGCTCATTATCCAGGAAGTTGACTTAGAAACACCCCTTTGGTACCTTGGTGATTGCATACATCAATGGCAAGTTTCCTTGCTCTCGATGACAAGTTTACATCATTGGCCTTCGAATGAAATATTTTGTGTGGTGTTCGACATCAACTCATTCATTCACACTATACAAATTATATTAGAGTACCTAGGGAGTCATTAACATGAGTGGTGTTTTCTCTCGCGTCTGTTAACGGCTTATATCATTGGCCGATAATCATATGGTGTCTACCATGTTCGACTTTAGCTCATTAATTCACATGGTTAGACTCATACATTGGTTGGTAGTATGAATGAGATAGAAGACCCAAGATCTAGTTTCATCAATCTGGGTTGCGATTTCAAGATTAATACAAGATTACAATGTATGATGGGCTGTGATCATACAAACAGTCATCCAGTCATGGGTCCACCATTAGTCATCCATGGATATGTCTTTTGGGCAGTGTATATGTAATGCTAGCTTATGTGTTGAGTATGGGAATGCCTCCCTCAGCAAAGATATCATGATGTAAATGTATTGTCATAGATGATGCTCTCAACTGGTTGTTCTTAATCCTAACTTGTCACAAGGTAAAACTTTTCAGTCATCAGTTGTCATTTTTGACTTTGCCCTTTAGGGAACAATCTATTATAGGCCATTTTGTCGCATCTAGTCAATAGACCTTTAAACGGGATCAATTCACATCCTTCAACATATTGTCATCACCCCTACACAAATCCCTAAGCATGACTATGCTAAATCCCTGAGTTTATGCTCTTGACTATTGAGATTCCAAGATTTTAGGGTCCAACACACCCTTGCCCTTTAGGGACTAGCATTGACTACCAAGTTGACCCTCTCTGCACCTGCCTTGATCACTAGCAGGTTGCTCAGTCTTTGGGGTGCACTGATTCTAGAAATTTGGGAAAAATAAAAAGAATCTCAAAGCTTCCTCTTCTATAAGCTTCATGAGGTTGTTTTAACCATTTACCTTGGATAAGAGTCTCAGATCCTATCTTATCCTACCTTGAAGTTTTCACCTCTTATCCCTTGAGCTCATCCTTCCATCTCAAGTGGATCTCAAGCCTAGATTGGTAAATGGATAAGAATTCATGAACTACCTCCCTCGTCTATATATTTACAACCATCCATGGGAAAGGGGTTGGCTTTTGGAGATTGATTCTACCCTCGTGTTGTTACTTTGAGAGTCATTATTCCATGCATTAGGGAGACATAGAGGCATACTTTGTGGCGAGAAAAGGACAAGTCAACTTGGGGAGCTCCTCTACAAGATCAACTCCTATTTTTGGTTGTAACTCTCTCCATTTATATTAATACAATGAGTAGATTGTTTTCCTATATATGATGTTATGATTTCATGTATTTCAATACCATGTTGATATATTGAATGAAGTGATTGGATTATGCTACATAGATGTCGTAGATATTTGGCTTGTCTTGTTTGATTGTGCAGGTTCTAATTATAGTGATCAGAGCTAGGATTGGAGCGTAGAAGCTGACGAAGGAGTGAAGTTTATGATATATTCCAGATAGGCCTCATCCCATCATTCAATTACTTTAAGGAAGAAAGTGGGTCCTTTTCTTTCTGTTGTTCTAGGCCAGTCCATCAGGCCCAGGGAAGACACTTTTGTCCGCAGTCGTAGATTTTGTATAACAAGCAACATTTATTTATGTCTTCTAAATTGTATTCAAGGTAAACATTTTTGAAGTACAATATGTACTTCCAAGCAAAGGAAACTCTATCAAACTTGAACTCACAACCTTTCAGTGATCTTCAACTTGAAAATGGCTCGTTTAAATCAATTTCAAATAACCCATTAGACTTTAACTTCGTTATTTTTCCAAAAAAGATGTTCTCATTGAGGATATAACTCATATTGTTTAATCATTCACGACACAATAAAAAAAGAGCAAGTGCAGAGATGTCAAGAAACTTACAAGAATACAAAGGAAAACTGCACCTATAAGGGACATAAATAAAATATACATACTATTTCTTGCCCTTTAAATAGTGATAATCAATGATTCCTTATTTTCCCTTCTTCTATGTTATCTCTTGTCACCTCCCTAGAGAAGGTTCCACACTGACCAATTATGAGTTTGTAGGCGGAGCATTGAGATTTGTAGAGGGAACTAAGTCTTTATCTTAAGAAGATAAATTAATTTCATGGAGTCACTTTATTCCACCTAGAGCGACTTCAAGAACTATTGGCTCCTTAAAAGAGTAAATCTTGGTATTTGTGTCTTCTACATTAACCCCCGAAGAAGGAATGTATTCTCTTATGGTACTTATTATTGTTGATCCGTAAATTGTTGTGGATATTCCACTCGACAATTTGTCAAAAATAGATCTAATAAAATGCACTGAATTCTAAAATTTATACTATGAAGGTAATTTTTTCTTAAATTTTTGAAATTACTAAGTTATTGTTTACTACATATTCATGCAAAATATAAAAAGGCAAAAATTAGAGAACAAGTAGATCAGTCAGTCACAAAAATCACAATAACACGAGATATGACTTGGGAAACCCTTTCAGGAGAAAACCCCGCTAGAAGTTGAGGCTACTATGCTCTCTCTCATATGAATGGAAATGGTGGAAATATAAAGGAGTGAGACCAATGGCGAGTGATGATCCAGGTGGATATTGGTGGCCACCTGCCAAGTCCACCTGGACCCCCACCATTGTCTTTCTCAGCATTTTCAGTTTCCTTAATTGTAGCACAACTTACTATTTTTAGCAGTTTTTCGGGTCCTGAACTTCCGGAGCCATTTTGAGGCCCTAAACGACGTTTTTTGGGAAATCTACCGCCAGCGATTTTTCTGATAAAAATTGTCTTTTCCGTCGTAGTCCTCGGAGAGATCTTTCCAACGGGCTATCATGCACGTCAAACGGAGATAGTATGACCAATTCGCGACCCCGGGAAGTTGATGTACCAACTTACCCAAAAACGGGGCCCACAATTTGGCGTTTCATCTTCTAGGGTTAGGTTTTGGAATGTGAAGGGTTTTCTATTGTTTCTCAACAATAAATAGGCCTCCGAGCCTCATTGTAAGACAATTCAGAGGCATGTAGCCATCACATCTCTTCTCAGATATAAGCTACCATCGCCCTAGCTAGTTTATTTCCATTTCTGTTGTAAGCATATTTGAGTATTTTCCATTAATGAAATGAAGTATTATTTCCGCTGCATCTTTGTGTATATGGTTATCTCTGTAATTTGTTGCGTTCCTGTTTAAATCCGGATCAGTGGTATCAGAGCGGTCTGCTTTTTCTCTGTTTTTCTTTGCATGTCCCCAACAAGGTCGGGATATAAGGAGTTAGGGCTTGAACTGGTTGAACCTTTGCAAGACCAGCGTCGCAAATCCCGACGGCCTCCCATGGCGGACGAGAAGAAAGACGAGGGGGCAGGAGATCCCATCAAAATCTTGCTCGAAGAAGCCCTCGAGCGACAACGGAACGCGATGATGGACAGTTTTGCCCAGATCCTTTAGCAGCTACCGAGAAGCAACGCATCGGCTTCCAGCAACTACTCTGGAAACGCCACACCCTTTAAGGTACAAGTTAATTTTGAAATCCCCATATTCGAAGGTCAGATAGACGCAGATGCCGTAGATAAATGGTTAAATCTGCTAGAGGGTTATTTTTTTGTTCATGAATTTTCGAGTCGGGAAAAGATTGTTTTTGCTCTCCTCAAAGCAGCCCCCCACGTCAAGGACTGGTGGGAAACCTACTGCGAGCAGAAGGATGAAAGTACTGGCTCACTATTTTCAGCCGCACCCACCTGGGATTCGTTCCGGGATGCTATCAAGGAGCAGTACTACCCTGTCGGGAGCTATGAGGATGAATACATAAAGTGGACCACGCTGCGGCAGGGAAGGGACCAAGACGTGCCGGAGTTCACCAATCTTTTCCATACCCTTCGCACAAAGTTGGGTATCAAGGATTCGGAGCAACATTTGATACTCAAATACCGTGGCTGCCTGCACAAGTACATCCAGGAAGAAATACAATTCCTAAACATCCCCTCGCTCGGCGCAGCATACCGGTATGCCGTCAAGGTCGAGCAGAAGTTTAAACAAAAGAAGCGAGACTTTGGATCTGCGAATCCAAAGCAGGGGAAAGGTGCCCCTAAACCACAGAACAAAGGACAAATCCAAGGCGGGACAGCCAAAGACAACCAGCCGAAGCTGCAAGCAAAGAACAGCGCCGCGAAGCCGAGAAAGGACACTGGAAAATGGTGCGAGTTCCATAAGAGCTCCACTCACAACACAAGTGAGTGTCGGGCCAAGCAGTCACTGGTGGCTGAGCTAAAGGTTTCAGAATCAGATGCATGTTCCGACACTGAGTCAGAACCCGATAAGGGGTATGAAAAAGGGAAGCAGATCATTGATGCGGACCCCAGCGCCACTGTTGCTACCGCAAAGATCCAGAAAAATGAACCCGAAGATCCAGAGGAGGAGGAGCGTCTCTTCCACTCCCAGATGTGGGTAAAGGGCTCCCCGATACAGTTCATTGTTGATAGCGGGAGTCAAAAGAACCTCATTTCGGCAGAGGTCGTGAAGCGGTTGGGCTTACCGACCACATCACATCCACAACCATACACCATTGGGTGGCTTCACCAAGGACGAGATCTTCGCGTGAGCCAGCAGTGTCGCCTTCCATACAACATCAAGCCCTTCACGGATGAGGTATTGTGTGACATTGCTCCCCTTGAAGTTTGTGATGTATTACTAGGACAACCATACTTGTGGAAGCGACATGCTGTGTATGAATCAAGGCCCCGTGCAGTTATTATTACATTGGGAAATAAGTTGTTCAGGATACCAGAGGTAGCACCACCTGCCGCCCTCTCTTTGATTACTGCAAAACAATGCAGTAAGATCATTTCCAAAACCAGGAAATTTGTTTTCCTGATGATACGCCCTCAAGGAAAGAAGAAGACAGTGGCCGCGGCCTCCAAACGGGGCCCCTCTGCACGACAACTACAGATGGACAAGATTGTGGAGGAGTACGAGGACATCTTCACCTCCCCGGCAGGGGTTCCTCTGCACTGTCAAGTCAAGCACTCCATCGATCTGACCCCAGGTGCACCGCTACCCAATGGACCAATTTATCGGCGCTCCGTTCTGGAGAACGATGAAATCAAGAGGCAGATTCAGGAGCTCCTGCAGAAAGGTCACATCCGTCCGAGTTCATCGCCCTGTGGGAGCCCGATCGTGTTGGTACAGAAGAAGGATGGGACGTGGAGACTCTGTATTGACTATCGGGCGCTGAACAAGATCACTGTCCGTAATAGGTACCCGATCCCACGGATTGATGACCTCCTAGACCAACTAAAGGGGGCGAAATATTTCAGCAAGATCGATCTGAAGTCAGGATATCACCAGGTACCAATCGAACCCTCAGATGTGTGGAAGACTGCCTTCAAATCCAAGGAGGGCCTCTTCGAATGGTTGGTCATGCCTTTCGGATTGACGAATGCTCCTGCAACCTTTATGAGGCTAATGGATGACATCTTGCGGCCATTCACCAACTCCTTTGTAGTAGTATACTTGGATGACATTCTGATCTTCAGCCAGAGTTGGGAAGAGCACCTCCACCACATCCGACAGGTTCTCCAAACACTGCGGCAACACAAGCTATGTGCCAATTTGGAGAAATGCACTTTTGGCATGACCGAGGTTCAGTATCTGGGATACATCATTGATGAACAGGGGGTGCATGTCGATCCAGCCAAGGTCCAAGTCATTCGGGATTGGCCCTCTCCAACCACTCTAACAGAGCTCCGCAGCTTTCTAGGTCTTGCCAACTTCTACCGCAGGTTTGTGTTGGGGTTTTCTCATATTTCTTGGCCCTTGAGTCAAGTCACCAAGGGCGGGGCGAAAGCAAAATTCTTTTGGTCTGAATCTCAACAGAAGGCATTCAGGGAGTTGAAGGATCGCCTCTGCACGGCACCAGTGCTCGCGTTACCAGATTTACAACAACCATTTGAGGTCGAGACAGATGCCTCTGACTATGCTATTGGGGCAGTCCTTACTCAACATGGACATCCAGTGGCATATCACAGTGAAACACTTTCAGACACAGTCCGGAAGTACCCCACTTATGATAAAGAGATGTATTCCATTGTACAGGCCTGCCGACAATGGAAGCATTACATTTTGGGGAAGGAAACGGTCATCCACACAGACCACCGACCTCTGCAGTTCATACAGACCCAAGGGAAATTGCAAAATGATCGCCATCAGAAGTGGTCTACATACCTGCAACAGTTTCACTTGAATATCAAGTACAAAAAGGGCAGCACCAATAATGTTGCAGATTGCCTCAGTCGACCACCGATCATGGCGCTAACCACCGTGCTCAACTCCTGCGGGCACGAGACTTCTGATTGGCCACTTCTCTACAAAAGCGACCCAAAATTTGGCCACACATACCAGACACTCTTGGAGGGTCGGCAGGTTGCAGATTTTCACCTCCAGGATGCCCTATTATGCCACCTCGGTCACCTTTGTGTTCCTTCAAGCGAGCGTGCCAAGATGATTTGGGAAGCACACTACAGTCGGGCTGCTGGGCATTTCGGGGTCGAGAAAACAGTGGCAGTACTACAAAATTATTTCTATTGGCCGAATCTTCGACAAGATGTTGGGAAGTACATCCGATCATGTACTGCCTGTGCCATTGCCAAACTGACCATTAAGAAGCAAGGCCTCTACACCCCGTTGCCTACCCCTAGTCGACCTTGGGAATCCATCTCCATGGATTACATGTCAGGCCTTCCTTCCACTAAGCATGGAAATGACTGTGTTTTTGTGGTCGTCGACAGGTTCTCAAAGATGGCCATTATGATGGCCTGCAAGAAGAATATCACAGCAGAAGCCACTGCTAAACTCTTCTTTGAACGAGTGTGGGTGCACTTTGGGATCCCACAGTCTATCATCTCAGATCGGGACAGTCGGTTTCTCAGCACATTTTGGTCCAGTCTCTGGTCAATGATGGACACCAAACTCACGAAGTCCACAGCCTTCCATCCTCAAACTGATGGCCAGACAGAGGTTGTCAATAGGATGATTGTGCACATTCTGCGCATGTATAACTCAAAGCATCCACGCACATGGGACGAGAGCCTCCCCTATGTTCAGCATAGCTACAACCGAGCTCTTCACAGCTCCACTGGCCATAGCCCCTTTCAGGTGGGTTTGGGATTCCAGCCACTATGCCCCATTGATGTGGCCATGCCACTTGCAGCTACTCACATGAATTCAGCTCATGTTCAGTCCGAAACAGATAAGGCCACCAGCTTCATTGAGCGCATCCAACATATTCGCCAGCAGGTCCATGAAATTCTTGAGAAATCAAATGCCAAGTACAAGCAGCGACATGATCAACATCGGGTGCCACACAAGTTTCAGGTGGGCGACAAAGTCTGGTTGCATTTGCAAAAGGAACGCCTTACTGGAGCCTATCGGAAATTGAGACCACTCCGATATGGTCCTTACACCATTACTAAGGCTATGGGAGACAATGCATTTGAGCTCAGCATTCCCCCATTCCTTGGCCTGCACCCAGTGTTCAATGTGGACCGCCTTCGGCCATACTTTCCACCATTGCTAGACACATCCGACATTGCAGAACAGCTCAAACCCACAGAATTAAATCCAGATTGCATGGAACAAGCTGCAACTGATCGGATCATGGACACACAGATCAAGAACACTCGCCAACAGAATATCCAACTGTATCGAGTTGTCAAAGCAGGCCAACTCCTTCAGCAGGGCAAGTGGCTCACCAGGGAACAAGTTCAGCAGAAGTTTCCTCATCTCATGGAGGATCTCAACGCAATGGGGACCATTGCTTCCTAAGGGGGGAGGAATGATCCAGGTGGATATTGGTGGCCACCTGCCAAGTCCACCTGGACCCCCACCATTGTCTTTCTCAGCATTTTCAGTTTCCTTAATTGTAGCACAACTTACTATTTTTAGCAGTTTTTCGGGTCCTGAACTTCCGGAGCCGTTTTGAGGCCCTAAACGACGTTTTTTGGGAAATCTACCGCCAGCGATTTTTTTGATAAAAATCGTCTTTTCCGTCGTAGTCCTCGGAGAGATCTTTCCAACGGGCTATCATGCACGTCAAACGGAGATAGTATGACCAATTCGCGACCCCGGGAAGTTGATGTACCAACTTACCCAAAAACGGGGCCCACAATTTGGCGTTTCATCTTCTAGGGTTAGGTTTTGGAATGTGAAGGGTTTTCTATTGTTTCTCAACAATAAATAGGCCTCCGAGCCTCATTGTAAGACAGTTCAGAGGCATGTAGCCATCACATCTCTTCTCAGAGATAAGCTACCATCGCCCTAGCTAGTTTATTTCCATTTCTGTTGTAAGCATATTTGAGTATTTTCCATTAATGAAATGAAGTATTATTTCCGCTGCATCTTTGTGTATATGGTTATCTCTGTAATTTGTTGCGTTCCTGTTTAAATCCGGATCAAGTGAGGTGCTATAAAACATACATCCTCTCTATTTTTCCCTCCCTCTATCCACTCTCAGCTATTGTGCTCTATTATGGAACAAAAGGTCTTATAATATAATCATAACTCTTTTCCTCCAAGTGCCCTAGTTAGAACATAACTTGATAGCCAATTAGTGCCTAAATTTAACCCATTCATCCATCGATATGAGTTACAACTCGACTCTTCTAGAGTTTTCTCCATCATGGTCATGTAGCTAGCCCCTTTTCCATGAATAATGGGGTTGAGTTGGCATCCTCTTGAATCATGGAGGATAAAACATGAAGGTCAACTTCCAGGTGGCTTAACCATTTAATGCAAACTTATTTTGAGGTCATTTGTGTGCCATTGGAAAGGTATGTGAGTGTAAAGCAACGCTAGGGGCACAAGCGAGAGTAATTGGACACCAAAAAAATTCATTGAATGCCTCAAACTGCCTCCACAAGGTTTTAAACCAAATTTGCTAAACTAGGACCTGCTAGTAAAAATGGTCCTTTGATTTGATTCCTCCAATATTTCCACTCTAAAAGCATGAATATGGATGACAAATAATATAATGATCCAATCTATATACATTTTTAATGCTCATTTTGGTCATCATCATTTCTCGAAATTTTCCAACCAATTAACCTATTGTGAATTTATAAGTGGTGCACCAAGATTCAGAGAGGGAACTAACTATTTATTTAGGTAATAGGGATTGGTTTCATGAAATCACTTTGTTCTAGCTAAAGAGACCTCAAGAACAACTATCTTCTTTGAAAAGCACAACTTGGTATCCATGTCTTCTACGTTGGCCCCTAAAGAAGGAGTGGATTCTCTTATTAGTACTTATGATTGTTAATCCTCATTTTGGTCATCATCAATTTTTGTTTAAATTCCAACTTTTTGATTTGTTGTTGTACCTATTCAGAGGGAGGATGGACATGAACATGGGGACAATAAGCCAACAGATATTTCGAGATATAACATATCCAGTTATGAAATGTTGTGTTCTCATAATCTAAGACTTGGACATATTGAAATTTTTCCATTTGAGAGGTACTTTGTTTAGAAGAGCCTTGTTAAGGTCTATCTCAACACAAATGCATGGAAACTTTTATGGATGAAATTTTATTTTAAAGTTTAGAAACCTTGCCAAACCTTGCTAGTCCTTAATATTCAAACTGTAAAATGTTTGGTTTTATTTTATAAAAAATATATATTTTGGAAGGGTTATATAGATATATATATATATATATATATATATATATATATATATATATATATATATATATATATATATATATATATATATATATATATATATATATATATATATATATATATATATTTATATATATTTTTAACAAGGTCGGGTAGTTTATATATTACCAAAAGCTTTGATGGAGCAAGCTCCTTTTACATAGATTGTATCATGAAAAACCTCAAAGCCATGAGATGAGAACGTAGTCTCTTCTCCTCGGCTTGTATTCAAGACTTCCTAAGTTTTTATGTGGATTCTAATGTACTATTTAACGAACTGACCTACTAAAAATAAAAATTTGCAAGTCATGAGCTCTGTGATAGATGTTCAAGCTTAAAGACTGAAAGCTCCTGACTTGACATGTTACTATTAACAAAAAACGTCCAAGTTCTCTCCTTCGTTGGATACCATGTGATTTGCATGCTTGTTCTTCCCATGTCTTTGCTTTCTGCTCCAGGTTTTGTTGTATATCTTTGGCTTTGGGTTGCCTGAGATGCTTCCTTTTTTGCTGCGGATGTCCATTTTCCTTTTTGCATAAACGGGGACCCTTGGGAGAGTCAACAGACGAGGATCTCAGAGGATTCGCCGCCCAGGTTAAGACGCAGAGGTTGGGATTAGAGGCTATGCAAAAGGGATAAGCTGGGGGTGTTGATGGCTGGAGGATCCTTCGCAGCCATCGATGGTTGAGATTGATGGTCAATGGGCGCGAACAAGTCTACAAGTTAACCGAGAAAAAAAGCAGTATTAAACGCGGAGGTGGTATATAGGACAGGATAAAAACTGTAAGCGATAAAAGGGAGGGGTTGCTCGATTCCATTGATCGGGCGACACGTAGCATTAGAGGAGAGAGAAAATGCCGCTTTTCGGGCGGGTAAACTCCATGATTGTTGACCACCCGAAATCGGTGAGAGTCGTCCGATCTTATGTGTATATATCGATGGTTAGGGTGGTTCGTGCAGATTTGGATGGTCGGTCTGAGTAGTGACCATAGAATCAGGCTCCCGATCCATGGTCCTGATTTGATCGGAAGTGCGGGCCCGACAGTAGATATAGAAGCAAATGAAAGGTTTGTTGAAATCTGGCTGAGGCGCGGGTGAAAAGAAGGATGGAGGCTTAAGTTGAGGTCTACACACTGTGAAGAGGAAACACTGCTGGCAATGAGATAGAACAGGGGGGGTCTTGGAGACCAAAGAATCACTATAATAACACGGAAAATGGGAATTTCCTCGCTAAGATTGTTGCTGCAATTTTTATGAATGTACCCTCTGTTCTTATTGTGCTTTATCTCAGCCCGAAACCTGCCTTCGATGAGATAGATTGCAGTGTAGTTCTTGTGACTTGGATCCATGCTTTCCTTCCTGCTGTTGTTTGTGTGAAAGCCTGAAGTTTCATGCTTTTTCCTTTGCTTTCCCATGTTTTCCTAGTTGTTGTTGCGGTACTGTGTCCTTTGTTGATTTGTAGCTATTGTTTTTTTATTTATTGCTTTTCTCATTGTGATTTTCCTTTGGATTTGGTTAACTTTAAACATAAGGCTTTTGTTGGTTATTAAGGAATTGAGCTATGGTATTCCTCCTGGTTTTCACGAACAAGCCCTTCATTTTTTTCACTGCTTGGTTTGCATAGTGATTTGCCTGTTGATTGTGAATTCTTCCTGATTCTTCTAAATATTCTATTCATGTGCTCATTGCTTGGTTTTTTGTTTCTTGCCATTGCCTCTATTATTATGGTTGAATCTCCTATGATGATGGGGTTTTGAATTTTTCTTTTTTTAAATTATTCTTGTTCCCATCAACAAACTGTAGGCTTTTGCCTTGTTATTCGAAATTTCTCCCAAGCCCCATTCATAGGTGACACTTTCTTTCCCATCAGGATCGAGGATTATTCCTCCTACCCCTGCCTTTCCTGAATTATGCTTTGAAGCCCCATCAAAGTATAGACAGTGTCTATTTTGGTTTTTCCTCCAGTTTGTCAGTTCCTCTTCACTCATTCTTATTTTCCATGTACCTCCTGTGCTTATCTTCTTCTATCCTCTTTGCCCATTATTATTTATTATGGCTTTGCTTAGCCAATCCCTCTCTTCCTGTTGAAGGATTTGATTGTCTGTTGGAGTTGTTCCTTTGACATTGAGTATTTCAAAGGTTAGACCCCAAGTTTTTGAAAGGGTCTTCCCTATCCTTGGAATTTGATTTTTGAAAATGCACTTGTTTCTTGTCAACCAAATTTGCCAACATAGAACCACTGGAATACATTTCCATATCCTCTGAATTATGGATTTTTTCTTTGTCGTGTATGGGTAGGCTTTCTCAAAGGTTTGAAGAAAATCCAGCAAGGGCTTTTTGAAATTTATTCTTATTTCCAAAGGACTTATCAGCTGCTGCCAACATTCTTTGGCGAAGATACATTCTTGGAAAATATGTTGAATATTTTCTTCAACCTGCATGCATAATGGGCACCGTGTTGGACCTTGAAAGCCTTTTTTTCTTAAGTTTTCACTAGTCAATATTCTCCCTTTTAAAAGAGTCCAGATGAACATTTTTATCTTAGGCAGGCTTTCTGATTTCCATGCTATTTTCTAGGAATCCCACTCTTGTTGATTTGGTTGTTCTTGAAGGATTTTGTATCCAGTCCTAACTGTATATTGTCCACCGCTTGGATCCCAAAGATATTCATCTTCCTCATCATGATGGATTGGCACTGCCCCTTTTAAGAGCTGCCTGATTTTGCTCCATTGCCCTTCCAGGTCTGCCGGAATTGCTAAGATTTTCCAGTCTTGCCACTCCTTTTGGTTCCATAAAGAGATTGAGTGTAAAGTGTTAAAACCTTTACCTTTCATCCACTCTTGTATGTCTTCAATTTCTGGATGGGTTTGAAGTGGTTCTTTTCCCATGATTCTGTCCTCCCAGAGTGAAATTGTTTTTCATTGCCTGGGATTTTAGAAATGTATTTGGTCATTAATGGAATTGTTTTTTTAACCAGATTCCAAACTTGGGTACATTATCTAATTGGGATATTTCCCTTAAGCAATTTTTCCCTGCTGCCATCCATGTATTTTGATAACAGAGTCTTTTTCCACCAGCTCTTTTTTCCTGTAATTAGTCTCCATATTATTTTCATTCCTAGTGCTGCATTCATAAGCCCAGGTATTCGAATTGATAGTCCTCCTTGTTCATAAGGAAGAACTACTTGCTCCCACCTAACCAGGCTAAATTTTTTGTTTTCTTGCTTCCCCCCTTGCCACAAGAAACTTCTTAAGATTAACTCCATTTGTTTGTGAGCACTTGCTGGAGCCATGATTATTGCATATTGGTAGATAGGTAGAGCTGCAAGGAGTGCTTTGATTAGTATTACCCTTCCTGCCATATTCAACCACATCATACCCCAACTTTGTATCTTGTTTTTCATTTTTTCAATTTGTCTAGTCCATATTTTTGTCTTCAAGTTCTCTTTTGAGATTGGCAGTCCCAGATAAAAGGAGCGTGTCCATTTTTCCTATACAAGGATGTCTAAGATTTGTGAGATCCTTTGCATAGTTCTTGGGGGGTATTCCATCCATATATCCTACATTTTGCATTGTTTAATAGCCCACCTGATACCTGTAGGAAATCATCCAGAACTTTTTTGAACCTCCTTGCTATTATTGTTGAAGCCCCTCCCAGCAGCAATGTATCATCAGCAAAAAGTGAGTGGTTTATTGTTTTAACTCCTCTTGCTATTCTGATCCCTGTGATGCTTCTTTCCTTTCTTTGGTTTTCCAAAACCCTACTTAAAGTATCTGCCATTATAATATATAGGAAGGGAGAGAGAGGACAACCTTGCCTAAGGCCTCTTGTGCTTTGAAAGAAGTCACTGGGCCTTCCATTTATAAGGGGGGCAATCCAAGGGGTAGAAATGCATGCCTGTATGACTTCCCGTATTTCTCTTGAGAAACCAAGTTTCTGGAGGACAACCATTAGATATGGATGGCTGACCCTGTCAAAAGCATTAGCCATATCTAGCTTGATTATGAGGCCTTTCTCTTGTCTTAGCATACTAGAGTGAACAGCTTCCTGTACAATAATGACATTATCTATGATTTGCCTATTGGGCACGAAACCTCCTTGATTTTCAGATATAATTATTGGGAGTACTTCCTTGATTCTGTTTGCAATTATTTTTGTTATTATCTTGTAAGAAGAATTGCAAAGAGAGATAGGGCGAAACCTATTGAAAGTTGAGGGGTTTGCTTCCTTTGGGATTAGAGCAAGATAGGAGGATTTTGGTTGCCTACTAATTTTTTTTTTGTTTGAAGACATTCTTCACCATTCTTAAGAAATCATTTCTAATGATATGCCAGTGAGATCTGTAGAATGCTATTGTGAAACCATCTGGGCCAAGGGCTTTGTCTGGATGCAGGCTTCATATAGCTGCCACTACCTCTTCTTCTGTGGGATCCTTGCACATTGCAGCATTTTGTTCTTTTTTCATTTTTTTTGTTTGTGTATTTCAAGATATATTCACTCTCAGCTAGTTCACCACTGGCTGATAGTAAGGTTTTAGAGTGCTGATAGGCTGCTTTTTTTAGTTCCTCTGCACCTCTGACCTCTTGGCTCTCGACTTGAATTTTTTCTGTTTGATTTCTTGCCCTTCTTATTTTCATTGTATTGTGGAAAAAGGATGTGCTTTTGTCCCCTGCCTTGAGCCACAGACTTCTGGATTTCAATCTTGCCTCTTCTTCTTCTTTCCTATTTTCCCTATATATGTCCCAGAAGATTTCCTTCTCTCTAAGGTAATCGTGCTTGCCTTCTTCTCTGTTTTCTTTTTAAGTTTGCATGCTTTCCATTTTCTATTGTAACTCTTTTTTCTTCTTCTTCTTTTTTAATTGCATTTGCTCTTGCCCATTCCTTTATTTTGGTTCTTGCAGTTTTTAATTTTGTTTCCCATATATATTGTGGTGATCCTGTTACTCTTGGCTCCCATGCTTCCTTGACTATTTTTCTAATTTCTGTGTTGCTGTCCCAAATTGAGTTGTATCTAAACGGGAGCGGTCCTTGATTTTCCATATTGCCCATGACTATTGTCACCGGTTTATGGTCAGATGTTGTGGTATGTATAATTTTTGACTTTATGGAGCTGTGCACTGCTACTATGTTTTCTTATATCAAATCCTATCCTGTCTCTCTTTTATGTTGCTTTTGCCCACTCTTTTATTGCTCCAAGTGTATTTCCCATTGTTAGGCAGGATGTCTATTAAATTTTGTTGTTCTGTTATTTCTTCTAGAATGTACCTGGATGGGTTAGTGTGGTATGTTCCTCGAAACTTTTCTTCTATACTTCTTACCAAAATTAAATCCTCCCCTAGAATTATTTTCCCAGCTTGTAATTCTTTTAGAGCTTCTTTTATGGTGTCCCAGCATTGCTATTTTTCCTTGTAGTGATTTGGGGCATATATATTTATAACAATATACCTATCTTTTGTGTTGGTTTGCATTAGGTCCGTTTGGATCCAATGCTGGTATTTTTTGTATTCTATTAACTCCCATGTTCCTTTTTTCCATATAGTGTAAATACCTCTAGATGCTCTTGTTGCCTGTATTGCCTCCCCTTCATAATTTTTGAACTTTTTTTTTTTTATATATTTTCAGTTTCTTGATTGTTTGTTTTTGTCCCCTGAATCACAAGGATATTTGGGTTTTCTTTTGCCAGAATGTCTCTTGTGGCATTTTCTTTGACGGATGATCCCATTCCTCTACAATTCCAGGAGACCACTATCATTATTTACTTGTTGGGTGGTGTAAGGCTCCTTTCCCTCTTTGTTGGTTCTTTTCGTTGCTTCCTGTATTCCTTCCTAAGAAGATTTCCATAGGTTGTTGCGTTCCTCATGCCATTTCCTTTGTTGTTGTTTCATCTCTAAGTTCTTTGTTTGTCTTTCTTCTTGCTTTTTTTTGGTATTCTACATTTGGAGGTGCTTCCTTTGACTATTTTCTGGTTAGAATTCTGTCTAGTGAGGGCGGGGGAGGGGTGTGAGAGTTTGATGCCAGAGGGGATGATGGGGGGTTGGGGGTATGTTGAGGGATCTGGATCTAGATCATGGTCTAGGGGATGAGGGGGCTGTAGGATCCAGAGGCTCAAAAGGATTAAGGCTGGCAAGGGGATTATTATCTTCTTTGGGTGTTGTGGGGTGGAGATCAAAGGATGTGGGGGGTTGCGAGGAAGATAGATTTGTTTGTTTGTTGACTGTCTTCTTTCTTTTGACCTGTTCCCATTTGTTTTCCGGTTCTTCACTCTTTTCATTTTCATTTTCTTTCTTTTTTTGTACATCTATTTGCAAAATGACCATATTCATGACATACCTTGCATTTGAAAGGAATTTGTTCATAATCCAGCTGTTGTATGTGCGTCCACTGGTCCACTTTTATTTTGATAGCTTCTAGCAGCCCTTTCCCCAGATCCACTTCTACATAGATTCTGGCACATGCATGCATATTTTCCTTTGGCTCGCATCTGTCTATATATTTCCCAATTGCGTTTCCTATGGCTTTGACTGAATCATCCCCCCAACAGTGAAGGGGAAGGTGTGGCAATCTAACCCAGATGGGGATGGCATTGGGGACATCCATTTCTGGGTCGAAATCCGACGTCCATCTGTTTAGATACAAACCCCTTGTGTCCATAAAATAAGGTCCATTCCTAAAAATCAGGTCTCGATCCTCCTTGGTTTCAAAGTGGAAGGTGTAATATCCTCTTCCGCAAAACCTGATTGATATTTTTCCATCTATTGACGCAGTCCAATTCCTTTCTACCCATTTTTGCACAGTTTTGGGCGATGGCCATAACCCCGTAAACTGCCCCACTAATCCTTGCTCCGATAGAGACAGTGCTGCTCTATGGGGAAGGGCAGGAGGGAGTGAGATTTCAGGAATGTCTTCCAATCTTTTAACAAACTTTGTGACTGAAGGTTTGTTCTTTGCCAGGCCCATTGTGGAGATGAGGGAGGCAAAAGCTTTTGTTGTTCCTTCATTTTCTTGTTGTTGATCTGATAGAAGCTCTCCATCCTCTGGTGTGTCCATGGTACTCAAACCCCAGCAGCAGGGGGCCACTGAGGAGCAGCTGCGAGTAGCTGCAGGCTTCTTGCGTCGTTCTCTGGCTAGGGTTTCGTTGCTCCTTCAGCAAGCGGTGTTTCAACTGGAAGGGTTTTATATTGTTTCTATAAAATTTTAGTAATTTTTTAAGATAAAATAATTCCATTTTTAGAAATAATGATAATTAGCTAATCTTTTTTTTGGAAAAATAATGGAAGATTAGCCCATGGGCAAAATTCAACCCTTAAATTTTTTCTCTGCACAAATGTGAATATATACAAATAATCTTGTCAAAGCTATCTTGAGATCTAATTTGATGTAAGTGCGCAAAGAGTTCCCCATATCCTCAAAACTAGTAAATGCTAAAAATGTAATGGCATTCTAAGGAGATGAACCCAAACTAACATTCTAGTAATTGTTGTGGAGTTAGGACCAAAATCTAGGACCAAGGAGTC
This sequence comes from Pinus tabuliformis, assembly GCA_031772625.1. Taxonomy (NCBI): domain Eukaryota; kingdom Viridiplantae; phylum Streptophyta; class Pinopsida; order Pinales; family Pinaceae; genus Pinus; species Pinus tabuliformis. Next base: position 988,482,771 of record CM062811.1, on the reverse strand, counting down.
ACAAAAAGGCTTGTATTTCCCCAAAACCAGGGACCCTCCTTAAAAACTCTTTGATAATCAACATGATTAAAGCATTAAACAATTTTAAAAACAAAATAAAAAAACATTACATATTTCCACATTGTGGGGTCAAGTGTAATAACATTGTCATTTTAAATATGTCATTTTGCAAAAGATATTGTGATTGTGTTGAAGACATTTCTTCAACCCAATATGGTATAGACATTGTCACATAGATAATGCTTACGTAATCATATCTCAATTTACAAAAAGATATGTAATACATAAAATAAATAATAGTAATACTATATGTTGCAAACATAGATATAGAAAAATAAAATTAATTCTATATATAAAAGAAAATGATTTGGTATTTACACATAACATAAACACTAATTAAGAGATGAAATTCTACAATATAGTATTTTAGATATTGTCATGTGAGTAATACCTACACCCCTATATGTTGGCTTGGGAAATACATATACATCTAAAAATATCATAATAATACTATGTTAGTCAAAATACACACTTTACTCATATGTGGTTGCAAGCAGTGGGATCAAGTTACCTCTTAGGTGCTTGGAGGAGTTTGATTGCAATGCTTGTGCATGGTAATTAGATGGTAAGGTGGAGGTGTAGGGAGAGGATAAATTGTTTCATCATGGGTTTAAGCTGTTCAGATGACAATTGTAGACATGATTCAGTTACATAATGAGTAGAAGCATTAAGATGGAAAGCAAGGGGTTTGGTTTGTTATATTAGACTCCCTATTTAATCATGCAAAGTTCATGGTAAAGAAATAAGCCCTAGGAAGTTTAGGTCATGTTGGAATTTGGTCTTGGATTTGGCACATGGGCATGGAATGCAACCTTATTGTTTATTTTCATGTTCTCTTCGATCGAGCACTCTATTCATGGGTAATTTTATTTTATTTTTTCAAAAAGAAGTTAGTTTGTTGGGGAATTGGGAAGTCTCAAGCTAGTTTGGCAGGATAAACATGTGGATCACTTTGTTCCTTCCTTTTTCGCATCCAATGTGCTCAGCGAATTATCTAGCTTACTTTTGAATTAGAATTCTCCTTTATCGCGCATGCTAGTTGTTATTCCTAGATACCTTGGGTGTCTCAGAATAGGGATATATAAGGTTATTATTTGCATATATCTTTGGTTGACCTATTATTGTCTTATTGTTATCGAGCTTGGCACCCCTGAGATTTCATGCAACTGTAGAAATTAGGTTGTAGATTTGCAACTGCTCATGAAATTTTAATCAAAATCACAAGACACAAACCTACTATGTTGCTCTACGGACATTAATTCATAATTTAGAACATAAATCTTAGACATGCAAGAAGAAATAACACACACGCAACAAGTATTCTTATATGGGGAAAGTAATATGCTAAAAATCCAAATGCTTTCTTTCATTAATCAAATGAATAAAGATGTATTACAATTTCTTTGCTCAACTAAGCTCACCCTACAAGTGCACAACCTATCTCTCTACTCACTGAAGGCCACTTAACCAGACTTGGTCAAATTTTGCTTGGGCTTGACCTCCTATTTCCTCATGTTATTCCTTGAGGAATGAGCCCCTGTTATTTAAGGAATCCCTCTAATTAAATTGCACAATTCCTTAAGACGATCACTTGACTGCATGCAACACCTGTACACTCAAGACTAATCTACAACTGATGTTACATTGCTTGGAATCTCCACCTCAACTGGGTAACTCGAATTCTTTGCATGCACTAGCTATTTTGGTCTGATTGATTAGTTAACTGGATGATCACTAAGTTTGACTGAAGTCCCACTACTTAACTGACCTTCCATTAGTTCCTCCAATAGTTGGAACTAGTTTAATTGAAAACAACCTAATATAACTAACCTTGATTGCTACAAATTAGCAATCAGATATGCAGAACTAAACTCTAACTCCTCCAACTCGAATTTACTGAGTAAACTGGGTGGAACAAGCGATGTCACACAAGTTAACACCATCCAAGTTGTCTGCTTATGTGGAAATTCAAAATTTCTCAAATTAATCAAAGCAAAATCAATTGTGAATTTCTTGTTGCATTTTTGAACACTCCCTCTCAGCGATAAATGGATTATCATACACCCCTATCTTACACCTATGGAACTCAAACTTCCTTCTTGACAAGGCCTTTGTCAAAATGTCAGCATCTTGTTCCTATGTTAGAATGTATTGTAACAACATTATCCACCTCTGCACATAATCTCATAAATGGTGATACCAGATATCTATATGCTTGGATTGATCGTGAAAAATAGGATTTTCAGAGAGCTTGATGCAACTCTGATTATCACGGTAGATCACAGTTGGATCCATCATCTGACCAAACAATCCAATAAGTATCTTTCTCATCCAGATCGCCTCACATGCTGCTTAACTGGCAGCCTACTTCAAAACAACTTTCCTTTTGTTACAACACCTTAATATATGTTCTCCAATTACTTCAAGGTATTCATCATGACTACAGTATACCCTCCATCTCAACTCAGGACTTGTTTCCATGAAGACAGGAGTGATGTGTCCTTCTCTCATTTATGGCCTTCACTAAAACTTATGGTTGTTAGTCCTAGTCTAGTGCATGACACATGAAGTAGAGAACCATATCCATCACTCCCTCTTAACCAAGGAGGATCTAATCATTCCTATACAAGGAATATACCCAAGCTCCCTCTTAACCTAGGGAGATCAACTTCTTTTCTATGACATCGGAGAATCTTTCATGGATTCCATCCTTCTCATCAAAGTTATCATGACCATCATCGTCCATATAACTTTTTTCATCATGCTTATCAACTGAACATCTTCCTTGCCTTGAAGATTATGTACCTGCACAACTTAGATAGCAAGTACAACCAAATATATAGAAGCATGAAGTTAATCATATCAGAATCATATAATAATGGAAGCATTAGACTTTATAAACATAATTAGCAATATACTTTACTTCTATACTTCAACTTCTTGCTCAAGTTTTGTTACAAACCCTAAATCACATCAACAACTCAATCAAGCTATCAATCTCATTATATCAAGGGCTTAAATATTTCTTTCATAAAGACGGAAAACTCTTTTATAACATATATAAAACCTTTGAATCAACTCAAACAAGTATAATTTCAACAAAGCATCTAACAACTTCGAGATTTCATATATTAGACTTCCTACTAGGCTTTTGTGCAAACCATAGATTTCAAACATGAGCCACTAAGCTTCAACAATCAAAATCAATCACAACTCAGTTTCAGATTTCAACAATATTTCATAAATCTCAGATTGTCACTTTTAAAACAATGTCATCGTATATTAGAGAATTGAGTTTCTACTAAGGTTTAGTTACAAAACCCTAGAATTCACAAATACTATCATCCTAGAGTATCAAAATTCGACTATGGATTAGTTCCAAACCGTAGGACTTATGACCATCAACAATTAGGTCAACACATATATCTAGGATTCCATCATCATGCACAAGCATATCATAATAACATAAGTTAGTCAAACCCAATGACACTAACACATTCATACATCTAACATATTTGATTAGATGAACAAACACATACCTAGGGTTTCATTCCTAGGACATTACATAAAATAAAGGCTTTTCTCATAAATCCTACCAAACCCTAGGGTTTCAACACATAACATAACAAACCCTAATTTACCAAAACTTCAAAGGTTTTGGATTTCATACATCACCATTCAACCCTAACAAGTTAGGGTTTTCATAAATATACCAAAACCCCAAACATGACGTCATCAAAGCATCAAACATTTTCTTTAAACTTCATCAATAACCATAAGTAGGCCAGGGTTTCACACATTATCATCGACATACCCTCAATTTAGGGTTTTACAAAGAATCGTTTTAGGGTTTCACAAGAATAATCAAAGATGTGAGGAAGGTAGATTTATATAATGATGAATTACTCAATCAAGAATCTTTATGATTCGTGAGTGTTAAACACAATAATGTTAGTAACGTAGAATAGATTACCAAAAACAATGAACATAACTTTATTAGGAAGAGAATAAATCTTATGGTCTAGGGTATACCTTTGTTTCTTAACAAAGCTTGTAATCCCAATGCTTTGTCTTGTGAGGCCTTCTTTTGTAATCCTTGAGTATTCAGTAAGCCTGTCCTAAAGAAGGAAAATATGAATAGAAATGTGATTAGCATTTAATATAAACAAACTTAGATAAGTAAGGGAAACCAAATATAAAAGATAATACAAGGAGTAAGATACTTATCTTTGGAAAGTGGTGAGGGCTCCCTCTTAATCCAAACTTGAGGGATATAAAGGGACATAGTCCTTAACAAGTAGGTCTTTGAATTCAGATCCTTCCATCTTGTTCCCATCTTGTTCTTCTTTGGTGAAACTTCTTCAACAAAGTTTGTTTGATCCATGCTCCTCCTTTTATTCTCTGGATTCTCGGGACAATCCATTTTATAGTGACCCGTCTTGTGACAATTGTAGCATTGGCCCTTTGGAATTCTTGAAGGTTCCTTTCTTCTTGTGATGAGTAGAACAATAATTCAATATTTTTTCTTCTTCACTCTCCTTGTTGATTACTAAATATATTATGACTCCTTCTTGACTGCATGCATTCCATCCACTATTAGGCTCATGGCCAAAATCTTTGTTTCTCTAAACTTTGCTTCACTTGATTCATCTGTAGGCTTCTTTACTTTTCCTTTGACTAGATCCAAAACTTTATTCTTTTCGAGGATTAGATCTATCCTATTTTTCCATGACCTTTAATTTGATTCTCCTTCTAATTTGTTCTCTCCCTTTATGGAGTTAGACATTGTCCTTGAAGGTAGTAAACTTTTTTCCTTGTAAGGTCTCCTTATATGATACCTTGCTCAACTTCTTGAGATTCCTTAGTCTTCTTTCAATAGATCTTCAATCTGCCTTTTTCTTTCTTCTTCACCTTAGCTCTGATACCATGTTAGAAAATCGGAAAGGCATAATTTTTTTCTTATACTAGATAATTACTTGTGAGGTTCTTGTGTTCTTATTAATATTTTTACGTTTTTCTTTTATCTTAGTTCATCAAGCAATTACCAAAATAATAACATGAAGATAAAGTACACCAAATGTAGGCAGACAACCAAGGCGAAACCCCAATCTTGGGGAAAACTCTGTCAACAACTCTTCCTTCAATAGTTTTCATGAGATAATCCAAGACTCTTGACTTCGACATAGACTTCCTCCACACTAAGTCAGGCCTTTCATTGTTTAGCAGATGATCACTTTCCAGTACCATCTTCGACCTAGATGAAACGATAGAAGCATCAACAATTCGATGGAATAGTATCTTCAACCTAGCAACTTCGATCTTAATGCAATGACTTCAACCTTTAAGCACTTAGCTCTTCGACCTTGAAGCATCATTTCTACCTTAAAGCATCACTTTGACCTTAATGTCGTACTTCGAACTTGATTTTGTACTTCGTCCTTGATGTTGTAAAAGAAATTATTGATACTGTAACAAAACTTCTCGATGTCATAACATAACTTCTTAATGACATAGCCCATAAAATCAGACGTTTGAGAAAGAGAGATAACCCAAAAACTTTTATCCTGCAATTCTCCTTCTTCCATTGCAACTTCGCACTTTTTCACGACTTCTTCTAGGAGATCGAACTTGTGTGAGTGATTTTCCTCCAAATGAATCGAACTGCTTTAATATATAGGTTTATGGTGAGGTCAAATTACCTTTCTTGAGGATGACTTGATCTTCTTGAGTTCGACTTGGTGTGGAGGTGACATAATTAATTTTTTACTCAAAAATAATTATTTTTACATGATTCAAAAGCCCAAGAAGGGTCTCTTTAAATGTACAATGAGTCTATTGACTTGGAATAAATCCTAGAAGCGCTCAATGGGGACTTTGACCTAGAACAAGATTACCCAAGCATGAAACCCATGCTTTAATAAGTCATAGAAATAACAATAAAATTTATTTTCATTCTTTTTCATAAGTACATTTTATTATGAATGATATACAATTATAAAGACCGAACCTATTTACATTTTTCAACATGGGTAACCTAAATTCCCAAAAAAAAATCCAAGAATTCAGATCTGAGTTACCGAGAGGTCGAGATTATCTCTGTAGACAACAATCTTAAAAGAATAATACAATCTAATATAGTTGAAACATAATCAATACTGTAAGGAAAGATGTAAATACGTCGATATTTATTTCCAAATCTCAGTAAGAAAAGAACATAATTAAATCTTTAGAATTTCCCAAGATACAATTGAAAATTTCAAAAAAGATTCATTAACAACTATGGATTTTATATAACATATGAAATTAAGTCTTGATCAATCAAAATTGTTTAAACAAATTCAACGCTTACATTAACCAAAATATACATGTTTCCACAATCACCAAAGTTTAATTACAATCTTTCTTCTCCCTTTCTCTCAAAACTTGAGGCTCTGTGTTATGAAACCAGCTCACAAAAAGATAGATCAGTGCCTTAGAATTAAGCCTCTTTGAGGGGGAAACCTCCTTTACATTACACAAATAAATAATTCTTTGATGATACAAATGACTAAACCTCCCTTCTATATATAGGAGTCTAAGGGGTCACAATATAATCAAGGTGACATAACAGTAAGAACATAAGGGCACAACAATAACAATAGTGGGTTTCTATGGGGCACACTAATAACAATATGGGGACAATAGGGGCACAATAATAACAATAAGGGCTACAATGACAATAGTAATGGGCGAATCATTAGTATTATAGGGACCTAACATGCCCCTCTCCTTCCGAAAAGCGTTGTCCTCAACGCTTGAGTAGTTTTAGATGCTTTTGTATAAAATTCCCATCCTCCCATGTGGAATCTAAAGCAGATAAGTTCTTCCACTTGATGAGATACTCCGAAATTGATCGATTTCGTAGCTGTCGAGTTCTTGTTTCTGTGACTGCTTCCGGTTCCAATATGATTTTTCCTTCCTCGTCAAGTTCTAGCAATATTGTTTGAACTTGAAGCTTGTCACCTATAACCTTCTTCAAACATGAAACATGGAAAACTAGGTGCACTAGGGAAGCTGTAGGAAGCTCCAATTTGTATGCCATAGTACCAATCTTTTGCAACACTTTGTACGGACCATAATACTTTGGTGATAATTTATTATCCTTCTTAGCTTACTTGAGGGACATTTGTTTATATGGTTGTAGACGAACGAATACCCAGTCACCTACATCAAAACTTCTTTCGCTGCGATGTTGATCTGCCTATTGTTTCATTATATTCTGCGCCAACGTGAGGTTATCCTTTAAGAGTTGGAGAACTTGTTGTTGATGCTCGATGTGATGTTCCACTGCTTGAACCTTACAATTTTCTCTTAAATATGATGTGATGGATGGTGGATGATATCCATAAAGTGCCATAAATGGGGTCATTTTTGCTGCAGTATGAAAGGAAGTGTTATACCGCCATTCAGCCAGAGGCAACCATTTGACCCATTATGTATGTTTATTAGATACAAAGTAACGAATATATCCTTCCAAACATTTGTTTACTATCTCAGTTTGCCCATCAGATTAAGGATGATAAGATGAGCTATGAGCTCACTGAGTACCGAGACAAGAAAATAATTCTGTCAAAAAAATTCCAATGAAAATGGGATCTCTGTCGCTTACAATAATATTTGGGCTTCTATGTAGCTTTTGAATTGTTTCCATAAATGCAGTAGAAACTGTACTAGCTTTAAATGGATGTGATAATGCACAAAAGTGTGCATACTAGGTAAGTCTGTCAACTACCACCATGATGACACACTTTCCTTCGGACTTGGGTAAACCTGCGATAAAATCCATTGAAACCTCCTCCCAACGTTGGCTTGGAATGGATAAAGATTGTAATAGGCCTAGAGTCTTAATTGTTTCAACTATATTTTGTTGGCAAACCAAACATTCCGCTACAAACTTTTGAATATCCAATTTAAGGCCATCCCAAAAAAATTCCTTCTTAACCCTGTGGTAAGTTTTTAAAAATCCTGAGTGCCCTCTTAAGCGAGAAGTGTGCAATTCCACAAGAATCTTTTGTTTCAGTTGGGAATTTTTACATAGGTATAAGCGATCTTTGTACCATAACGAATCATTTTTCCAGCTAAATGTATCAAATGTACTGGGATCTTGTTGTAACTTTTGAATGAGTGCCGACACTTCTTCATCATTCTTCCATTCATCCCTTGCTTCGTCTATCCAATTTGGTTGGATAATAGAAATGGCGCACATCAATGCTTCCACATCCTCATCCTTTCTTGAGAGTGCATCTGCCACAACATTTTGCTTCCCTTTTTTGTAGATGATTTCAAAGTCATAACCCAACATCTTTGCGACCCATTTTTGTTGCTCTTCAGAGGATAATCTTTGTTCTAAAAAGTATTTAAGACTATCATGGTTCGTTTTTACCTTGAAGTGTCTTCCCATTAGGTAGGGTTGCCATTTCTTAAGTGCATGTAGTAATGCAAACATTTCCTTCTCATAAATAGCTTTGTGTAAATACTTTCCTTTGATTGGACAACTTTCGAAAGCAATGGGTCTTTCATATTGCATTAAAACAACACCAATTCCATTTCCTGAAGCATCACATTCCGCAATAAAGGTTATTGTGAAGTCCGACGTAGCTAAGACCAGTGCTTGGCACATTGCCTCTTTAAGACGTTCAGAGGCCTTTGTTGCTTCTGGAGTCCATGAAAATGCACCTCTCTTCAGTAATGTTGTTAGAGATGATATTATTCTCCCATAATTCTTCACAAACTTGCGATAATACCCTGTCAACCCAAGAAATCCTCGCATATGCTTTATGGATGTGGGATTTTCCATTCCTTAATGGATTTAATTTTTCTAGGGTCTACCTTAACACCTTCATGAGATACAATATGAACCGAATATTCCACCTCTTGTACTCCAAAGAAACATTTGGAGTTTTTTGCATATAATTGTTTCTCCTCCAATAGTTTGAGCACCCTGTCAACATGTTGAACATGATCCTTTCAAGACTTGTTGTAGATTAGTATATCATCAAAAAATACTAACACAAATTTTCTAAGGAAGGGTTTGAAAATGGAATTCATCAAACCTTCAAATGTAGAAGGTGCATTGGTAAGGCCAAAAGGCATGACCAAAAATTCATAATGACCCTCGTGAGTTCTAAATGTTGTTTTTGGAATGTCTTCACTCTTCATTCTGATTTGATGATATCCTAAACGAAGATCCAACTTGGTGAAGTAAATTGATCCATGCAATTCATCCAATAATTCATCAATGATAGGAATGAGAAATTTATCTTTAATAGTGAGCTTGTTGAGCTCCCTATAATCCGGACACATGCGCCATGATCCATCCTTCTTGTGCACCAATACTACTGAAGCAGAGAAAGAGCTTTGACTAGGTTGAATTATACCAGCCTCTAGCATTTCTGCAACCATAAATTCAATTTCACTCTTTTAGGCATAGGGATATCTGTACGACCTAACGTTTGGAGGAACACTTCCTGGAATCAAATGAATAGCATTATCATGATCACGAATAGGTGGGAGGCCTTTGGGAGTCTCAAATACCTTGGAATGATTGTCCAATACGTTTTGGAGATCTGGAGAAATAGATGATTTCGATGTGGAAACCTCTAGCGAACATAATTGTGCAATTATGCCTCATTGTTCCTTCTTTAGAAGCTTCGTCATATTGTTAGAGCTGATTATATTTCTCGGTTTCCCTACAATACCCCTTAATTCAACTTCCTTTCCTTCTGCACAAAATTTCATGAAAAGTTCTTGAAAATTAAAAGCTATTGTACCCAAGGATTGTAGCCATTGGACTTCTAGTACAACATTAGCACCACCCATTGGAATGGAAAGCATTGGGCTATTCAATACATATTCTCCCATGGATAGCTTGATATTTTGGCACTTTCTAGAGCAATTTATGGTTCCTCCACTTGCAACCATCACTTGACACTTTGGTGCTGGATATAGGAAACAATTCAATTCCTTGGCTATCTTACAATGAATAAAATTATGGGTACTTCCTGAATCAATCAACACTATTACCTTTTTCTTCTTGATATATCCTTCTAACTTGATAGTTTGAGGAGTGGTAATTCCAGCCAATGCATTACAAGATATGGTCGGATTCATTTCTTCTTTATATAGGGTTTGTTCCTGGAGTATATCCTCTTCTTTTAACATTTCTTGTTCGTTTTCTTCCTCCTCTTCACAATCTATGTAGAATAATTTCTTCTCATCACACTTATGACCTTTAGTGTATTTCCTATCACAACTGTAACAAAGCACTTTTGCTCCTTTTTCTTCCAATTGTTGTGGTGTCAACCTTGTAGGTTGTGGAAGGCTAGGGCCAACAATACTTCCATCTTTATAGTTGTGAGTGGTAGGCTTCATGGTTTCCATAATTTTGCTTTCCATTTTTCTTGCTAACTTGAATGCCTTCTCCAGTGAATCAGGTTCCCAAAAGCGAACCTCATGTTGGATATTATTCTTTAAAGTCCCTATGAACACATCAATCGTATGCTCCTCTGGAATATCTTTTACCCTTATGTTCAATTTTTGGAAGTACTCAATGTGCTCCATCATTGAACCCTTTTGTTTGAGATTTATCGATTGGCTAAAAAAGTTGTTGCTTTTTGTATCCTCATAATGTGTTATCATTTCTTCTGTAAAAATTGCCCAAGTGACAATTTGTTTACAAGAGCAAAGCCATCGATACCATACAAACTGATTTGGTTCCAAATATAAAGTTGCAATATGTACCTTTTGTGTGTTTTGCACATTATGGAGATCGAAAAATTGCTCCATCTGTAGTATCCATGTTCCGGGATCCTTGCCATCAAACTTCCTCATATCAATTTTTGGAACATGGTGGGTCTTCAATCCAACATTAGAGTCTATGAAATCATGATTAACATTTCTTTTGTTCTCATCATGAGTTTCCTTTACTACCCTTTCACCATTAGTAACCATTTCTTGTAGCAACTTATTCAAATGTATCTTCAATTCTTCCATTTTACTGTCCATGCGATTCATCTTAGCGTCCACGGCGTTCATCTTAGCTTCCATGCCATCCATCTTAGCTTCCACGCCATCCATCTTAACTTGCACGCCATTCATATTAGCTTCCACGCCATTCATCTTGGCTTCAGTTACCTTTTGTGAGAGTGAAATTTGTTGTACTTGGTCTTGTAATTTTGATATATCATGTTGCATTTCTTCTCTTCTTCATGAGTCATGCTAGAGCTTTCAGGTTGCTTACTAGGTGTTTCCATTTTCTTTCTTTGGGGCATCAATTAATGCTAATAATTCTTCACTATTCCCTTTGAATTCCTTCAAACTATTTTTTCAAACCAATCTTATGCAAAAATTTTAAAAAAACTACACATATTTTTTTCACTTTGTAAAAACTCGATATTGAATATGTTGTATCTCTTTAACTGCAGATCTCGAATATCTGAAATCGTGTCCTGCAGTAGCCCTTTGAGTCCTATTTCTAACCCCGCCAGTCTGATCAAGATTGGATTCTCCAAGGAAGAGTTATGCCAAATTTTCCATGGTGACCTGATTATAGACTAGTTCAGTAGAGTGAACTTGTACGAAGTGCCACGTGTCACTGTTTAGGCCTTAGTACTTGAAACTGATATACAGAAAGCTACAGGTCATCCTCTTTCTGAAAATTCTGACGAAATTTCAATTTGATGCTCAGAACGAAAGTTATGACGATTTTCCCAAGTCACCTGTTTGGAATGTAATTTGGGAGTCTAGAAAACCCCTAACTTCCTCATATCATATCTCCAAAAATATAGCAAGACAAGCTTTCAAATTCGGACCAGAAGTTCAAAACGATTTCGGCTCAAATGGGTTTTTCTTTTAGCTTCTGAAACGTTGTAGAAAAAAATTATAGCGAAAATGCCACAATGACCTGTTTGGAGCAGTGAAACCCTAGAATCCAAAGCTCTGATACCAAATGTTATGAAAGAAGCTCACAAAAAGATAGAAAATATATATCAACGCCTTAGAGTTTAGCCTCTTTGAGGGGGAAACCTCCTTTACATTACACAAATGAATAATTCTTTGATGATACAAATGACTAAACCTCCCTTCTATATATAGGAGTCTAAGGAGTCACAGTATAATCAAGTGGACATAACAATAATAACACAAGGGCACAACAATAACAATAGTGGGTTTTTATGGGGCACACTAATAACAATATGGGAACAATAGGGACACAATAATAACAATAAGGGCTACAATGACAATAGTAATGGGGGAATCACTAGTATTATAGGGACCTAACACTCTATTTATATGTAAATGAGTCCTCCATAAACAAAACTAAATCTTAAAAATAAAAACAATTTCCCATAAACTAGGATCATAATCTAACTATCATGACCACTCGGGGTCATATCATAATTGTTTTTAAAAAAATGACATAAATATCTAACACTATATGAAAAGGTGATTCAAAATAGTCGAGCCATATCCACAACAACCTACATCGTCAGAAACAATGCCAACTTCTGAAAGGTGAGGGATACTGGTTACAAATCAAAGAAATGGGAATTAACAACTGGAATTATTATTGAAATAAGGCGGTTACAAAATCTAAGATTTCGTGGCTCCTTTGAAACTGATAAACTGAATCAAATAACATAAGCATACCTTGACAATCTTCTGACCTAAAAATAGACAACTTAAATATCTTATTTAACATAGTTTTGACTTTTAGAATTTGATGTAAAGACAATCCTTTTTTTTGGTCAAGTAAGAGTGGAACCATCAATTAACCGAAAAAACAAGATTACATATGGTACACGTCTTTACAAGTGTAATGACCAGCAAAAGGTAGACCCGTTGATGAAAAACAAACAACAGGGTCAAAAAACCCAAAACATTACACACAAAAACCAATTTAGACGCTTCAACCCCTTCTCGGCATATCGCCCATCACAGTTTCCGCAAGCCGCCAACACTTTATTCTTGCGAAATGCGAGAGTTAACCTCTGCCCTTCATTTCACCCATTGATCTGACGGTCCAAAGTCCATCGCAACATCGCTAACCTCAACACATCGCATATCACAAAACTGGGTTTATCTATGACCAAACTAAATTACCAAATGCGATTTGTGATTAAATCTCCATTGTCAATCTATTTCTTGATCCGACGGTTGTCGTAACATCACATTGGGACCTTGCGCGCCCCATAAAAGCTCCCCGGAGCCGATACAGAAAATAAACCTGGGTCTATAAAACTTCAGGTCTGCAAGCTGCCAAACTTGATACTTGCGAAAAGCGAGGGTTAACTACCACCGTTCAATCAACCCTTTGATCTGACGGTCCATAATCCATCGCAACCTTGGCACATCGCACCTCGCAATATCGCAACCTTGGCACATCGCAATAACGCAACATCGCAAATTCGCAAAACTAGGCTTAACACTGGCCTGACTCTTTTACCGAATGCGATTTGCGATTAAATCTCCGCCATCGATTATGTTCTTGATTCGATGATTGTCGCAACATCGCATCGGGAACTTGCTCGCCACTTAACCGCTTCCCGGAGCCGATAAAGATTATGAACCTTGGTCCATAAAACTTCGGGTCCGCTCTTAGACTTAACCTCCAACCACTTTAGCACCCAATATCCAATCGATGGCGGATGCACTTAAAACCTATGGTCTGCGGCCATTCAACTAGCACACGGGTTACAAATAGCTGAACCCCTGTAGTTACATGTGACGTCATCATTTGGAAATAAGATCAACAGTCAGGATTTAATGCGGCACTTCAACCAGGCTCAAGGACTTCCGCCCTCTCCTACTCCCGCTAATCTTTTCCACCATATATGTCCGTTGATCTTACATGATCTAACGCCTCTTGTGCATCGTTATCTCACCGCTTAGTCCTTCTCTTCACTGCGGGTTTATGTCGTTCCTTCAACTCCCGCTAGTCTTCCTCCTGCTCATTATTCATGGTCTAGAGATACGCCATGTCTTTGGCTGCCTGTTGTTGACAATCATCACGCAATTTACCAGAGGGTAAAGACTCCCAGTCGTACTGATTATAGCTTTCCTTACATAGCACCCCTTTGTTTGCCAGACGATCAGCTAACATATTGGCTTTTCTTTGCACATGAACGAAGCTGACGGTTCGCAAGTGGGAATGAATACGTTGAAAGACTTGCGAGAGCCTCCAGTGTTTCGACACTTTTCCAGGGGCCGTTCCATTACACATTTTCTTGGCCGCATTAATAACTAATTCAAAGTCAGATTCAATGATGACGTTATGTAAATTTGACTCCATCAAGATTTCCAGGCACTAATCTAAGGCTATGAGCTCCGCCATGTTATTAGTGGTAGTCCCAAAATGACTGTGAAAGATATCCTTTATGTGCCCCTGCTCATCTCTTATGACATCGCCAAATCCAGCCATCCTTGGGTTGCCCTTAGAGGCCCCATCTATATTGATTTTCCAAAAACCATGAGGAGGAGGCTACCAGATATCTCTACCAACAGTTGTTTTGTTCACACCCTTGACAGTGCCTTGGGGAACCAGAGAATGGAGACCCAATTGCAACAGTATGCGAGCATCCTGGGGCGAAGGAGGGTCCTTAGGAATTTTCCACATAAGGGCTCCTACTGTATCTTTGAGTTGTCGTAAAATTTGGACAATGATGTTCTGGGTCGAGCCTGTTTTGTTCTTGAAAATCCTGCCATTGCGTTCTTTCTAGACATCCCGGATGATAAATCCTAGAACCAGAGTTCAAGCCTTGTTAGTGATTTCATTACCTGAGAAGTCTTTCCTCAAATTCTTCAAAGTGTTGGTAATGCTGAGTCTGTCCCTATTAGTTTGCCTGAACACTGAGGCCGCCCAATCCCACAAGGTAGAGGTGAAGGGGTAGAGGTTTAGTAAATGTTCCATTGTCTCCTCCTGTAGGCCACATAGATGGCATTTGGATGGGCCAACAAAGCCCCTTTTCAGAAGATTCTCCCATGTGAGAATTTTCTTTTGGTGAACTAACCACATAAACAACTTGATTTTCATCCATTGCGAGTTCTGCCAAAGGTCATTCCAAACCTGATCAGGGTTTGGATAATCGAAACCTAGGGCCATGCATTTAGCTTCTTTGAGGTTGAAGGTGCCTTCAGTGTTTCGACCCCATCTTAGTTGGTCAGACGAGGATGACATCAAAATATTCCTCTGCTCTAAGTTAAGAGCAAGAGACTCTGCCTGGGCCTTCAAAGGACTCTCTTCACTATAACCAAGCTCCTTCCACACTCTCCATTTACTATTGTTCCTTGTCTGATCCCAAAGTCACTTACCATAAGTAAACCTTTGTTGTCAGTGTCATTTTTGAGAGCAGTTAGTCCTTCCCTAAACAAATTTGGTTCCTGCTACCAGTTGTCCTCCCAAAACTGTGTAAGGTTCCCATCTCGAATCTCCCAGAAACTATGCTTCTAGACAATGGCTTTATTCTCCCAAGCAAGATTCCAAATGTGGGAGCCCTTGATGAGCCCAGAAATTCGGATATGATCCCTCTCCTGCCAATATTTTCATATTTTTGCTTCTAAAGCTTGGCCCAAGGGGTGGTTGATTCCTTGAGCCAACTCCACCAAAGTTTGGCTCCTGAAATTGTGCTGAGGATTTCAGGGTCATGCAACGCCAAACCACCATGGGCCTTAGGTTTACAGAGCTTTTCCCAAGCTACCAAAGCCCATTTCTTTTTCTATTCCCCCTTGCCCCAAAGAAAATCTCGTTGAATACTTCTAATTTGTTGCATAACTCCTTTAGGAGCAGGAAGAGCTGAAAACATGAAAATGGGTATAGCTTGCAGGACAGCCTTAGTAAGCACAAGATGCCCCGCCATATTCAAAGACCTGCATGTCCATTTCCTGACTTTGTCCTGAAGTTTATTAGTTACCGGCTCCCACTCCCTTGTTCAGAGGTTTGTCAGTAAGAGGCATTCCAAGGTACTTAGAAGGTAACTGATCCCTTTGAAACCCAAGAATTCTGGTAAGGTTCCTCTGAATAGCAATTTCAGTGTTAAAAAAGAACACCTTTGATTTGTCAAGGCTTACCTCTGTACCAGCGGCCAATGCAAAGTCGTTCAGGATTTCTTTGAAAGCTCTGGCTTCCTTGACCGTAGGAATGCCCTACAGCATTGTGTCATCCACAAATTGTTGATGAGTAGAAGCAGCACCATCTAGAGTAAGTTTTAGACCCTGGATTTTTCCTTTAGAATTTGCCCTATTGATCGCTCTGCCTAGCCCTTCCATCATGAGAACAAAGAGGAAGGGGGAGAGCGGATCCCCTTGTCTGAGAACCCTAGAAGGCATAAAGGTTCTAGAGGGAGAGCCATTAAGTAAAATGGAGAAGCTGGCTATGGATACAAGGGCCATAACCTATCTTATCCAGTTATGGTCGAAGCCATAAGCTCTTAGCACTGCCCTGTTGTAAGACCAGCTTAGCTTATCATAAGCTTTCGCTAGGTCAAGCTGCATGATTATACCAACTTGCTTATTGCTCTTTAGAGAGTGTACCACCTCGTGAGCTTGTATGATGTTGTTGAGAATCTGTCTTCCTTCCACAAATCCAGTTTGCTCCTCTGAGACGAGAGTAGGAAGAAGAGGCTTGAGTCTATTAGCAATCACTTTGGAAATGATTTTGTACACCACATTACATAAGGCTATGGGTCTGAATCTGTCCGGTGTCATAGCTTTTTCCTGCTTTGGAATCAAAGCTATGAAAGAGGCATTAAGAGCTTTCAAAACAGTTTTGGATCTTCTAGAGTCTTCCACAACATCAAGGATATCTTGTTTGACAGTTTTCCAACAAGCTTTGAAGAAGTCCATGTTAAAGCCATCAGGGCTAGGAGCTTTCCCATTTTGCATCTCATTGATAACTTCACTAACCTCCTCTTCAGACACTGGCCTGTTAAGATTGTGGTTGTCTTCCCTGGTTACAAGCTTAGGAATAAACTTGGTGAATTTGTTAATGAACCGAGATCTGTCAATGAGAGGCTCCTCTGCTATGCTAAGGAAGTGTTGAACTAGGACAGATTCCATTTCTTTGTGAGAGACGAGCTCTTTCCCTTGAGAATCTTTAAGTTTTGAAATTCTGTTATGAGATCTGTGATCTAAGGTTGATCTATGAAAAAACTTTGTGTTTCTTTCTCCTTCTCTAATCCACTACACCCTCGATTTCTGTCTCCAGAAAATCTCCTCTTGCTTGCACCGATCGTCCCATTCATTCTGAAGAGAGTCAGCCTGAATTTTCCGTTCCTCGGTAAAACCTTCTGAGATGATGATCTGATTAATCTCCTGGAGTTTCTGCTCAACTTCCCTTTTGGCTTTAAAGATATTCCCAAACTCCTTTTTGTTCCAATCTTTAAGCCTAGATTTGATGTGTTTAAGTCTCTACTGTAGCATGAACATTTTAGTGCCTTGAACGGGCATATCTTCCTCCCACCATTTGTCAATATTGCTGGTGAAGTCAGGGTGAGAGAGCCAGACATTTTCAAACCTAAAAGGTTTGTTCCTCAGTATACCCATGAAAGTAGCTTCAAGCTGGACAGGCTAGTGGTCCGAGCCTCCAAAGGGAAGGATTGAAGCTGACATATCAAGGCCTTTGAGAAAGAGGTCCTCTGAGATTATGAATCTATCTAGTTTAGAGGTGACTTGAAAAGCCCCTCCCCTCTTATTATTCCAAGTAAAAGTGCCATTTACTGTTTCGGTGTCTACTAGCCCCATGTTATTCATGAAGTTTTGGAAGGCAATGGAATCTCTGCCTAGTTTTCTGGTACCGCCTTTTTTCTCTGTAAGAGATCTGATCATATTGAAATCCCCCGCCAGAATCCAGGGCATATTAGGATATCTCTCTCTTAGCTTCTCAAGGGAGGTGAGAAGCTTAAGTTTGTCTTCTAGTTTTTGAGGGCCATAGACGTTAGTGATCATGTAGATCTCCTTATCACCCAAAGGTTGAATCACCAGCGATAGATAGTTCCTAGAAGCTTCAACATCTAGGATTCCAAGTTTTTGAGGATCCCATAGAGTAAGAATCCCCCTCGCCGAGTTATCCGCTTTAACCTCTAGATACTCATACTTGATTAACCATTTGTTGTGTATCTCTCTGATCTTGTCCATCGAACATTTTGTTTCCTGAATAAAAACCATATCTGATTTTTCTTCTTTTATTCTACTGCTAAGAGTTCTTTGTTTCCTTTTACTTCCTAGACCCCTAATGTTCCAGGTTGTAAGCTTCATTAAGAAAGGTTTGTAAAGGAGTAACTGGTAAGATCCCTCATCTTACCTGAGTTAATCATAAGTTTCCCACATTCGGTCAGCAGCTCATTCTGTTTTTTTCTTCCTCTTTTCCTACTCAGGTTCTTGGAAGAATGCATCGGTGTATCCTCCATCATTTTCACTCCCCTATTCTCCTGGCTATCATGGTTTCTTTTGACTCCAGAACACTTCATTTGTGATCTCCAGAGGAAGAGCTGTTGAACCCTGTCAAACTCCTCTTTTGGCAGAGAGTCTACCCCTTTGGTGATTCCCTGCTCCATAAACTTTTTTAGATCTAAATTCTCCCTCTCTAGAAGTTCCTGTAGTTCATGGCCTTCCGTTCTAGCCTCACTTGGGGTCATCTCGTGGTTCCTACTGAGCTCCATAATGCTCGGTATATCATCCTTTTGTTTGTTGTTTTCTGGTGTATCCTCCATATTAGCATCCCTTTCCTTCTTAGTGGGAATATTCTTTGATTCTTGGTTTGTCCCGTTGTTTTTGACTTCTTCTTCTAAGATCTTGAAACTATTGTGGCTTGATTGTCCGCCTTCATTAATTTTCTTTTGGTACCGCTTGCCTCCCTTTCCTTTACCCCCAACCTTAGTAAAAACTTCGAGATCCTTGCGTGTAGTGCCTTTCATATTGCTCTCCAACGTGTTCAATGGGTAGTCCCTATATAGGTGCCTGTGTTCATGGCACTTACGAAACCTAAATGGGACGTGTTCATAGTCCACCGCCTGCACCCATTCCTCGTCATACACTTATAAAATGAATTCATCTGGAAGTGCCCTAGATAAGTCCAATTCCACACATATTCGGGCGAAGGAAGTGTATTTTCTCTTAGAGTAGCACCTGAGATCTTTATAAAATGCCCTAACTTGTTGCCGATAGCCTTTAGAGACTCTGATAGCCAATAATCTAAAGGAAGGGAGTAGAGCCTTATCCATATCAGCACCGAGGTGAAAGTTTCTCGTTCTGGGACAAAGTTCATTACCCATGGTCTCATATAAAGGCCTGCAGAAGCATAAAAATAGGGTCCTCCCTCGAACACTCTGTCTTTATCCTCTAAGCTTGTGAACACCACCGTGAAGAAGCCCTTAGACCCAAGGTGAAGGTCAATTTTCCCCTTTGGTTTCCAGTGGTTCCTTATCCATGCTTGCAAAGCCTTCTCTGTCGGCCAAATCCCCATAAATTTACAGATAACAGCATATTCCTTCATGTGTTCTCTGTGCACCTGCAATGCTGGGTCACTTAAAACGACTCGAGGAATAGTGGTCGACTTGGGTTTACAGACCCCTGATGTACTCATAGGAGCAACTTTCTGACTGCTAACCTCTGTCCTCTTCTCCTTACTAGCTTCCTCATGATTCTCTTCATGTCCTTGAGGTCTAATGGTTTCCGATTTTTCTGTATTCGTAGCCTCTGTTACCACCTCTGTTGGTTTCTTGAAGCGTTGCGATCCAACTCCCTTGATTTTGTCTGCAACCACTTGACTGTAGGAGGGAGAAGAACTCTCTCCTCTGCGCCTCGTCATGGTGACTAGCGTCATAACCCTAGTTTAGATTGAAGAGCCCGTTCTCCAAAGTTCGATTCATGTGCATTGTTACTTGAAAGAAAAAAATGTAAAGACAATCTTAACATTGGCAGACATAATGATTATTTGGGTGTCCGATGATTGCGGTTTCTCTTCTGATCCAGAAGCCTTGTTGATCCAGGTGGCTCCAGAAACGCTGAAAAATCAAAGAAGGCTTAGGAAAGGCTTAAAAATAAAATTCCTTGCATTGTAGAAAAATAGGGTGAGATAAAATATCTCGTTGCAAGCTTTGCAACGACATAAATGACACCTCAATTTGACATCATATGTGAAAGTTATGGCTAGTCAAAGTTTTTGTCAACTAGGTCCCTTGGCTAAAGTTAGTAGAGTGCCAACTAAATTTGGAGCTCGATTAAATCTGATAGGGCCGCTAAATTTGGCAAAAATTAATGAGGCAACAATTTGGTACTTTGTCGCAATGGTTTCAGGCGACTCAGACTGTCGAAGTTGTTGCCTACTTTAAATGACCAATGACCCCAAAAATCTAACGTCCAAATTTTGAACGATCTACTTTTTTTAATAAAAAAAATATAAAAAAAGGGGTGGCAGGCTGCCACCCCCACCACCCAAATAAATAATATATATTATAACAGGGGAGGAGTTGCTATTGGCGGACTTGCCACCCAAAGCGAGCCCATGGCCCAACCATATGGGCAGACATTGTAGCAAGGGGCCAACAGGGACCGAACTTGCTTGACCATGTGGTCGACCCGCCCCATTCATAACTAGTCAACGTCGAAAAAAACGCAAAAAACAAAATACCAACGCCAATTTAAAAGGAGACGGGTGGGCCACGGGTCGAAACTCAGGCCACCATCCCACCAATGCCATTTTTAACCATTACGCCAACTGGGGTGTTTGGTATTAACACCTTATAAATATATTTAAATTCCCAAACATTTTTCATTCAACCAACAAAAGAAAGGAGGATGGTACGGGCTATGAACGAGCATGGAAACCAAGGAGTAGAACCCTTACGTAGGGGAATATGCCAAGAATTTAAAAGATTCCTTTAGGGCCAAATTTTCATAGTGTCATAATTATAATGAGTTTATACTCAAATTACTTAGAATTTCGCTAGGAGCTTGGTGGTGTAGACGATTTTCTGATCCAAGCCGCAGATTTTTCAAAGACAAAATGTTGAATGTGGAACCATGACGCTAGAATTTGCATGGAATCTAAAAGATTCTGTGGAGGCCAATTTTTGAAGGTGACAAAAGTATGCCAACTTTATACTCATTTTTCTTAGCTTTTCGCAAGGTGTCTGATGGTGTAATCAACTTCCTCATATGAGCAACAGAATTTCAGCCAATCTGCAGATGGAATCTTGAAGAATCTTTAAGAATCCCTAGAGGCCCAAAAATGAGAGTTTCAAAACCAAGCCGACTTTATACTCATTCTTCTCAATTTTTGGTAAGGAATGTGATCATGTGATCAATTTCTTCATCTGAGCAGCCAAATGTCAGTCAGCCCGCATAAGAGAATATTTGAGGAATCTTTGAGATTCCCAGGGAGCCTAGGTTTAACTGAGTCAAAAGGGGGTAGAGTTTACAGTCATATTTCACGATTTTTTTCCAGAATTCAACCGTGCATTCCATTTCTTCATTAGAGGCATGCATTTTGAGGCCATCCCCAAAAGTGGAGGTATAAGATGCACTTGTGCCATATCTTCTTTTGATTTTTGTTGAGATGATACTTTAATGATGAGATCCTTATTTGCCACTATGTTGGAGGATTCTTGTATGCCACTTCATGTGAGAGTTTTGATATTTTGACATATTGAACGAAAGATTATATGAGTGAGAGTTATTATAGAAGAACATCTAATGGAGAGACATGCCACTCTAGTTGAGGTAGTTATTCCTTGATTTGGCAAAGAATACATCATGTTCTCATCATCATCTTGTAACATTTAATGAAGCAACCTCCTCACTCTTGACACCTGGCCTAGAGACGTAGCCCACACTAGGTGAACTCCATTATCAAGCTGCCTATGTTCTTTGATTTGATGGTGCATTTATGTTTCCTTTTCTTTAAAGTATGCACATGTGGTGTTTCGCACTCTCTCACACGCAATTCTGCTAACATCATAGAAGTAAAAGATCTTGGTTAATTCTGGTAGCTGAGAGAATCTAGATCACTTGTTATCACTTTGGTTAGTCCTGAGATAGTTCAACATCCCAATTTGATTATGTTCCTATTGGAGTTAGTGGATCTCGTGCTCAAGGCAAGGAGTTATAACTGAGTATCTCTGCTACCAGTACATGCTTTATACACATATATGAGAATTGGCCTTATATTGGTAGCGGTCATCGCAATTATTATCACCATCTTGAGTATAAACATTATCATCCACATATTAAGAGTTGGGATCGGGCTGGGGCTTGTTCTTTTTCAATAGAGGTTCCTTGGGAGAGTCGACATTGACATAAGCATCTATGATAGGAACCTGTTTACCTCTATTTTGTTGAGCACAGAGTATTTTTTGAGTTGCCTAATTTGAAGGTCCAAACTTGGCTGATTTTTTTCTTTCTTGTGTGTAGGTCTAAAATGGCCAGTGTAGTATGACAAATTGGGCTCAAAATAATCTTTGAACTTGGCTGCAACTCAACATGTTTAAACCCTAATTTCTTTGCCATGCTACGAGTTATGTGAGTAGGTGCAAAAAGTTGGTTTTTAACCCAATATTTCTTCACATAAATCCAATTCATTTGAATGACAGAAGTTATTAGGGCCCAAATTATCACGACTGTGAGACAGAGAGGGTTTTGGAGTAGCTTCTCAAGAATTAGGTGAAACCCTAGGAGGGATTACTACTCTCTTATTAGCATGAGGGTTTTCAAAACCATTATGGTGAAGGAACAAATCCTAGGAATCCCCGCTTTTGGTGAAATGATGTTTAATAAGTATGCATATTAACCTGTGGTGGAACAGGGAGTGTTGAGGATTTTTTTCGGTCCCTTTGATAAAACTTAGCCATTTTTGAAAGGTTTTTATGCAAATAGAATGGAAGGTTTAACTTATACCCAATAAATACCATCAAAAGACGTATATGATATAAAATTAGGACTCCATATATACCCTCGCAGGTAATGAAATGCTTAATGAAGTAAACTAAATCCTTCCATTTCTTTTTGAGAAAGTGAACATGCATACCTTTTACATTGTAGGTGGCATAGCTCCTTCGAGACCATAAATTATTGCCAGGGGATATCCTGTACAAGGTAATTTTTTGACCAATTTTTTCCCTTTGTAGAAAGGTGTGTTGCCTCGACAATGAAGATTTCATCAACCAACAACTCGATGTCTCCAACTTTGACTTTATGACCATTGTAAGTGGAAGAAAAACCTTTGACTACACCTACATTATGACCCTGGAAGGCCTGAATAAAATTCCACCATCCGGCTTCCTGGAACATAGTGAGGTACTCATCATAGGCCTTGATAATTTCGGCTATGAGAAGCTATGTTCTAACCACGTGGGTCATTATAGGATAGTCAAGAGGACCCAATAGTGGTTTCGTTCATAAGGAAGGTCATACAAGAAAGGTAGGGTTTGAGGGAATAAACCCTAATATTAAACAACGAAATGTACAGGTGAAAAATCTAGACTCGAGTGCGAAGTATGCATGAATGGAATTGTAAGCTCAGGATAACCCACTGGTAGAAAGGACTGACAGTGCTGGACTTAAGTGATAACAATTCATATCGATTATAAATGACAAGGCTCGAGATATTTCGATCACATGACGAATGTCCAGGTATTAAAACATACACTTTCCAACTCAGATGAGTATGTCCATACATCACATAAACCTATGATTTATTCGACACCATACCTTGTCGCATGGATATACATACCTGTTGCTTTCAAGTGTTAACTATACAGATTATGGCCTATCCATCGCACATGTGTATAAAGATTTACCCATTACAAATTTAATTATGAAAAGAACCACTGTACATAGAGTAAGGTTATACCGCCTCAACGAAAATAACGACCACCAAAACATAAGTACGAGGATTAATAACACTTAGGTGACTTTAAATAGCTCAAGGTTGAACCTTTATGATATAGTATGGAGTATAAAATACATTGTCACATATTCCAATAAGTCCAAAAGAAATACTTAACTCATTCACATTCCAAAACCATATAAATATAAAAACAACATGTCATGAGTATAAGCACAATTCATAATTAGGGCAAAGGAATTGTATAAGGGTAATATTCAAAACATGAGGTTTATATGTGGACATTTAACAAATATTATCAAGCTCGTTCATAAAAACAAAAGGAAGGCGATGTCTATAACTACATGAGTATGATGTTGCATAAATTTATTCAAGCAACAAAGTACATATATGAACCCAAGGATGTTAAGATTTAGCATTGGTCTCAAGTTCCTTCAAGATGACCATCAGAATCATAAAGCCAATAAAAAGAGGATTATCTGAAAGTGTAGAATAAAACTAGCACAATCTTCACACATAAATAAAAATCTATGCTTGGAAAAATGAGTCATCATTCTAGATCACTATGGCAAAGGATAAATCCAAAATAAACAAGAAACATAAAAGGAGGGACCCATTTCATTCTAAGAATGTAAGGGGAGGCTATTAGGTGGCCAACAGGTCCCTAATTCAATGATACTTTGCAGAACATAATTAAGCTTGAAATTAAAGAAAGGCATGACCATTGTGAACTTTACTTTAGTTCCCCTAAGGTGGCTTGGAATCATGATCCATCCACTTCGCACCCACATTCCCCAGAGCTTTCTGCATTGATTCATTCTCTTTGGCTTCATTTGGTGCTAAGCCAAAGGTAATTTATTGGAAGAAAATTGCTAATTGAGAACTTTTGGTTGGACTTATTACCATTTGTTCCAACATACTATACATTACCTTTAGATTCAATTTGATGTTTTTGTTGAGTCAATATTTCG
Source organism: Pinus tabuliformis (assembly GCA_031772625.1). Classification (NCBI taxonomy): domain Eukaryota; kingdom Viridiplantae; phylum Streptophyta; class Pinopsida; order Pinales; family Pinaceae; genus Pinus; species Pinus tabuliformis. Next base: position 988,457,865 of record CM062811.1, on the reverse strand, counting down.
AAGATTCTTGAAGACTCGGAATTGTGTGCTTACTCTCAAGAATGCATTATGATGTTGTAAAAAGGATGGATATCTAATTGTTAGAGAAGAGGGTGTCATGTCTCCTAAAAGCTCAATGCACCTTCAAAAAATTTCACTAAGGAGTATCATCAAGGGTGATTATGATTTTCTAGTTCCATAAATTCCCTATTTATAGATGAAGATAATTTAAAGCTCAGATGCAAAGTAGATCCCTATCAATGCTTGTGAATTATCCGCAACTGAACCTCTACTAACAACAATCATAACCTTCCTTAATCATTATAGCTATCTTATCAACGCTAAGAAGAAAAAGGTTTTGCAAGCTTCAAGACATAATTTTGATTAAAAAGGGAGGTGGTTGAACTATCTTCCAACATTTTTCCACTTATATCCATCATAATGATACCAATAAATAAATGAAGTTGTTTTACCTTCAAGTTTGAAGTATGTGAGTGCGTCACAAGATTTAAACTCATTAAGACTCATCCTCCCATCCTAAATTTGAAAGGCCATGTAGCTTGCATATAAAATGATTTATATTAAATTAAACATCATATTTGAGATCAAAAGCTAATTAAAAAATGTAATCCCATTTTTTAATCAAAGCATCCTTGCCCCCCTATGAGAAGTCTCATTAACTAAATGGTTTGCTTAAAAATCCTACAGGGTTAAGTCCTAACAAATAAACTTATATATAAATTATTAATACAAGACTTATATATACATTATTAATACCAAAGTTGCCAAATTACAATAAAATAAAAAATATAAACATATACCTAAAAATAATTATTAAATCCTAAATAACAATCAAATTCCTAATCCACCTTCAATACCATATAAGAATAAACCCTTCAAATTAATTCCTTCACATAAATCCCCCTCAATAATTTACAATAATCAAAATTATATTTTGTACCTTCACATAAACCCCCCTTCAATAATTTACGTTAATTAAAATTATATTTTGTATATTTACCTCTCATGACCCATTCAATAATTTACAATAATTAAAATTATATTTTGTATATTTACCTCTCATGAATTTATATTTTGTATATTCACATTTCATGAATTATAAACTCTAGAATTACAAATAACGTAAATATATTTTAAATAATAAGAAAATTTACCACTAAAAAAAAATTCCAATCCCCTTCCACGTTCTAACTCCGAAATAATAATGAATTTACATTAAAACATCGTTAACCCAGCCCAAATAAATTCCCGCCTTCTGATTCGAAATTCCGTTTTCACTTTTCACCCGCTACATCAATACTGTCATTTTTATCCGAGTTTTCGCTGTCTTCCAGAGTATTGAATTCGAGATACTTCAGCTTAGTTTTTCTGTACTCAAGAGATCGAACTACACGCCTGTGCAAAATTTGCACAAATGGAGCCAAAATCGCACCAGCTGGAGTGAATTAGCTTTCTGAGTTCGTATGCGCATTGCAAGCTCCGGGCTTCAAGCAGAGGTTAGTTTAATTCATGGCGTTGATGTCTTCCTGTGCGTGTTTTGTTTGAAACAGAAACCCCTTGAACACCATTGTCTTCAGGTCCAATATAACTAAATCGACTTCATCAGATACATGAGTTCTGAGATGTTATTTATAAAATTAACCTGCCTGGATTTTCTAGTCAATTTCATTTAAAGCTCGGCTTCATTTAAAAAAATGGACTAAGCCGATGGATATATCCACTTCCACAGTGCTGTCTAGGGTTTTTTCAAAACTGACAACGTTAATTCCTAATTGTCTATCATTCAGTGCAAAGTAAAAGTACAACATGGGATCAAAGCTCCATGCCAGATATTTAATGCTTGTAAAGTACGAAAATTTACTTAAAACAGAGATTGATATGGCCATTTAAGTAGCCTTGATAGATCATGGACGAGAAATTAGGAAGATTAAGAGTTTTCATGCTTGTGCCAGTAAAATTATTGGAGATTAGATCTTATTTTGATTCGGTAGCTCAGTCAAGTTCCAGTTAGCAATCTATCTTTGACCTAAAATTTTTGCAACGGGTATTCTGGCTGTTTTTTGGAAAGTGTGTCCTCTGAACTAAAAGAGAAGCATTACAACTGGTCTTAAGAGGTCGGGTACCACAAGTGGCTCATTTGCCGGGGAAATCTGTCCTCGAGGGATGGACCACTGAACATAATCTCTTTCGTCACTACGATGCTACCGCAAGGGATACTCTCATCAAAATCATCCATGAGTTGTACCTGGCCTTGATCGCTTTTTCATGATTTATGGTGATTGAACCTTGGTGGTCCAAGAATGCCGCTCCTTTCACTGTTGAAGAATGGTTCCATCGAGAATTCTTGGTCTGTTTCAGCAGTCAATATATGCAAAATGTCTTGCAAATTCTATCTATTTGGCTACAGAAATGATACACGAGCAGCCTATTTGGTTGATACTTGATTGTCCAACGTGCAGGTGCGAAGAAAATGTAACCCGTTCACTAATCAGGAGATATAAAATAGAAGTTTGGTTTAAATTTCTTCGGTATGGCATGTACTGCCATAATTTTCCAGGAAGGTATGGTTTGAATGGATCAAGGTTAGCAATTTCACATTTCGTTGTTAATGGAAAAAGAGGAAATGTTGGATTCATTCACTAGATGAGTAAAGCTCATCTAGAGCTTTACCGCGGTTCTTCTTTTTGTCAATCTCCTGGCCATTTGGCAAGTGTAAAGTCTTTAATTAGATCCACAAGATTAGTGACCAAACCTTTAAATACTTCACATGCTCATTGTGATAACACAAGGTAGGGGAAGAGGAACGGGGGAGGGGCTTCACTGTCAACACGGTTTAAAGAATCATCATCATAGATGTAGCCTTGCCAACTCTTATGAGGTGTATGTAATTGGTTGATATTTATTATACGCCATACATGGTACATGTAAACTTCTAGAAAAGAAGGGAAGACATAGGAAGGCTCATGAGTTATAATATTGGGCAATGCTCAATTAATAGGCCTAAGCAATGTTGCGAACATCACGATTTATCGCTGAATCACAATTTTTTGTGCTCACAATATAATCGGCCTATAAAATCAACGGTTTTTTAAAACAAAAAAATCATGATTTAATTGTTAAAATCGAAAAAAGAAATCATGAGTCGACCTAAAAAAATTGTCAACACGTGAAACGACGACTTAATGAGGTTTTTGATGTGGTTTTTTCATTTCATTTTTCAAACAAAAGGCAAGGGAGAGAACTAAGGAGGAGGAGAACGATTCTACAAGGGAGAAAGAGGAGAAAATTGAGGTTATTGAGGATCCCAAGCAAAAAAAAAGATTTTAGATCTAGTTTCTTCAGCATGCCATGGATTCCAGGTATGGGCATCAAATTTTGCCTATTTTATTTGTTTTCTTCTTTTTTTCCTTGGGTTTCAGTCACTCATATTTTTCCCATGAGGTATTAGCATCAAATTCTGCCCTATTTTTTTGTTTCTGCCTTGGTTTTGAGTCACCCATATTTTTTTCATGAGTTTCTTCAAGAGGCCATGGGTTCCAAATATGGGCACCAAATTCCGCCCTATTTGTTTGTTTTCTTATTGTTTTGCCTTGGGTTTTAGTCACCCATATTTTGCTTGGGTGTGAGCGTGTTTTTTTTGCCATTATTGTTTAATGTTTTCTTTTGCCATTATTTTTGCTTGGGTTTGAGTGTTTTTTTTTGCTATTATTGAGTGGAGAGGGTTTTTATTATCAAACATTGAAAATTTTGATTATTAATTTTATTTTTTTAAACTCTTTTTGTGCCGTATATTCAATCTTACATCAACATTTCAACAAACATGCCAAGACATTTGGATCCTATCCGAGAATTTGGTGTACTCGATGGGGGGTTTGATAGATCAAATTTGAGTTGCAAATTGTGTGGGAAGCATATGATAGGGGGAGTATTCCGATTGAAATTCCACCTTGCACAAATTTCGAGACATGAAGTAGGACTTTGCCCAGATGCAACTCCAGAAATCATCCGTAGAGCCCTCAAATCATTAGAAGATATGGACTCAACCAAACTGAACAAGGAAGTTGTGAAGACTCAAATGGCAAGGGGTGGAGTGGCTACAAGTGACCATGAGAGTGGTTCTTCTTCAACATCAGCTTCTACAATCAACCCCATACTTGCTGCATCATTTTTTTTTCCTAGAATCACACTTGGTGCACAACCATCTATCGGGTCAATTCTTAAAAAAAAGAGAAGGAAGAAGTTGAAAAGCTAGTGGTTAGGTGTTTTCCATGGAGTGACATTCCTTTTAGCATTGCTAGGAACAATCCATTTTACCAGCCCATGTTTGATGCTATTGCTATTGTTGGCTTGGGGTACAAAGCCCCTTCCTATGATGACTTGAGAGGGCCTATTTTTCAAAATGAAAAGGCCTATTGCACTACGAGATTGAAGCAATTTAGGGAATCATGGGCACACAGGATGCACTGTGATGTCAGATGGTTGGACTGATCAAAAGGGTAGAACCCTTATTAACTTCTTGGCTAATTGTCCCAAGGGGACAATGTTTATGAAATCTATTGATGTATCTGCACATATCAAATATGCACAATTATTATGTGATTTGTTGGATGTGTTCATTCAGGAGGTAGGTCGACAACATGTTGTCCGGGTCATAATGGACAATGCTGCAAATTATGTTGCTGTTGGAAGGATGTTTATGGAGAGGCATGCTAATTTATTTTAGACAACTTGTGCTGCACACTGTATTCACTTGATGTTCGAGGACATTGGAAAAATTCCTTTTGTTAGGGATATTGTTGAATCATCAAAAAGCATTACAAAATTTATATATAATCATGTATCTATGCTTCATTTAATGAGAGCATTCACTAATAACACCAAGTTGTGCACCTTGCCATTACACAGTTTGCCACTAGCTTCATATCTCTTCAATCTCTTTTGAATTCTATGTGGGATGTGAAAGCTTTTGGGCAGGGGTGCAGGAGGTGTGTGCCATTATTGAACCTTTGGTAAAGTTTATTCGATTAGTTGATGGAGACAAGCCCGCAATGGGCTACTTTTATGAGGCCATGGACAGGGCCAAAGAATCCATTCGTAGCTCTATGATGATAAGGGGGACGAGGGGTTTGAGAAATAACAACTCATATGGAGAGTGATTGATGAGTGATGGAAAAATATACCGCATCATTCCATTCATGCTGCAGGTATCTACTTGAACCTCACATTTTCTTACTTCTCTGGTTTCATATTTGATGCTGAGGTCATGCATGGATTCTTTATTTGTGTTCAAAAGATGGTGTTATCTCCAGCAGAATGTGCCAAACTTTCCAAAGAAATGGAGATATACAGGATGGCAAGTAGCACATTTAGATTTGACATGGCTATCCATGATAGGACAACCAAAATGCTAGGTAAGCTTTAGTTTGTTTCAAATTTTATTCTCTTCATACTTTGCCTCAACTTTAAAATTTCAATTTTTTTCTTATGTTTCTCTTATTTGTTGTGGATGCGTGGTGGAGAAGCTATAGTGGCAGAGTACCCAATATCCAAAAGCTTGCCATTCAAGTGCTCAACCAAACATGAAACTCCTCCGGATGCAAGCGCAATTGGAGTGTATTTGGAAAATTACACACCGACAAGCGCAACAAGTTAAATTTTTCAAATTAATTTTTTGAAGTCATTAAATTATATATATATATATATATATATATATATATATATATATATTTTGGGTGGTTCATGGACACCCGCGGTCACTAGGTGGCCGCTACGTCCACGGAAATATCTGAGTTTGATCAAGGGTGTCAAATCTCGCAGCCAATAGCTAGGCCTAACCCTAAGGGCTTCGGGGAGAATTGACCTTGTGACCTCTCGAACGACGAGGCACTTATTTGACCAGTTGACTAACCCTTGGGGCTAAAAATTATAATTTATTATTTTTATAATTATTAATTTATAATTCATGACCCTCATACAGGTTGGAGTCCCAATGCCTTAACGACATGTTTTACTTCTACTACAATCTCCGACTGTGGGTGAGCAAAATTTAGAAGACCCTTAATGTGGAGGTCATCTCAATGGATGGGATTGACACCACTGTTGCATGGAGGGTTGAGGTCGAGAGGCTTGTCATGGAATCGACCCTTGATTAGTTAGAGGAGGAGGCATTGGAGCAGGTAGCAGTTGCAGGGGAGGAGGAGGAGGAGCAATAGGAGGAGGTGACACCACCAACCATAGCCACTAGTAGAGGACATGGTCTACTTCCTCTAGCTCCTAGTTCTTTAGCTTCTAGAGGGCATTAGAGTCAAATGCGAGCCCCGGGGCCTTCTTCATCTAGAGGGAAAGCTGTTACATGTTCTTGCAAGAGGGGTAAAAGAAATTATTAGTTACGTAGTGGCTCATTTCATTGTATATGACTCATGATATGAAATACATTATTATATTTTTTGTTGATATTTTGAAGCTGAGTGAAGACTCAGGATTCAGGATATCATTCATTGTTATGTGTGATATAGCACTAGATATATTACACATCTTATATATTAGTTTTCTATTATATTTGTGTGTCAATACATTTATTTTATGTTGTGGATGCTTTAGATTCTAAAAAAATTGGAAAAATGATTCTTTTAAGTCGATGTTTTGCTGCTTTTTACCGACTTTTTCCCTGATTTTTACGATTTTTTTTCCTTTTTTGAACCCTTGCCAATTTTATTCCTATCACAATGTTCGCAACACTCGGGCCTAAGTAGAGCAATGTTTATAGAGTTGGCAAATGACTCTCCAAAGATGTTTTACTACATTGAGGATTTTAAAGGGTAAGGATCCTAATTTCATAATCAATTCTAATTAGATTGAAACTTATTTTTTGACAAAATTCTTCTCATATTAAATAAAAACAATATGTAGATTCAAATAAAAAATGTATGAGATGAGAAGAATTACACAATCAAGCTTTGCTCCGAGCTATTAAGGCAAGATCAAGTTGGAATGAGCAATATAATCAAACTTCTTTACATCCCTTGTTGGCTTAGCGGGGCTTGACCCAGGTTCAGAAGTGATTTAGCCAAGCAAATCCCTGTACTATTGGCCCTTTCGGCAACAGTCCGTGGAGCGCGGACTGAGGTCTCACCCGAAGTAGTATGGGAGGGTGCTAGAACTAGGTTTCTGCACCCTGGGGATGTCTGATATGAAGTGATTTGTATGCGGTCCAACCTTCGTATTTACTGCGCTACACGCACTTGCCGACACCCTGCGCCCTGTGATACTATATTTGCGCAGTTCTAACCGCAACGCGACTTGAGTTACTTATCCAAGTCTTCCTTAATTGGGTTCTGTTAGTTGATTACTTAGATTCTTTTCATATATAATCATCCATACAAGTATTTATCAATCACGCGCAGTAAATAAACAGAGTAGAAGTAATGAACAACAACAAACTACAGATTCAAGAATAGATGCATAGAAAAAACTTCTCTTTATTAACTTTTAATCCAATTATAGACCGACTCCGCCCTGCGCACTCAGCTGCAGACTCTACTAGGCCTTTGTGCACTCAGCTGCAGAACCTCTACCTACTACTATGACCCAATACATTTCAGATCCAACTCTAGCCCTCAATCATGCCTTCGCTATTCTATCTATTCTTTTCTTCCTCCCTCTTTACACTTAGAGCCTCGCTCTATTTATACAATCCCATGGTCCGCGGACCATGGGTAGGCCGACACAACTTTACATTAAATTACAATATTTTAGGGCGGATAGCCTATGGCTCATCTTAGACTTCGCGCTCTACGCCTGCAATTCGCGGAGTCTTACAATCTTATTGACCAAAACTTGGGCTTTGAGCCCCAAAACATCCTGTCGGAGATCCCATGTCCAATAGGCCCCCAACACAATCATCGTGACTCGTCTCGAGTCACTCTACTGGTACGGTGATCTTGGCATGGAGCCCCTCCAACTGTGCCTGTGTTGCGCGAAGGTTCGCAGCGCACTATTCTGCCATCTGCTATATCTACTCCATTCCTGCTTCTGAATCATCTGCGTCTAACTCGTGTCTCTTCTTTGGTACCGGCTTGTTAAAATTGGCAACTAGGGCAAAATTTCGTGTGGGTCATCTTATTCATGGCTGTTAATATTTTTATTAGATTCCTCTCGTCGAGAGGTGTAGGATTGATATAAAGATCATTCGATTCCGATAAGTATTCATGGAGATATGAATTTATTTTGATTATGGAATTATTATCAAGCCGACCTACAACTCATGTAGCTTCAGAAGCCCAACAGTCACATCTATTCAAACACCAACGTTGTGTATAAATACAGGAGGACTTTTCCTCATTTGGGCTCACTCATCTCATCACATCTCTCTCTCTCTACTGCCCAGAAAAGAGTCTCTTCTCTACTGCACAAAAAAGGGTCTTTCCCTCACACATGTGAAGCCGGAAGCTGCTGAAACTGAAGCTGCAACTGCAGAAGTAAAGATTGACCGCGTGGACTAGAATATCTCCTCATCTGAATTGCGTTGTAGGTTCATCTGAACCTTCTCTGAAAGCCACAACTTTTGGTGGTGGAATCAAGTCAATTTGAAGGACGATTTGCAAGATATCGATTGCCTTAGTTTGAAGCTAGAAGCTGCCGAAACTGAAACTGCAACTGCAGAAGTAAATTTTGACCTGTGTGGACTAGAAGATCTCCTCATTTGAACTGCGCTGTAGGTTCATTTGAACCTTTTCTGAAAGCCACAACTTTTGGTGGTGGAATCAAGCCGATTCGACGGTTGGTTTGTGAGATATCGTCTGCCCTAGTTTGATGATGAAGCCGCTAATGCTGATGCTGCTGATCTAGGGTTTGCTATTGCTAATATGAATCAGATTTATTGTACTATTTCTCTCTGCTGAATTATTGAAGATAAAAGAAGATTTGATCAAAGGGTTTCCCCACACATTGTGGGGTTTGCCCTTGGCTAGCCGCCACATCTCGTGTCTCTTGTCTTGGCTTGTTTTCGGTTGATCGTTTAATGTTCTATTTGCACTTTACTTTATGTACATGTGATTGCTAATCTGTGGAATATAATAAGAAAAAGAAGTAAACTGTTATAAGCATAGAACATACCTTTACTTAACATGGTATCAGAGTTGAGGTGAAGACAAAGCCCAAGCAAGAGCAAGAGCAATCACTAAAGAGAAGATAGGCAAGGCTATCCTAGAAGAACAAGGAGTGTTGGACCATGTAAGAGGCGATATTGTTGAGCCTCCATCAATTGCATCCGTTGCTACCTGGAACAAATGGAAAAACAAAGAAGTCAAAACAAAGAAGATCATCCGGGACTCTATTGACAAGCGCTTGGTGGCCTACATCTCTGAACTAGACACCTACAAGGAAATTTACGATAGACTGGTGAGTTTATTTAAAGTTAATGATGCAAATCAAGTTTTGTTTCTTAGAAATAAGTTGAGGGAAATCAAGAAGGGTAAAGATGAGAGTATGCAAGCATACATCTTAAGAATCACCGAAATCAAAAACAATCTCCTATCTATTGGGGAGACTATTACTGACAGAGAAACGACACTCATGACTCTTGGAGGATTACCATCCGAATGGTACGTGTTCAGGACTACTCTTTTGAACAATAATATAGTTCCTGGTTTTGAGGAATTAATGGCTAGATGCATTCAAGAAGAAACAAGTGTAGAAGAGCAAGAAATGCCCATGCCTAAAGGTCCTCTTGCTGCCTTTTCTTCTCATGTTAAGAAAAGAAATAATTTTGGATTAAATCAAAAGGAAAGGTTGGACCTAAGGGTGGAAGAAAAGGACGATGTTACATCTGCGATAAAGTAGGTCACTATGCAAGGGAGTGCCCTGATAGAAAGGACTCACATTGGGATGATGATCAAAATCCCTCTGATGGCAATCAAAGGAATGACAAATTCAATAGCAAAGGTAAGAGGAGAGCTGGGAATCAAGGAAGAGGACAACCATTCAAGAAGGCTAGAAATTCTAGGATGTATTAAATGGACCTGACCTCAAAAAGAATCTGGTGTCCATCTTGGCAATGGAAGACAAAGGCTACAAGGTAACCTTCATCAATGGCAAGGTAAGTATATGGAAAAATAATGTTAAAGATGCCTTTACTCTTGGGTTTCGTGTTGATTCATTATATCAGGTCGATGGAAGTCCGCTAGGTGTCATGTCTTATGACACATCTCTTCAGTCCGAACTTTGGCATCGGAGGTTTGCCCACCTTCATTATAAAGCTATAGTTGATGTAAGATAGAGGGTAACAGGGATGCCCAAATTCTAAGTAGAGAAAGAAGGTGTATGTTCGGGATGTGTCGAAGGAAAGCTCAAAAGGGGACCTTTCCCTTCAAGTCAAAGCAAGACCTCCGATATATTACAGTTGGTTCACTCAGGCATATCTGAGGCTGGCAGTAAGAGGGAGGCTACTACACCACATACTCTTGAGCATAATGGTGTGGCGGAAGGGAAGAACCGTACGATTGTGGAAGCTGTCTCTATGGGTAGATGATGTAACAATGCCTGATGTGGAGGAACACATGGATCCTATTTATCCACCTCAGCCTTCCTCTTCTAGGAAGAGGCCTTCATGGCTTAGGGGGATACTTGATGATGCTGAAGGACATGCTGCACCTCGAGGAACCTTCCGTGAAAGTAAGAAACCTAACAGGTATTAGGGATACCTGACCATCATGAGCACGATCATACAAAATGAGCCTTCATCATTCTCAGATGCTGTCAAGCATCAAGTATGGAAGGATGCTATGACCGAAGAATATGAGTCTATTATGGAGAATGATGTTTGGGAAGTAGTTCCCAGACCCTGGACAAGACAGTTGTTACTTCCAAATGGCTTTACAAGATAAAGCATGCAGCAGATGGAAGTACGGAAAAGTATAAGGTTCGTTTTGTTGCTCGTGGTTTCTCCCAGAAGGAAGGTATAGACTATGATGAGATATTTGCACTTGTTGCCAGATATACGACCATTCGCTTGATCATAACCCTTTCTGCTTCACAAGGATGGAACCTACATCAGATGGATGTCAAGACCGCGTCCTTGCACGGTTCGATCAAAGAAGAGGTCTATGTGGAGAAACCCGAAGGATTTGAGATTTATGATTGAAAATCTCATGTATGCAGGTTGAAGAAGGCTCTCTATGGGTTGAAGCGAGCACCGCGAGCATGGTATGAGAGGATCGATAGCTACTTGATGAAGCTGGGATTCACTAGGAGTGAAGCTGATCCTAACCTTTATTTTAAGTTTGAAGATGACAAACCTCTCATACTGGTGTTGTATGTGGACGACCTCTTTCTAATAGGTGTAGACCCTCTCATTCACAAATGTAAGAGGGAGTTGGCTTCTGAATTTGAAATGAAGAACGAAGGACTTGAAGTGTGGTAGATGACAAGGGAAATTTTCCTATCTCAAGGAAAATATGTGATGAAGATTCTGAAAAGATTTGGTATGATGGACTGCAAGCCTGTGACTACCTTGAGGATCTTAACTTTTAGAAGTTATATGGTAGTGATGTCGGACCAGATTTGGGAAATGCCTCTGAGTTTCAAAAACTCATTCGCGTTGATGTTCTTGGTGAACCTCCGTTCGAACATATGTTTTGCAGTTAGCATTGTGAGCTCATATTTGGTTGAGCCTCACTAGATTGGTGCCAAGAATCTTTTGAGATGTCTTCAAGACACAATCTCTCATGGATTGAGATACACTGCCGGAAATATGAAACTGCATGATTATTCGAATGCTGATTAGGCAGGTAGTGTGGAGGATCACTGGAGCACTTTTAGTGTTGTTTCTCTTTGGATTCTGCTTCGATATAATGGATGAGCAGGAAGCAGAAGTCGGTTGCCATAAGCACTGCCGAGACCAGATACATATCTACAAGTATGATCTCGTATGAAGCTGCCTGGTTGGGGAAGCTCTTCAGTGAGCTATTTGAACACATACCATTGTGATTCTCTGTAACAACCAGAGGTGGGATTCAATTATTGAGGAATCTCATATTCGTCGATTGCTCCAGCAGATAGACAGCCTCTGGGATATGGTAAGTTGATGAGCAAGGAGGCTCCATCGCATTAAGATGATGTACAGGTCGATACACCTTGTCAAAGCCCCGAGGAAAGATCTAATCTGTGATTTTCCCAAACGACTTGGTGTCGTCAAGAAACCCTTGTACAAGGGTCTTGCATGTTGCATACATTGAGCTCTGGGAGCTTTGAGGGCTTGCGGTTCTTATTGGAACAACATACGACCACAGCGTGACTCACCCTCCCCTGGTGGTGCGCACTGGAACAAGATGATTCGCTCTCTTGTGGGACAAGATGATTCGCTCTCTTGTGGAACAGGATGATTCGCTCTCCTGTGTAGCAGGATGATTAGTTCTCTTGTGAGGCCTGGATTGATGTGTTCTTCATGGCGATTGTAGCAGGATTGATGTGTTCTCCATGGCGATTGTAGCAGGATTGATGTGTTCTCCTGTGAGGCCTGGATTGATGTCTTCTCCATGGTGATTGTAGCAGGATTGATGTGTTCTTCTGTGAGGCCTGGATTGATGTGTTCTCCATAGCGATTGTAGCAGGATTGATGTGTTCTCTTGTGAGGCTTGGATTGATGTGTTCTCCATGGCGATTGTAGCAGGATTGATGTGTTCTCCTGTGAGGATAGGATTGATTAGTTCTCTTGTCGAGGCATCCTACCCATGCAGTCTGGGACTCATGGGAAGTACCTCTTATCTGATCAATGAGCAGGGAAATGAAGTTAGGGACCATAGTAGTATCGATGGATGCATCGTTGTATCTACCGTACTCCCTACGCTAGGATGACCTCAATTGATCTGGGATCAATGATACTGGTTTGGGACTAGTGGTAGGAGTTGTACCATTCTATGACATTGACTTTGGGTCGGTTGGGACTGGCCTGGGACTAGTGGTACATACTCTGAGACGGACTTCATGTCAGTGCAGTACTGGTGTGGGACCCGTGAGAGTGGTACATACTATGACGCTGACTTCAGGTCGGTTGAGATTGGTCTAGGACCAGTGGTACACTCTCTGAGACTACGATACTGGTTTGGGACCAGTGGTAGGAGTGGTACTTACTATGAAGCTGACTTCGGGTCGGTTGACAGTGGTCTGGGACCAATGGTAAGCACTCTGAGACTGACTTTGAGTCAGTGGAGGATGATACTGGTCTGGGACCAGTGGAGTTGTACTCACTATGATGATGACTTCGGGTTGGTTAAGATTGGTCTGGGATCAGTGGTACATACTCTGAGACTGACTTTGAGTTAGTGTGATATATCCTCGATCATTTCTTCTTCTTCATGATTCAGACAAAAACAGAGCAAAACAGATCAAAGCAGAGCATCACATAACAGAGCAGAGCCGTAAAGATCAATACATGGCAGAACAAGACAAAGCAGAATAGGCAGAATAGAGCAGAGTAGGGCAAGGGTCAAGCTGTACAGGGCAGTGCATTTGATGGATGAATAGTAACGACCGATAGATAGATTGTAGATGAAGTTCTCCCTAGTTGAGAGGGAGTGTTAAAATTGGCAACTAGGGCAAAACTTCATGTGGGTCATCTTATTCATGGCTGATAATATTTTTATTAGATTCCTCTCGTCGAGATGTGTAGGATTGATATAAAGATCATCCGATTCCGATAAGTATTCATGGAGATATGAATTTATTTTGATTATGGAATTATTATCGAGTCGACCTACAACTCATATAGGCTCAGAAGCCCAACAGTCACATCTATTCAAACACCAACGTTGTGTATAAATACAGAAGGACTTTTCCTCATTTGGACTCACTCATCTCATCACATCTCTCTTTCTCTACTGCGCAGAAAAGAGTCTCTTCTCTACTACGCAGAAAAGGGTCTCTCCCTCACACATGTGAAGCCTGAAGCTGCTGAAACTGAAGCTGCAACTGCAGAAGTAAAAATTGACCTGTGTGGACTGGAAGATCTCTTCATTTGAACTGCGCTGTAGGTTCATCTGAACCTTCTCTGAAAGCCGCAACTTTTGGTGGTGGAATCAAGTCAATCCGACGAACGGTTTGCAAGATATCGACTGCCCTAGTTTGAAGCCGGAAGCTACCGAAACTGCGATTGCAGAAGTAAAGTTTGACCTGCGTGGACTAGAAGATCTCCTCATCTGAACTGTGTTGTAGGTTCATTTGAACCTTCTCTGAAAGCTGCAACTTTTGGTGGTGGAATCAAGCCGATCCGACGGTCGATTTGTGAGATATCGTCTGCCCTAGTTTGATGATGAAGGCGCTAATGCTGACGCTGCTGATCTAGGGTTTGCTATTGCTGATATGAATAAGATTTATTGTACTATTTCTCTCTGCTGAATTATTGAAGATAAAAGAAGAGTTGATCAAAGGGTTTCCCCACACATTGTGGGGTTTGTCCCTGGCCAGCTACCACATCTTGTGTCTCTTGTCTTGGCTTGTTTTCGGTCGATCATTTAATGTTCTATCTGCACTTTACTTTATGTACATGTGATTGCTAATTTGTGGAATATAATAAGAAAAAGAAGTAAACTGTTATAAGCATAGAACATACCTTAACTTAACACGACTTCTAGTGCTTCTATTTATAGTCTCACGCCCTTGTCCGGCTCCTCAAGTCGCGAAGATTGTGCTTCGGTCGGTTAGTCAGATAGCCGGCCCACCCGTGTAGGGCTTCAGGTGACTGCCGTTTACTTTTCTTGCGAAGGGTTCCCTATTAAGTTTGACTAACTGGACTGCGCCTCCATTTGTGACCTCTTTGACCACATATGGTCCCAACCAACACATTCTGAACTTTCCCTGAAATTTTTTTAACTTGTTATCATACAATAGCACTAAGTCGTTTACTTTGAAGGTGCGCAACTTGAAATGGCGGCTGTGCTAGGCTTTTTCATGTTGCTTTTGTACCTGCTGGTGAAATCCGACCAGAAATCTTTCTTCCTCGAGTTCTTCTAATTGCGCGAGCCTTTCTTCTAGAGCTTCGCGGTCCGTCATGCTTGTGAGTGTTGCTATTCGTAGACTAGGTACGATGTATTCCATTGGCATGACTGCTTCCGAACCATAGACCAACTGGAATGGTGTCTATCCCGTCAATTTCTTGCACGTTGTCCTATCAACCCATAACACTACAGGTATGCGCAGGTCCCAGTCGTCCTATTGTGCGTTACATACTTTGGTTAGCGCAGTCTCCAGTATTTTATTGAATGCTTCTACTGTTCCATTGGCCTGTGGGTGGTATGGTGTAGTTTTCTGGTGATAAACTTGGAACTTTTCTGTGAGCGCGCTGATGGTTTCGTTCAAGAAATGTGTTTGCGATCCTCATTAAGATTTTTGGGAAGTCAAATCGTGTCAACACGTTTTCGAACGAAACTTTGCAATCATGGCAGCCGTGCAGTCCTTGACGGTTATGCTTCTGCCCATCGTGTTAGGTACTCTATCGTGGTGATGATGTAGCGCGCACCCGTCTTTCCCTGAGGTTCGATTGGGCCCAGAAAGTCGATTGCCCATTTCTCAAATGGCTGTAGTGTCATTTGGGGATTTAGTGGCATTTCGTCCCTTCATGATGGTTTTCCCATCCTTTGACATATATTGCAGGCCTTACAATGCGCTTTCGAATCCTGGTGCAGGGTCAGCCACCATAACCTTGCGCGAAGAATCTTTTGTGTAGTCGCGTGTCTTGCATAGTGTCCTCTTGCAGCACCCCCATGTGCTTCCGCGAGGATTTGACCTCGTTCAAATTCAGGTACGTATCTTTGCAATATCTCATCGTTGCCCATCTTGTAGAGGTGCCCGCGATGACAGAAAAGTTCGCCGCACGCACCACCAGTTCCTTCTTTTTTTGGATTGAGTACTCCTTCGGCGCAATCCTTGTTGTTAGAAAATGGATTATGTCTTTGAAGTGTCCGTCCGCGACGCATACTGCAAAGAGTTGTGCATCAGGTTGTCCCTCCTCCAAATTTGTTGGTTCCTCGCTTGTCTCAATTCGTGATAAGTGGTCTGGTCCTGCGTTTAAGTGTCCCAGCTTGACTATGACCTCAAAATGATATTCTTGAAACAGTAAAAGGCCTTTGCATATGTGCCCCCCCAACACAGGCTTGTTCACCAAGTATTTCAACGCGTAATGGTCAGTATACATTTTGAAATGTCTGCCAAGTAAATAGTGTCAGTATTTCTGGAGCGCATACACCATTGCCAACCCCTCGCGTTCGGTGGTAGAGTAGTTCTTTTCTGCTTTGGACAATCTTCGACTTGCAAACGCGATTGGGTGATCCACACCCTCCGCGCCCTCTTGTGTGAGTACGGCTCCCAACGTGATACACGACACATCAACATGTACATGAAATTCCACGTCCCATTTTGGGAAGACTAAAATGGGCGCGGAGGCCAGTTTCCCCTTTAGGACATCCAAACTCTTCATGCAATCATCATTCCAATAATATGTCACATCTTTTTTCAATAGCTTTTCCATCGGCGCGGTTATTTGGGCATAACTCTTGATAAACTTCCTATAGTAGCCAGTGTGCCCCAAAGTAGCGCATAATTGTTTGACACTGTGCGGTGCTTCCAGATTCAGAATAACAACGATCTTTGCAGGGTCCACCATCAAGCTTTGTTTGCAGACCACATGGCCTAGCATGTTTCCAAAGGGAACGAGGAAGTTACACTTTTTAAGGTTCAGTGCAATCTAGTGTCGGCGGCAAGTATCCAGCATCAAATGCGAGCTCGCTACATGGTGTTTAACTAATCCAAAGACAGTCCAATCGTTTAGATAGACCTCTAAGAACTTGTGGATGTATTCTTTGAACGCCGCCACGACTATGCACGAAATATTGCTGGCGCGTTCTTTAGTCCAAAGGGCATAACGATGTACTGAAAGCAGCCCCATTTTGTTGCAAAGGTTGTTTTGCTCCTATCTTCTGGTGTGATCTTGATCTGATGGTACCCTGAGAAGCCATCCGTGAATGAGTAAGCTTCCTGACCACCAACATCCTCCAATACTTCATCTGTGAATGGTGTTGGGAATGGATCGTGAACACATGCATCGTTAAGCTTTTTGAGGTCCACGCATATTCTTATTTCGCGTTTCTGTTTTTTCTCTTGCACTACCATAGGAGTCACCCAATCAGATTCTTCCACTGGTTCAATAATTGTGGCTGTGAGCATTTTGTCTAATTCGTCGCTCACTTTTCTTTATACTTTGGGTTCAAGCGGTAAGGTCGCTGCTTAACTAGCTCCGCGTCTGGTTTTAGAGTGATATTCATCATCCCTAAGTCGCCAATGATCCCTTTTAATTCTGTGATTTTGGTCGAGAACAAGTCTTGGTATTCGCGAAGTAACTCAACGACTTTATCAACCGTAGCATCGTCCCAATAGTCCCCAAGTGTTGCATACTTTGGCTCCGCTTCTTGCCAATGTTTACCTGCTTTGTTTTTAGCAGCGCGGTGATGTCGGGATCCTGAATTGATGGTCCTTTGACCTCGCGACAACCTTCGGTTTCTAGAATATTAATATTTTGGGGGTCGTCATCATCCTCCTCCACCTGCACGTTATAACACTCCAGTGCTCTACTTAACTGTATCGCCCATTCTGGCTGAAGTACTTCCATTAGCTGCTGTGGTATTTTAAAGATAACGGCTTTCACTGCTTGTAGCACATTGTCCATAGTATTTGACCAACGATCTTCAAATGTGAATGATAACAAGAATCCCTCGCGCAAGACATCCCATTCGCCCGTACCATGTCGGAGTTTTGTCTTAGTATACCAATTCATGGGTATGACATCCAGGGTATGGTAGAATAAGTGTACCCATTCAGACTGTGGTTCTTCCCCGTAGACCTTGGGCCATTTCGCGAAGTGCGTGCGTGGTCATCTCGTCCATCGTATTTGTCTTCCAACTGTAGTTGCGGTTTCCCAAATCGTAGGCGCATCATCCTTCTGCATCGCGCCAGTCCTCAAAATTTCCTTGATGTGTACCCCACCATTGTGCGGGTGTTGCGCGCAGTGCCCATTTCAATGCATCGAACCACTGCTGTTCTAGTACTGCGCTTTCAAATTTGTTCAGGAATTCATCCACCGTTGTCAATCCATCATATGTCGGTAGCTCTCGTGCCTCTGTTGTCACGCAACGCAGTGATCTAACCATCATGTTACAATTCAACGTCGTCACTTTGTGTAACTGATTCTGCGATCACTCTACTTTTTCGTCTGAATTCGAAGTGCAGGAGCTTTCGCGCTCCCACAAGATCCTCCCATCTCTGCAGATTCACCCAATCTTGGTCTCGCGAACATCTTGTAAATACAATCAAGATCATTGTCGCTATCATCGTCGCCGCACTGGTTCAGTGTAGCGCGTT